>JAQJVL010000254.1:244142-883460 GCA_035578905.1 Stictocephala bisonia | reverse complement strand
AATATAAAATACTCAAATGTACTATTGTGCTAGAATAGAACAATACACTAACCAAATGTCATAATTAGAAAATATCTTGAACGGTAATTCACTCTTAACAGATAAGAAACATATTGATAACTAAAATACCATAATTCTAAAGCACACACGTAAACATTCTCCTTTAGTATCCAGTAGTTATGTATTTGACATCATCACAGGCGGTAAGCTACCACCACCGCTGTGAGGATTGTGGTCGTCCTGTTCAAACAGGATATTTACCCAGGCTGTACTCTGTTTGGTGTGGAGTTAACCAGTCAACGAGTCGTAAATAAGACCAAAGAACTACACCAAAGGACTACAGTTTAACACTTTGTAGCGAGTATTTTATGGTATGGTCTTGTGTGGTACAGTAAGGCATTTACGGTGGTAACAAAAGAGGTGTGCTGGGGACACTCGCTTCATAGAGTAGAGTAAAACATCGACGAAATCTTCTTGAGATTAACAATTAACGTGTTATGCAACAATGTTCAAGTGTTACGCAACAATGTTCCAGTTTCATGCAACAATGTTCAAGTTTCATGCAACAATGTTCAAGTTTCATGCAACAATGTTCAAGTTTCATGCAACAATGTTCAAGTGTTACGCAACAATGTTCCAGTTTCATGCAACAATGTTCCAGTTTCATGCAACAATGTTCAAGTTTCATGCAAACAATGTTCAAGTGTTACGCAACAATGTTCCAGTTTCATGCAACAATGTTCAAGTTTCATGCAAACAATGTTCAAGTTTCGTTAAATTAATCGATAAATTACAAAATATTTACTTGTAGACTATTCATTTAAGGTAAAACAACGAAGTAGTAGGGGAAAAATTCGTTAAGGTATTCCCTTGATCGCATCAATCAACGTTGACGCCAGTGCATTATGTTGACTACCGGAAGTTATATGATACCATAAACATTTTTTTATTTTTCTATGCAATTTGAAATCAACAGCATATTTTGGAGGGAAGTTACTTTAAAATCTTCTACTTCGTCACCTGTAAATTGTTTGTTCCTTTCCGAAACATTTTGTGGAAGTTGAACAAGATATGTGTTTCATTATATATGTGATTAAAAGTTCGCCACAAGTTTTATATTATGTGGCCCTGGAACCTGTTGTTTATATAGAGTTAATTACTGGAGTATGTAAACACATATACATTTAGGACATACTTAATGTCACGTACCGGTACATAAGATTTAAGAGTGAGCCCTCAAGTGGCTTTCAGTTTAATGTATGTGAAGAATGGGCATGGACGGTTGTTATTAATATCAATAAATCACAACAATAAAAATAGCAACGTGGACAAAGGTGACTATTTGGCGGATTTACAGTTACTCACCACTATTTAAAACAAGTTAGCAGAATATACAGAGATAGTTTAAATATTATACAAGGTATCATGCAAAGATTTGATCATATGCAGGATCACTCCGTATATTTCTTGAACATTACATTGGTCTCTATTGATTACGACTAATTCTTATTTGATAATAATCATATTTCATGTCTTAACTATTACATATAAGTGATTTATTAAGTTTTAGTTGATTAGTAAAATAGAGATTTTTCAATAACAGTTTTTGTTTCAGGTTGGAATATTCTTCAAAGTTCCTTTACATTATGTGAGTATACTGTACAAATCACGCGATATGTTGCATTAGTGAATTCATTTTCACAAATTGAGATTTTTAATATTAAGTAATACTTATTGTTGGGTATTTTTTATGTTTATTGTAACATCAGATAACTTTCTGATGTTACAATTATTGAACGTTTAAAAAATTGAAATATTGAAATGTTTAGCTAACTTTTATCAAAGCTGAATAGAAAAAAATCAAACTCAGAAGTTAAAATTAAGTTATAAATATAGCTTAATATATTTCTAGTAAAAATATTTATCTAATTTAATCCAAATGAACACTTTGCAGTACTATTGGATACGTAATAATTTCAATGAATAAATATATCCACTTCCATCTCAAATATTATATTTTAATGCTGGTGTAAAAACGTACACAAATCATCTAATAGCAATATCTAGTGTTCAGAACTGGTGAGGTTAATTTTGTTTGTAAATTACGTTTTGTTCAACGTAGTTTATTTAAATGTTTTATCTCTCGGGCATTCATACGACTATGGTAATCGTTAACCTGGCGTTTAATAGCCATGCGGTTCACATTACCACCCCATGTTTTGTGGTCACTCGTCCACAACAACCACCACCTGCTGCTTGTTACAGCGGGGATGTTGTATAACGGGGTGGTCCATGAATGATGGAACGGTGTACCATTATTGGAACAACTCGGTCATTCCAATACCGTATTGCAGTTCATACAATGCAATATTGATATAACATGCGAATATTTCATCATCAAGTGAATACATTATCAGATGAAATACAATGAGCACTGTCCAATTTGCTTTAGATACTGCGAGAAACAATGGACTATTGTTTTCCTGATAGTATATCTCATTTTCTATCGGCATTGTCTACATTTGTCACCGCATATTTTCTTTGATTTCCTTTTTAATATTACCCTGCCTACTGAATGAATTTATCTTTGGCCCTTCAGAATTTATATTTAGCTAAATAACAGAAAACTAATCTTGACATATTCATAAATAAATTGTTTGGAAATAAATGAAACATGACGTGTTTTGGTGATTTCACGTTAGTCTGAGAGGTGAAATATATAGTCTACATACTAACAACAGGTGTTAGTCGTTTGGTAACGATCGTGGGGTAGAGTGAGTAGGTTTAAGACTGAACCCATCTAGAAGTTCTATCCTTAGACTCCCCTATCCTTTAATAAAAACAAGAAAAGTGATGCAGTAGAACACCAAATTTCAACAACGAATGTGTTGAAATTTGAAAATATCCATCGTTAACCTAGATAGTTAAGATATTATCATAATACTACCATCCCATTAGAAATACAAGTATAACTTAACTATAGATACTTTTCAGATAACGTCTTCTGCAATCTAAACTGTATGTACCTTCACAGTCTGGCTCTCAGTTCACTCAAATCAAAATGTCCACTTTGTCCCTCTGGTCATTTGATAGACCGTAAACATATAGCTGTCATTTGGGGAATATACAAGGCATCTTTGAGCCTAATCATCCGTGTCTTGGTCACTATTACAAGGACCCGTTCTCTCTTCCTTGGGTAATAGAGGACATTTAGATGATTGCCGACTCTACTTAGAGACGTGATTACTTGGGAATCATTCATGGATTGGTTACTATTACAAGGACCCGTCCTCTCTTCCTTGGGTAATAAATGACATTTAGATGCTTTTCGACTCTACTTAGAGACACAATTCCTTGGGAATCATCCATGGTTTGATCACTATTACAAGGACCCGTCCTCTCTTTCTTGGGTAATAGATGAATTTTAGATGCTTGCCGACTGTACTTAGTGACACTATCCAGGTCCCTCCTATCGAAATAATACTTTGTGAACGTGTAAAGGATTTTTTACATAATGAATTGGACTATTCGACTATTCTTAGAATGTTTTTTAACAAAAGAATGTTCTGTGGCTGAATTTTATCTGAAGGATAATAATATAACAGTAGTATTTATATTATCATTGATCAAAATGGCACCATTGAGCTGCAGATGAAAAAGGTCGAGCATGTGCTTAAATGTCATATAGTATATATAATTAATTCAGTTAATAATTAGTGTAGCAGACATTTTATACAATTTATGAGTTTATAGTTACAGCTTCAGGCTTATTTTAATATCGGATATCTTCTGTATGTTCCTGATGACAATGCCTAGCGGGCAAATAAAATCATTGTATTTCTAGAGTCACGTGATGAGTCTAATCTAGAAAATCACTATTATTTACCAATAGTGAAATTATAATAGTAAATAATACAGTTACAATGTGCTAATATTGTATAAAAAACTTTCCAAATAAAATTATTGAGAAGGGCTTTTTTCTAGCAAATAAACAAAACTTTCTTGAAAATGTAATCTGTAGATGATCACTACTAAGCATAATCGTAAGTTGCATATTTCTACATAAAATCTCTATCAATATTCGTAAACATTTGATGAACAGAGACAACATTTGAACGATAGATACAGATGTAACAAAACGTTTCCATGACCAATAGTATTACACCAATATTCTCCATGCTGGTAAGTGTGACCTCTAACGACCTCTAGGCCCACTCCAGTCATCAGTCCAGCGCCACACTACCTCCACAACTCATCAGCCCAAATACGATCCAACAAAATACCTAATTGCCGTATTCAAGGGTAATCTAGCCGTTTAGTAGTACTAAGTGGAGAGTATACAAGGGATAATATAGAGTAATTTGCCTCCACAGAGCCCAGGCCAGGAGGCGGACTGATGGCTTTAGCGGAGTAACGACCGTTCGGGTGGAAAACTTACGTGTGAAACATTATAAAGAGTCCATCTCATCTAGGTATCCGGTGTTAAATATTACTGAGACAGTTTGTCACGTGTGGTGGAGTCGGGGTTTCTTCCATTTTATGTTTATTTATTATTGTAATGAATATTTACGTAATAACAGAAATATAATATTATTCATTAAAGCAAAACAATGTGCCATGCTCACACCAATGGAAAATGTCTGCAGTGTTTATATACTCCCACATAGTTAAATATACATGTTGAACCAGCGAACACAAAATCTATTTATGGCAAAAAGTGTGAGTGTGTGTAAACCAATGTGGAAATGTTTTTATGTAGTATATAATCAAAATTTAGTAATAACATTTGAGAAAATCCCTATGGAACTTTTGTTTCAAAACAGCTTTTAAAAGTCACTTGACTATTTTAATTAATATGAAGATAACAGAACTCAACTAGATTAAGGACTTAATTAAAAACAGTTAGTATATCTAAAGTAAGTAAGTCACATGCGTAGGTGGTTAATGAGAAAGACAGACAGGAAAATTAAATTAGATATTAAACATAAACAAATTTATAATTTTATCATGTTGCAATATGAAATGAAAGATTTTTAGTTTCAATGAGAAATGACTGACAGTACTTTTTTTAACCAGATCCTCAGGGGAGGGTTATATCCGTACAAATTACGGTTGCCATACGTCCTTATTTTGTACGGAAGGTTTGTAGTTTACAATCTGTGTCCGTGTCCGTACCACACAAAGGAAAAACCTAGTAGATGTCCGTATTTTTTGTTCTTTTAGTATTAAAAGTATATTTTAAATATTTAATATAGTAAAAAAGACAAACATGTATTAGGTCTACTATTACTTTGCGCAATCTACAATCGTGAGAGGTTGTGTGTTGTATGATGCAATATTAGTGTTATATATTATGCAAAATTACACTATCACACACTTCCCTCCCCTTAAAAAATAATGTTTTAACTCTTTAACTTAATTTAAGTGTGAACATTTTGAAAGAGTGTTCGAGTTTGCTCTTTTTCTACCCAGTACTTCGGCACCAGTTGAACGAGTTTGTTCATTAATGAAAAATGTCTGCACACCTGACGGATAGATTGTCAGTGGAAAAGGTCGGAGCTATTCTGAACATCAGAGTTAACAGTGGTATGTAATGTACTGAATTGTTGAAGCATTAAAAACAATAGTTCTTTACTTTAAAAAGTAATCTCTTAAAAAAACATGACTGTTTTCAACCTTCAGCCAGGACAACCAGTACAAGTAATGCCTAAATATTTTCAAGGAGAGTTATGCCATTTTATTGATTTCAGCCAACTTAACTTCAAACTTTATAAACTATTTTTGTAAAGTATACAGAAAATGTTTATTATCATTGTATTATCTGAAATCTTTATTATTATTAATATTCAATATCACAATGCCGTTATTATAATTTTCCAAATGTAACAACCCAAATCGTATATCATAGAATTCATAAAAGAGAGTTTACAACCACCCCCCACCTTTCCAGACCCCAAATATATCTGGAGTCCGTATTTTACTATGAAAATGTATGGCAACCCTATTAATATCACATGAGATATAACATGTACTGCAGAATATTCCATTACACACAAACCTACAGTTCTAAAATATTACTATTATTAGCATATCAACATTTGTGTGGTGGTCCCAACAAATGTGTTGTGAATATTTCAAGTTAAATTGATAAAGATATTCAATGCCTTATCGGTCTGTGTACTTAACGAAAATGCTGTATATTAGCCCAGAAAAGGCCACTTAAAATAATCTCTTACAATCCTTTGCTTTTAAAGGCAAGTAAAGGTTACGCCATATGTTTGTTGTTTAGGTAGTAGAACCCGGGAAACCACTACTAACTATATCCCTTCTTATATATTAAACTGTTGTGAGTACTGCACGACAATGTAGAATAACAAACATTTAAAATTAACTTAAGCCTCGCAAGGAAATCTGCCTATAAACCTATAGCCTCTCTTGAAGATCTCCCTTCTGAATCAAAAGACAGATTCATGCTAAACAATTTAACCTTATATAGCTTAATTTGTAATTTCAGAATCTGTTCGGTATCCACAATTGTATACATAAATCTTTTTTATTACAATATTTCAAAAAGACAAATTGATTCCGGACAGTTCCATTTTATTTTCACGTTCTCAAAATCCGTTTAAAATGTTAAGGTTAATTAATAATTTTAACGGCTAACCTATTAAATTACAATATTATTTAAAAGTAAAAAAAAAGTAAATGTTTTCAAAACTATACACTTCTATTTTCATTGTTATCTTTAAAGTATTTGTAAATGTTGTCAAATGTAAACAAAGCTCTTTTCCTCTTCATAAAACACACCGTCAGTTTGCAGGCCTTACTTTATCTTCCCAGTTGATCGTATCCAGCAGGTAGCCTTCAATTCCATTGCAACGTACCAATGGACGAATAACACTGTGCAAAAATGATTCTTTAAGTATGAGAAATAGAGACAGTTAGAATCTTTCTGATGAAAGCATAATATTATGAACCAAAGAGCCTATGCATTTAAAATATTTTATTGTCTTCTCTTATTTGAATAGCCTCTCCCATTGGACCTACAAATTTAATGACCTTGACAGGTTCAACGTAAAGGAAACTGTTCAAACAGAAAATTTATTTGGTACAAAGTAAAGTCGTAGGCTGCAGGTTTAGAAAATCTATCAATGAGATAACTCATATATTATTCTAATTTCAATTCCCGATATGTATTCACAAGGCTGGAAGCATTAACATAATGCATATCTGACATCAAGAAAGCCACGTACATAATTCAAACGGGAAATAAAGTACTAGAATCTCTCTCCTTACATCGTACATCTGTTCACCACCCACATCTGCTGTCATCAGCCTCCTAATCTGTCCTTGTCAGTTGGCATTATAGGTCTGAAAGTCCAGAGGAGCTCTCAACTGAGCCACCTCAGACCTTTCAACAGGAGATATATGTCGTCGTCCGCAGGGAGTCAGTCTGACAAATTGTGTCGCCACAACCACTGACATGCTACACAATTTGTATCGGTATACACCCGCACTACATCAAACCTCGGTATGTTCGCACGGCACGACCCCTCACTGGACGGCCGTAAACCTCTCAGAGCGTCGGTTATGGATACGGACGGCTCCTGGGGTGGTGGAAGGTTACCTTGGTGAGAACTGGTTATTATATTGTTGTACGACAGTGTTTATGTTATGTTAGGATTGGTAAGTTTATGTTAGAGTTTTAAGGTTATGATAATTTTAGTTTGGTTAAGTTAGGTTTGGGTAGGTTATTCTGGGATTGTTTAGGTTACTTAGCTTTGGTTAAGCTAACCTAATCAAACTCTAACATAGCCTAAACAAACACAACATAACCTAATAACCTTTAAGGTTAAAAAGCTAACCTAATCCAAACAAACCTAACATAACCTAATCTATCGAAACCAAACCTAATCCTATCCCAACAGAGCGTTACCTAACGTTCGATTGCAAGTAACTTGTCATATAATAATCAGAACAAAGTTCCACGTAATTTGAGTACCATACCCATCACTATATTTACGGGGGAAAATATTTTTTCAGTGTTCCTCATTTTAGTATTTTTCCGGCTTTTCCACTGAAAAAACGACCATATTCTTGTTTCTCAGCTATGTATCTACTATGAAAAAATGTCAGCCAAAAAATCGACAAGGCTCTTTTACTATACCTAGGGAGAATATCACCAAATATCTACATCATCAAATTTCCCTAGTAGGCCTAAATATTTCTTTAATTTGATTTAACTATGTTTACTTTAAGACCACAAACCTGAGAAAATTAAATCAAGAGTAGAACTGTTGTACATTCAAGCACTAAATTTAGTAAATAACTTTGATTTATAGTGTTTGGGAGAGGTAAATTACTGCATACTGTTGGCACCAAAGACAGATTTAAGTATTTTTAAAAATAATTGTAAGGTTTTAAAAATTATTATTTTGAAATTGTCATTCTATTAATAATCATTATTGTCTCAAACAGTCATATTTACACTATATTCATACATTATTAGCCAGCAAACAAAATTAGCCAAGAAATTTAATGATATGGAACTGATTGTTCGCAAGGAAGTTTTTTTGTGTAACAACTTAAAAAAATATTTCGAATATTTCAGGTAGGATATTTATTTATATATTAGCATTTGTATATGACGTCTCTATAAACCAGTAAGTTATGAAGTTACTCCTACGTAACCAAAGTTAGTCAGTGCCTATGGAGACTGATATAGTTCCTCCAACAAATTTGATAACATACCCACTGACAAAATGTAGTTTGAATTTGGTAGGGGTGCAGTATATATTTATAAAACAATTAAAAATGTCAACTGAAAAAACTCCAAAAACACAACTTTTTAATGTAGCCTACCCTATAGTTGACTTTTATAAGTCTGTTATTTTAATTACTGTTCGATAATTTTCTTACATATTCAATTATTACAGTGCGAATAAATAATATAATTAATAAGTCACTGTTTAAAAAGTGTACTTTTATTTATATACATTATATAAAAGTTACAAAAACTAAAAAATACAGTACAAAATTATTTAACTATTGTTTTATATACATGGTAGATATACAAATGATTTAGTTAAAAGTGTCGAGGGGGTGTTAGAAAACACTACATTTTTATTTACCTTGCCTGTAAGGTCATATTTTCTAAATTCGATGTAGGAAAATGAAAACACAATTATGGAATATACTTTCCAGTATACTTTATATACAATAATGTATGCTTCCTATGCAAGTATACATTGAATATCTTAACGTACAAGAAGGCTCAGCCAGTATTAAAAATGTTGAAACTGTTATCATAAACATTCACTATAACAAAATACACTAAGTGAGAGATAAAGAAACATTTTAACTTGATTCAAAATGACAACTCTGTGAATAATAACCTATGTGAGTAAAAACAAACTGTCAAAGCTGTTTTTCAAAAACACCAAATAGGCAATAAATCCCATTGTAGGGATAAAATATTATGATGAAACTGATTGTTAAATTTTTAGTAGTACGCAGTATGAAATATTTTTGAGAGAATTACCCGGATTTAAAATGCCAATTACGGTATTGGTTGTAACTGTAATTAGGAGGTTTCCAAACGAATGATTTGTAGCTAGAGGCAGTTGGTAAACCTCAAGAGGGGAGATTGCCCCCCGTGCCCGTGCGGTACATGCTAAAGGGCCTAAATTAGAGGCACCCGAGTCATTTTTCTTCATTAAGGACGCGTGTCACTAAGCATCTGGTCAAGGTAGTCGAGGCGAGTGGAGAGGGGGGGAAACCTGCTTATATTCATGTTTTGGTTACGCAGGTTAGGCCAAGATAAGGTGCAATCAGTAATACACGATTCGTATTTTATTTTTTTAATTGAAAAAAGTACGTTACCAAATAATGCAGGTAATTAAAATGACAAAGAAGTTTGTTTTAGAGTTGGAACATACACTACAGTAAAAATCACTCTGACAACAAATGAACGAACAAAAATGAAAACATATCAAAACTATTTTGGTGAAAGTAACTTTGTAAAACTAAATAACATTTATGACAATTTTACAAATTCACGTTTAGTTGTGCTTTCATGTAATGCTTATGTGCATTATTTTCATTTAACTATAAGTATAAACTTTGAAAATGCAGAGTCAAAGTGACACCCTTCCCAAAACTGGACTTAAATGAAATATGTAATAAAATAAAAGTACAGTATAAAAAAGTGTTTAGATGCAATATTATTTATACCTTTATTAATATGGTACAAAGTTATACATCGATGATTTACTTTGAACATAATTTTAACTAGTTTGTCTCTCATTATTTAAAAAAGAAAATAGTTAAAAAAACTCAAACCTAGTGTATGTAGCTATTCTTAAAATATAATATTTAGAAACATGCTGTATATTTAAAAAAATATTCCATGTTAGAAAGAAATGATCGTGAAAAATGAAACATTGCACAGCAGTTGTATGATTAAAATGTTTAAACATCCTACAAAAATAATAACCAAGCCTTAATACCAACATATGGTAGCTAAGAAAGTAAAAATAATAAAACTATTTAAAATGAGGGAAAGCGAGAAATCCCTCTTAATTGTCAGGCTACAGCCTGAATTTTCGAAAAGTTCTGTATAAACTGTAAAATAATAACAGTTAATAATATTATGTAAATAAATGTTTCCACCATAGTCACTTACCTTACCACCCCTACACGTACAGAGGTAGTGACCCACATGCCCACCCCTACACGTACAGTGGTAGTGACCCACCCGCCTACCCCTACACGCACAGAGGTAGTAACCCAACCGCCCACCCCTACACGTACAGTGGTAGTGACCCACACGCCCACCCCTACACGTACAGAAGTTGTGACCCACCCACCCACCCCTACAAGTACAGTGGTAGTAATCGATGGAATATTATAATTATTTAATTTTTAGATTCATTTACAGAATTGTAAAATCTGTAATTTGAGTCGGTTATCGTATGAAAAACGAATTGGAATAAAGAAAATAACAAACGCCTTTTTTCTACTGAAATTTACATGGGTGTGGTATTTATGATACATGTTTTAGGTTAGTTTGATTGGTAATTTGATTTTTTATTTTACTTAGTTTTACTTTTAAAAACAGGATATGTTTCTGTTTATTCTTCATTTTATACGTACTGTGCCATGTTATTCCTTATTGCTGTGCAGGGGACTCTGCCAACTATTATGTTGAGTCTCTTTGCTATTTTAATTGTTATTTTTAATCTAAAGACAACGATAGAGTTCGAAATGTCATTAATATTTTGTATTTACGTTAAATCTCTAAGAAACAAGTGAACGTCACAAAACACAAATTTACTATAGATGCAAAATTTATAAAATGTTAGTACTTTTACTCTTACCTCTGACCAGAGGAACCTTTGTGAATATCTCTGGTACGGGGAAGGGAAACGGAATATCGATCACCAAAATATTTTCTACATTTGTACTTATTACATAATAAATTTTTGTGTTGTGACTTCTCTTGTAATATGATAATCAATTAACTACTAAGGATGGCTATGATCCACAATAATCTCACAATCTTAGCAAATCCTCCTTTTTCGTCTAAAAACAGTACGCCACAGTACGTTTATCCACAAGCAACTAGAGTTGAGATATATCGGTAGCAGGCTTGAGATATATCGGTAGCAGGCTTGAGATATATCGGTAGCAGGCTTGAGATATATCGGTAGCGGGCTTGAGATATATCGGTAGCAGACTTGAGATATATCGGTAGCAGGCTTGAGATATATCGGTAGCGGGCTTGAGATATATCGGTAGCAGGCTTCAGATATATCGGTAGCAGGCTTGAGATATATCGGTAGCAGGCTTAAGATATATCGGTAGCAGACTTGAGATATATTGGTAGCAGGCTTGAGATATATCGGTAGCGGGCTTGAGATATATCGGTAGCAGGCTTGAGATATATCGGTAGCAGGCTTGAGATATATCGGTAGCAGGCTTGAGATATATCGGTAGCGGGCTTGAGATATATCGGTAGCAGGCTTGAGATATATCGGTAGCGGGCTTGAGATATATCGGTAGCAGGCTTGAGATATATCGGTAGCGGGCTTGAGATATATCGGTAGCGGGCTTGAGATATATCGGTAGCGGGCTTGAGATATATAGGTAGCGGGCTTGAGATATATCGGTAGCGGGCTTGAGATATATCGGTAGCAGGCTTGAGATATATCGGTAGCAGGCTTGAGATATATCGGTAGCAGGCTTGAGATATATCGGTAGCAGGCTTGAGATATATCGGTAGCAGGCTTGAGATATATCGGTAGCAGGCTTGAGATATATCGGTAGCAGGCTTGAGATATATCGGTAGCGGGCTTGAGATATATCGGTAGCAGGCTTGAGATATATCGGTAGCGGGCTTGAGATATATCGGTAGCAGACTTGAGATATATTGGTAGCAGGCTTGAGATATATCGGTAGCGGGCTTGAGATATATCGGTAGCAGGCTTGAGATATATCGGTAACAGGCTTGAGATATATCGGCAGCAGGCTTGAGATATATCGGTAGCAGGCTTGAGATATATCGGTAGCAGGCTTGAGATATATCGGTAGCAGGCTTGATATATATCGGTAGCAGGCTTGAGATATATCGGTAGCAGGCTTGAGATATATCGGTAGCAGGCTTGAGATATATCGGTAGCAGGCTTGAGATATATCGGTAGCAGGCTTGAGATATATCGGTAGCAGGCTTGATATATATCGGTAGCAGGCTTGAGATATATTGGTAGCAGGCTTGAGATATATCGGCAGCAGGCTTGAGATATATCGGTAGCAGGCTTGAGATATATCGGTAGCAGGCTTGAGATATATCGGTAGCAGGCTTGAGATATATCGGTAGCAGACTTGAGATATATCGGTAGCATACTTGAGATATATCGGTAGCAGGCTTGATATATATCGGTAGCAGGCTTGAGATATATCGGTAACAGGCTTCAGATATATCGGTAGCAGGCTTCAGATATATCGGTAGCAGGCTTCAGATATATCGGTAGCAGGCTTCAGATATATCGGTAGCAGGCTTGAGATACACCGGTAGCAGGCCGAGTAAAACAAAAATTGACGAATATTGAACACTTTTTGGAGAGACACTACGGAGTCTGTTCCCCTGCATCACCCATGTGAGTGTCGGCACACATGTGCGACTGCTCAGGTTACCCGGACCTTCCCTTCTGAAGACACAACATGACTGGGAGACGATGTGTGAAACATGTGGACCCACTACTGTCAAGCGACAACCACACTTAATAAATATTTAAAAATTACGTTGGTAGGAACTAAATATGTAGTATTCCTATATCGTGAAATAAAGCAATAACTTAACCATGCTTTCGTGTTTTTTATGAATATATTTGTAAGATTTAAAATAAGCAAATTTAATTTTTAATTTAAGTTTTGTAATATTACATATCTTGTAATGTATTACACATGTTATTAATCCAGCTCCTTTGTGTATTGTCTAAAAATATCCAATCAGAGGGTAGTAATGGTTCACTTTGAATAAACTATTGTGAGCGCCAACAACAATACAGTATCAACTAATGGCATTCAACATATTTGTTTTTTTAGCGATCACTTAGCTTAAAACTCCAGAAAATTTGTTTAAAAATATAACTAGTTTATTTACGCTATTTTCATTGTATAACACTTCTTTACTAAACAATAAATACATTGTATCAAATACCGTTAGACTTAATTCAAATATTATTCCGGTTCTTTATCAGCAAGATATACTCAGTAAAATACATTGCTTTCGGTCATTTTATTTAAAACCATTTATAGCTAAACTATCTTTCTATATAGTATTTAGTATGTAAAACTAACGTACATATAAACCTGTAAGAATCCCGAGAACAAATTATGAAAGTGGCAAAACCTAAGAACATCTTTGTTTTTGAAATTTGTTAATGATGGAGTATGAGATGAGGGAGACAAAGGTAGTTGGACATTTGCCATCATTACGTGAAAATTACCAATCACGACGTTTCCATTTGGTAAAACCCAAACCTTTTTCAAGTTCTAAAAACTAAATTTCATCTACACAAACATGTTATAAAACTACGTTCTTAAACTGATCTACTTTAATAATTATTTACATTTTAACCTAGATCCTAGAATGGGGTACAACAAAATGAACTTATATTAAATATAAAAATGTTAATAGGGTTAAATTAATATGACCAATTAGGCGCTGCCCAGGTCACGATATCAACGAAAAAATGTTAAATCTCAATTAAATTAATATTCAAATCAGACTGAAATAAAATTACATCAAATACTCATAAATTAAATAAATATATGGTACCTGAAAAACAATATTAATTCAAAATAACATTAAACATGAACAAAAATTATATATGTGACTCGGAAGGACTGAGACTACTATCCAATCTAATTTTGGTAAATATTTTCACTGTCATTTTTCTAGTCAATCTGAATTGTGGTAAATCTGTTAACAAGATTTATGGTATTTTACCCTATTCACCTGTTTTAAATAATCTAACCTATTTTTGTATAGTATTTCATTGGTTGTATATTGATTGTATTGTTGCTTTACTTTATATCAATTTAAAACAATATATTTATTTTAATTATTTTATAAACAGTTCGCATACAGTGTGAAATAAATTCATAAACAACTAAAATAAAAACAGCTAAATTGAATTGGCATATTAATATAGCATATTTAATACTCAAGGAAATTCAATAGCAAAAATTACAAATTCGTGTTCTCAGTTCACTTAATAGATATGCATATTAGCATAAGTTTATATTAACATGGGTTTTGAAAAATATTATTTGTTACATAAAAAATCGGTTTAGTTGGATGAAATAACTAGTGACAAAAGTTAAGGATGTTTTTTCCTCATCTAGAACCATTCCCATGTTAACACATATCTATTCAATCTACAAACTTATACAACATTTAATCTACTGCATTTAATAGGACATTCACAAATCCCTGCAAGATATAAGTAGAAAAAACGATAATTTATGAGGCGTGAATTCAATTTGAGAATACCATTTTTTTATTTTTTACAAAATATTTTCTCAAAACTCTATTATGTACCTATTATTTGACAGGCTGATGCCAACATTATTTTAATCTAATACGAGCGAGTATATCTAGTAAAATCTTTAATTTGTATCCTTTATATGCAAACTGCCTATAACACTCACAGGGACTCATAAGTTACCTTTCAAAATGTTGGGACTATGTACATCAACAGAGGAAGACAGTGTGAGGTTGTAAAGTACCCATCAACTCGGTTGAAGAACACTCGACCCTGGCCTCTCGACCTCCAGACTTGTTACCTTATCCAACACATTCCTTCACTGAATATTGTACGCCAACATGTTGGGAGTATGTACACCAACAGTAGACGACAGTGTGAGGTTGTAAAGTACCCATCAACTCGGTTGAAGAACACTCGACCCTGGCCTCTCGACCTCCAGACTTGTTACCTTATCCAACACATTTCTTCACTGAATATTGTACGCCAACATGTTGGGAGTATGTACACCAACAGTGGATGACAGTGTGAGGTCGTAAAGTACCCATCAACTCGGTTGAAGAACACTCGACCCTGGCCTCTCGACCTCCAGACTTGTTACCTTATCCAACACATTCCTTTACTAAATATGATTCGCCATGATCATATTTCTACATAGTTTATGACTTTATGATTTTCAAATGACTGTTACTTACTAATATTTCTTTTGCTAACTTACAAAATATAATAATATTCAAAGCATATTTCACTCCGCTCTAAGCTCAACTAGTGAACAGATGTTGGATACCTTGAAATTGTATATACATATGATATTACTATATGCTAAAATATCCCATATAAGCTTTTGAGTGTCATATCAACATGTTATAGTTCCTCTATTGTACGTTTCAAAAAGTGAAAGTTAAATTCAAATTTTAGAAACATGTTAATAGTCAGGAAAATAAATTTAAGAAACACTATTTTTATTTTTTCAATAAAATAATTTGTTTTTGATTCAGTTTTAAGAATGGTTAACAAAATATGGCGTGTGTGTGTGTGTGTGTGTGTGTGTGTGTGTGTGTGTGTGTGTGTGTGTGTGTGTGTGTGTGTGTGTGTGTGTGTGTGTGTGTGTGTGTGTGTGTGTGTGTGTGTGTGTGTGTGTGTGTGTGTGTGTGTGTGTGTGTGTGTGTGTGTGTGTGTGTGTGTGTGTGTGTGTGTGTGTGTGTGTGTGTGTGTGTGTGTGTGTGTGTGTGTGTGTGTGTGTGCGTGCGTGCTCGCGCGTGTGCGGGCGTGCGGGCGTGCCGGCGTGCGTGAGGATGGAAGCAGTACGTTAAGTGTATGGTTAGGGCTTAGTATGTGTATGAAGGTTGGTGGGAACGCTTTAAGTTAAGTGGATGGTTAGGGCTTAGTATGTGTATGAAGAGTGGTGGGAACGCTATACGTTGGGTGGATGGTTAGGGCTTAGTATGTGTATGAAGGTTGGTGGGAACGCTTTAAGTTAAGTGGATGGTTAGGGCTTAGTATGTGTATGAAGAGTGGTGGGAACGCACCGTTTGGTAGATGGTTACGGCTTTAGTATGTGTATGAAGAGTGATAGGAACGCTATACGTTAGGTGGATGGTTAGGGCTTAGTATGTGTATGAAGAATGGTGGGAACGCTATACATTAGGTGGATGGTTAGGGCTTAGCATGTGTATGAATGGTGGTGGGAACGCTATACGTTGGGTGGATGGATCAAATGCCGTTATAAATATGTAAGTTAGTTCATTATCTATATAAAGGCTAAATATACGAACATAAATAATTATGTTACAATCCGATAGAGTTTGAAATCACTTTATTATCTTGGTTTAATTGGTATTCTAAAACACTAACAACATTGATGTTTCACTAATGATCTGAAAGCGAACGAGACTTCTCTCATTAGATGATTTAGGGAGCTTATTCAAACTCAGACTAAATAAACGTTGTACTTCCAGTATTCGTTAAGAGCTTAGCTGTACAAGAACAAGTCGGTCCTTGTTTTATCTTATCATCTCGTTACTGCTCAGTGACAACGGCTGGCCCTCCGAAGGACAACGAATATTTATTGATGTGAAGACTAAAAGCTAACACTCTGGAAGGTCGTTGGGTTCGTCCATTAAGTCTGTCTTCAAGATTAACAGAAGTCAAATGATAAATGGTTTGTAGATAATAGTTTTATAACGCTAAACTGATCACTTCATAAGTGTTCACAATTTATATAACTCAGTGAGGTTAACATTAGTTTATTTCGTTAACATTAGTTTATTTCGTTAACATTAGTTTAGTTCCCACTTTTTGTGGTTAAACATTTTAAGTAAACTACTTTTCACAATAGATGCTGATTAAACAGTATCTTTATGAATTCACTATGTATACTTGTCACAATCAACGATCACGACTTTAACAAGTATCCGCCATTACGGTGACCAGCGCTATATAACCATGTACAAGATGATGATATGACTAGATTATCTTTACGATATTAATTTATTTATATTTCAAAATTATGTGGGCACATGAGCTAATATTCATAGTCTATAACAATTGCATAATAAATGTTTAACAATAGCTTAAAATAGTCATATATTATGTTTCAAAAATCTTAATAAGTCCTCTTTTTGTGGGAGGTTCATGACTTTATTCAGTAAATATTGTATATAACAATATTCTAATACAAACAAATTCAAGCTTACAAATAAATCTATGGATAAATCATAAATATGTAAATTGTACATTTTAAACAGAAAAATAAATGTTCATTGTTATGGAGGCTTTATGACTGTAGAAGCCAATCACCTTTTATTTTATTGACATTTAATTGACAGCTAAAACACCTGTATCAACTAATGTAGAAGTATATTACAAATAAAAACGATCCTGGGATTTATTTAACATTCCGGACTCCCCCTCAACCTGAAGACATGTATTCGGTATTGATGGTGTCCAGAGGTTATCTCCGCTACAAGCCATGTGTTGTGTGTATTCCCGAGGAGGCATTTCCACCAGACACCGGCACACCACCTGTCTTCAGGTGCTGGGTATTGAAGGTGTCCGGGGGTTGTCTCCGCTACAAAACGTCCGTCCTCCAGCGGAGGGACCGTAGGCATTCCTGAAAGATGCCGGCCGGTCCTCCACATGTCTTCAGGTGCTCAGTATTGATGGTGTTCAGAGGATATCTCTCTACAAGCCGTGTGCTAAGTGTATTCTAGCAGAAGGACCGAAGGCCTTCCTGCAAGATGCCGAACCTCCACATGTCTTCAGGTGTTCAGTATTGATGGTGCCCAGAGGTTATCCCCGCTAAAAGAAACCTACAAAACGTCCGTCCTCCAACGGAGAGAACTTGGGCAAAATTGGGGCAGGTGGAGGCGCCGGCCCTCCACCTGTCTTCAGATTTTCGGTATTGATGGTGGCCAGAGATTAACTCCAATACAAGATATCTCGAACGGAGGGACCGTAGACATTCCTCCAAAACGCCGTCACTTCACCTGCCCTTAGTTGTTAGGTATTGATAGTGCCCAGAGGTTATTTTCACTACACGTCCGTCCCTAGCGGAGGGATCGAAGGTGTTTCTTCTAGACACTGGACCTCCACTAGTCTTTAGATGTTTTGTATTGATTATGTCCAGGATTTATCTCCGCTACAAGACGTCCGTCCTCCAGCGAAGGGACTGTAGGCGTTCCTCCAAGACGCCGGCCCTCCACCTGTCTATAGGTGTTTTGTATTGATTATGTCCAGGATTTATCTCCGCTACAAGATGTCCGACCTCCAGCGAAGGTACTGTGGGTGTTCCTCCAAGACGCCGACCCTCCACCTGTCTATAGATGTTTTGTATTGATTATGTCCAGGATTTATATCCGCTACAAGACGTCCGTCCTCCAGCGAAGGGACTGTAGGCGTTCCTCCAAGACGCCGGCTCTCCACCTGTCTGTAGGTGTTTTGTATTGATTATGTCCAGGATTTATCTCCGCTACAAGATGTACGTCCTCCAGCGAAGGGATTGTAGGCGTTCCTCCAAGACGCCAGCCCTCCACCTGTCTATAGGTGTTTTGTATTGATTATGTCCAGGATTTATATCCGCTACAAGACGTCCGTCCTCCAGCGAAGGGACTGTAGGCGTTCTTCCAAGACGCCGGCCCTCCACCTGTCTATAGGTGTTTTGTATTGATTATGTCCAGGATTTATATCCGCTACAAGACGTCCGTCCTCTAGCGAAGGGACTGTAGGCGTTCCTCCAAGACGCCGGCCCTCCACCTGTCTATAGGTGTTTTGTATTGATTATGTCCAGGATTTATCTCCGCTACAAGATGTCCGTCCTCTAGTGGAGGGAACCGTAGGCATTCCTCTAAGACGCCAGCCCTCCACTGGTCTTCAGGTGTTTTGTATTTATTATGTCCGAGATTTATCTCCTCTACAAAACGCCCATCCTCTAGTGGAGGGACCGTAGGCATTCCTCTAAGACGCCAGCCCTCCACTGGTCTTCAGGTGTTCGGCATTGATGGTGTCCAGGTGTTATCTATGCTACAAGACGTCCGTCCTCTAGTAGAGGGACCAAAGGCCTTCCTGTATGACGCCAGCCCTCCACCGGTCTTCAAGTGTTCGGTATTGATTGTGCCCAGAGGTTATCTCCACTAAAAGACGTCGGTTCTCAAGTGAAGGCGAATACATTACTATTTGTCAGGATGTAAGACAACAATGTAAGTTATACGAGTTTATAAAACTACTGAACGTAGTAGTTACATTGAAGATTTGTACAAGTCGTCTTGTCGACACTATTTATATATCTGTACACGGCCTATGAATAGTAATAATTCACTTAATAATTGAATATTTATAGCTCAATACAATCATTTTATATACTTTTAAAAAATTTAAATAAACAATTTAAATGAGTCAATATGATAAATAAAATACGAAGAAAAATAAGAACTATAACATTACTAATATTTTTCATTCTTTTGACTTTTTGTTTTTCTTACGAAATCAGTTGGATGAGTACCAACCAAACCTCGTTCAGTACCAATAAACATCGGTCCACCTAGATGTAAATTTGTGGAACTATTTGTGAACGTTGCTCTATTTAGAAAAACCCTATGTCCTTAGAAAAGTAGTAGGGAAATTAACTGATTCTTAGCAAAATTCTTTTGTGGAAAACATGTTGATGTTTTTGTAGATCTATCGCACTAAACAAATACAATTTTTGTTGCAGTGACTAAAATAGAAATAATGAACACAAACTTTAACTACATGCAATTTCACTTAAAATTACATTAGTTTATGTGCATGTGGATGTAGAGATGGACGGACATGTTGTCCAACACCATAAATGAGGTTATATCTATCTTTATATTGGGGTTATACTAATTTACAGCGGGCAGATAAAGGAAGGATCAAAACACTTTACAGTGGTTGGAACCCCAAGAGAACAAGATACATTTAAGTTACATTTACAACAGGAATTAATATCTGTTCACCATAAAGAGAAATTGAATAATAAATAATCTTCTGCCTTCAAACAGGACCTGCTGCAACCTGCCTGTATATATATTTGTCTTGATAACATCTTTTACCTATCTCACGCCTATAATCGAATTACATATAGTTAACTGTGTGATATGTTTTTCTTTTTTTTTTCCTTACTTTCTATAAAAAGCCATTGTCATGAAGCACATACTCACACGAGTATCATAATCAATTAGATGTTTTTCTTCTTATAGTCTTCAACATCTCTTCCTCCATGTACTCTCTCCTCAGTAATTTCTCATTTGGCGCTCTATCTTTGTGTCTTCTTCTCTTTAAACTAATTGGTTCAAAATCCTTGATCATCCACCCTCTTGAGCATCCAATATATCCGAACATATAAATAGCAACTAATCAATTATTAAAATACATTAAATATCATAGTTCAGAATTTGTTGGAATCTTTAGATGAAGGTACATTTTTCTTTATATAAGTAGACTAATAACTTGATAGGTAGCGTAGTTGGTTCAATCCCAGCTTCATGTGCTAAAGGTTCTCAGTTCGATCCCAATCAGAGTCAATACATTTTGAGAAGGATCAGCTGATAACCACCGGCTGTTCATTTGTCATTGGGGTATTAATTAATGACACTTTCTAAGGAATAGTCGGCCTTAGTTTGTAATAATTTTGTTTGTAATAATAGTTTGTAATAATAGTTGTAATAATAGTTTGTAATAATAAAACATTCGCTCATCTACACTCATCTCACTCATTCGAAATCCATATGCGCCCATATCTTGACGATCGGCGTCTTATGAATAAAAAAAAAAAATACAATAAATAAATATATTTCCTTTAAACACTAATAAGAAATAAATATTCAAAACAAAAGTGTAAAACTAATTTAATTTCTATAAACCTGTTGGATAACTAGTTGTTCCTAAAAACGCAGAGCTCGACACTCTCCAAAATTAGTTAGCTCCAAAATTATCTCGTGATACTTAAATTAATTAAACCAGTTTGACCAAAACTGTTACTGGGATGCCAGAACATCTGGTGTGGAGTGGAACGAACAAGACACATAATTGGTCAAGATAAAGAAATTTTACCTATTTCACGATGCCTGAATTTTAGCTTTTGACATGTAGATGTTTCTTAAAAAAATATGCTCGGAAAATAATAAATGACAATAATGAAGGGCTAGAAAACTGTGATAGTCAAACAAGTTTTACAGTAAATTCAATGAAGGAAACCCATAACACCATGTACAAGCAGACAGTGCACTCTGACAGGTTTCCTAACGTGGCATTGCACTCTCAGAGGCCACCCCACAGATGGCCCAGACATGCCGTGCTCAGTCTTCACTGTACTAACCATTCTAAACACGTACTACTATTGCACTCCCAGAGACCACCCCACAGATGGCCCAGACTAACCGTACTCTCAGTCTTCACTTTACTAACTATTGTAAACACGTACTACTATTGCACTCCCAGAGAGCACCCCACAGATAGCCCAGACTAACCATGCTCTCAGTCTTCATTATACTAACCGTTCTAAACACGTACTACTATTGCACACTCAGAGCCCACCCCACAAATGGCCCAGACTAACCGTGCTCTCAGTCTTCATTATACTAACCGTTCTAAACACGTACTACTATTGCACTCCCAGAGACCACCCCACAGATAGCCCAGACTAACCATGCTCTCAGTCTTCATTATACTAACCGTTCTAAACACGTACTACTATTGCACTCCCAGAGACCACCCCACAGATAGCCCAGACTAACCATGCTCTCAGTATTCATTATACTAACCGTTCTAAACACGTACTACTATTGCACACTCAGAGCCCACCCCACAAATGGCCCAGACTAACCGTGCTCTCAGTCTTCACTGTACTAACTATTCTAAACACGTACTAATATTGCACTTCCAGAGACCACCCCAGATGGCCCATACTATCCGTGCTCAGTCTTCATTATACTAACCATTCTAAACACGTACTACTATTGAACTCTCAGAGCTCACCCCACAGATGGCCCAGACTAACCGTGTTCTCGGTTTTCACTATACTAACTATTCTAAACACACACTTCTATTGCATTAATCTGATATTCTTAAATGGTCTTCAGCTGTCCTTTTATATAAATACTAAACGTATTCCTTACATAATGTAAATATTTCTTACATATGATTGTAAGGAATTACAATGATTTAAATCAACAGCAATACTGACGGGAACTGGTGTTAAACTGGTTCCAACCAGCCGGGTCTTGCTGTTGAACACAGGAACAAGGCATGGCAACAATGCCAGGAACAATAACATTGTTGATGTCTATATAATGTTTAATATGGTTTATTTAATTGCTAATTTATAGTAATGTTTAATAGTCTTTTTATTATTTATTTATTTTATCTTAATGTTTAATACTTTGAGACTCTCAAGTGGAGTTAGGACTACCAGTCATAACCCAGGAGAAAGTTTTAAGCAATCAAACTATTGAATCAGCTAAACTGAAATAGAATCAAATGAGGAATATTAGCATAACAAATATATTTTTAGAAAAAGAAAGAAAAATTTACTGTTATGAATACCAAAAAAATTATATTTGCTTTCCAATAATTAAGTTTGCTTAATGCATGTTGATTTTTTTTTTTTTTATAGTAGCTGTTCTAAGATTAATATTTATTTAAGATGTTTTATTATGGTAAAATGAGTTGATCTCTCAAATAGCTATTTGCTTGAGAGATTCTTCAAAACTGCAATGTAATCTAGATTTAAGAAATAATAAACTATTTTGAATTTGAAAATTTTGAATGGTTGGAAAAGTATAAAGTTTTTGTTACGTATTCACAATTTATTAGTATATTGAATAAAAAATTATAATATCAATTTATATTATAAGAGTGTAATTAAAATGTCACTTGTTCTTGACTTATCTAATTAACTGATTTGTAATGCGTACACTCGGTATTTTATATACAATTGTTTAGTAATTGAATTTAGTTCACAGAGACTGTATATTATGTGTAAATTCAAATTTTAAAATAGAATCACAATAGTTGATAAAAACATGGCTGTAAAATGACTTAAGATCTACTATTTAGTGTATTGTTGAAATCAGTGGCAGATGCAACTTATATTAGTGTATTCAGCAATTTGCTAACTGCTGTCATTGATACACAAAGTACAATATCCATGTCCGAGCCTGGTCATCCAACACTCACCGGCTGTTCTCACGACTGTTACAGCCACTCCTCGGCCTCCAGGCGCCTTTGTTTATTTCCTTTCCCACTGCACCTCCTTGACACTCAACCGATCACCTAAGAAGAGTCTGGTCTACAAATCAAGTACCCTGCTTTAACAAGTTCCCAGCCAATAGAGACGCTGGAACAACTTGTAGTCCTTTATGAATGGTGCATTTGTATTAACAATATAGTATCTTATTTTATTCGGTTCTAAGTAGTGCTGTCATAAGTAAATTGTGAAAAATAAATATGTCTGGATCAATTTATTTAAATCTGAGTTGTTTGCCTGAAGGATATTTCTATATGAAAGCCTTTCAGATTGAAACTGTTTCAATACATCTCCCTTCGTAAGTAGTTATAGAAACTTTTACATCGAGAATATTTTTTTTATCCCTTCATAAATTATGAAGTTATGGGTTTTGAACGAAAATATTCTTTATCGATGAAAAAAATTTAATTTACTCCTAACAATAGTTTAAACAAGGGTTGAATTGACCGATAATATTAATTTATTTTGAAACATATTTTTTCATATCCTAAGTGATTATTACTTATAGCTTATTACAACAATTTTTGTATAAGTGTTGTTTTTTCTATACGGGTTTTCATCTACCAACTGTTATAGTAATTACTTAGTCAGTGTCAATTTCACCAACCTAAGGTTTTGTCACTAGACATTTTCTCTGGTTGGAACCATACATACTATAAAGATTTTCTTCACGTTCCACTTATTTGATTAGTACTTATATCAACAGTTTTCCGTGTTTAAAAAAACATTAGATTTCCCTCACGATAATTAAATGTGATGTATTCAGTTACCTGGATGTCTCACATAATCAGATTTCCTATAAGGTGCTTTACAGCAAATATGCTCAATTACCCTTTTCGTAGGTCTAATTCTGAAAAAGAAATCACGGACTATTGGTTAACTATTCACGGTCTTCTAACTGATGTTTTTATACTCGTATAAATACGAGAGGAAATGCAGCATAGTTCAATGACACGAAGCATGTCGTGGAAATGCCACCGTTCCATATTTCACCCCAGGCTTTGATACTCGTAGAAGTACAAGAAGAAATGCAGCCTAGTTCAGTGACACGGGGCACGTCGTTGTGGTGTCACTCTTACATATTTCGCCCCAGGCTTTTTGATACTCGTAAAAGTACCAGAGGAAAATCAGCCTAGTTCAGTGACACGAGGAACGTCGTTGTGGTGTCTCTCTTCCATATTTCATCCCAGGCTTTGATACTCGTAGAAGTACAAGAAGAAATGCAGCCTACTTCGGAGACACGAGGCATGTCGTTGTGGTGTTGCTGTTGCATATTGTGACCCAGGCTTTCATACACGTAGAAGTAGGAGAGGAAATACAGCCTAGTTCGGTGACACGAGGCACGTCGTTGTGGTGTCGCTCTTCCATATTTCGTCCCAGGCTTTGATACACGTAGAATTACAAGAAGAAATGCAGCCTACTTCGGAGACATGAGGCACGTAGTTGTGGTGTCGCTGTTCCATATTTCGTCCCAGGCTTTGATACAAATAGAAGTACAAGAAGAAATGCAGTCTAGTTCGGTGACACGAGGCACGTCGTTGCGGTGTCACTGTTGCATATTGCAACCCAGGCTTTGATACACGTAGAAGTAGGAGAGGAAATGCAAGTTCGGTGACACGAGGCACGTCGTTGTGGTGTCGCTGTTCCATATTTCGCCCCAGGCTTTGCTCAATGGATTATATTTCACCACCGCTACTCTGGGATTTCCATAAACCCTACTCCCTCGACTCGACACTTATGCACGCTCTCGCTTTCACTGAGCCCACTATTGGAGGCTGGTCCTCTTCAAATTCTGTTTCAAACATTATAAAAGATCCCACTTCAGAGATGTTGTAACCTTACACTAATATAACCTATTATCCTGCGACATTAACTAAGAATAATGACAGCTGTTGAGTAAAAGCAATACCACACACAACTAAACTTCAATTATTTATTGACATTGAGGAATTATTTATGGATATTAGTTTCATAAAAATAGTTTTCAGTTTATTCATTATAAATACAGATTGGTTGTACATTTAAGTTTTCTATCAAGAACACTCCTTCCAAAACAGTTTTCCATCAATGTTTGGAGAAAACATCAAAGTATTTGTAAAAGATTTTTGCTAAACTAACTTTCCTCACACAGTGAAGTAAAACGTTCCGTCAATATTTTACCCTCTGTATAATTAATAATAATAATTATTAAAAGTATTTGATAGTATCTAACGGGATAAACCGTTTCTAAATAAACCACATTCTATTTGCCTGTAGTAACTATTTTTAACTAAAATAAAAGTAAGAATAGTTTTATTTTTTTAAATTAATCAAAATGTAGAACCATCCGTTATTTAAATGTAAAATTAAGCTTCGTTTTGTTATTAATTTAACAAAATATTATTAAGAGCAAATATCTACCAATCGGTTTACAGTTGAGGAATGACTTCTATATACACAATCTACGTCCGAGCACGCAGTTATAAAACATACTAAACCACACATTAGCTCACAATATAGTTAATGTCATAGTTGTGGAAAATTCCACGAATTGTAAAAGTATTCTATAAGTTTTAAAAGTTTATTTTAGCAAAAATTGTATATTAAAACCTCTTCACAATATACCACATTGCTACCTAACTTAATTATTATAGTAGTAAAAATAGCTTAAACTGAATAAATTACTTCCCCAATTATTCGTAATTTTGATAATAATTTGCGGAACTTCAAAGATACATGCGTTTTAAATATATCAAATTTAGCATGACTACACACGTTCCCAAGAATGGTGTTTCAGCTATGGTGTTGACTAGAGAAGCCGTCTACCTGGCCTTCGGCAGGTGCTATATTGTTCGGTGTACGGCTAATGACGTATGAGGAGAGGGGCTGACGGCAGTGCTTCCTGGGGAGAGCACCTGACACTATCTGGAACATCAGGTGATACATGGCTCCCATCCCTTTTCGCATCCTACAACCCATAAATAATAACCACTTGGTGGTATAGCAGTGAGTCGTTTTGGACAATCTGCAGGTGTGAAAACCTGATTGACAACCCGTCGTTTAAAAGTGTTTACAGGGAAATGTCTAAAGAATAAGAATGTTACCCAAATAATTTTCTTGATATAAAAAATGTTTAAATAAAAATTTTTGTCTTAATATTTCTTGGTGTATTATTTTTAAATGTTATTAATTTAATTCGCAGAAAGCGTTAGGAGGAATTATAAGTTGAAGGCGAAACGCAGAAAAAATATGAATTTGAGTTTATTATTTTCAATTTTTTATAAGTTTACAAATTATACGTTTTACAACAAACTAGAGAAGGTTACACATTATTAACTTTAATTTCAATGTTTTTCTCCGTAGGTAACCAATATATTATATTTTGTAAACAAATGTTTTTATATTAATTTTCGTTTAAGTGTAATGATGCCTACCTTGTAGCCAAAAAACCTTACAAAAAGTAGATGATATTATTCGAAATGTTCAGCTTTGTAAAATTATTTCAATTTGAATAACTTGAAAGTGTATTTAACGTAGTGTGTTATTTTTGTACTAATGTTCCTTGGGGTTTATATTTCTATCAATGGGTACAATCTTTACTTATAGTTTTATTATATAAGTCTAGGCAATTCTACGAGTACTTGTGAAATAGTTGGTCATCTTGGATTGATGAACGTATAATATTATATACAGTATAAAAGACATATGCTTTAAATGTTTGTAATATTCATGTTTGTGCGATGTCAAGACCATCACATAATGTTTCATTAATTACTTTCATACAAACAATGTATTTTATTACAATAGCAAAAGACAAAAAAAAAAACATACATTGTCATTAAAACCAAAATAGCTCTTTCAAATGTACATGTACCACTGCACTTGTTTAATATTCTTTTAAACTTATTTTAACTACGATCTTTATAAATTGATTTTCAGAGGCCTCTCTTGAATAATATTACTTGAATGTCATGATATTCCTTTTATGATGTTTGATGGGTATTGTTTGGTTGGTATTATTGTCGATAAATATGGAGATATAGTCTATATTACTGTCCATTCAGTAAAACTTCCACTTTATTTATTTTTAATATACATATATGAATGATAAATAATATTTATATATATTTATAGTATATAAATTATAGTTATAAATGTTCTAGTTGGATACAAAACAAAATGAAGATTGAAAATTATCATTCAAAATTCTGTAGTTCTTATTATTTTTCCTCTGAAAACCAGTATTTAGGAGATGTTCTTGACTCTTTATAACTTGAAGAATGTGTTCCAAGGTTCGTCCAGATGTAGATTTAGGGAGTGATCCTCCCAGACGAAATCCCGCTGAGTTAACTAATTTCACTCGTTACGTGGAAATTATGTGAATAAATTGCCCATTATTTTATCTTTATCTGATGTTTACACGTACGCTGGTGGTAAATATTCATGGCTTTGAACCGATTAATCAAAGAAATTGGGGCGCAGAATGGAACCTCGAGGAACCCCATGGAGTCGCTCCTGCTCCTCCTCCAGAATCGTAAATAGAACCCTTTACAACTATCAGTCGAGAGGAGAAACAGGATGAAATTTTAAATACTATTATATTGATACGAGTTTTGGTTTAATTTGTCATATATTTAAACAAGTAATTATTGTTTTATTCAAATATCTTTATGAATTATTGTTTCAAACGTCCTTAGAGAATATTTGATATACTCAAAATTTTTTACTTTTTGTTTTTTCTCATTTCCTTTCTTTTTACTTTTATGATATGAACAAAATGTATCCTGTCATACATAAGAAGTATGTTTATTTAAGTACAAAAGATAATTAATGTTACTGCTACCTTTGACGTATACATGTTATACTACGTATACAAATTGCTTAGGAATCTCGTATGAATAATTTAATATTATTATTTGTTTATACTATGGGTATATTATTAAAAAGAACACACAAAAAACTACTCAGAAGTGTTCTGCATCCATTTTCAAACATTCTCTCTAAGCCATAAAGTAAAGGACCTAATTAAAAGTCGAGATTCATCTCACAAAACTCAAGCCTACATTTACACATAAAAAAATTTTAAAAAATAACTTGTACACCTAAACAAGTTAAATAAATTCTTAGTTGCTGCAACTTTAGGAAAAGTACACCATTTAACATAAATTAATTTAAAAAATATGTAGGAAAGACTTAATAAAACAGCAACGGTATAACCAGCAACAGTCGTGAACAATGCGTCTGCAATTTACACAATTACTTTATAACATGGTACATTATCATGTTTACTCTAATGACCAGGAGAGGTGTGCTTGTAATACACTTCTAGATGAACAGGTGTGGTTTACCTCCTTCGATGTTAATAAAAATTCTTATTAAATACACCTTCCAACCAAGGCGAGCGAGCGCGTGGGCCGCATCATTACTGTGGCGGACCTCTAATAACTGCGTGGGCATTGCCAATGAAAACTGCAAACTGCAAGAGAGAGCATTATGTAAATCCTCGTAGATGGTTCCCCCTCCTCTCCTATCTCACTCTTCAATATATATATCTCTGTCACCCTCTCTGAGAGGGAGACTAAACATGTGTTTCAGTGTGTTGCTTTATACGAAGAACATGGTTTGAATTTTAAACAGCTAGTTAGAAGGCACTCTGGGATAATGAAGATGTTGATATTCTCACTCATTCAAAACAGTTCATTGTTATGACTTTACAAATTAATTATTATTTGTTCAATTAATTTACCTTTGTTTTGAAAAAAACGTTTCATCATCAAGTTTAATAGTTGTACAATTTGTAATTATATAATTAATCTTTTTTAATGGTATTATGTTTTTCAGTTGAAATGCACTTAATTAGAATTACAAAATATAAAATGAGTCTTAGTTTAGTTAAAAACAAATATATGTTTCGTAGAAGTTATATCATGAAAATCCAAACAAATTAAAATACGCATATTAATCAAAATCTATATGTAGCTGGGGGGGAGGGGGATATTCAACTAACACTCTAATACATGTTTCATTTTTAAAGATTTGTTGATCAGTTTCTACATATTTAATTTACTTTAATGTTAAAGCTAAACCAACACTTGTTGTTATAAACGTAAAACAAGACAAACAACAAGAAAAAGTGACAAGTATTCTTTGTGAATCCCTCTGGTCTGATGATGGTAAACATTATTTACCGAAACCAATCACCAATATCATTTGTAACGTTTCTGAACTAATACGCCAGTAAATTTCTGTTATTTGATGATCAATTGTTAGGTATTGAAAAAGTACAAAAACCATACACACACTCATACGGTGTTTTGAACATTGCAGTGTGATTACGTACCTCACACTTTATACATTGGTTGATTAAGTATAAACCATACAACTAATACAACCATACAACTAAGAGACTAATGAAAATGAGACACCTAGAAGGAAGATGTCCATAACTACGCGTTAGAAGGAAAGCATGATTCCATATGAAAAGAGAAAACAAAATCAATTTAAAATAACAAAATGACAAGTCCGATGAGGGAATACGAACACGAGATACTGAGCCTTAAAATTGTTTTGTAACAAATTATTCTTCAATAAGTAACATTTTATAGTTGTATATGAAATATTCCATAATTTTTCTCGTTGAACTGTGTAGTATATGAATGCATAAAATATTTCAGGCTTGCTTTTTGCCTTTCAAACAGAATTTTTCAGAGGTGAAACGTTGGAAACTTATTACCATTTCATTTATTGGAATTTTCTCATTTTGAATTTTCTTAAGTCATATTTATTTATTTAAGCTTGTGTTAAACTTAAATTTCAGTTTAAATATTTTGAATGATTTACGTGCCTTATACATTTATGTATTTGGTTTGGTTATTATATTTTTGTCAAATGTAGCTTACATGGATGGCAGATGTTAATTTTCTATGGTTTGATTTTAAACTATATTTAGTAGGTACTATGCATTTTAAGCAAGATCATCTACTTGGACACATGATACGAATTGTTATACAGTTTTGCAATGTCCCAATGTTGTTAGGTTTATAACCTGTGGCAAGGAAATAATGTATATCATATTAACTATGACCATGTAAAAACTTATTCAGCTTTTTTACCAGTAATCTACAAATAAATCAATCACTTTTTAACTATTTTTCCCTTTTTAAGTAATATACTTGATTTACCTGTTTCATTGTGATTTTTAATATAACATGGCAAGGTGTTCTCTGGTTTTTAAGTGCAAGTAAAGTTAAGAAAACCCTGAACTCCTGAATGTCTGGGAGAGTTGAGAAAATCGATGGCTCTCAATTCGTCCCAAGTGGCCGTCGTAAAGGAGCCAGAAGTGACCATCAGTCCACTTCCAGGTCTCAATACATTATTCAGTCTCGGTGGTAGGGGAAGGCCCTCGGGAGCAAGGACGAGGAGTGGACGGCCAGGATACACGGGAATCGTTTTACCGAATTCTTTATTTTCACTGGAAGAAGTATTTACACGGGGACTGTGGCTAGAGATCATTTGTAGCTGCAGACAAACGAGCTGGTGTCGGGAACACAGGACTAATTGTCGTGACACCAACCAACGCCGAGACCGTAACTCCTAGACACTACGTGGAATGTTCGGTTCTAGGACGGATAACAACTTTCGAGAAGAAATAATGCATTTGAAAATTGTATATTCATTAAAATAAGTAATTTTAGTCCCAGAACGATGATCAACTGTTACTTACGTGTTTAAGTCAATCTGTTGACGTACAAAAATATAACTCTGAACGATGCGTATCAACTCACCTGAAGAGGGGACTTAAGATGGAACACTCGATCATTTTTTGATCAAAAGATTTCAACGTTTTGAAATGGATCATCTGATAACCGCCAGCTGTTCGTCTTCCACTGGGCTATTAATTAATGACACTTTATAATGAATAATCAGCCTTAGTTTGTAACAATGACTACATTCGCTCATCTACACTCATCACACTCATTTGAGATTCATATTCACATATCTTAATGATCGACGTCTAAGAATAAAAAAATATGTGATAGTTGAGCTTATTTAATTTATAGAACGGGACATTTGTTTCTTTACTGATTCATATGATTGGCATTTTTAACGTTTAAAACTTTAACTTATAATGGTTTAATTCTTATTCTAATATCTCAATAATTTACGTAAATCTACTCCAATTGCGTTACATTAAAATAGCATTAATACCAAACATAACAAGAAATATTGACTGTATGTAGCGGATACAATAAGGATGAAGTCAATCTACTTTAGTATTTCATTCAATAAAAGTTATATTATTTTTTATACGTCATAATATAATATAATTAGGGAAATTGAGGCTATAAATGTGTTAGCAGATTTTTAATTAGATAATTTTAAAAATAATGATTCAATTTTAAATTTTAAGGTAAATATTTGTTGTTTTTCATGAACAAATAAGAAATATTCCATCTGAGGTTCTATTGGAATAGGCGACTGAGTAGAACAACTCCCTGCTGAGAGAGAGTACCTTGCGAAATTAACGTTTGCCGGACGAGGTAGCTAGCGGCGTAGCTCTTTCCAGCTGCATTCGCTGTCTTCACGGTCCATATTTGGAAAATACTTTTAACTAAATAAAGTTGAAATGCTCTTTCATTTTATTGTTAAAAGTCAAGGATTAAAATAAAGATAGCCCTAATCAATCAAAATTATTATAACATCTAATGGCGATACAAATATATTGGTGAACATCGCCCACAACCTCCAAAATAAAGAGTAAGGACTAAGAATTTAACTCAAATTTATAGAATAATTTTTAATCTATGAGCATAATTTTAACGTTATTTTTTAAAACAAACATGCTGTGTATGTAAATACGTATAAAAAGCAGAAACATGCAAGGAAAGATAAAATCTAAATTCTATATTAAAATGAAACATTTCATAAAATTGTGGTAGTGCAATTTTTAAGTATGTTAATATGTATAATAGTGACCGTCCATTTAAAAACCACTTCAATAGCTATAATAATTGAATAAAAGCAACATTATCGATCCATTCACTTGAGGCACTAGCGTGTAGCCGATTTGGAGCCTATCAAAAATTCGTTGGTATATTATAAATACAGATTGGTTGTACGTTTGAATGTTCAATCCTGAACACTGCTTCTAATTGACTTCTTTTAATATACGAAAATTTAATTAAAAATTTCAATAAATGTAAATATTCAATAAAAATTTCAATAAATGTTCAACTTCTAAATCAAACAGATGTTTTAAAAAGTGGAACTGTGAGTTTGAATACGTTATCTTTAAAATTGTCTTCAAAAAAGGCATCTCATTAGATCTTATATTGTGCTACGTATCAAGCTTGGTAGCTCGTAGATGTTGTATATTAATTAAGGAATGCGGAGTGAAGGTATAGTATGGTTCAGGCTGGAATGTATTAAAATCGTTAAAGACTGTAGATGTGTACGGAGTGTAGGGAGCGTCATATAAAAATTTTGTTTATTTTTGAGGATATATTTAATATATACATTATAATAGTCGCGTGTTCGAGGGATATGATTGGTCCGAGTAAAGATGCGTGTTTCCACTTGACTTGCCTTAAAGATGTGTCTAGTTATTATAAGTGTTTGCAAAAGAGTAAAAATTGTAAGTACTATTCTTTTTTACTTACAATTGTTTACCTATACGTACAGTGGTACTGACTTGGGCGGGTGATTCTTTACCACTTTACGTGTATGGGTGGGCGGGTGATTTAGTACCACCGTACGTGTATGGGTGGGTGGGTGATTCAGTACCACCATACGTGCATAGGTGGGCAGGTAGGTCAGTACCACTGTACATGTAAGGGTGGGCGGGTGATTCGGTACCATCGTACGTGTATGAGTAGGCAGGTGGGTCAGTACCACCGTACGTGTATGGGTGGGCAGCTGAGTCAGTACCACTGTACGTGAAAGGGTTGGTGGGTGATTTAGTACCACCGTACGTGTATGGGTGGGCGGGTGATTCAGTACCACCGTACGAGAATGGGTGGGTAGGTGGATCAGTACCACTGTACGTGTAAGGGTGGGCGGGTGATTCAGTATCACTGTACGTTTGTACAGTACCAAGTATTTGGTACGTAGTGGCGACCATATGCATGGATTTTAAATTCGTAAGATGTGGTAATCTTACTTTATTTTACCTATTTATTTTAATTTTAAACATAAAATTTGCAAAATCTCATACAAGAATGCAAGAAAATACAAAAATTGTATATTTTTTCTGTGCTAATACTTTGTTATTATTACTAAACATAGCAAAACAAAAGATCATTGTTCGTTTTTATTAGGAACAGCACCATAACAGATATACTATCACCCTATTAGTTCAAAACTTTGAATTCATATTGCTGTAATTTTATGTGATACTTAAACAGTACATTCTGCATGTTTTTTAAGTTTGGTCATTTTTCTAGTAGGTAGTTATCTGAAGGCAATATCAAATTCCTTCTACAACAATCTACAAGTGAACAGAACGTTATAACAAAAATGAGTTTTTAAGCAATAAAACTTATCCAATCATATTTATTTTTCATTTAGTTTGTGATTTATAGAAGGTTTACCAAAATCTATGAAATTATCCTTAAAGAGTGCGAGTACTTCTAACCCAGATCACTATACTTTTCACTGTTTATGTAGAAAAAAAGTTGGCTATGACACTACTTGCCAATATATGACTAAAACGAATATTAGACTTAGAACAAGGGGACAGCGCGTAGCATGCGCATAATCATGCTTTGTCATAGTAAGGTTATTTTGTACACAAATGTAGGTAATAGAAAAGATATTTCTCAATCACTGATTTTGCTTTCCCGTAAATTAGAATATGAATATCGTCTTTAATCTTTAAAGCCTTATCTTTAGTTAAATTTATAAATTGTTTTTAAGATGGTCGTATGTAGCATAAATATAGTACCACAAGATACGACTGGATAACTTGTATTTTTATTTGTAGAAAGTTTCATCACATTGAACTAAAGTGATGTGACCTTCAAAACATATCTCCAGATAGGGTCCATACTTCTTATTTTATATGGAAAATAATCTTCAAATTGTGTAAGATGTATGAAAATAATGTTTTTTAATTGAACAATTCAAAATAACTTTGCACTTGGAAAGAAAGAATTATCTTTTAAATGTGAACTTTTTTCAATGGCTCCTAGGAAAGACTTCATCGTTGTTATGTGCTTGTTTGATATTTTGGAATCAGTAAATCACAACTCATCGTAAGATTTAGTCGAGTGTAATGTCGACCTTTCATTAATGCAGTACACATTTTATACTTGAGCCTTATAATTTTATTTTTGCAGATAATGTATGTTGTATATACAGAATAAACCAATTATTAGTATAGTTAGAATTTAGTTCAAAGCTATTAATATAAGCCTTGTTGTCTGTTGTCAAGGAATTTGTATGCATTATAATCTTTGTAATCTATTGGTAGTGTGCCCTCATTGCAACCCCTCTACCATGGCTTCCAGCGCTGTCAACATAGCTCCTCTGGATATAAGACACAAAGAGGCACTTTTAAGAAAGTTTAAATAGATCATATCTTCTCCGAATCTCCTAATATTGTAAGATAGACGACAACATGCAGGGCAACTTAAATATATAACACCACTTTTTCCACTAGTTTTCTAGTTAATCTCAAACGGAAATTCACCAAAAAACTACTGGGCATTAACTTGGGATATGTTTGACGGTCGGGACAAGTTTCTGGTATCAGACCCTATGGCCGTCATCGGTGATATGAACCTTCCTCATAAGGAATGGACTATAGTGAGTCGTTTTCACACGAGTGTAAGAAGATGAAACCACTGGACTTAAGTGAGAAATGGCAAATAATCAGTCATGAGACTGCGGAGTCGAAGTTCAAACCATGGATCACATAGTTAATCACTGCCCATTGCGTTCTTTTCAGCTGATCCTCATTCAATCGGAGAAGCAGGTTTTGAGTGGTTATGAAACCTGGATTTCACTCTTTGACGATTAATGAATGTGTGTTTTAGATTTTATTCTATTCAGACACTGTATGTTTTCAATATTTTATTAGTCTGGTGGTTGGCATTGAATGCCAAAATACTCCCATTCGTTTGAAATAATTATAAAAAAATGTTCACTTGTTTACCAAATGGTGTTGGCGGTTTGTTATGTGCATTGTGAAACAGATACGTTAAATAGTTTTCATAAAATATATAAAAGTTTTATCAAACGACCATTCCTGTTGTTTAAAAATAAAATATTTTCCGAAAAGGTATGAAATCCATAATTTTGTTTCCTTCTGTCGAATCACATAATCCAATTAAAGAGAAATAATTTAAAACTGAGAATTAGAAGAGGAAGGATTAGGAAGTTGTCGTCAGCAGCACCTATAAATTGCTAATGGGAAGAGACTTCTTTACGAGCCTCTCCTTTTTCAGCCTTCATTCAACATTCACCTTGTCCTCCATTAGACCTTCGGGTGGCTTGAGATGGTTAAATATTTCGCAATGCATCATTAGAATTATTGTATTCAGTTCGTGTTCTACGATGTGATTGGTAAGTATGTGGGTATTTAAGGTATGGTGTCGTGGTAAGTATGTGGGTAGTTAAGGTATGGTGTCGTGGTAAGTATGTGGACAGTTAAGATATGGTGTCGTGGTAAGTATGTGGGTAGTTAAGGTATGGTGTCGTGGTAAGTATGTGGGTAGTTAATGTATGGTGTCGTGGTAAGTATGTGGGTAGTTAAGGTATGGGTCGTGGTAAGTATGTGGATAGTTAAGATATGGTGTCGTGGTAAGTATGTGGATAGTTAAGGTATGGTGTCGTGGTAAGTATGTGGATAGTTAATGTATGGTGTCGTGGTAAGTAAGTGGGTAGTTAATGTATGGTGTCGTGGTAAGTATGTGGATAGTTAATGTATGGTGTCGTGGTAAGTAAGTGGGTAGTTAATGTATGGTGTCGTGGTAAGTATGTGGATAGTTAATGTATGGTGTCGTGGTAAGTATGTGGGTAGTTAAGGTATGGGTCGTGGTAAGTATGTGGATAGTTAAGATATGGTGTCGTGGTAAGTATGTGGATAGTTAAGGTATGGTGTCGTGGTAAGTATGTGGATAGTTAATGTATGGTGTCGTGGTAAGTATGTGTATAGTTAATGTATGGTGTCGTGGTAAGTAAGTGGGTAGTTAATGTATGGTGTCGTGGTAAGTATGTGGGTATTTAAGGTATGGTGTCGTGGTAAGTATGTGGATAGTTAATGTATGGTGTCGTGGTAAGTATGTGGGTAGTTAAGGTATGGTGTCGTGGTAAGTATGTGTATAGTTAATGTATGGTGTCGTGGTAAGTATGTGGGTATTTAAGGTATGGTGTCGTGGTAAGTATGTGGGTAGTTAAGGTATGGGTCGTGGTAAGTATGTGGATAGTTAAGATATGGTGTCGTGGTAAGTATGTGGGTAGTTAAGGTATGGTGTCGTGGTAAGTATGTGGATAGTTAATGTATGGTGTCGTGGTAAGTATGTGGATAAATAAGGTATGGTGTCGCGGTAAGTATGTGGGTAGTTAAGGTGCCGTGTCGTGGTAAGTGTGTGGGTTAAGGCAACCGCATAAACAATCCTAATGAAACTATAGAAACATTTTTTATTTAGCTTTTACTTGTAAACACATATTTATTTTAAAATCTTATTCTGAAATTATAGGCCATATCTATAGAGAGGTGGGTTTTTGTTAGTGGAAGAAGAAGAGTAAATAGAGGCATGGACAGATTGTATATAAATCTATGTGTCTCTAATTTTACCATAATCTAATGGTACTTAATGATCAATAAAAAGTATCGACTTTTTACAAATTACCAGCTATTTTTGTTTTATAATCGATCAATTATATTTACACTGAGCTAAATGTATACAAGATTTTTTTCAAATTAAATGGGGGTTTCGTATTTAAATATGGTAATAAATTATTAAACTGCAATCAATTATTATCATAAATATTTATTACAAATTACTACTTTTTATATTGGCAAGTGTTGAACCATTATGTCACAGCGATTTACTTGTTTCAATTTTGATAATTTTAACTGTAAACAATAATAAACAGAAATTAACCTAGAACCAGGTCAACTCATTGGTAACTCACTGCGCAAGAATATTAAACAAGTCTTTTTTAGATCATCTTTGTTTTTTATAAAACTATTGTTGCCTTATTTTAATGTTCTAAACATCAGCATGGCGACCTTTCTAAACGACGGGTGGATAAATTGTGAATAAAAATATAGTATTCATTGTTAAAAAATAAAAATTCTACAGTATTTCCCCCTTCCACAATTTTTTTACTTTCTTAACCATCTTCAGATTTGTAGCCAATCACTTTATATTAAATAATTAAAAACCAATCTACTGTCACTGTTGCATAAATGTTAGATATTTACTTTAAAATTATTAACATAAAAAACTGCACAAAGTTAAGATGCTAGAGAGTGGTAATGTCTGAAGCCAGATAGAAGGTAATAAAGGACGTACCGGGTGGCCGAACAGAAACCGGAGATCCTCCTGGGACCGCCGCATCCACGCCGGATGCCCCGAATGCTGTAAACATGGAAGAAAGAAGGGGGGAGATACATTCAAAACACGGGAATCGTTTTACCAAAGCGTTTTATTTTGGGTGGGAGTATTCGTTACACGAGAATATGTGACGGGGCCATTAATCTGGAGGTGGACGAATTGGTCGACAAGCCCCAGTGAACAAAGTACAAATTGGTACGCCCTAGTGGATATAGAAACCGATATATCCAGTCCTGGAGCCGAAGGATGGGAAGGAATGTTAACAGATCGGATGAACTTTAATATGTGTGATAAAAAAGGATATTGACTGTCTCTATCGATAAGGTCAGATACATTACATGATTTTTATTAGTTTTTGGTTGTATTGGGACAGGTTTAAGAGTAGTATACGTTTCAATTTGGGTTTCTCCCCTGTTTTGGTTGAGGAAATGGACTAAGAACATCGTCTAAGGTTTTATTGCAAATGCATATTTTACATGTAATATCGAAAGTTTTTTTTTTTTTACAGATACAACCTGTGCATTCATTTTTACATATAATGTCGTGATAGTCATGCATAAAAAATATACATAAAGTATATGTTACTGATCTTGATAAGTCCACAACACACATATATGACTTAGTGGCTCAAAGCTACAGTACACTTCCTTGCTGATCTTGCCTAAATCCACAGCACCCATATATGACTTAGTGGATCAAAGCTACAGTACTTCCTTGCTGATCTCGCATAAATCCACAACACACATATATGACTTAGTGGATCAAAGCTACAGTACTTCCTTGCCGATCTTGCACAAATCCACAACACACATATATGACTTGGTGACTCAAGGCTACACTACTTCCTTACTGACCTTACAACAATCCACAACACACATATATGACTTGTGGTGGCTCATGACTATACTTCTTCCTTACTGACCTTGCAGCAATCCACAACACACATATATGACTTAGTGGCTCAAGGCTACACTACTTCCTTACTGACCTTGCAACAATTCATAAAACACATATATGACTTGGTGGCTCAAGGCTACACTACTTCCTTACTGACCTTGCAACAATCCGTAAAACACATATGTGACTTGGTGGCTCAAGGCTACAGTACTTCCTTACTGACCTTGCAACAATCCACAACACACATATATGACTTGGCGGCTCAAAGCTACACTACTTCCTTACTGATCTTCCGTCCACAACATTCACGAATGACTGTTAATCGCAGCTTCACAACCTACCTACCAACCACCCAAGTGTACACATGAAACACAACAATCCAACTCATTTTCCAGAAATCACCCAGTCATAGCCTACCTACCCTCTAGGCATACGAAAGGTGTAATCCAAAAGGATTTACAGGATCACTGGCAGATTGAAGCTAATTAACCTATATGGTACAATATACTAAGATTAGATGAAAAACCCACTCACCCTCTCAGCGTACAAAGAATAACTTGGTGGTCCACCTGACGCAAATTTTAGTGCTATCTGCTCACTTTTTGTATGCAACCAGTTTGTAGTAGTCTTCATAACTATCTTTTTGGCTATAAAATATTAATACTTCTTTTATTAAAAGTATATAGCCTATCTATTTTGAATCTGAAAAAAAAAATAATCATGGAATTTGTTGAAAATCATAAACCACCACTCCTAACTTTGTAAGGGATTTTATTGGATTAAGGTTATATAAGGTTGATTTAACAGATGCATTGAGGGCTGAATATTTCTTCCCTTGCCATCGGATGATTATGATGGGTCTCAGTCACCAACCTCTGATCGGATTACTTGTTTGGAGATTTGGAACCAAAACTTGCTGATTCGAAAAGCTTGATTCGCTGCTTCCACCATCTTCATTATTGCAACCAGTTTATGTCTAGAAAACTTTTTGTTTTCATACTGTGATAGATTTAAACGAAAAAATCATACTTATTTTAATATTTACAAATCTACTATGATTAATTGTTGTGTAACGTACTACCTCGTCTTTAATTTGCAATCACTAATCAATCATTCCCATCCCATTTTTAATTTTAAAAATTAAATTATAACTAAAACACTAAATTGTAATTTTATTTTTTGGGTTTACTTAAAGCCACTTTTATATATTGTGAATTTTAAGTTCTTATAACTATCCTAAATTGTATTTTCATCACAAAATACTATATCAATAAATTTAATTAAATCTTTGCCGAATATTGGTCTTGAACAATTTCGTAAGACTAGGAAGTGACGTCTCTGATTAATGCTCTCCTTTTTTAAGTTACGCACAAAAATTATCAAGCATACAGCACGAACAAAAAAACACTAGTAAAAAACTAGACGTATAAACAGTCACTGACTCCCTACCTACACTACACTGAATAATCAAAGTCATCCATTAAACACTAGTGTACAATCATCACGCAGAAAGAAAACAGAACCACTAACTCTTCAAACTAATCTATTACCAGTCGCTTTAGATGTTGTCGTACGCCTCCTAGCTACCTTACCAGACGGCCCACCGTCCCACTCGGCCGCTCTGTCGGCCCGCACAATGTGTCCGTGGGCCGGCGATACATCTAGACCATATCGCCACCACACATAAGGCCCTGCTTCAGCACTTGGTGGACGACATCACTATTGGTATCACTTACCGCCATACCGGGGACAATACGCCCACCGGTAGATTCACGAGTATATTCAAAACGCACCGGTCCGTGAGAGAAGTGCTGATATGTACCCACCAGAACACCGTATTGTGACATCCGGCCGTAAATTAACGGCGAGAAAAATTATTCCTGTATTGTATGTTGTAGTGTAGATAGAACAATTCTGAAATGTAAGTAATTTATTAAAAATCTAAGAATTTAAATTACTTGTTTTTGTTCACTAAATTTCGCTTTTACGGGCAAAAGAAACAGTATTCTTGCACAGTGAGTATTCTTAATTGATTGCCTATTTTGAAGAGACGTTTTTATTTCTTCAAATGGAAATTCGCGAATCCCTCCGATCTGAGGTTGGTAAGCATGGATCACCGAAATCGATCTTTTGTGAACCACTCATAATAGGTATACTTTTTTTATCCATAGTGTGAGAATATTGTGTTGTGTGACATTCACGTGTAAAGCCAAGGGTGCGTTAGGTTTAAGGATCTTGACTACGTTAATCCTTGGTTGGGTGACAAGAACGGCGTCTCTAGGGTGGTAATCCAGTGGCTAATCCTGGCGATGAAGGAGGGTGTTCCGAGACCACAGGCCCCCTGGCTCATCCTGGAGAAGGCTTCTGCTATCTATAGAAATACCACGTGCTCCCGCCACTCATTACTTATGATGTCCAAAAAAATAGGTCTTTTGGTATTGAGAATCAATTTGTAATTACAAGTAGATTGCCTCCAATGACGAGATATACTATATTTGGGTTATGTTGATTGTTAATCAAATAATCATGATGTATTTTTAAACACGCTCAAAAGTACTTCAATTTCCAATTCAAAATGTTGATTGCAAAATACTCTTTTATTATTTGCATTACTTTATTATTGGGTTTTTGACATTAATTGGATGTTATAATATTCAAGATTTTTTATCAATTTATTAAATTATAACGTATATTAATGAATAAGTGCCACCTTTCCGAAAGAGTATTTAAAAATTTCATTGTATGTATGTGGTGGGTGTGGTTATATTGTAATAATTTCAAAGAGTTACAAAAAACGTAAAGACCTAAATGTTATAAAAACCAATAATCAATAAAAATTTAGCTTTTATTCGAGACTTTTCAAAATTAAAATGTTCTAAACTAACTAATGAACAAACTTTGAAGGGCTACCAGGGGAGTGATTTTTGGTTGATTTGAGAAAATTCTGCAGTCAAACTTAATTCTGTAATGGATACCTAGCCATAATAACAATATCAATTCAGCATTTATATATAAGAGTGCACATAGTGAGTGGGGGTGGATTTACAGTCCTTAGTCTGTCCGTATTCTAAGGAATAACTTGCCATGTGTTGTGTCGGAGTCGGGGGTGTTCACGGCCGACTGGAGGAGGAAACATGGTGAGTTCAAGGGTGTAGATGTGTAAAAACTGACGTTGCAAGGTCTTTCACAGTAAATACCTTTTCAGAAATACTCAACAAAGTCTGTTTCCCTGGAATAAGATATATTTCACCATAGTATTTTATAAATATAGATAAATCTTTTCGCGTTTTACTTTACATACCACGAACTATACCTCTTAGCTATTTATATCTATAAATTCGATTCTGCTTCTCTATATATCTTAGTGACGTAATATGCATTACTTTTTTCATTATATGAATATGAAATAAACTTAAACCCTCTATTGGTATATAAGAATATATAGTATAATGCAAAATATATCAGACAAACAGCTTCACATGGGTAGAATTATTTTCCAATATTTAAATATATTAATGTTATAATTCTGAAATACAAATGTTTTATTTATAAAGCTGATAAGAGCCAATTGTTTGACGAATTACCAAAAAGGCTGTAAAATACAATTTCATTTAACACCAATTCAGTAAAGACTCGTTAGTGCGAAATTACATTTGCATAGGTAATTAGACGGTAATCATATCTGAAACTTAAAGCTACACTTTCAGTAGGCTTATAATATTCAGGTTAATCCCAGACTTCATCATTAAAGGCGTAAGGGATAAGCAAACGTGAGAGGTTTACGGTAAGCCGAGGACTTTGTGGTGAAATATAATCCATAGAGTAAGGCTGAGAGAAGCACGGGCCCGGAGAGTTACTCGGCGCCGTTACAAGCTTTATGCAAACTTTATGTAGCTATTGTGAACCCAACTTCTGTCAAGACCAGCCAGTTTAACTAGCTATTCCTTCTGTGCTTACTTCACCTTTAGAACTTTAACTTCTCTCAAAAGCTCAATCTATTTTTGCATTATTTATTGAACTTTTTATCAATAACAAGAAAAGGTTAACTGTGAATTATTTCTTTAACTCTTTTATGGCGAAGTAAATTATTTGACTAACTAAAACTGTTATTTATAACTAAAGTTAGTGAGATGAATATGTTTACTAAAAACTACGACTAAGAGATACTGATTAAGAAAATATAATGTTTTCAGTATTTACAAGATGTTTCTTTGTTATCAAAGGAAACTAAATTTAGCTTATATAGAGGCGAATATAACAGTTAAAAATAATAAGTGACAAATTATTAAATTTGTTTAAATTCATTACATACTATTGTGTTATTTTATTTGAGCAAACTTACCTATTGGTATGACATAAACATTTTATTGTTGGTGCAAAAAATATATTAGCTTATATAATTTTACTCTAAATCAATTAACTCAACTGTTACAACATTTAACTTCTTTTGCGTTGTATAGCTTATAGTTTTTAGTTTATGGCTAACTCTTTTTTACTTCACGTAATGCAGCAGCCACCATCAGCTCTGGGAAAGTTCGAAGGAGTGTAGACAATTTAAGTTCATTCTCAATTAGAATCTATAAAGTATTGAGATCAGCTGGTATCTTCCGGTTATTAATTAGTAATTGGGCTATTAATTGGTGACACTTTATAAGAAAAAAACTGTCACTAAATTTTAACGAGGATCCACATTTTCTTTGTGGTCCATATTAAGCCAAATCTTTATGATGTGCTTATTAAGAATAAATAAAGACAGTGATTCTACTGTACCAAAAAATATGTGAAATTGTATTTATTTATTTGTAGAATGCTGATCGTCTAGATATGGGCGAATGTAACTTTCGAATGAGTGTAGATGAGCGAAATAAGGCCGACTATTCCTTAGGAAGTGTCATTAATGATGAAACTTCCTAAGGCATTGGGTTCAGTCATTGTTAATAGCCCAATGAAAAATGAACAGTCAGTGGTTATCAGCTGATCCCTTTTAAATTTTTTATGACCGTTTGGGATTGAACTGAGAACCTTTAACTTATGAAGCTGGGCTCTAACCAACTACATTACCGACAAATTACATATATATTAAAGTATATCTATGAACCTATTTCATAAGCTTAAGCGGCTGGAGTCATTATTAACAACTAGTTCTAGTATATTGTAAATAGTCCTTTGACGCGGTTGACACCGGAAGAACTAGTTGTTAATATATCTATGAAGGCTATTCATGCAAACGAAACAAGTAAAATATATATTATAAATAATGTCCTCAGATTGTAATGGTCAACAAATGACTTGATGACAAAGTTAACCATAGATTACGAGAAGGCAACTGTCGTCCGTTATAATTCATGACTATCATACTCTATATTTTCCCACTTAATGTAGAGTAGAACAAAATTAGACGAATAATTTATGATTATATATCAATACATGACACATAACTGTATTTGGCGTCTCAAAATAATAAATAATACTTTTTTGTGTGTAATAAAAAACACACAATGCAAATACGCTTACTGCAGAACGTATTTCATTGTAGTAAAAAAAACAAAAAAAACACAAATTCTTAGCCACATTTTGATACAGCGAGTAAACCACTTGCTACTCCCATTCCCCCCCCCCAGGACCATCTCGGGCAACGTTTCCCTGCATTTTACAATTAATAACCTTCCAAAGGAAACTGCGCCAAGAGCTGATATTACGCGGGGAAACCGCGCGGTGGGAATTTAATTTTGCCGCTTGTAAATAAGAAGTTATTACGTCGTAGAGGCGCAGGTAAACAAATCGTATGCCTCTACACCTGCTTGGGGGAATAATTATGAGTTTTTATAGGCCAAAAAATTAATTTATACACTTTATGGAATTAATTTAACAGTCTTTTTTGGAGAATGAAACTGTAAAACTCTTCCTTTATTAAATTATGTTAGATATAAGCTAATGTTCAAAAGCTCTCAAATCGTACTTTATTTATTTTTTGAAAACTCTATATTTTATTAGAGTTTAAACGGACATACCTTTGAGACACGGTTCAGGTGATAGACAACAATTGGAGTTACAAATTACTGAGTCTATCAATATTTGTACCTTTAGTAAAAGTTAGACTTTTTAAACTTTCAACCAGAACATTTTGCAACCAAGTTATATTTGTATAATATCCATAAAAGCCTCAACGATTTCTTCATAGCAAAGGTACGTTAGTGGTTCTTGAGTATGGTGGATGGGAATAAAAATAATAGTGGTTATTTCTTAGATTTTTAGGTGAGAAAATTATCTTAAAAAAATAAAAAGTTATAATTTAGCAACGCAGAAATAAAGTATTTTCAAAACCTAAGATCTCATTAAAATGGGCTTTTGACGTCTTTCAATCGGCAACCTATAATATCACCCTCCTTAACGAATTGAAAAGCTATTACACTGGGGGTGAATTGCTAGCTCACGTTCAGTAGAGAATGTTACTTTGATTTGTGCGACAACAACCATCACATAACACCAACCAGCTTAAGATATTGGATATCTACTTCATTGGTGATGCATTGCTGTGCTCACATTCAGTAGAGAATGTTACTTTGATTTGTGCGACAACAACCATCACATAACACCAACCAGCTTAACATATTGGATATCTACTTCATTGGTGCATTGCTGAGCTTATTTTAAATATACATTGTTACTTTGTTCTGTGTGATAACAACCATCACATAAAAGTGTTCGTCTATTTTAAGACAATATGAATGTACGGACTATGAATTTTACACAGGTGTTGTGGATTTGGATGTGACTATGTGGAGTTCTCTTTATAAATGCAAGTAAATATAGTCCACTTACAAATGCATAATAAAAGCTACCTGCTGCATCCTGATTTTGACAGGATTAATCTCGATAACTCTAGATATTAAAGCAGGATTTTAAATTAAGTTTTGAACTACATTAACCATTGATTACTGAATATAGTTTAATCACCAATATACCTTTCATTAATAAAATATACATTAATATGCATATTATTTATACCTCACAGGAGAACAACAGAAAATCTTGAGCCTTGGTATAGAGTGTTGCCTGTTGCTTAGGTTGTTACAAAAGTCGAGGGAGGAAAATTGAAGTTGACAATACGAAGGACTTAATGGGCTCTCTCTTTTCTCTTAACACAACAAAGGAACGAAAAGAGAGCACTCTGATGTAGCAAAGCAGCCTCTCCTCGCAGGACGTTTCTGGGGGCGAGTTTCCCCCTTCATCAGGACGAGAATGGACCATTATCGTTAAAGTGGCACCTCGTCGTCGCGGTCAGCTGGGGAGAGGGGAGACCTCATAATGTCACTCTTACATAACTATGACAGAACATAACATATATACTTGGAACATAACATATCTGCTTAACAAACATCGAGAACAACTTACTAATATACACATATGTTCATTCCTCAAGTATATAATTATTTGTGCCGTAATGTCACTGTGAATATTCTTAGTAAATAATAAGTTATAAGTTTTATTATATTATGAGGTTGATGAGGGTTAGTTATTGGTTGGATTTCCATTTATTTATTTTCTTAATATTGTGTTTTTGTTAAAAAATTATCGTACCATATTAATTACATTTTTTTTATTAAATTCTAATGGAAACACATACACCAGTTGTATTTAAAATATTTTTGCTAATATGGAATTGAAATTATGTAGTCTTATTCATATACTATTTCATACTAAAACTTTTAATTTTCGTAATTCAGGTAAATATTATTGAATATTAGTTGAATATATTAATTCAATATATTCAGGTAAATATATTGAATTAATATTCGTATAACGTTATTGAATATTTCATTAGATTAGACCCTCCTTTATCAAGTAATACATTATACTAAATATGAATTGTTTAAAATATGGTTAAAATCTATAACAAGGATGAATTTTGCCAGTTTTCTCGACAATACGAGACCAATCCTTGACGAAGGAACGTACTTATTGTCTAAGTCTACTTGGTGAAAGCTTTAGCATCTCGTAACTTTGAACTCATTAACTGGTGTTCTTATAAAGGTATCATTATATTATAAAGGTAAACTTGGCCCTGATTATGTTTGACTGAAAGATCACTTCATATGGTATTAACAGAAAATCTCAAGGACATTAACTACATCAAACTAGTGTATCCTGTGCGTGTATATAATCTAGAGTTAATTAAACGTTTCCAATTTTTAAATAGAAAAGATGAATTTTCTTAATGCTACTCTAAATGACAGATATGAATACTACCACCTATAGAACATTAATCCAAGATATTTTATCTTTACCTTGTCTGTTTGCTTCTAGTTTTTAATCACGTAGATATATTGGTAAAAATATAACCTTTAAAAATTCTTATGCACTACCAAAGATACATAGACTAATAGATTTACTGTACTTTAAATTGACCAGATATTGATAATTGACATTGCAACCGGTACCTATGTGGAACTTTATAATAAGTTTATTTTGTTTTATAAATTGACCTAAATAATACTGTTTTGCATCAGTGTTATTTTGTGAGTATGATAGACCCAGCTCACAAATGAGTAATATTTATCCATTAAAAATTATTTATATTTATTGTTAATTAATTTAAAACTAATTTAATTAGGAATCCTATTACAGATTGTTTTTCACCAGTCCATCTCGGGCTGATGTAGTTTGAATCATGTAGTGTGGACCTAGCACTATATGACAGCCGGCTTGATGTATTGTAGTCCTCGGCGATCCCTCCTACCCACCCTATCACCTTCCGGATAATTTGTTACATACGGATACACAAATAACATATGGCTTCCAGTCATTTATGTGTAAAGTGCGCAGTTGTGTGCGACGGTTGGGTCATATAAAACCTTCATCAAAGTAATCATTTTATACATAATATAATAAAGAAAGGGGAAAAAATAGTTCATACTACTATTTTATTTGAAGATTTCTTTTAAAATTATATTGAATAATACAAACATGTTTTTAAAGACAAGTGTTTTATTTATTTACAGAATAAAAATGTCTAATTAGTTAGTTAAAATAAAACGAATGTAGGTCTTTACTTAGTTAGTAATATGAAAATATATTTTTATTTGTTGTCATATAAGTACAGTAATTGTCAAAATAAAATCAATTACTTTACATAGGAAGTTGTAAAAACACCAAAACAATTCAATAATACTTTTACTATCCAAGATCCAAAATAATGTAATTAAAGATCCTGTAGTTATGAGAATTAAATATTCATAAACCTGTTAAGTTTTATATACTTTACACAATAAAAAAGTGTTTACTCTATATGGTGAAAGACAATAGAAATTATTGTGTGGTTATTGAAAAAAAGTACATTTTTAGTATTTATTATTGTTCAATCTTGTGATAATATTTTTAATCCATTTTGTGAATGTGTCAAAAAGTGCTAAATGGGTGTGAATTGTGACTTGTTAATAATTTCAAAAAACACATTAAACTATATGTAAGAACATCTATAGTTAGTCTTTATTTGTACGTTGAAACTTACACCAATGTTGTCTTTTAATCTTTTGTTGACAGAAAGGTATATTGTCATTTATTCCATACTATATGGATCAGCTAAAATAGTGATTCCTCAATAGGAACTTCCTAATAGACATTTTAATGCAGATACAAAAACGACTACACTATTATAATAGTGGAAGCTAATAGGATTTGTTAAGACGACTCACAAAAGGTTTATCCTGCAATAGGCTACGTATTATAATTTCAATACATTACCTTTTTTATTTGTATATTTATTTCTGCGTTGGATGAAGTTTCGTTCAACGTTTCACCGCCACTGTCTCCACGAGTAGCAGAGTGAATCCCTCGCTGTTGGCATGGGAGAGTAACAGCACTCTGTCGTCACGAGTAGCAGAGTGAATCCCTCGCTGTTGGCATGGCATAGTAACAGCACTCTGTCGTCACGAGTAGCAGAGTGAATCCCTCGCTGTTGGCATGGGAGAGTAACAGCACTCTGTCGTCACGAGTAGCAGATTGAATCCCTCGCTGTTGGCATGGGAGAGTAACAGCACTCTTGCTGAGTGTCCGGAGCACAATCGGGAATAACTCCCTAATTTATTGTAAACTTTATCAAGAAAGATTTTATATATTATTATTCTATTTTTTCGGTCAAAGATAATTGTACAGATTTCAACTCGAAATACATACAGACGTCATTTATAAGATCATAATTATTTACACTGAAAAAATATTCTTTTTATTATTTTAGTTTTAATTCGCTCTAGGTTGATTAGTACCATTTGTTCACTATATGCTCAAAATTTGAATAAAATATATCGCACTGTTTGTTAATGAGTTAGGAACCAAGAAAGGCCAAATGAGCCACTTCAGGTAGTTACTGTATATATATCCATAAATAAGTTTTTTTTTTATTTTTCCTTCAACACGCTTATTATTTGTAACAAGACAAAAAATTGTTTTCAAAAATATTAAAAAATAATTTTCAATCGAACATCCTTGCTGACTGTACCCATTCTTTAAACTACTTATCTGAGAAGGAACTTATCAGACATAGTAAGCGGGAGAACCAGTACTGTATAAGATGAAAACTAACAGTCAAGGCCAGGTTTCGAACCTGCACTGTCTAACTCAGGTACCAAATAGACCACTCGGCCACTGGTTCTCTTGTAACTAAAGTCACAATAGTGTGTAAAATGCATAAAACTTTTTCGATAGTTTGTGATCTTCAACAACAGTGCATTTATTATTCACTTAGCTTTTAAAAAATCATTGTTAATGTTAAAAACAATTTGTTTAATATAATTATTGTTTAATGATATATCTGATAAGCTTTGTATCGTACACAATATGCTGCCACAGTACGTCTTCTGTTATCATTGTACTTATTGGCTTTTCAAACTTTTATCACAATGTTCCCTTCAACTATGACCAGTTCTAATATCTCTATGTTAGTAAACCATTCCTCTGCTAGCTAGTGCTGATCCAGCTTCCCTGCTGACCCCAGATGTATCCCCCTCACTGGTGATAGGGTCTATATTTATACCATAACTATATTTATGACCCAATATCCGCCTATAAATATTTAACGGCCTCCCTGGATCTGGCCAGGAAATGTGCCCCGCTCCTACAGTGGGCCATGATATATATATTTGTTTACAGAGCCTATCTACTCCCATCGTGCAACTTGTACGCAATATTGAGTCCCATCGTGCAACTTGTACTCAGTATTGATTGTGAACCGATTATTTTATCTTATATTTATTGCTGACCAGTTTCAGCACTTGACTCTTATCTCATACTTAAATGACATTGCACTAAATCTCACACCTACTGTGATTCTAAATCAGCAGTAACGTATATATGTTTGCATTACCTTTAAAATGTTTAAGGAAAATGACCTACGCGTTACGTGTGTTGTTGTAAATTTACCTCCAGTGGATTCTGGGCTGAGTAAGATGCGCTCAGCAAGAAGAATATATAATATTTATTCGTTAAAAATATCCTAAATATAAGTCAAGGTGTTCAATTAAATATCTGGTAAATGTATTGTATGCATTTAAAAGAATAAGAATCAAGATATATTTTATACAACGATTATGTTAAATAAATATTTATTTTTAACAAATCTTCCTTTTTGTAGATAGTGTATTGTCTTCTATAAACAGCAACTTTACAAGATATCGATATGGATTTATGAAAGACTTGTCGTTTTGAAAATTTGACATGGTCTTAAAAATATCTAAATACAAATATATATTGTAAAATGTTGTTACAGTATATATTTGTACCGATGTACAATTATTTAATTGTACATCGATTATTTATATTTATATTTATAAAACCGATTATTATTTATAAAACCGATGTACGTAAATTATTTAAATATGCTATGATTTTTTCTGTAAACAGTCATTGAAATGTTAATATTCATAAAATAAAGAACTCTTAATCCTTCGTTTAAATTGTCCTTCCACATGAGCCTGCAGGCTTGTGCGTGAACGAGTCAAGTGCCAACTGTTATCTCTGCTGGAGATTCTAAGCTTAAGCCTTGCCTTCCTCAGTCCAAAGCCAAAACCACTGAAGCACTACATATGTTACTAAGGGCCACATTCTGAGAATGCATGTTATAAGCACATAAACACAGTAAAATAGTCTCAAAATGTTTGCTCTTGCTAGACAGTACTGTACTGCCATTCAAGTCACCTATGTACCTCACATACACACTGTGTACCCGCTGGGAGCAATATATCTCACCACCTGCACCTTAATTTTCATAAACTCTTACATGCTTCTTGTTCTACTCGATCTCCCCCGTTAGAGTCTGCTCAATTGAAAAATTTAAATTAAAGATATACATTGAAAACTTTAATAGTAATAATACTAAATTGGTAATTCTATATAGTGTGATTAATAAATATTACATTGAAGAATCATACTGACCATAAACTATTAGAAATTAAAAAAAGGAACAAAATTACCAATAAAAAAAAATCACACGCTGTTTCATATAATTACTTCAAACTGTACAAAATATGTTGTATTCCAGGTTTCTCAATTAATTTTAAATTCCCGTTTATTGTTATTGCAAATTGTAAATGGGATGAATGAAATGTCGAACAATATTTACATATGTTTCATATTTGACTTTTATCAAAAAAAATCATGATGTAAACACCTTTGTTTTTAGTTAGTAAAAAAAGATCTATGGTAATTTTATAACGAATCCAATGAAAGCGAATCTTTACAAAATCAATATTTACATAAGAAAGTGAGTTATTACCATAGTAAGCACCAAATATATATCTGTTTATTAATAACATAACCAAAATACAGAGTGATAGATGTGTGTACCACCTCCCTCAATTATTCGTACACAAAATATTATGACAAGATACTGCAAACAAAACGTCATGTGAGAATTTGGATAAATCGACTATAAAGTGTCTCACTCACTAACGTTTTCGCATTCCTAATGAGAGTGTTTATTCTGCCCAGTGTTTGTAAAAAATATTTATTACATAAGGAATGTAATCTTTTTAAATTTCTTAACGTAACTCTCATATAATAAAATGGGTCCATTAGTAAATGAAACTTATCAATCACATTTGGTCTACACTGATCTTATAGAACACGTTCCTCAATAATGGCGTCACATTGAGGCTAGAACATCTACGTAAAGCTCTATGGACACAAATGATTTATTAATGGAATCAATAAAAAATGCTGTGGTGTAATTTATTATATAGCATTGCGATATCGTAGCCGTTAGTCTTTATGTGATTTTTGTGTTATTTAACATTCCGAGTGTTGTTTACTCCGGCGGGATGGAGTAACGGCACTTTGATAAGCTGGAAAGTTGCCTAAAAGCCGTGCATATAGTGTCTGCTTTTTAAGCGAAACGACTGTTACGTTTCCAGTGATAGCGACTTTCGTAATAACATTAGACTTAGAAAGTGGTAAAACCTCTAATATGACTAAATACGTTCGGCAGATTGCATTTGATACGTGTTTGTAGTAAATTGTCGAAAGACATTAGAACTAAATTATGCCATCATAGATTAGATCATAACAGCACATTGTTTATGTGTAATACGAAACTCCATCCTTATTTCTTGACCAATTTAAACGGCCGAGGTGTCAACAAAATTGCCTATATTTACAGTTGTGCAATAAGGTCTTAGTTCTTCAATACTTTCACTATGAATTGTGTGGGAAACCTTCAAAGTAAGTTTTTCGCCCATAAGAATAACATAGGGAGGGATTTAAACTAACCGAATAGTAACTGCTGTTTAAATGTAAATAATGATATCCAAAAAGTTTTAACAGCAGTTTGAATGTAAACAATGGTGTTTGTGATATTGAGGAGGTTAGATCTTTCATAACTGCAAACCAGGTAAGGTTGTAAGCGTTGATTTATTAACATTCGATTGTACGGCTCCGCTCTACTGGACTTGAAGTTTTCAATGGTAAACTAATGAAATTATTTTGTTTATCTTCAGCTGTTAAAAAAATAATAAAACAAATGAAGACGTTTGAAATATGATAATTAATATAATTGGTTATTTATACTAATAAACAGGTAGCAACGGAAGTAAATAAATAAATTTAACATCATGATTTTACGTTATACTGTTAACCTACAGTTATTTGTAGTCAAAAGTCACAACTCGACGCTGAAGGCAACGAGCGCAGCGAATGACGATGTTGGCATGTGAAGCGTGCATGTGTGTTCCCTAGTTATACTTTATTAGTGCTCTGACTTTTTTATATTTATCGGCTAATCTAAATTCGTATATATTGCTCTATTGTACGAAATTTTAATGGTATTATATTGAAATAAGTTGCCTCTTTTAACAAATTTACATTTCATCTTATTTTACACTTTCTACTCGGTAGTTCAACTTTCACTACCATACTCCTCAAGTTATACGAGGTGACTAAGTTAACGGTGTTTTGATATTATCCAAACATACTCCTTCTTTAGTTACCAAATCCTTTTATTACAATTATTAACGTTTTGTTATTAGTAAGAGATTTATCTCTATTAAATACATCGTGATGATGAAAAGTCGGCAAGTATCGATTTATCTCACTTCCGCCACAAAGAGCAAATAAAAAGTAACGAACCGCGGAGACTGTCGGGGTCGGAACCGCCGTATATACGGGCAGTTAGCCAGTAAATCTCAACCAGTTTACAGCTGTTTGTATGCATGGCTTTATGGAACAGCTGTTTCAATTTATCGCTAGCTCCAGCTGCACTCCAGTTTGTCGGATCATGGCTTTATAACTCCAGCCATTGGTTGCCAATGTTGATTACATTTTCAAATATTTATGTCCTTGAATTCTTTCCATGTTTGTTTTTATGCATCGTTGAGTATAATGCACTTTATGTACACTTTTCATTCTTTGTAATTTTATTATTAGGAAGAGAAGTTAAATGACGACACTGTAGTTCGTTCGTTTTGTATTATATGTTACAGAGGTTGGAAAAATATGGAAACGCTTTTACATCGGTATTCTTTCCGTAGATAATTTTATAATTGAAATGTTATTTAATTGTATTTCATAAAGTATAATTGTTATAGGAATAATTTACTTGAAACCATTAAATAGTGGAGAAATAATATTGTTCAAATAAGTTAATTTGAATTCAAATGACCGCTATTTTGGAAAGGATAAAACTTTCGAAGTCCAGTTTGCGGCAAATAATTTTTCTTGAATAGACCTTTAATTTGATACCAAACTCGACCTAGAATTATAATGAAGATTTTCCCCCAGAAAAGATGAAATGGCACTAATGACGTCAAAAAGTATCTTCCTTGTAACTATAATCATGTACAAGATTTCACTTTTACAAATGAAGTCATACAAAAGTTGTGATAGCATTCCCATATTTTTTTCCACCCTGTATAAAAAGGTTTCTATTTTATTTATTAATTTTTAGACGAAAATCATCTAGATATGTAGATATGGGCCAATATGAGTGGCGAATGTGAGAAGTGTGATTGTTATCACTAACTAAGAGAAAGACAAACAGCCATGGAAACATAGCGATCTACAGTTTAGCGTGGAATCCGAACCACGTAGTATTATTTTGATTATCAGCCAACTGACAAGCCTGGTAGTATTCTCAACTCCCTCCTCTGCACAACACCTTATTACCGCCAACCATCCCACACGGACACTCTAGACTTCTTTTAGTGTCGATGCCAAAGGCAACTAAAATAGGTTTTATAATGTCATTTTATAATCACATATTTATAAAATATAACCATTAACGTTTTATTACCAAGCCGTTGAACTAATTTTAAAATATCTTATATGTATCGTCAGGATCATAATGAAATAGTATTAACAGAAATAGAATTAGAAATAATAAAAGAGCCAATGAAATGAAGTATGAAACTACAAAAACACAAACCAACTAATTTATATTATAGTTAATCATAACACAAACTTTCGCAGTAAACAGAATATTAGCCTAAATATGACGTTTTATATTACAGAGTGAATAAACCCAGGTGGCTTTTTACCATGTAAGTCTGGCAATGATTTAACACAGTCATTCAATTGCATAAAAGAATTGCATATGCAAATCTACACCGAAATGTTTTATGCAACTGACCACAATGAAATGTTTAATGCAGGTGACCCCTACAAGTGTGCTTGCTCTGTACATCGTGTCCGCTCACAGCCAGCTAGCCCATCACCAGTTAATTGGGCTCGGTAATCCATTTACACTAATTAACGGATAAATTAATCGGAGAGTTTTTCTCTGTTAATCAACCGGCCCTTACCGGCTTAGCTAGAGAATAAAGACCTATAATTTTTTATGTAATAAGTAAACAATATATACACTAATAAATGTGCTATTATTCTATTATATCTATTAAAAATACACAACCTCAAATAAATGCGACAATTTCATCCTAACTTGGTATATATTCTGTTGATGGATTGGAGGGCTATCTTATAGAATCAAGAATTGTCTATTTGATAGAGATAGACAACATTCAAATAATTACATCCTTGAAACGTAGCAAACTTAAGTTAATAAATAAATAGATCAATGGGTAAATAGTTAGAAGATAGTTTTTTTTTAAACTAGACAGATACATAGTTACAAATAAATAAAGAGTACAACATAAACATTTAAGTAAACAGTACAAAATAACAAAAAAGATAGAACGAGAATTTGGCTTAAAAATATATGTATCTATAGCTTGATCCAAAAAATCTTTAACAGCATTGAATAGGTTTTTTTTAATAAGCTAATAAGTTAATTTGTTCTTAACAGTTTTGAAAGAAACACTGTTAGTTGATGTAACGTAGAGATTATGAAGAACCGCTTAACTAGAAACTCATGTAGCAAAGTTTATAAGACAAAATTAACAAAAACATAATTATTAAGGGTAGTGCAGTATCTGTTTTAATTTCATTGTGTCAATTATAACAAAATCTGAGCTTGTTAGTGTACACAGTTTGTACCAAATTCAGGATCATTGCATGGCATCAAACTTTTCAATTGGAACAGTTTTTGGCGAGAAAACTTAGTAACGGAATAGTTGTATCTTTAAGAAAACTGTCACCAGATGGTGTACTGAACTTATTTCCAATATAAGTGATCGTCACACGACACACATTTTTAATTATAATTTTAAAAAACAAAACATACAAATAATATAGGGGGGGGGAGGGTTGATGGTGTAGCAGAGGAGCTGAGGATGTGTTAGGATACTAGAGACTCTTCAGCCTAGGAAAGGAAGACGAGGAGGTCAGGAATCAGCAGCAGACAGCTCAGGGCTCGGCAAAGAAGGCTTCAGCAACCTGAAACAGAGAGCCGGAACAGAAACACGTAACACAAGATGAAACAGTGATTCTGGTGGTGATTGATGTCCCTAAACCATGTTCACCCGTTTTCCGATCTGAGGAATTTACAATTATTCCTGCTTATTATCAAATAATCTGCAACAATTCATTTACTCGAATGGAGAAATTCTGAATCAAAATACAAAGAGTCAGTGTTATACATAGTAAAAAAATATCGTAAATTTAGCATTTCTAAGTTTCCATGGGACGTTCTAACAACCTATTCAAGGAACACAAATATGTTGTGGACAAACTTACAATAGGCCACGTATTCAGTGAGCCACCTGTACTGTATCTCAGTAGCCTAATGTTTACTAATTTTGCGAACTGAGTTTGGGGCAACCTAAGTGGGGTTTCATATTCCACCAGGTCCTTCGGGTGGATGGACCACCTTCAAGTACTCCACGTTCTCGGATTACCATAAGGGTTCCTGCCCCCGACAGTCCCCTCACTTTAGAAATCTCGTAAACAGTTTACTCCTCCATCCCATATGGTTATTTAGGCCTGAAAAAATAAATAAAATACACAAGCAAAGACGTAAACATTTAAAAATACGTATCTTGTAATTAAGAAAGTAAATTAAATTCAATCATTTCGTTTATGTGCTATGTAAAATATATAATGCAATACTCTGAGAAATAGTAATTACATATCATAATATTATTTGCGAATCAGGCTACAAGTGAACACTTATGGTGATGTAGAGAGTGATAGAAGTGAAAAAATAAACTGCACTAGAGTTACTTAATTGTTGTCGGTTAAAAGTATAAATGAACGTTTTGTGTAAATTTTCAGAGTGAATATTCTTTGACCATAATTCGGAAAGTGATATAAACGTTTAAAAAAAATCAAATCTGAAACTAGATAGTTCAATTCTTAACTATAAAAATAAAATATGAAGTTATATTACATTATAATCGTGTAAGTTATGTTTTATAAAAACATTTTTGTAACTGTTTTTTATAAACACAAAAGAATCGAATTGTGTAACTTTGCTGCATTCAAACAACAACCGTATTGATTTGTTACGTAAACACAACCATAAAGGAACGGTGAAAAAGTGGTTTTCAGGAGAGCTTAAATATTTAATTTACTGGCCGATGTTAGTTTACTGAAGGCCAAATAATTTATTCATCACCTGACTGCCAAACCCAACCAGCTGATTGGATGGGAAGCCAAATTAATTCAATTACGTAGATTATTTTATCAATTGTTTAAACAATGGGAATTCGCCCTTATTGATTATGTCACACCGATATAATGAAAATTATCTAGCAAACTAATGAATTTCAAATAGTTTGAGATATCATTCCGTAAACATTTATATGTGCGAACATTTTTATTTTAAATTTATATTTTTGACAATGGTTTAACAATTACTACATGTATATAATTTAGACAAGAAATACTTCTGAGAAAAAACAAATATCTAAAATCCCAAAGTTGGAGCCAAATTAAAGTAAAAATTTGATAATATAACATTTAAACCTGTTAGGTGTTTTACTTATATGACTTTAAAGTCACTTCAAACTATTATATTTAATTTAAATATTTTTCTGATTTTACAGTATTTTTTTCCACATGTGGGATTGATTCATGTTTATTTGATTAATGTTAGTTACACTGCAATTTACTTTCTTCCATGATTGCTAGGGTCTGTAGGATTTTCAAAAGGTTTGTGATATTTTTAAGATTTTCATATCCTTAGACATTTTTCCTCACGTCAAAGTGGAAAGTACACCCCAAGCTTAACACCCTCGTTCCAAAGCGTGGAAAAAGAATGCCACCGTAAACTGAAAAAGAGGGGGAAACAAATCTAGTCGTTACACCGTACAAGGGTCCTGAGCGTGTAGAACCAATCAGGTATATAGTAATGTATAAGAGGAAATGGCAACACCACTTTTGAGACTAAGGTGTATGTTTTCGTCTACCACATGGTAGAATAATTATATTTTTCTCTATAGTTACTTGAGGGATGATATATGTAATACATGGAACGTATTACACCTATCATCTCTCATTACGTACATGATAACGTAATGAGAGATGATATATGTAATACATGGAACGTATTACACCTATCATCTCTCATTACGTACATGATAACGTAATGAGGGATGGTATATGTAATACGTGGAACGTATTACACCTATCATCTCTCATTACGTACATGATAACGTAATGAGGGATGGTATATGTAATACGTGGAACGTATTACACCTATCATCTCTCATTACGTACATGATAACGTAATGAGGGATGGTATATGTAATACGTGGAACGTATTACACCTATCATCTCTCATTACGTACATGATAACGTAATGAGGGATGGTATATGTAATACGTGGAACGTATTACACCTATCATCTCTCATTACGCACATGATAACGTAATGAGGGATGGTATATGTAATACGTGGAACGTATTACACCTATCATCTCTCATTACGCACATGATAACGTAATGAGGGATGGTATATGTAATGCGTGGAACGTATTACACCTATCATCTCTCATTACGTACATGATAACGTAATGAGGGATGGTATATGTAATACATGGAACGTATTACACCTATCATCTCTCATTACGCACATGATAACGTAATGAGGGATGGTATATGTAATACGTGGAACGTATTACACCTATCATCTCTCATTACGTACATGATAACGTAATGAGGGATGGTATATGTAATACATGGAACGTATTACACCTATCATCTCTCATTACGTACATGATAACGTAATGAGGGATAGTATATGTAATACGTGGAACGTATTACACCTATCATCTCTCATTACGTACATGATAACGTAATGAGGGATGGTATATGTAATACATGGAACGTATTACACCTATCATCTCTCATTACGCACATGATAACGTAATGAGGGATGGTATATGTAATACGTGGAACGTATTACACCTATCATCTCTCATTACGTACATGATAACGTAATGAGGGATGGTATATGTAATACATGGAACGTATTACACCTATCATCTCTCATTACGCACATGATAACGTAATGAGGGATGGTATATGTAATACGTGGAACGTGTTACACCTATCATCTCTCATTACGCACATGATAACGTAATGAGGGATGGTATATGTAATACGTGGAACGTGTTACACCTATCATCTCTCATTACGCACATGATAACGTAATGAGGGATGGTATATGTAATACATGGAACGTATTACACCTATCATCTCTCATTACGTACATGATAACGTAATGAGGGATGATATATGTAATACGTCGAACGTAATACACCTATCATCTCTCATTACGCACATGATAACGTAATGAGGGATGGTATATTTAATACATGGAACGTATTACACCTATCATCTCTCATTACGCACATGATAACGTAATGAGGGATGATATATGTAATACATGGAACGTATTACAACTATCATCTCTCATTACGCACATGATAACGTAATGAGGGATGGTATATGTAATACGTGGAACGTATTACACCTATCATCTCTTATTACGCACATGATAACGTAATGAGGGATGGTATATGTAATACGTGGAACGTATTAGACCTATCATCTCCCATTACGTACATGATAACGTAATGAGGGATGATATATGTAATAAGTGGAACGTATTACACCTATCATCTCTTATTACGCACATGATAACGTAATGAGGGATGGTATATGTAATACGTGGAACGTATTAGACCTATCATCTCCCATTACGTACATGATAACGTAATGAGGGATGGTATATGTAATACGTGGAACGTATTACACCTATCATCTCTTATTACGCACATGATAACGTAATGAGGGATGGTATATGTAATACGTGGAACGTATTAGACCTATCATCTCTCATTACGTACATGATAACGTAATGAGGGATGGTATATGTAATAAGTGGAACGTATTACACCTATCATCTCTTATTACGTACATGATAACGTAATGAGGGATGATATATGTAGTAAGTGGAACGTATTACACCTATCATCTCTTATTACGCACATGATAACGTAATGAGGGATGGTATATGTAATACGTGGAACGTATTAGACCTATCATCTCCCATTACGTACATGATAACGTAATGAGGGATGGTATATGTAATACGTGGAACGTATTACACCTATCATCTCTTATTACGCACATGATAACGTAATGAGGGATGGTATATGTAATACGTGGAACGTATTAGACCTATCATCTCCCATTACGTACATGATAACGTAATGAGGGATGATATATGTAATACATGGAACGTATTACAACTATCATCTCTCATTACGCACATGATAACGTAATGAGGGATGGTATATGTAATACGTGGAACGTATTACACCTATCATCTCTTATTACGCACATGATAACGTAATGAGGGATGGTATATGTAATACGTGGAACGTATTACACCTATCATCTCTTATTACGCACATGATAACGTAATGAGGGATGATATATGTAATACGTGGAACATATTACACCTATCATCTCTCATTACGTACATGATAACGTAATGAGGGATGATATATGTAATAAGTGGAACATATTACACCTATCTTCCTCATTACGTACATGATAACGTAATGAGGGATGATATATGTAATAAGTGGAACATATTACACCTATCTTCCTCATTACGTACATGATAACGTAATGAGGGATGATATATGTAATAAGTGGAACATATTACACCTATCATCTCTCATTACGCACATGATAACGTAATGAGGGATGATATATGTAATACATGGAACGTATTACAACTATCATCTCTCATTACGCACATGATAACGTAATGAGGGATGGTATGTGTAATACGTGGAACGTATTACACCTATCATCTCTTATTACGCACATGATAACGTAATGAGGGATGGTATATGTAACACATGGAACGTATTACACCTATCATCTCTCATTACGCACATGATAACGTAATGAGGGATGATATATGTAATACGTGGAACGTATTACACCTATCATCTCTCATTACGTACATGATAACGTAATGAGGGATGATATATGTAATAAGTGGAACATATTACACCTATCTTCCTCATTACGTACATGATAACGTAATGAGGGATGATATATGTAATAAGTGGAACATATTACACCTATCATCTCTCATTACGCACATGATAACGTAATGAGGGATGATATATGTAATACATGGAACGTATTACAACTATCATCTCTCATTACGCACATGATAACGTAATGAGGGATGGTATATGTAATACATGGAACGCATTACACCTATCATCTCTCATTACGCACATGATAACGTAATGAGGGATGGTATATGTGATACGTTGAACGTATTAGACCTATCATCTCTCATTACGCACATTATAACGTAATGAGGGATGATATATGTAATACATGGAACGCATTACACCTATCATCTCGCATTACGCACATGATACCGTAATGAGGGATGGTATATGTAATACATGGAACGCATTACACCTATCATCTCTCATTACGCACATGATAACGTAATGAGGGATGATATATGTAATACATGGAACGTATTACAACTATCATCTCTCATTACGCACATGATAACGTAATGAGGGATGGTATATGTAATACATGGAACGCATTACACCTATCATGTCTCATTACGCACATGATAACGTAATGAGGGATGGTATATGTAATATGTGGAACGTATTACACCTATCATCTCTCATTACGTACATGATAACGTAATGAGGGATGATATATGTAATAAGTGGAACATATTACACCTATCTTCCTCATTACGTACATGATAACGTAATGAGGGATGATATATGTAATAAGTGGAACATATTACACCTATCTTCCTCATTACGTACATGATAACGTAATGAGGGATGATATATGTAATAAGTGGAACATATTACACCTATCATCTCTCATTACGCACATGATAACGTAATGAGGGATGATATATGTAATACATGGAACGTATTACAACTATCATCTCTCATTACGCACATGATAACGTAATGAGGGATGGTATATGTAATACATGGAACGCATTACACCTATCATCTCTCATTACGCACATGATAACGTAATGAGGGATGGTATATGTGATACGTTGAACGTATTAGACCTATCATCTCTCATTACGCACATGATAACGTAATGAGGGATGATATATGTAATACATGGAACGCATTACACCTATCATCTCTCATTACGCACATGATAACGTAATGAGGGATGGTATATGTAATACATGGAACGCATTACACCTATCATCTCTCATTACGCACATGATAACGTAATGAGGGATGGTATATGTGATACGTTGAACGTATTAGACCTATCATCTCTCATTACGCACATGATAACGTAATGAGGGATGATATATGTAATACATGGAACGCATTACACCTATCATCTCTCATTACGCACATGATAACGTAATGAGGGATGGTATATGTAATACGTGGAACGTATTACACCTATCATCTCTCATTACGCACATGATAACGTAATGAGGGATGGTATATGTGATACGTTGAACGTATTAGACCTATCATCTCTCATTACGCACATGATAACGTAATGAGGGATGGTATATGTAATACATGGAACGCATTACACCTATCATCTCTCATTACGCACATGATAACGTAATGAGGGATGGTATATGTGATACGTTGAACGTATTAGACCTATCATCTCTCATTACGCACATGATAACGTAATGAGGGATGATATATGTAATACATGGAACGCATTACACCTATCATCTCTCATTACGCACATGATAACGTAATGAGGGATGGTATATGTAATACGTGGAACGTATTACACCTATCATCTCTCATTACGTACATGATAACGTAATGAGGGATGATATATGTAATACATGGAACGCATTACACCTATCATCTCTCATTACGCACATGATAACGTAATGAGGGATGGTATATGTAATACGTGGAACGTATTACACCTATCATCTCTCATTACGTACATGATAACGTAATGAGGGATGATATATGTAATACATGGAACGCATTACACCTATCATCTCTCATTACGCACATGATAACGTAATGAGGGATGGTATATGTAATACGTTGAACGTATTAGACCTATCATCTCTCATTACCTACATGATAACGTAATGAGGGATAATGTATGTAATACATGGAACGTATTACACCTAATCATCTCTCTCATTACGTACATGATAACGTAATGAGGGATGATATATGTAATACATGGAACGTATTACACCTATCATCTCTCATTACGTACATGATAACGTAATGAGGGATGATATATGTAATACACGGAATGTATTACACATATCATCTCTCATTACGTACATGATAACGTAATTTACATGGATTGCTTATTACGTTAATTTCTATTACATGAAAATAAAGTCACGTTTTGTACTTACTACATGGATGGTAATTAATTGTTCGTACTTAATCATTTGAGGTTAACTAATTTGTTACACCACATGCCTTGCATATAACGTGTTTGGTACTTTTTATATGGAAGGTAATTATTCGTTTTGGGTATTCATTATATAGATTCTGTATTATTAGTACCTATCACTTTGGCCTGTTATGGTTCTCATTTATAGGTAACAATCCCTTTCTAACAATTAAATTACTTTTGCAATAATCACTCTAGAGGAGAATCTGACATGTCCTCCGTGGTCTTGCTGGGTTTGACTTCACTGAATTATAGATAGAAATAAACGGTATTAGAATTTTTGATAATGGTTAAATAGTTTTATGGATCATGACAATAATTACATTTTTTATTTTAATTAATATCATCTTTACTTTATTTTACTCTTAATATCAAGTTAAAGCATCCAAACATATCGTACAGTGGTATTGACCCATCAGCCCACCCATACACGTACAATGATGTTGATCCACCAGCCCACCTATAAACATACAATGGTGTTGACACACCAGCCCACCAATACACGTACAGTGGTATTGACCCACCCGCCCACCCGTACACGTACAGTGATATTGACAAACCCGCCCACCCATACACGTACAGTGGTATTGACTCACCAGCCCACCCATACACGTACCGTGGTACTGACCCACCCTCCCACCCATACATGTACCGTGGTACTGACCCACCAGCTCACTCATAAACCACTCACCACTGTACGTGTATGGGCGGGCGGGCGGGTGGGTCGATACCACTGTACGTGTGTGGGTAGGCGAGTGGGTCGATACCACTGTACGTGTGTGGGTGGGTGGGCGGGTCGATATCACTGTACGTGTATGGGCGGGTGGGTGGTTCGATACCACTGTACGTGTGTGGGTGGGCGGGTGGGTCGATATCACTGTACGTGTATGGGCGGGTGGGTGGGTCGATACCACTGTACGTGTATGGGCGGGCGGGTGGGTCAATATCACTGTACGTGTATGGGCGGGCGTGTGGGTCGATACCACTGTACGTTTGTGGGTGGGCGAGTGGGTCGATATCACTGTGCGTGTAAGGGCGGGCGGGTGGGTCGATACCACTGTACTTTATATCTATTCCTTTTTTGATGCCAAATAAAGTTCTAGAGCAGGTAGGGAGTTATCAACTAATGATCCTATTGAGGGTGTACTATAAGCTGCCACCCTCTTATAGTACAGGTATCTGTATTTCCATTTCCAGGGTTGAAGAGGTGGGACCTGTGTTGAACTAGGGGTGGACTTTTACTCAACTTTGTCATTACTATAAATGTGTCTATTTTAAAATTAATTATTTAAAATCGGCGGCTATCTTAATTTTAAAACCAAATATCTAAATAACCTTAAATGTTATTAAAAACCGGTAGGTTACCGATCATCATGATATGGGCGAATGAGTGTGATGAGTGTAGATGAACGAGTGTAGTCATTGTTATTAACGAAGGTCAAATGTTCCTTAGAAAGAGCTATTTATTAATAGTTCAATATCTAGGGAAGCTAAGGGACAGAGGAGGCTTTTCAAATTTCTCATCCGCTCACACCTTCATGTACTGTAGTATTGAAATACACGTACTGTGTTATTGACCCACCCACCCACCCATACATGTACTGTGGTATTGACCCACCCACCCACCCATACACGTGCAGCGTAGTGGACCACTGCATTAAATGTTTCTGTTATCTGTGTTCAATAAAATCAAAATCCGTTTACTGTCGTTAACCTTAAAATAAGTAATAGGCATCGTCAACTTACTCACTAAAATAAGTAATAGGCATCGTCAACTTACTCACTAAAGTACAGATTGAAAATAAGTAATAGGCATCGTCAACTTACTCACTAAAGTACAGATTGAAAATAAGTAATATAGGCATCGCAACTTTAGCTCATCTATAGTACAGATTCGAAAATAAGTTATAGGCATCGTCAACTTACGCACTAGTACAGATTGAATAGTAATAGGCATCTGTCATCTTACTCACTAAAGTACACGATTGAAAATAGACAGTTATTAGGCATCGTCATCTTACTCACTAAAGTAATATGGCAACCGATTGACCTAAATAAGTATTATAGGCATCGGCATCTTACTCACTAAGTAGATTGAAGTATATAGGCATCGTCATCTTACTCACTAAAATAAGTAATAGGCAAACGTCATCTTACTCACTAAAATAATATAGAGGCGACGTCATCTTACTGCACTAAAATAAGTAATAGGCAACGTCATCTTACTCACTAAAATAAGTAATAGGCAACGTCATCTTACTCACTAAAATAAGTAATAGGCAACGTCATCTTACTCACTAAAATAAGTAGTAGGCAACGTCATCTTACTCACTAAAATAAGTAATAGGCAACGTCATCTTCCTCACTAAAATAAGTAATAAGCATCGTCAACTTACTCACTAAAGTACAGATTGAAAATATTTATAGTACTATTTAACCATTCTGTGGTTAAACCAAAAAACATCCTCCAGTTAATAAACAAATTTTTTAACAGAAAACTTGTAATTGCTGTTTTAAAATGTTTAAAATCAAGATTCTGAACAGGAGCAGTCAAACTATCATATAATCTTATCTGCATAGATCAATGGCTCTTAAATACTTAAATGGCAAGTCTTAATGAGGCATTGGTAGTTCTGAGTCTTATCTCTAGTTCCATATGTATGTAAATGTATTGTGTAGCTTAAAATCCTCAATGTGGCATTTACGTATAACAGGTTGGCTTGAATATATAAGCTAGGTAAGGTCACAGTCAGAAGCAAAGATATCAAACCTAATGGAGATATTGGACATTTGCAATTGATATACGTAATAAATTGTAAAATTAAAATAATAGTTCTATAGTTGTATATTTTTAGTTTAAATTATGTTGATTGCAAATGTGGCAGTCCATTTATTTACACCGAACAGTTTTAATTTATTCCACAAGGTATTTTAGCCTTATCATTATTATCTATCTTATTTATGTAGATGTGGCTTATTATAATCCTGAGGAGAGAAACAAATCATTAAGGACCTATTTTTTATTCACATTGACAAAAATGATTTTTACGTTCATCTAGTTATGAGATATTCCTTTTCACCACCTAAATAATTTTAATTTAATATGTATTTATCAAGAATATATTTATAAAACTACATTAACCTATAAAATAAAACACCAAAGCAATTATTGTTAGGTATGTCATTGTAATATGCGGTTTACGTAAACGTTCAGTTTAAAAAAATATTTATATAAGTAAAATAATTTTTTGTAAAAAATTTGGTTACTAATAGATTAAAGAACCGTTCAATCCTGACGATAGTTAAATATTCACCAGACTTGACCAACGTGTGTAGGAAGGGTGTGGGCGATTTGCACGTTTGTCGTTCTTCACGAGGTGTTAGCAAGTGTCATATTTCGCCCCAGGCTTAAGGTAATATTTTGCCCAGCTCCGCTCTTTGGATTTCCATAACTCGCTTTTGTTTCACTTACGTTCAGTACGGCGCGGAAAATGGTTCCAACTTTTCCTCTCAACTTGACACAAAACTTCTACGAAGCTATATAAAATGTTTAAAAAATATATATGCCTTAAACTAACAGTGTTCAACAATCACTTTTTAACAGATAGCAGATAATTAATTGTAAAAATTTACTAAAATACAATAATGAATCAATATACAAAATGTCATTAAATGAATAATTAACCATTAAATTCAGTTTTGAGCATTCTACAGGCCGGTCCACACGCTCCGTTTTGCACAACGTTTTGTCTGCGCAGTCCTAAAGACGGAATGAAAACGTTGCAATTTGCAGAGCGTCCACACGGCACAGACATATCCGTATATTTTGCTCAGTTTTGTGTGAGATCGCCATGGAGGAGGTACTACTCTGGTCGATTTTCGCGATGTGTATTGTTAAAAAAAAATTGGAACATCTCAGAAGTACCCGGCGTTCAAAGTGGTCGCGGAAGTGGCTTCTAAAAAGGCAGCACTTTTCCCATATCAAATTATTGCGTGAATTACGTGATGAACCTAATGATTGGTGGAACTACTTGCGAATGGACATTGACACATATACTTATTTATTGGAATTGGTGACACCGCATATCAACAAAGAAAATACTTGTATGAGAACAGCAATATCAGCACATGAAAGGCTAACAGCAACTTTAAGATTTTTGGCAACTGGTAGAAGTTACAAAGACCTGGAATTCACAGCAATTATATCGAAACAAGCGTTAAGTGAAATCATTCCCGAAACATGTGAATCTATCTACAAGGTGCTGAAGAATGAATACTTGAAGGTAAGTAAAAATTTATTTAATTATTTATTTAATTGTTTATTTTATTATTAAGCATTGCTAATTACAATCATATAACAATATTGATAATACCATAATGCTATTGTCTATAAAAGATTTATATGAACCTTAAAAGTAACATTAGTGTTTCACAAAAGTTAGGCTAAGCTGAACGAAAATGCACGCTAGTACTTCAGTTTGGTTGAAATGTTGACATGTAGTTTGCAGAGGAAATCTGTTGATCTTGTTCACCTTCCTGTGGGATGATGCGTGAAACTGCCGGAGTTTGCCCAATTGTTTCATACTCCTGAGGGTGTGTAAGTTGTTCTGGGACGTAGTTACGTGGCATAGGCTGCGAGAAGGAGTGGTATTGTGAAGAAAGAGTATTTGGCATTCTCAAATGTTGGGGCATATTCTGCTGATGCCAATTCCGTAAATTCGTTAAATTAAAATCATCTTGTAGCTGGCTAGCCATATTAACAATTTGAAAATTTCTCGTAAGCGTACCCAACTCCGCTTCGAATAAAACGTCGAAAATTAGTTTCTGAGCGATAGCGTTTTGTGAAGTAGAGACGTCTCTGAGTTTATTAGCCACATGTTTTCCAAATACCTGAAAAGCATCCTCTGCCTGTAGCGACTCGAGTTTCTTTCCTACCAACTTCATAACGTCAGTTGTGCCATCATCATTTGTAACTGCCTTTCTCTTACGAGTTGAAGAGTGCGATCTTGAAGTATTGCGGGACAATACGCTACTAGAATGAGGAGTTGATGCTCCGGAAAGAGGAGTAGCAACCGCAGTGAAGATGACGGTGGACACCGTCAGCAGCAGTTTCATGCCCATCTTCTTCCACCTGGAAATAATAAACAATTATCGATCTCTGTTATTTTAATTATTATTATTATTATTATTATTTTTTTTTTAGTTACGATAAATTTAATTATTTTATTTGCTTTCAAGATATTTTATTCATTTTTTTTTTTTTCAGTTTCCCAAGACTGAAGAGGAGTGGCTGGAAGTTGCAGCTGAGTTCGAAAGAATGTGGCAGTTCCCTCATTGTTTGGGGTCAATTTACGGAAAAAATATTAGAATTGTGCCACCTAAAGGAAGTGGGTCCTATTATTTCAATTATAAAAAACCCACAGTGTTGTTCTTATGGCAATAGCCAATGCCAATTGCGAATTTTTGTATTGTGATGTAGGCACAAACGGTAGGATCTCCGATGGAGGAGTATTGAATAACACTAAATTCTATGAAAAGCTCGTTAACAACGATTTGAGAATTCCAAAACCCTGGTGCATTGGAAGTTCAGACAGAGTGTTAGGATATGTTTTTGTTGGTGATGAAGCATTTGCTATGCGTCCAGAACTTATTAAACCATATCGACGAGAAACATTGACAAGGGAGCGAAGAATTTTCAATTACCGCCTATCTAGGGCAAGGCGTGTTGTTGAAAACACGTTTGGAATTTTGGCTTCAAGATTTTGAATTTTCCACACAAATATTAATTTGAAGATGGACAACGTTGATATTGTAGTTCTTGCGTGCTGCATTTTACACAACTTATTGCGCAGAAGGTCCCCCCAAAACTATACCCCTCCTGAAAGTTTGGATCGGGAAAATATTTCTGAATGTACTCTTGAATTAGGTGAAAGATGTGACCCAGAATTATTACACGACCTGCAGCGTGGAACAAGAGGCCAGTTTTTGAACAATGCTATCATGGTCAGAGATCAATTTAAAGAGTATTTTAACAATGAGGGGTCCGTCCCTTGGCAAGATAAATTTATAACTTCAAATAATTAATGGTTTATTTAAGTAAATTTAAAAAGTGTTCATAAAGGAAATTTTTTGTAACTTTAAACAATTAATGGTGTATTTAAATAAATTAATAAAGTGATTACATAAAGGACTTTTTTTTTCTTACCTGTTCTGGTGGATCGTCAATTTGCGAGTCTTCATTTTCCTCCATGGTATTCCTAGACTGCCTTGGTGTCTCCTGATCATTCAGGAAATGTAACAAATCAAAATACCAGAGAGATGGCTTGTTATATTTCGTCTTCTCCAGCCCCAGATCGAATCGATTTATTTATTTTAGCCAATTCTTTTCGGTACACGCTTCTCAATGAATTTATTTTTTTCACAACTGTCTCCCGGTTTGCCGTTACATCAATTTCTCTAAATTTATTAGCTAAAATTTCATACGCCTCCGCCTTCTTATCCCTGTCACTGTATTCTTTTGATTTTACACGCCAAATGCACGGGAAACTTTCATACAGAGCAATAAAATCAGTTAAAAACTCCCTAGAACATTGCCGAAGGTCAGCCATTGTCGCCCGACTAATTGAAACTGAGTAGCAAAACGGATCGGAAAACGGTGCTACCGTCCACATGCGCCGACTTGCCTGCGCAGTTCAAGGAAATCTGAGCTCTCTGGCTCAGTTTTACTAAGGCCTATTGCACACACACCGATTTTGGACGGCCGATTTTTTACCGACCGTCCAAATTCCAATAGTAAACCACAGGAGGGAACGGAGCCTGGCACACACGCCGACCACTGATCGGCGCCGGTAAAATGCCGGTGAGCAGCCGGCCACTGCCACTGCATGGGCCGGTGCCGGGCCGGTGCCGGGGACACAGTGGCGTACGTGACTAGACACAAGCTTGCGCACACACCGATTTTATGCCGACCGTCCTCAGTGAAGCCGACCGTGAAGTTCATCAAACGAAGCCGTAGACATTCTAAAGAAATTAAAAAACTTATTTCCATCACGTCGAAGTTCTTCGAAAAGGGTGTAAAAGGTTCCCACCTGTTCCCTTGTTTCATTAATCCGATGTATCCAGCACTTCCGCTTAATCCTACGACGCTTTATACGGCGGTATAGTAACCACATAGCCACAACACGTTTCGGATTCATTACAGATAAATAAACACTCACAACACTGATAAATAAACACTCTACAACACTCACTACAGTACACCATATACTCGAACAACTCTTTAACCGGTAAAAATTCGATGTGTGTGCAAGCGGCACTCAAACGATAAAATATAGGCCGATTTTTTTATCGGCCGTCCAAAATCGGTGTGTGTGCAATAGGCCTAAGACTGTACCGTCTTCCAAATGGATTCAAAACTGCACGGTTTTCCAGTCCACACGCAACGTTTTATCTGCAACGTTTTGAACTGCGCAGACAAAACGTTGTGCAAAACGGAGCGTGTGGACCGGCCTTAAGGTTCAAGGAGAATCGTCTGTTAACATTCTATATATATACAAAACTAAATGAAGCTAACAATGTACAATCTTAATTAATTTAAATGATATTGCCTATTGCCTAATACTGTATTACGATATTGCCTCGTATTAATAATCCCCCACCCACCCAACCGCCCATGCACATACGGTGTTTTCGGCCCTCCTACCCGCTCAACATGTACGGTTATATTGATATTAGGTATGCAAAGAAATAGGATTAAAAGTCATTTTTTAAAATAAATTCCACAAATTTTAATTTATTTTAAAAATGACTTTTAATTTACAACCAAAACAATTCCATCAAGCATATACAGCAGAAAAAGAAATAGGAAATGTCTCACAATTAATAAATAAATGCTTCAGAGAATTTCTTTCCGTATAGTCCCGTGGACAATATGAAAGTGTACACTTTATAATATAAAATATTTCAAAGTATTTACTATTAAATATGTATAAATGAAAATTGTGTATAAGGGAACTATTGTTGAAAATACTAAGTGAAATTTAAAATGAGTGGGATACAAGTTTGACTTAGTAATACACTCACAACTTTTTAGATTCTGGGATGAGCAATTCTCCAGATCAACGAGGAATGTCACACATATGTAAAGGCAGGCTAGTTTACAAACTCCATACCTGGGGTATATGTATTGTCACACAGGGAATGTTACAATTTTCAATGGACCCTTCTTATAAAGTGCATTTTTCTTTGGAAAATTTTAGGTTGTTTGCTTATGACATAACGTAACCTTTATGGTCAGGTATCTGTAAAACTGACATTTATAAACATTACGTAAGAAATATTTCTACCTACTGCTAAGCTAATGATTTATTTCTCAGTTTATTACTAAAGAATTTTTCTGATCTTTACGTTCTTGAAATCCTTCAATATCTTGAGTTAAGTTCCAGGGCCCGTGCCATCGATCTTCGACCTACTAATTGTTTTGGAACGTGAGAATCAGACAATACATCAGGACAAAAGAAGAATAGGAGCCCTTAACGGAAGATTTAGCTGCAACAATAGGATGGTAAAAGCGGCGCGTTATATAGCGGGGTTGGGGGAGGATGCCCCCCCTTCATCAATGGCCTATTATCGTTAAAGTGGCACCTTGGAGTCGCGGTTAGGGCGGCAGGACATGTATCACACCCTCCTACGACTGCCACCCCCTCCTACCGTCTAACAATCCAGGAACATTTATGGAAAACCACCCCTCACCACATTTCCCTAGGTATCCGTATTGATCACTTGAACTTTTCATCGGTGGCTCATTTTTCGTCAATTGTCGAACAGCAACTATACATTTTAAACTATACTGAACTAAAAATTTATTTTAACTTTGTAAAAATTGTATTTTTTGCAATATTCTGTCATCTCTTTTTTTTAATAAAGGGTTTTATGTCTTAAGTTTCGGCCTGTTTTTAGTATCCCACGCACTTGACCTGGTTATGTGGTCATGTGGTACTAGCAAATTATACATGGTTTTTTTCGTAAACAATCCTCCTGTTGTCCAAAAACACTATTTATTGCTATATCTACTGCTTTTTCCAGTTCGGATAATGTGGAAACTGATCCCTGGACTCACATTGGACAAAGTATCTTGACAGATTACCTTAAAAATGGGACCTAAGTATTTTTTACAATAATAATTAAAATAAATAAACACAAACAAAATATTCAGTGTTTTGAAATGTATTTTTAACTAAAATAGGACGATTGCGAATTTTGGATATATATATATATATATATATATATATATATATATATATATATATATATATATATATATCTATGTAACTAGTCTTAAACATCAATGTACAAACACAAAATATTTTAAAGCGCAGTAAACAAAAATGTCATGTTGTTTAATTTAATTTTAGTTCTCAGCAATATGTCAATAGTGTTACCGACTAAAGCTCCACCAGGAAGTAGTTTAGAACGTGAAATGCTACTCCACCACCACAATATGTCGTCAATTATTTCCAACGACCTACCCCAACACGTTCCCTTGATGGATATTTCCTGTACTCCCTCACTTCGTCAGCCGAGATGGTCTATATTTGAGCCATTACTGATGAATCATGACTCCGCATCTGACGGTTAGACGCAGCAGACAACCCTGGCTAGGACCTGGTTGGAGACATAATTCAAGGAGCTTACAGCAAGCAGGATTAACACTTTACTAGAAAATTTACTACTGTTCATGTTGTGAAAATAAATACTAAAATGCAAACGCTGTATATATTTCTTCGGCTGACATAAATTCGACTCTGATGTTACCAGACAAATATAATAATAGCCTAAAGCTGTCAAAACAAACTAGACCGCTACTTCCAGGTTCGGATACTACGCTGAGCTGTAGGCCCATGTGCTTATTGTGCGTTATTGTGCTTTATATAAATGTTCCTCACTAAGGAACTGTCAAACTTTGTTAATAACTCGTTCATCTACACTGATAAGTCTAACTCAACGTCCATGTAAGCCCATATCTTGAGGATAGTCTTCACAAATATTAAAAAATGAAGCTTTGGGGCTTTATTTAATTTAAACTCATAATTAAGATTTCAATTTTTTTTTTTTGTCCACTTAAATTTAAAACTATTTACTCAAATTATATATTACGGTTGTGTGTTTTCAATCTCAAGTAACGAGTATTTTAAACTTAGGCAAGACAAAAAGTCCTTATGTAGGAAAGTCCTTTGTGATGTATTTTCTCTCCAAGTCCTCATTAGTGAATTTTTATTACAAAAACTTTACTTCGGCTTATGATACTTCAAAACCAATACACTTATACACAATAAAACTCGTCCGAATATACTGAATAAACTAATAAAAATTATATTTGTTAAAAACCATAGTACATTTAGTCGACTTTGAATTTCTTGGCACAATTTAAACACTTTTTGTTTGAATCCAAACTAGTATGACTTACTATATTTATTTATGTGTGGTGCCCACTAAGGCTTTAAGGGACTTAAATGTCAAATAATAATCAGATACTGCACAATTGTGATGTTTCACAAGTTGATATTCCATACGGGAAACTAATACAAAAATACTTACTCACTTGGTAAAATAATATTGAAAATCCATTTGCCTCACATCTGAGTCATACTTACTTTGGAGACCCTAAGCTTAAAAAATTCCAAAATTTTTCAATAAATTAAAGCTTATATTTTTTCATTCAATTAAAATATACGGTTTTCACGCAAGGAATATTTAGAATTTAATCTGATGCACAACATTCAAAAAATTACAGATGTACAGTTGAATTTCTGAAATAATACAGATGAATTCTAATCGTTTTTCACTAATGCTAACGCTGTGGATAAGCGTCTTCTGTTTTTAGAGAGATATCACATTTAAAAGTAGCATACTAAACTCAAGCTTCATTAAATTATGTCGTAATAATCATTTTTCATATGTTCAGATTACATCATACTACCAAACTTGTAAAAACAAACAAACATTCCCATTGTTAGCTGTGCTGTTGTAATGTAGGACTTTTAGAAGCACGTTTTAAAATAATGACTGAAACTCTTGGGAGCCAGAACTAGAATTCTCTCTTTATTTCCCGTCTCACTTCGGGAAATCACTGAATGGCTCCACTTAAAACGCCTTTGGGAAATACGGTGATAGTTAATTGCACTAAAACACATATTATTTAAGCACTTTTTAACGTGAAACGATTCTTGAAAGATACATGTGTAGTTAATATAAAAATAAAAATATCCTATGGCTTTTATTGAGTAGAGATGCCCAATTAGGCCACACCCGCCCTCGCCTGCTTAGACTAGCCGATTTTTTTTATAGGCTCGTTGAACAACCGACTTAACGTGACTTAAAATCACGAGAGTGGCACAGAGGTAAAAACTGTTATGACCACAACGGGAATCGAACCTGGACCGAACCGGCCGCTCCTTAGTTAATCTGTATATTATCAATACATAATTTGCTCATCATTTTCTCATGAAAAACCATTTATTTACTAGCCTAATAGCCAGGGAAACTAAGGGACCTACAGTTTTACATGGAATACGAACCACGTAGTATCTTTCTGATATTCAACTTATTGACAAGCCTTATACTCCCTACACACCATCTTCAACCTGACTACCACTCAATACGGACACCCCAGATTTCTCTAGTATTGCCCTCGTCGATGGCAACTATTAAGTGAGGGAACCATGTCAGTATCAAGAGTACCGAGCATAAAACCTATCGCTATAATCTCCACGACAATGTGTCCCTAAGTAGCTTGGTTACAGCACTGTACCACAAGTGCTGACTGGAGGCTAGCTTGATGCAGTGGTTACAATTTGAAAAAAAAAGAAAAAATGCTTAAATTAATTTATTAATCTCAGAATTGTATAACTTCCTTTACCTATGGTGATTTGAAAACCATGTGCTATTAATGGGAATAAGATGTATGAATTTGTTGCGCTAATCATACTCATCTAAATTGACTAATGACGGTATTGAATATTAATAGCAAAAACATTAAACTTTTAACCATAATACTTTATAACTGTTATAAGCCTCTATATAAAGTGTCTACACTGTAATAGATGTGTCCTATTTAATAGCAACTTACCTGTATTTGTATCTACAAATGGTGACCATTTTACAGTGTTACAACTTGTAACTTGCTTTGAAACAAAACAAATCGAGTTGGGATTACAGTTTGAAACAGTGTTGAAGGTAAGGTTTGAATAATTCATAGAAGATTCCAAAACCACGACGAATTTATTTATAACATTCAAAACTCGACAATTACTATTCAATAACGATGAAGGTGGGCGGCTAACTTTCTGTTTTTGTGAAGTCAAACGCCTTTACTCCACGAAAGAAATAAAGTGTGCATTGTTTAGTTAGCAACACGTGGAATATACAATCAGCTAAATGCCTAAGTATGAGAAAAACCAACCAATTGGTACTTAAGAATATCAACATAAAATCTGTGTATAGTTTATTCAAGGTTTTCAGCTACCCAATCTTAAATAGCCACGATATAAATCAATGCTTGAGATCATATTAGAGCAAATATTGTAAATCACTATAGTGTCGTACATGTACTATCAATCCTACAGTTCAAATCATCAACCCTGTCCTAGGCAAACACATTTGAGATGAAAGAATATCACCTGTTCGATGTTTAACCAAAATAATAGTTACGGCTTGATGTAGAATACACGAAACAAGAATTACTCGTGAACACATTAATTTTTATGAATATTATCAAAGAAGAGAAAAGATTAAGTGGTTTTTTGTTAAATGTACAAGAAAAAAAATAATTAAACGAACATTGAAATTTATAAAAAAGACAATTCCAGAGACTTACAAAACAGCACATTCTCTTGATTTCGATAGCAAAGAATAATAATTTCGCAACCATCGAAAATTTATTGGCAAAATATTAAAATTATTTGAATAGAAACTATCGCATAAACACTATGTAACAAATCAAATGCTAGTCCACAAAGAACTTGCTAAAACTGGCAATTAATGAAATTTCCTTTTTAATTATTTCCAGATTTTTCTGGATCTCTCAAAGAATGTATTCACCTTCTTAACAGGAGAATGCTAATAAATTTCTCTTCCAGTCAATCAGAATTAAGGTGACTAAAATAATTTCCTTTATTCTGTACAGAGTCAAACATTTACTACGTTTCCCAACAGATTCACGAATAACTTTTTTTGTAATCTGTGAAGTAACTTCAGAAAAAAAAATGTCTTCGTGCGTTACATGGTTCAATTCTCAAATGTGCAATCAGAACGTTGATAATGTAATATACTAAACTCTTTAAATTGTAAAACTAGAATTGACATCAATATACAATGATGATATAAATTTGGAGAATTTTACACCGTCCACTTCCTGGCATTGAACAGTACAGAGAGCTGACCTACGTAACGTATGAAGATCGTGACTCTCTGACGTAAATATACATGTGATCGTTTCCGATTTGGATTTATTAAACTTTATTATTAAGACAACGACATGAATTCTACAAAGAAACACGAGCATTATTAGTTCTTCAGTTTTAATGTGACTGGAAACTGCCACGATAAGTGCATTTCAGGGTAATGAGTAAACTCTAGTGAGCCAATACTAGAATTCTCTTCCTGGCGTGTTTCACTGGGAGAAATTACTATAATAGTCCAACTCGCACGTCCATCTGGACATACTGTACTGAACATTTGTAGTGTCATGATAAATTACTGTACATCTTAGTAGTTAATGTGATCCAGGGAAATAATGTACGAGATAATATAATGTAATACTATATTAGACCTAACTAGATGCAATAAGAAGACCTTATATCCAATTTCACATAAAATGTCTTGCGATCAAGTGTTCTAAGGATAGGAAATAAAGTTTCTAGGAAAACTGAGAAGAAACTATTAAGAAAAAATACTTTTCTTTGGTAAGATGGGTCAATGATTTTGTTGCTATAATACCTTTCTTTTTTCCTGTCCTGTTAATTGAAATTGTGATTTTTACACTTTTAATTTAATACAATCTTAGTTGGGATGTTGCTTGAGAACAAAATCTGAATTCACTATCTCAAATATTAATTCTTAATACTTTAATCTTAGTAAGCATTAAAAAAATGAAACTCAAATCTGAAAAAGTTCCACAAATTAAAAGTAATTACAAATTTAAAATGATCCTCAACGAACTTTGAGACTCTTACTTATCTTTAATAATGTTAAATAGCAAACTCATTATAAAGGTAAATCGTTTCAATAATTATTTGATGTGATGTGCATTTTTAACAGCTTATTGATTATGTAATTATCAAGAAAAATTATAAAAATACTGTAGTTTTCCGAACATTACGGTAAAAATACTAATGTGAACATTACATTTATTCCACAATAGATATATTTAAAAGTACGTTTTAAATTTAATAAAAATATAAAATCTAGCCTACAATAGTAGCAATATGCAATTGTATGGAATAGAAGTTGTCAATGGCGATCGATTTTGCGGATCTGTGGCTGGTTGATTACAGCTAATCCAACGGAAATTCAATTTAACTTTTAATTGGTCCAATCAATTAGCCGCTGTATTGGGCGTTTAAATGAAACGTTATACTCCACAACGCCCACTTCGCCTTTCATTTAGTTTTGTTTGTTTATTACTAAAGTAAGTAACTAGCAAATTAATAAACCGATATGTTTTTTAACTACCACTGAACGTAAAAGCAGTTATTGACGGACCATCCATATAAATCACACGTGTATACGTACTTCATACAATCAACTCTTTATCACACGTGTATACGTACTTCATACAATCAACTCTTTATCACACGTGTATACGTACTTCATACAATCAACTCTTAATCACACGTGTATACGTACTTCATACAATCAACTCTTAATCACACGTGTATACGTATTTCATCGAATCAACCCTTTATCACATGTGTATACGTACTTCATACAATCAACCCTTTATCACACGTTTATACGTACTTCATTCAATCAACCCTTTATCACAAGTATATACGTACTTTGTACAATCGACCCTTTATCACACGTGTATACGTACTTTGTACAATCGACCCTTTATAACTCGTGTATACGTACTTCATACAATCAACTCTTTATCACACGTATATACGTACTTCATTCAATTAACTCTTTATCACACGTTTATTAGTACTTCACACAATCAACCCTTTATCACAAGTATATACGTACTTTGTACAATCGACACTTTATCACACGTGTATACGTACTTTATACAATCAACCCTTGAACACATGCGTATGTGTACTTCTAATAACTACATCCCTAATAACTGGTTCATTGGTTCTGCATAATAGAGAACAATTCACTGATACACATATGATTTTTCTACGTAAGTTAGAAGTATGTATGTTTATTAATCACGAAGTAATATTTACTCATTGATTGTTATTTAAATTTCTTTCCTGTTTTTCGGTGTTCAATTGTTTCATCAATTATTAGACATAACCAGACATTTTAAAATCATAAAAATATATCTTGTACAGTAAAAAAAATACTACCTTGTAAAATACTTGAATAATGGAAAATATTGTAGATCTCTATATGGACGTGAACTTTTGGATAATCGAATCTTGTTGAGCCATTTATGACGTTCGAATGATTCTGTATTTCCGTAAAAAGAAATATTAAATCTCTAAAATATAAAATAACAATGACATGATTGCTTAAACCATTTGAGTGAGGTAAGGACACTAACTGTGACACCTTTGACCTCTTTATATGATGTTGAGTTTCTTGTGACGTCACTGACACGTGAAGTGCTCAGAGGCGTGTCTGTCCGCCTCCCCTTAAGTAATGGTCTATTCAACACATTAGAGGTATTTTGCATGTCATCCCCACACCATAAGCACACTTACGTAACCATATGTCCTGCTAGGGGTGAGTTGGGTGTTGCAAGATGGTGGCATTGAGAGTGACTGAGCAAGAAATCTGTTGAAATACCTCAATAATCAATGAAAGGAGTTTCTTAATACCTCCAAACTTCATCCATAACACGTTGCGGAAATTAATGGAATAAATGGTTATTCTTTTGGCATCTAAAAAACGTCTTTCTCAATTTCACTTAAAAGACTGTAATAGAGATCATTAATCCTAGTTTGGGTGGACAGTAAGGATAATGTATAGTAAAACAACATGAATAACGCTGATTATTCAATTTGGTGTAAACGTAACTCCTTTCTACTCGGATGCACGTAATTTTCAAACTCTCCCCATCTCAGCTACGTACACGAAGTTGACGGCAAGTATCCCAAGTGACACTCGGCCAACGACTTTCCCGTAATGATAAAACAACGTGAATAACGCTGATTATTCAACTTGGTGTAAACGTAACTCCTTTCTACTCGAATGCACGTAATGCTCAAACTCTCCCCACCTCAGCTACGTACAAGAAGTTGGCAAGTATCCCAAGTGACACTCGACCAACGACTTTCCCGTAATGGTAAAACGACATGAATAACGGTGATTATTCAATTTGGTGCAAACGTAACTCCTTTCTACTTGGATGCACGTAATGCTCAAACTCTCCCCATCTCAGCTACGTACACGAAGTTGACGGCAAGTATCCCAAGTGACACTCGACCAACGACTTTCCCGTACGAGTTATAGCAGCCCTGATTGTGATTTGTTGAGACTTTGATTTAATCAGGTCATATAATTTATTACTCTTTGGATTCAATTGTGACCCAGATAGGTCATTGTGTGTCGCTCTAGACCACTATTGATGATTGAATATCAGTTTCAGGGCGTTGAAACACAAAAGCTAGGAGGAACACTTAAACATTCGTTAGTACTTAAAGAAAATAATGAAATAATGTTTGAATATAGCTAATTTGTTTTATTCAGCACTATTACTAGACAAATAAGTTGTCAATTTCACCCACTGACAGGAATATTAGTGTATTTAAATAACTTATTTCTTACTTTTCTTGTTTATAAAAAGAGAACTAGATTCATTTCTTCATTTTTATTTACGAAATGTGATATTATCGTTTTATAGGTATTAAAAATTGTTGTTTATTAAACAGAGAACTGTTGTATTTTTACATACAACAGTTATACATATTAAGTATAAGTTATACATAATTTGCTCTAACTTCTTTATTATGTTAAAGTAAACACAAACAGCATAACTAATCGTCATTCATAACCAAGCTGAATATAGACCTCGGTATATATGTCAGATTTACTGGCCGCTGCCAGTTTACCAAAGGCCAACGTAATTAATTTACAGAACAGCCACCAGCTGATTGGTGGCGCTAATCCAATGCCAACTCGATTACACTTTTATAAATCACCCAATCCGTTACACCTGCGAGAGACTAATACTAATCAATGTTCCTTTTCTCTTTGTTTTAGTGCAGCACTCTAACTTGGTTTTATGAATTGAAATTGGCAAGTGGAACTAAATCTATAAAAGTTATACAATATTTAAGTAAAAGTTAACATTGGAAGAATTTTTAACTTCCCACCCGCTGAATAAGTATTAATTATTGTTAACATTGATATTGTTGTCATAAAATTCATGTTACTCCAAGAATTTCGTAGTACTTTGAATATTCTCTAATGCTTAAGAATTGCCAGTACTAAAATACAGAGTTACTTTCGTGTATACTCAGTGGTGACATGGATCCAACTAAGTTCGCTATTTATTGTAATCAGTAGACCATTATTCTTCTTCGCTTGAATATATTCCACTGTGCTGGATCACAGACAAATAACATTCACCCTCTGTGGCTGGACTTACTATTACCAAACTACTCTCAACAGAACACTACTTGTACAATGGAATATAGGCAATCTACAGTTAGTAGACAATACATGAATGAGGTCACAGAGTACAAGAAACAGAGGTCGCTGTTTCACCACAACGAAAGCCTCACTGCAGTTAGAAATAGACTGCAGTTAATGTACATATTTATAAATATGTAGTTTTAATTCCTACAATTAATTATCCTTGAGAATGAATGGAGGGATTGACAATGGTGCTGGCCTGACATCAACACGGTGGACTCGAGCACACACCCATTCAGCGCACTATTGGATGTGGCCTCTGTTTCTTTCATCTCTGTTAAGAGGTATAGTTTATGTTTACAGTATCATTGTTACACTGTCTGACTACTATGCATTAGCCTACTCTAAGAGTTCGTATCGCGTGTACATCGTAGTAACTGGGATACTACATAAGTACTGTAGCCTGGTTGTACTACACGAGAGAAACGCAGATCGTGACGTTCATTTCAAGTTGTACTTCACAAAGGTCTAAACGGAGGATAGTCTGTACGTTTACTTACTCTGGAAATGGCGGATAGAAGCACGATAATAGTCAATATTATTTTATACAATGTGACTATTCAATTTATTTTAATTTCATAATGATTTCGTTTTTAACTATTCCACATGCGATGTTTGACATTATTGGTAGTAGCCATTTCAATACATTCATTCACACTAGATACATCCGCTACAAGGGAGCCGTTTCACTCCTCACTAATAACATGGGTTTCTATTTAAATGCTTCAGTCCGTATAAATGATCGTATGGTAACAATTGAATTGTCATTTGATAGGTGAAACCCTATTAAAGTGGACCATAAGTGGTTTTTCTAAAAAGTTTACTTTCTGTATATTTTATCACAGATGTAAATATGAAACTATAAATATAATTCTTGGCGAATTTACATTACAATCTCAAAATATCAACGTATTCTCTGTTAGAATAGGCCTTTGATGTTCATTTACAGTGTTCACCATAACTAATTATAATAATTAACAGAACCACACAACTGAAAATAGTAAAACATGTTTCGGCCCGATGACAGTAAGATTGCATTTCTAGTATAGTTAGGGCTCTCTGGGGCTGTCTAGGACTCTCTAAGGCTGTCTAGGGTTGTCTAGGGCTATCTGGGGCTGTCTAGGACTCTCTGGGTTGTCCGGGGCTGTATAGGACTGTCTAGAGTTGTCTAGGGCTGTCTGGGTATCTCTGGAGCTGTCTAGGACTCTCTGGGTTGTCCGGGGCTGTCTAGAACTGTCTAGAGCTGTCTAGGGCTGTCTGGGGATCTCTGGGGCTGTCCGGGGCTGTCTAAGGCTGTCTAGGGTTGTCTAGAGTTGTGTAGGGCTCTCTGGGGCTGTCTAGGGCTCTCTAGGGATCTCTGGGGCTGTCTAGGGCTGCCTAGGGCTCTCTGTGATTGTCAGGGGCTGTCTAGGGCTGTCTGAGGCTCTCTGGGGTTGTCTAGGGCTGCTTGGGACTGTGTAGGACTGTCAGGGGCTGTCTAGGGCTCTCTGGGGCTTTCTAGGGTTGTCTAGGGCTGCCTGGGGCTGTAAAATAATATTACCACATACTCACTGCGTGTACAACAACAACTCCAGGCCGTACGAGCTGCTCAGCCACGGGTGTAATCCAAACTTTGCCACAACATCGATTCAACAATTGTTTGCCGTTTCCATTCATCTCCCGACCCTCATAAAACGTTCAACCTAACCTCTTAATGACTCCCTTTAATACATTATACGTAGTTATCTGTATATTATTCGCATTGAAATACATGGTTGACTTTAATGGTATTAAACGAGATATGGTCCATATACCCAATGTATTGAATGTCTACTTAAATGAAATTCTAGTTATCTCTGTCGTCTCTCTCATCCCCCTGTTCATGACAAATACAGGATGGTGTGAAATACCTAGACTAACGTACTTGCATGGTACTTGGGTGTGAGGAGATATTTAGAATTTAGGACACAATTTTAAATATTTTTCCTAGAGTAATGGTGTTAGAGCTTTTGTATGCATCGTGTTAAATATGAATATGCCTTAGAATAAAAAATTTAGAACTAAAAGCATCAAATTGCTGTTATTATAAAAATCTAAATAATATATGGGTAATTGTACTAATATTTTATTAGAAGCATATGTCAACAGGGAATTAGAAATTTTACTGTCAATAATCGATATTCACTCCGTAAATGAATGAAGGACAATTCAAGTTTCTTTTGCTAATGTACAAAAGTGTTCGGAGTTTACAGCTGTTTGTTCCTTTATAAACACCTTCGACTACTTTTGGGTCAATACAACTACAGTATTATGAAAATAAACTCATTTATAATTTTCATCTTATATTCTGCATCCATAATACATATTATATAAATATAATGTCGAATATGAAGATACTAGAGAAACGAGTTTATTTTTATTTTATTTATTTATTTATTTTTTTTTTTTGGGCTCATACGTTTCGGGCTACCTATTTGTTGTAGTGTTGCCACACTTCGGGTTCGTGTCAGAGAATATTCCAAGGAAATGCTTTATTTTATCATTTGCACATAAATAATTGAAAAATAACATTTCATTATTTATTCAACCTCTCACTTCCCTTCATGCTCAAAGAGTCCTCGGCATGTTTATGTTTGAGGCTGTGTGTCTCTCCTCGCTTCACTTGTCATTTCCCCCTCCCGCTTGAACCTTACACCTGAACACCCACCGGTACACCTGAGCCTACAGTTTTACAGTAGCTGGTGATTGCCTCCAATCGTCAACCTCGTGTACACACTTCCTGCAATGTTTGTACCTGCCACTTGTCTCTGTATTGACAACGTACAGTTTTACTGTTGTTATCTTAGATTACATGAGAATTACTACTTAACTCCACAATAATTATTACTGTCATGGTTTTGTTTCAGATTAGAAAGGAGCATATTTCAAATGCAATTACATTAGGTAAGTAGTTGTAACATTTTTTATAAATAATGTAAATTCTTTTAACCTGTTAATTTTTTCAAATAAGTCTATAATACTTCAAATTTCCTTCTGTGAAATAAACTTCAATCATCAAGATAATGTGATTATATTAGATCACCCAGTTATTTGAATATAAAAGGAACATCTATTACTAAAATTATGTATAAAGAGAGATAATAAATGAAATGAATCAAATATTTCTAAAACCAATAAAACTGTTGGTAGTTATTTAATACAAAGAAACCAATCAATAACTTTTTAATCGAAATATCATGTACAACACTTGGTAACAATGTATTCTTTTGTTAGTGTTGGTAACAAACAAAATTGAGTACAAATAAAATTGAGATAAAGCATATTTCTGAAAACATTAGAGACAGATTAGGCATTTGGAGGTAATTTATATTATGCCTAATCTGTCTCAATGAAATATGAAATATGCTTTATCTCAATTTTATTTGTACTGATATACAACCAGTATACTATCTACACCATTGCTGGATATTGGTTAATGCATGTACCAAGACAAAATCACGTGCCTTATGCCAACGTCCTTCGATAAGCCATTTATTATCTGTAACTAGTTAACTAATCCATCAAATGTAATTTTCTAGACGTTTCTCAATGTTATGGATACAATTTTGCTTGTATACATTCTAATAAACAGTTATCACTAATTAAAATTTCCCATTTGTTTTGGGCCTTATTTCCTGTCAAGTGTAAAGGCTAGCCGTCGACTCGACGTTGAAGCAAAGTGATGGGCTCATGTCAAATTACTTTGACACAGATGATTTTTACTTCAGGACACTAGACGTGTAACATGAGCGAATGGTTATTTTTTGTCCAGAATTGTGACAAGTTAGAAGGGGTGGTTGGAGGCGGCGCAGCTGGAGGCTGTTATGACAGAGGCTGACGAGATCTCCCTGACGGACACAGACAGCGTGAGGGGGAGCATGCAGAAGGATAACTGTCAGAGACGTGAATTAGTTTTCTGCTTGAGTTCTACATATTGATACTAAAGCAAAAAAACTTTCTTGATTATAAGAGGGAAATCCTCAGCTCTCGTGTTTAAGTTCCCTGATTGGAATTTTATTAGTTTTTCTTTATTTCATGATTTATTTATACTCAATATTGATTAGAACAAATAATAAAAACAAATTATTTATAATTTATTACTTATCATATGCTGAACATAGTACATAAATCGAGTATAATAATTTTTGGAATAGGAATTATAAACTAGTTCTTCCACGCTTTTTAAAATACCTTCTTGGTCAAACTACTTATTCTGATTATATTTAAGTTCTGATTTATTAGGTTAAAAGAAATAATACACTCCAAGGATTTTATTCCATAGTGTATGTTAGTTGTTAAGATACAAACTAAAACATTACACTTGATTTTTAAGTTTTATTTAAAAAAAAAATTAAATGTCTTTATAGTCACAGAGAAAATAACTAACCAACTAGCTTTTACTCGTTGAAAACCATTTACTATTTCCTTTTATCGAAATGAACATATTTATCATATTAGTAATAATTGTCTTAGTTATAGTGAAAAACACTTATCAATACCTAATGTCAGTAGTTTAAATATTTTCGATTTCCCTGTAATTGTAGTGAAAGAGTATATATTTCTTTCTAATTTTAATGGAATTATTTTCTATCAACTATCATAAAAATAATCTATTACATGTTTAAGGGATTTTAAATCTTAAACATTTATTTAAAAAATAATAAAGAATGCTATTAATTATAATCGGTCTTTATTCACCATGCATGCATTTCGTATTGTTTTGTTACTTCAGTAAACATTTTAAATATCTTCCTGTGAATGTTATAAAAATATTATTTACATAAACAATATTTTATTAGGAAAATTAACAATAATTATAGTCTAGGTGTGATGGATATTTCGACTATTTTCTTCGCATAATTTCAAGGAAAACTTATACTTAACCTAAACTAGTAGTTCCGTTAGCTCAAAGTATATCTAAGGTTACCTATTGTAAACCTTTGTGGTTTTTATTTATTTATTTTTTATTTAAAGGAGAGGCCGATCTCTTCCTTAACCTTACTGTGTCCATTCCTCATAGACTATTGATCTGTGCGAGGAACTTATTCAGACAGAGTAAGGGGCGAATCAGTACAGAAGAAGTGAATATTCCTGATAAATCTTTCAGTCTAGGCCGGATTCGAACCAGCGCTATCTCTAACCTAAGCTCAAAGTCCTGACGCCTTAGACCACTCGGCCACCGGCCCTGGTCTAAGGCGTCAGGAGATCACGTATAACTAAGACTAAGGCGTATGATTAAGATAGGGGTTTACTTAATAAAAGCATTATTTAGCCTCGCACCAATTATAATTACAACATTTTTATAAGTAAATCGAACTATTCAAAATTAACAGTAAGAATGAGAAAGATGTTTAATACAAAAAGAAATACGGTACAGTAAGTGGAGTAGGTAAAATTTGAGTAGGACATCCTGAGAGCATTATTTCAGAAAGCAAGGGGTCAGTTATAACTGTCTGAATTATCGATATAACTGTATGAAAAATATTGATTGAATTATTCCCTCCTTACGGGCTATACATAATTATTCAATGTCTACAATAAATGAAAAGGTTTGGTTTTATTCATAAATACGAAATACAGGAAGAATTGTTCTTCATCCAATATACGTACTTGGACATTGAGATCTCCGATAGGTAATTTAATTTCCTTTAATTTTATCAGTGTGTTACAAAGTTATTTTTCTAAACAATTTTTTCACAGTTTATTAACTCGATGCACATATCACAATATTAGTTGGTATAGAAGTACAAATATAAAATAGCTTTATTGTTAATTGAACATGATCAAACATCAACTACCAAAGGCAATCTTTGTAAAGCTCAGCAAGCCACTAAATGGCCAACCATTTTCACGAGAACTCTCTCAAGGAAATCTCTTCCAATCCCAGCTTTGTGTTCTAACAATAGCCCTGGATATTCACTGATATTTCCTAACCGTTCACAATATAGTTTCTGTTTCAAAGGCAGACAGTTTGGTAATACCGGTATTGTGTTTTACATCGATTATTATCACGGCAATATGCTTTAGTTTTACTTTGTATAGCGGTTTTGGTAAAAGTTGACATTCCTTTGATATTGTACTGCTCAATATTAATTGTTAATACATTTTCAGAACAGTTGATGATCGATAAATTAATTCCTTCTCACTTATCTTATTATTATTTGACGTACAGACAAGGACTAGCTAGAAAAAAACAGAATTTACTGCATTCAGGACTGTTTGTTTGAGAAAAGTGTTTCGAATTCGTCATTATTTTAGAACGTAATATAATGGTAAGTTTAAAGTGCTTTACTAAAAATCCAAAGTAACTCGATTGGTTGTCGATGTAAATTAAAAGTTGCATTTTTAAAACGAAGTTGCACACATTTTCAAAGTTTCTAGTCTCCACGATCGTCTATTACTAATGTCCTGTTGGGTCAGAAAGTTTGATGGGTAAATGTAGTCCCCATCCTTCCATATCACAAAGACAGGAGGTAATGCAGTTTGTTTTCTGTATTATTTCACTTACGTCGACAAAGCAAATCCTCCAGCCCCTGGAGAAGGGGCGGTGTGCGTAGATAACAGTTTCGTAGCGAACCAAACAAATTTATCACCCCACACTTCCTCCACGTGTAACTCGTGGAGGGGTTCCATCTACTCTCGCACACGGGAATACTGCTGGAACAATGTGATTGGTTGAACAATCGAAAAACCAACACTAGATTAATTTAAACTTACTATCTTTAAAGGTACTATCTCATAAAAAATAAACAATGGAAATTGAAGGATTATGGGTTCGTATATTTTCATTATTCATTTCGTTCCTCCAGGTCTTTATCTTATAATTATATAGGTTAAGTAAGTATATTTTATTCAAGTACTAAGACAAGTACATTAATATAACAATTCTTTAATTTCTGTCGTTACTGAACAAATAGTGTACCTGGAATTAATTACACAATGACAAACCAACATTGCAATTAAACACTTATACATCAATACACGTAAACATTTAAAACTCTTGGAAACGTAACAATTTAAACATTAATTTTGGGATGTAACTTTTAGTTTGTTATATCATCTAAATAAATAAAAGATGTAATCTAAAATAAATATGATCAGAAACTGTATCAGAAAAGTTGCACCAATTTCGATGTAACCTCTTTAAAGCTTGCTTTTATTATTTGTATAAAATATTTTAATTTCTTCAATTAAAGTTAAATAATGTTACAGTCATTGTGTACATTATTTAATCATAGTGAATTGTTTAGAGCCATATTGGTATCTATTATATCTCTTTAACCCACATTAAATATATGTACATGAACAAATTTCTAAAATTGTTGCTATTTAATTTAATAGTTTTTTTCAGGAATGAATCTGCATATTTGTGACAGAGTTTTTCATGCTATGTTATTTTCATGTCAAAATTATGTGCAGTAAAAATATTTTTTGAAAGCCAAGAACATGTTTTATAAAGATGCGACTATATGTAATGTATATCATCATGAACTGTAGTTAAATTATATAAAATACAAATAAAACTGCCTATTGTTAGTTATTCTAAATATAATGGTTTATTTAATGTTTACTTTTTCATAATATTAAACTTAAAAATAGAGAGAATGTGAGTTTATTGTGTATCATGTAAAGACAAGGTCGACTCCACTAACCTATAGAGAAAGGTTACTCTGTAAGGTTAGGCGACCTTTGCAGGAGGTAACTCTACCCACTTCCCGCGTTACATTTAAAATTCCCACCACGTGGGGCTCAGAGCTCTAAACCTGCCAGCTCGAGTGTTGCTGCAATAGCTAAACATCGCACAAGAAATAAATAAAAATCGTGTTGGACCTTCAAAAGGTCAGCGTAGTTTAGTTTTAAAAAGAATAGCATTCCTTTTCAACTTAATATTTTCTGCATATTAATTATTACCGTTTCTAATTTCAGTCCAGAGAGAAAATACTGCTTCAGACTCGTTAAGCTTAAGTAACTTCATTCGGGGTTTTTTTTTTTTTTTTTTTTGAACAAAAAGAGTTTGTAGCACTTTCAAGTGCGGCAATCGACGGAATCTATCATGTATGACATTTGGCCATCATTGTCATCCGTGCATTTTGCTTGATAACAAAATATTATATTTTTTTCAATCCTTTTGAACCAAACGAAATGTGGTGTCAGTGATCATAATATACATTCAATCTTGGAATGGCACCATAAAATATACGAAGCGTAATTTTGATGTTTTTTTTTTTTTTCATATACAGTTTTTCTGTACCTGTTTCTACATTATAATGTCGAGTTTTATAGTGATATTTAGTTTATTTGGCTTCCTAATAAAAAGGCGTCTGCTATGAAATCACTCTTTGTAGTAAAATAATTTCTCTAATTAATTTTAAAACAGTTTATCAACAACTACGGCTGTGTGTATATAACACTAACACTGTAATAAATATATATATATATATATATATATATATATATATATATATATATGTATGTATATATATATATATATATACTGTATTTGGATAAAGATCCAAAGTCATCTTCTGTCACAAAGATAATTCCAATCCATCGAGCCATTTTAGACCTGCCTCGCTGATTCTGTTTATGGTGGCTAATTCCTTCATAATAGAGTGCATGGTGTACTCTGTAACTATGTGATCCATCACACGACTGGTTTAGTGTCAATCCCCATTAATACTTCCAGTAGTTACATCCACACCTGACTTAGGTACATATAAAATTCTTCTATTTTTTTTTTCGTTTAAGTGTAACTTACTGCAGTCAACGGTAACTCAAACTAATTAGTTACAAGAATACAAATGTGTATCTAGCTATAAACAGGTATTGGCAACACTGGATTGTCGCAGATATATATTAGTATGTATCCACACGTAAAACTAAAGCTTCAAGAACATGAATAGTTGCAGAACGTCATTGGTAACTTTTTGTCATCCCTATCGCCTTTCCAAAATACACAAAAAATATAAATTGTTTCAAGGCAATTTCTCATTTAGAGAAAAATAGAATAAATTTGTTGTCTGATCCCTTTTTAAAACTAAATGGAAATACATTTTTCTATGGTATTAGAAAATACAATGGTTTGCACTATTTTTATCAAAAGTAAGATAAAGAGACAGCAAGTGACAAGAATGGAGTCGAGGCTCGTTGCCTCGTGTGTCTGAGTTAAGGACCCCCCACTGTCGGGGATTTGTGCCTCGTTACGGGAAATAGCCCGACACGCTGGTATAGGCTCTTGTACCGTATACTTGCATTATTGATTCAGTCACTGACATATTCTATTTTTGTTTATAAAATAGATGTTTCCAATTTTCCATACACTCAATATTCAGTGCAGTAATACCTACTTTTACGGAATCCACTTAACAGATTTATACATATTTTATTTATTTATTTTTTTTATCAAAGGTAAAACTACGTCAATTTTTAATGTGACGTTAAAAGGTTTTCTCAAGTGGGTTACCAACAGAAAAGCTTGGTTGAGTGAGAAAGGGTAGTTCTAAGGGGGGGGGGGTAGCCTTAAACACGGACTAATGGACTTTAAGGGGTTTCTCCAGGCTTTATTTATGGCAACTGGCGTACAGTTAAACTCATTCGAAAGGGTAGTCATGGACTGCTAACTTCGCACTTTTGTTCGGACCATTTTCCGATTCCTAACACTTAGTCCAACACCCTTCTGTATTGCTGTTTGTAATGAATCCCAAGAATAAATACTCAATATCAGTATCACATACTCTAGAATATACATACAGTTATCGAGAAATCTCATTTTATATGATATATTTATACTGAATCTGATTATTGTGGTATAGTTGAATTTGGAAGCACATTTATATTCCCTTCATGCAATATGATTTATATAGGACTGTTTACCCGTGCCTTGCTATGGTATTAACGGTAATATTTTAGTTTATTTAGGGAAACTTTGTGTGCCAACCCCATCACTCGCTTCACTCGTGAGAGAAGCTCGAGCTGCGGCCTCGCCTGGAAACCCTGCCTTTAGCCCCTTTGTTAGCTGCCTTTAGTTTGTGTAACTCGGTCTGCGGCCTCACCGTGACGCTTCGCTATAGGCCCTATTGTGGATCTCGGCCTGCCGTCTCGTGAGAGAGCTCGGCATGAAGCCTTGCCAAGATACTTGGACTCAATCACAATGAATTTAAGTTTATGGGGCAGTAGAGCCCCATAAACAAAGTCTTTTATACAATCTGATGGTATATTAGGAATCGAGAGAAAAATACCTTTAATTAAATAAATTAAATAACTCCATAGGAATAATATTAACACTTTAAAGACTAATGGGGTGGAGCCCTATAGTCGGATGTGAATGAAACCACGCCAGAAACCTTCCCGGAAGTGAACTCTACAACTTCCCAAAGTTTCACGGCGATCCGATGAGTGGTTTAGTAATGCATAAAGGACAAACACACATACAATTGTGTTTCTATATATATATAATCATAGGCCCATAGCGTGTATGACGTGAAGTATTTTTAACATGATAGAAGAAAGTATTGATAAATCAGAATAACCCATAGAGGGATGAAACGACAGGTCACGCCCGTGGATCGTAATTGAAGGCCGTCAGCACTCCCCGCCCCATGTTTTCCCATCTGCGTGTCTCACAGGGATTTCTTCGGTAAAAGACAGTGAGATCATCTTGAAAGAAAACAACATCGTGGAGGCTTTGCGGCCACATCGTGTGGACCAACCCAACACTCTTGGGAGGAACTACTACGTTGCTGAAAATCCAACACTGCACTAATTCTTAATCATGCTTTGTTAGTAAACTGCTATCAGAACAATGCATTAAGAGTATTTATACAAAAGTGTTGTTAAAAAGTGAAATAAATAAGTTCTATTTTAATTAAATATGTTGTGTTCTGCTTTGAATGTAACAAATAGACCTATGTTGAAAAGCCGTTACTAAGAGGTTTCAACCATAAAATTACCTAGCTTTAATACTTATGAATTAATAGATCTATGTGTTAGCATGTCAAGTTCTAATAATCAACGGTTTTCCAATGTTAGCTGTTGACCAATTAAAAATGTGAAAGGAACAAAACGAAGTCAAGCACTGGCCCTGTTTATTTCATTCATTACAAAAGCACATTTGTACACAGTGGTGATGACCCTCCCACCCACCCATACACGTACAAAAATTTAAAAAAATAAAATAAACTGTATTTATATGTTAACTTATAGAAAAATTATAAATAAAACGTTAAAATAAGACATTTAACGTGCTATTTTAACAGTTTTTACGTCTTAAATTGTTCAATATAACATCCTTACCGTCCTTATATGTCATACTTTAAAGTAACAAGTTTCACAATATTTCGAACAACGTATACAAGATGAGTTCAATTAAATAATTAAAGAACGGGAAAGAGCTACGAGCAAATAATACTATCAAATCGAAAAGTAAACCTAATTTGTGTTATTGTTCTCATACAAATTTAGTATTATTTTATTTATTTTAAAATGTTTGTAACAATACAAGTCCGTTATATAACGAACTAAGTAAAGGAAAGTGACAGCAATTTTCCATAAAATTGAAGTAGAAAGTTTGATATTTGTACATTGTTCTTTGTTTGCTCTGTTGATCATCGGAAAGAAACAAAAGATACTGTTGTTTATTGAAAATATTTCAGTTTTCGAGGATAAATTTCGAAGGATTGTGAAACGATCGCAAAATAGTTATTAATTATACACTTGACTTTCAAATTATCATTTAAAAGTCATAAAAACTCAGGTTTATTGCTGAGAATACATTCAAATTACGATCGTTCCTGAGACATGGCAAAGCTTCCCTTCACTTGAGATCCCATTAAAAGCTGAGCGTGGACAAAACTTGCTTGACAACTTTTACAGGACAAAGTACTCCCAAAGTGGTAGTTAAGGGTGGGGGAGGGGGTGAAACTGCGTACCCCTTAACTAGCTTAATACACTTAGGGCTAGAGGTACTTACATTATTGTAAGTATTCCAAAAAATACATTGAAAGATTTTACATAAACTCAGACCAGTATATTTTATACAACTCTTATATTACTTCCTAATTATAATCTATGGTAACTAAACAAACATTTATTTGTTTAAACAATTTATTATGAAAGCTATTTAGTCTCAGTATCACGTTATCATTGGGCTTCATACTTAAATGTTTTAGGTGGCTGCATGGCCATACACACTACTACTGCAGGCACACATACTAACTGAAGCCGGGGCGACTGTAGTAGTTAGTTTAAATAATGTCTTTATTTATATCGGAAACTTTTAACCATAACTATGACATCGTTTCTAAACAATTTTACGGCCAAGGATTTCCTTCAGACTCTTTACCAAACACATTTTAGATTTAAAAGCTAATTTTAATTTAATCAAATAATTAAATAAGTTTAGCGACAATATTAAATGTATTAACTACCACACAACACTAATTGTTCAATTAAGGTTTCAGTAAAATATATGTATATAATCTTTAACTCTCTATTTCACGTCTTTTTCAGTATCAATAATAAATTAAAGCTAGTGGACTAGGTAAAAAGTACTTAATTGTAATGCAAAGAAAAAAGCTATACAATCACCGGTACCTCATTAAATTGGTCATTGGCATTGGTCATTTGGCTAAATTTTAATTAAGCAGGTAACTTTAAACTGTAAAGCCTTACTTCAATAAATACGCTTTATTGGATGGCTTTCACCTTAGCATGTAAATATATACCGCAAATTTATAACAATATATACCAGGTACCACGTTAGTTTAAATTTTCAGGGAAGAATTTTGTTACAAATGTTATCAGCAACTCTTAGCATAGTAATAAACACAAATATTTATATCCTAGGTAACAGTATAGTTGTATTATTTTCATTTTAAAAATACATTATCTAAACTTATTAATATTTGAAAAGCTGATGATCCAATATAAACTACTTTAAAATGTTGTTTTAAATGTATTTGTTGATGTTGGATCGTTCAATAACATATTTCAATAAAATGCCTTTAAACTCATACAAAACTTTAATTTTTAAACTGTATTCATAATCGGTATTTTCATTATGAATATAAGACAAAAAAATGAGGATATTTCACCCTCAATCAGATTTCCTCAGAATTTTTATAACTGATAGTAATTGTTTTTAAACTCAGCCATTTTAAGTTGTCTAATTTCCTTGACAATTAAATACAGCTGAAATATTTCTAAATAAACAACTTACCAACATTCTAGCATCAATCTAAACTACATTGGCTCGTGTTCCCAATTATCAGCAGTGCTGACGCATGCTTAACTGTTGCGTCAGCAGTGTCTACCTGGTCAGCAGATATACAGACGGTGGTTTGATCAATATAACACGTTGATTTAGCCCAGCTTTAGTTGCTTTAACATTCAATCTGTTCCTAATACTGATTATTGACATTGAGTGAGACAGTTCTTTGTCCTGAAACTTTAGATAACCTGACATTTTTAATTCATAAACTCAATATTGGTTTCACTTTAATGTGTTATGAGTTCAACGATTAAGCTCATGTAAATGTTAAATAATGGCTTCTTGTCACTCTGAAGGGTTATTTATCATTTTCCGAAGAACTTAAAAGTATATTATCTTATTTACACATGGTGTCATTTTTGTAGTAATACTTACAATTATAATATTGAAAAGTATTTAAATGGTTGTTATATAATAAAAACCAATTAAGGCCTACCAATGGGAATTTTGGGCTTTCTTCGGAATGTTTCCGCATATGGTAAAGTATTGAACCAAACTAAACTAACAAGCAATGTACCTTTGACATTGGTCACGTGGTTTTGACCTACAAGAAAATAATAAGCGTCATCGCTTTAATTGTCAATCAGTGCCTTCTGGAATTTAGGTTAGGTTGTAAGCACTTCCACCATGGGTTGTTAGGTTAGGTTAGATTGTAAGCACTTCCACCGTGGGTTGTTAGGTTAGGTTAGGTTGTAAGCACTTCCACCATGGGTTGTTAGGTTAGGTTAGATTGTAAGCACTTCCACCGTGAGTTGTTAGGTTAGGTTAGGTTGTAAGCACTTCCACCATGGGTTGTTAGGTTAGGTTAGATTGTAAGCACTTCCACCATGGGTTGTTAGGTTAGGTTAGATTGTAAGCACTTCCACCGTGGGTTGTTAGGTTAGGTTAGGTTGTAAGCACTTCCACCATGGGTTGTTAGGTTAGGTTAGGTTCGATTAGGATTAAATAAATATAAGTTGATGGGTTACTTTTTTATTTTTAAGCTTTAAAATAAATATACATGTGAACTTTCTACTTTCGTTTAACGATTAATCATAAATTAAAAATTCTGTTACATTCCGAAAAATACTCGGAATTCTACATGCTACAAAACTATGCAGATTTAATAGTTAAGTTGTAGAGCCAACGAACGTTTGATGGAAATCGTCCTTTTCTAACCAGAACGGCAAATTATAACTTTTTTAATAGTAGCATATGGACTATTCAAAATCAAGCTAAAAGTAAATTGAAATTGTGAGCATAATTTTTCAATTCGTTTGTTCAAACAGCAACGAAATCATATATTCACTCTTATATAATTCTTGTGTATTTATTGTGGTATATGAGTACTAGTAGTGTTGACACCAGTAACATAAGTGCGTTCTGTTGAAACAAACAATTTATTGTTTGTGTTGTAGTGGGCTAATGACGTCAGATAATCCCCACTACACTCGTTGCCGAGGGATACCACACGCTAGTAATCCCACAGGATAACCCTCCTGCAGGATGATAAACGATCTAACAATGAAGCTCTTTTTCAACCACAGTTTTCAGTTTGTATGGGGTTATCCAGTTTTGTTTTGTTGTGCTGCTGATCACGATAGGCCTATAATTGTTGGAGTTAATCTCTTTCCAGTTTCTTATATATCGATCGGTAACAAATTTTTATGGTGAATTGTTGATCAGGTTAAAAAATCGGTATTACGTTACAGTGACCATCAATTTAATGTTAATTTATTACACTAAAATACTGATTTTATTTTAGAAATCAGTCAGTTTATTAGAGTAATTAATGAAAACATATTTATAAACGGAACCGTTAGTTTAAGGTTTGAGGGTGAACTTTATTCAACGAGTGAAGTTTCGACCGCAATCTCAGTTGGGGATTCGAACCTTGGGCATTCCACAGTCCTAACGCTAACCTTTCGTTCGTGTATTTAATAGTCCAACAATTTTTCCATTCTATGGTAACTTTGGTGTTTTATTTGGCTAGAGCCCAACACAAAAATATACAAATAACATAATGTCTAATATATAATATTAAAGAAAATATAATATTACTTGTTAGTATTAAACCATACCGTGTATTTAGACCGGTACATTTTTGGTTTCTGTAGTTTAGGTTTGCGAGGCTGTCTGAAATCGCTCTTGCGCTGTCGACTTGTTACGTTCGTGGTCGTTGGCTCAAGCCTTGGTCTGTTCCATGGTTCCAGTCTTCGGTTCGGTGGTTCGCCTGGGTTTTGTAGTGAGTTTCCGTCTACCTATTAACATGGTTAGGAGTGGCTACCTGTTAACATGGTTATTGAGCATTTTGCAATTTGATGTACCTTTTTACTATATTACTGTTCTTTGACAATTACCTATTCTACCTATTCAACTTTTTGTTTTCTGTAAAGTCCTTTCCTTTTCCTTTAAAAAAAAGTTTGTTAAACCTATTTATTGTATGAAGAATTATTCGTAAAAAGATGATAGGAACAGTTATATTTTTTCTTTTGTTATAGTTTGTCGATTAAATGTTACTTAAGTCAAATGTTACTTATAGTCGCTGTGCGTGTATGGGTGGGTGGGTGGGTAAATACCAATGTACGTGTATGGGTGGGTGGGTGGGTAAATACCGCTGTGCGTTTATGGGAGGGTGGGTATATAGTATACTTTATAGTAAATGATCCCAAAAACATCCAGTAATATACATGATTGTAATTGATATATTCTGTATTTATGTATATTTTATGAAAAATGATCCGAAACCATGTGCTAGGATATCTGATTGTAATTTATGCATTTTAGATTGGAGCTGTTAAATGATCCAATACGCTAAATTCTGCTAAAAAATGTTCTGATAATTGATTAATTTTTATGCATACAAAAAATGATATTTTTGACATAAATAGTTGCTATTTACTATTATCAATTAAAGCGTTTATATGGCTTTAAGAAATTTGAAAGACCAAATCAGCGGAGTTAAAAATGGTATGTTAATGTTTATAAGAAAATTGTACTATTTAAGACCGTTATGACCTAATTATATAATTTGCAAATTTATTACGCATTTTTTCACTTTGATATAAATTATTTATGGTATTTCAGATTAGGGTGTTGCGTAAGTTAGATACCAACCATTGATGAAAATTAAAGCAAAATTAAGAAAATTACATAAAAATAAAAGTTAAATCTGCTACTTAAAAGATTTATATGTAGGATTATTTATTTTCTGTATTATTTATTATGTTGTAGTTTTTGTGTGGCGTTTGGCTGTGCTCTGAACTAATGTGCTGTGTTCGGAATGTTCAGTTCAGGGTCCTCGTGCTGTGTTCGGACTGTTCAGTCCAGGGTCCTCAGCCTGCCGCCCGGCCGTTTTTCTGCCATCTCGACTGTGCTGGCTGGCCTGGCCTGGGGACCATGTAATTGAGCCAAGTTGCGCCTCCACTGCCCTCCTTACAATTTAGGGAGCCTTCTGTCCTCAGGTCCATTTCCATTTTGTTCCCGGCGGCTGAGCTGGGGGATGAACAGCTTTTAAAAGTAGGCCTAGGCCAAAGAAAAAAAATCAAGTCCACCAGAGATGAACAATAAACTTTTCCTGGCCACAGCCATTTAATAGTTATTTTTATAGAGAATTTTATAGTTATTTTTTTTTAATATTTAGTTTATCATTGTTATTTAGTATCTAATTTTTACTGGGCAATTTCTATATATTTATCAATTGTTTTAATATTTGATATTTTTTTACTGTTAAGTTGTTTGAATTGTATTTCAATTCGGAGCTGTCCAGGGATTCTGGATGACTCTCTCGGTGGAATCATGGGATGTGGGTTAAATTGCCGCTTAATTGGTTTTGTTCAAATTTCTAAATTTTCGATGTAAATTCGCTTAAATTTTGTCTTTCTAGTAATTCTGCAGCTAGGCACATCTGTAATGTCATTTATGGTATTTGTCGTTTACCAAATATTTGGTCGGTATCTTATTTCGTGTATGGTTTGTAATTCATTGTTTATAATGTATTTTCATAATTTCGAGTGTAATTGATTGATATTGTAGCCGAAATTATTGAATTCTTTGGTAATTCATAGTTTTTATTCGCTCAGCAGCCGAGTTATGATTTAACCCTCCGACTGCCGCCCGTGATCCTATCTCTTGTCTGGTTATGAGCCATCCCCCCAGTACGGCACGACTTCCAGTTTGGTAGGGGGATGGGTCTCAAAACAAATTGTAAATAAGGTATATTGAATCAAATATGTAACAATAAGTAAAACGTTTATTGTAAAAACAATAAGTGTGTATTCTAAATATGATAATATTACCTTTTATCTAAGATTTCTACTATATTTTAACCAGGTTTTAAATCATTTCTGACTATCAAAAAGAGGTTAATATTTATTAACCAACAGATTTAAGTAGGACTCAATAAAAAATGTAGGCATACAGGTATATTACAAATTCTATAAATTCGATGGTAGATTTGTAAATGTTTATTTATGTATATATGAGCATAATTTTTTAATCTGCAATGTAAATTTTGTAAAATAGAACATATTTAAGTATATTTTTAAGTTAAATTGTAAGTGTTCACAATTATTGTTTTCTTCAACTTTGGCTTACTCACATAATACCTGTAGAACTTATCTTTGATAGTTATAATTTTGTTCAGGTGCATGAAATATTATTACTTTAGTAATGAAATTCCGACAGTCAAGCTTTAACTGTCATTTAACAACCAATACACTCATAAAATGAAGTTTTTCCGCTCCGATAGACAAATTGAGGCAAGGTTTATACAGTTTTTATTTTGATTTATTCAAATAGTTCGTGCATTACGCTATTCATTACTCACAAGATTTGTTATTTATTTAATTGTCTCCATTTTATTTGTAACGTTCGTTGCATATTTTTACTTTACCAGCGCTCATAGAGATATATATTTATAAAGTTTATACTCTTTTCTATTTTAGTTTAACATTTCGGTTGTTTTTATCATCTTAAATATCTATCTATTTTTGTTGATAAATTTTTACACACATAATTTTTATTTAAAGCACAATTCTCTTTTGGATGGATTTTTAAAATGAACAATACGAAACATAATCCTACCCTTCACCGGCTCCTTCACAAACACTTATACTCTAGTCACATACTTGTAGGGAAATAGTTTAATCACTGTATGTGGTGGTCTATGGTTACGAGCAATAGTAGCTCAAAGACCTCATATAAAGCGTCACGTGTTCTGTAAACCTCCCAAACAAAAGAGGGTCCTTTAAAGTCCACTTAGCTTTGTTGTAGTCCTGGAAAGTAAATTTGTGGCGAGATGGGCCCTCCCTCCGTCCAGTAATTGTTGGTCTTTGTAAAAAAGCATTCCCTTAACGTTTTGGCAACGAAATGGGAACGTATTTGTAATATGATTTGTTGAATTGATTGAAAATTGTCAGTTTTTTTTCGGAACCTATTGTGACAGTATGGGTGGGCGGAGGTAGAAAGAACTAGTACAAGAACTAGTATTACAGTCTAGGCCAGGGTTCTAGCCTGCCCTATCTCTCACTAGTATTACAGTCTAGGCCAGGGTTCTAGCCTGCCCTATCTCTCACTCAAAGTCCTGTCGCCAAGACTCCGGCATCCGGCTCGCCTATATTAAACAAGAAAAACAGGAATTCCTTTTTTAATAGACATTTATCTGTGACAGTGTTACATAACATTTATTTGGGTACTATTTGTTTCACTAGAATATAACAACTTAACTACAAATCCTAATCGTTATAGGGGTGTCAAAAAAATTAAGTAATTTTTAGACGACTTACCAGCCAATTGTAATCACTATAATAAATGTTATACAATTTTTGTAACCTACATTTGAGCAATTTGTTTATTTACGAATAATTTAATGTTATATATTCTGTATATAATGTAGATATTCCACTAAAATAAAATCAGTGTTAGAATATTTGGAATGTATTGTTGTTGAGATGAACCAATATCGGTGTTTTACTTTCCAGCAATATAGAAATATATATTTTCCGAAAGAATCCAGGTAAAAGAAGACAATTTATTGGACCAAGTCAACCGTTAAGTTGTCTTTGTGTTTAACTTTATCTTCCATCATCTGGTTTCCTTTTGGGAATATAACAAAAGATCGTTTTTATTTCATCACAATATTAATTTTTTTTATTAATACTGTACATTAACATTATTTTTCATGTTACTATAACATTGAATAATTTATTGTAGTGAGTCAATAATAACACAATTAAAAAAAACATACATTTCCTAAATTTTTCTTTAAACAAAAAATAAATTAAACTTATTTAATAGTTGGGAGACTACAGAAACAAACCTATTCAGAGGTATTATTTCTTTATAAGTTGGCACATACTGTAATATCTTCCTTGCCATACACGTCAGTCCACAAATTGATAAATTACAAGCTATGATTCAAAACTGATAAAATGTTTGTCCGCCAACAATATTAAGCTAGTTTCAGTTCTTAAAATCCTATGAATGTACGAACACTAATTGGTAATGTGTTTTTTTCTGTCAGAATTTTTCACGTTAGTTCATTCTTTACATGCATTTCTTGTGACAAAAATAACAACTATCGAAGATTTGTATAACTGACTCGTCGGTGAAAGTCCAATCACGCGATAACGGTTTATATAAGAGATCTTGCAGTGCTAATTTATACACTTTATGACCAAATCTCGACATGAACAACAAACTCTTCATATTGTTCAACAGATATTTAAAGAACACCGATTTGAATAAGATTAATAAACAAAAAACCACACTATTGTAGAGTGAACTGACCAGCTAGCGATAACTTTATACTGAAGCCTTCTTCTCCTTATAAACATGGAGTGTTGGCAAAATATAAATATTGTAGATCATATTTAAAGGTCTAAAAATTACATAATCTTGAAATACATGAATGTGAAAAAGAGTATATAACTGCATTATGCTGTCTCTAATTTCGTTGTCATTTCATTTCTACGTATTTATTTAATTTATTTGTATACCAAATCTAGACCTCACCAAGTTATGCAAAACTTATCGGTGAGGTCCTAAAGTAAAAAAATAAATTAACAATTTTAATACAGAAAACACAAGTATTTTTATATTTATTTTTTATAGTAATTATCAATATGGGATGGTTTAGGTCAAGCACCTATTTTTAAATATAAACATTGCAGTTTATTATTTTACTAACTAGCCTTACAAAGCAAAGGTAAATATAAAAACTGTGCAATTTGGCTACAGCATAAACACTTGAAGATAACGAGTTTGTAGATAATTTTATCCTGTTAGCCAAAATATTCCTGTTCTCTACTCTATGTTCCATTCCTTCTGGAACACTCAGTTCGGCAGTGTGTGAAATGTAACGTTGTAACTGTAAATACAGACAAAGTGATATAACCTTAGCGTGTTTTTTACTTTAATTTAATTGTCGAAAAAACTTAGTTACTACTGAATCTTATTTTATGTGTCATTTGTTAAAATATTTGAACAGTGCATTGTACTTGGTGTATTAATTTTAATTTTCTGTTGCTGGTACTTGCCCGTTTCTGGGTCAATAATTTTTTAATTTCCAATTTTTCATTTTCTGTTTATTTTTAGCCTAGTCTTAGAGTGATTCATACTGGAATCACGGTCCATTTATAAATAATTTACATTTGTACTTATCTTCTCAGCATATTTTATTTTACAAAGGATTATATATTCTTGCTATAATACTTTACGTTTGCGGCCTCGCCTAATCCCTATATGATGATAATGATCACTTCAATGAACCCACCCACACGTGTTGTATAAAGAAGAAAATAATCAAAGAAGAACGTACCTGGTGTTTTCGCGAAAACGTGGGCAACGAACGCTCTACCAATAGACATATTGACAGTAATTGAGATAAGGTTCGATTTTAAATGTCTTATATATGAAAGATTACATTTTAATAAGTTTGAAATATTTAAATATGAAATAGTTTTTTATATAGATTCATACATATTCGTGTATATTTTTAAATTTAATAGGACACAAAGTAGTTTGTGTCTTACTTAAATAAAAATATTTATTAATTTCCATGTTTATATTTTTAATTTACTCTGCGAACAAACATGTATTTATTATTTAATTTGTAACATTTGTCGACTTATTGACCACAAATGACGTAAACTCTTTTTTTAAAAACTTGTTTTACCGAGAATATGTATGATAATTTAATACACCATGTTAATGACATTTTATCTTACAAACGAGCACAATTAAATAAGAAAAGTGAAACAATGTTAAATATAAAAAAAATTCGAAAACAGTTCAACAGGGGTTTCCAAAAAACAAAAGGAACAGTTCCAGGTGATCAGCCCTCGGCAGGGCCAGTCAGTGTGTTGTGGTTCACCAAATCTCTTTTTGTGACCCCTTTTGTTGTTTCAATTAACGAATACCAATCAGAAATGCACCCTTCTTTTACAAAGCTTGTTTGTAGTATTGATTTTCCTCCAGTTGTCTTATTCATCTGGAACACCTGATAAAACTGAATATTACGTTATAATATCTTTAGTCCTTATATCATCCTTTGCTATAATATGTTAATAATATGATATAAAATTGCTATAAAAGGTATGCTATAAACACATTGAAAAAAACACACAATAAAACGTGGAAATAAGCAAGCAATTCGTTGTACAAAAAAGAGGATTTTACCAAATACTTAAAATCGAAAACAACTTATTGGTAATAGCGTCAGACTTCATAACGTACACTCATGAACTGCCTTTGCAACACCTAACATACATTAGGGTGATTTTAATTACATCGACTTTTAATTTTATACATCACAACGCCTTGTAACACTCTTCTACTTATATACGGTATGTTATGTAAGTACATACCGTATACAAGGTGGAAAAAAATGGAAACGCTTTAACAGCTTTTGAATGACTTCATTTGTAAAAGTAAAATCTTGTACTTGATCATGGTTACAAAGAACATACTTTTTAACGCCATTAGAGACATCTAATATTTTTAGGGAGACGGCCCACGAGGAGTTGGACGAAAATCTTCAACTTAAGCCTAGGTCGAGCTTGGTATCAAATGAAAGGTCTGTTCAAGAGGAATTGATTTCCGCAAACTGGACTCCCAGAGTAGAGTAATTTGAATTTCAAAGTAACCAATTTGAACAATATTATTTATCCCCTATTTAATGGTTTTAAGTAAATTATTCTGTTAAAAAAGTATACTTTATGGAACACAATTACTCAAAAAAATCAAATTAAAAAATTATCTATGGAAAAAATAACATTGTAGTGAAAGCGTTTCCATATTTTTTTCCCACCCTGTATATATTGTATACCTTAAAGGCGATACGTTTCATAGATTACGTTTTTAAATACTGGCAGGAAACCACTGTTTTAAATAATCAACATCTTGACTACTGTACAAACAGTATTGACATTTCAATGGCGTTTAAATAATATATAAAAATGATTTTTACAAATACTACCACAGTTACATATACACTGTAGTCACCTGTTCGGTTTTGTTGTAGTGGGCTAATGACGTCAGCTAATCCCCACTACACTCGTTGCCGAGGGATACCACACGCTGGTAATCCCACCGGATACCCCTCCTGCAGGATGATAAACGACCTAATAATGGGCTCTTTTTCAACCACTGTTTTCAGTTTGCATGGGATTATACAGTTTTGTGCGCTTTTTCATTGATATTTTTTCAAAGAGGTAAGTATGTGGTTTTGATGATCATCAATTGGACGTTTTTAACGACAAAGTTGTTTAGGAACATTTATTTTTACCCTAAATTTAATCGATTTTAATTAATTTGCAATTAAGTAATTGTGCAATTTGTAATTAATTGCTCCATCTCGCACAAGACTTGTTCACTTAAAAATATTTAGAGTTTAATTGTATTTATGTTGTTGTTTAGGTGTTTTGAATAAGTTGATATCTCATAATCACCTTGACCCTTGAAAAAGTTAATTTTAATGTTTTTGTATGCTTTAAAAGTACGTGCACTATATAACCTCGTTCAGTATGAATAGTATCAACACGGCATACAAATATGAAACCGCCATTTCAAACCAACTGAAATAAGCCAAAAGATTTTAAATTAAAAAATTTTCATTTTTAAAATGCCTTTAATTTTAAACGAAATATGACTTAGTTTTTTTAAACATATGCACCAATTTTAATTTTTCTTACGTTGGACGATTTTTCAAATTTGGAAAATTGAATGGTAAAGTCATGTTTTTTTCTTAAATGTCATGTCATTAGTAACACTGGGTAACAATCGGATATTCATCCCTTTAACTTAAAGAGTTACAATAAACTAAACTTTAAAAATTCTTTACATTTTGGCCATCCTGGCTTTAGGTGTAAATGTAATGTAATACATTTAACATAGTATTAAAATATTGCCTACAAAAGACTAGTTTTAACACAAGGTCTTGGGCACCAAAATACTAGTTTTAACACAAGGTCTTGGGCACCAAAATACTAGTTTTAACACAAGGTCTTGGGCACCAAAATACTAGTTTTAACACTAGGTCTTGGGCACCAAAATACTAGTTTTAACACAAGGTCTTGGGCACCAAAATACTAGTTTTAACACAAGGTCTTGGGCACCAAAATACTAGTTTTAACACAAGGTCTTGGGCACCAAAATTGATATTTTCGTTCAGAGGGTCACGTTTTGTATAAGCCTGACAAACAAAGAGGTTACTTTAAAGTTGATTTAGCTTTGATGTGGGGCGGAAGGTAAAGTTGTGGCTAGACGGGTCAACCCTCACTAAAGTTATTGGAGAATACTTTAGAGTTTAGAAAGTACCACATTAAGTTGTGTTAGCTTTTCTGTGAATTCTTTAGGTCTTTATCATACTAATAGGCTGTTTAAAATCATACAGTAAATACTGTATATATATTATTGAATATCTGAAGGTCTTAGATTGTAAATTCAGTTTGACAGTGATGTTTGAGAGGAGTTTAATATAGTTATTCAATATGTTTCATTGAAGTTGGATGAAATATATCATCACGATATTTCATCACACTTTGTGTTACAATGTAAAGATAGCGGTATCTGATACAGAAATACCTCTCTTAAGTGAATCCAGGTACCGGAAGACAATTTATTGGACCAAGTCAACTGTTAAGTTGTCTTTGTGTTTAGCTTCTCCATCATTTGGTTTCCTTTTGTGAGTATAAAAGGAGTTCATTTTTATTTTGTTACAACAATAAATTGTGGAGTTTTAGGAACTTATTTTTTATATTGATACATAGTACTTAGTGTTATGATAAGGTAACATATCACTTAATGCGGCAATATGTAGGTGTTATTTTAACTGTGAAAAATAACACTTACATATTTTTTAATAACGAATATTTTTTACAACATATATTTTTAATAACGTTATAAGCTTTATAACGAATTGTTTTTTTCCCACACTTGGTAAAAAGTCAGTGAAATGTTCAAAATTCACTATTAAAAGGAAAGCTCATAATTAGAAGAAATTACGTTTTTTTTTTTTTAAATCCCACTTATTGAATTATAAGGTTTGATCCACATTTCCAATTCAAATACATACCTAGTAACTTAACATAGCCAATCTGTAAACAACGTATGAAAGGTATATTCTTAAAATATCTTAACTATATTGACACCTATACGTGTAGTCATACTGTACCTTCATATTTACAAGGATTCTGAGTAGTTTATTTTATATCAACTCTCTTATCATTCAATATTTGTCTAATTCATAATCTTGTCAATAAGTAGAGGTGGCCCACACTCGTTTCATCCTATGTTCGACTTACTTAATTTTAAAATTCGTTTAAGCTGTACAGTTTATACCGATCAAAATTATGGCTTGAAGATGGTTGTAATTTTTTTATAAAATGTCCCACTGTATAAGCAAACTGAAAAAAATATTACGTAACGTTAAGCCCAGTTCTCCACTGTCGAGTAGTGCATGCATATACTAATATCATGTATAATAAATAATTACTTAACATTAAATATCACTAATAAAGATAAGCGTTTGCTATGTACAACGTAATTACAAGTAACTATAATCAATAACCAACTTTTGCTTTGGTCATTTTAGATTATTCGGTATATTTCTTTCTAATTTTAACTCAATTCAAGAAGGCTCGGGGAGAAGAGCATTTACTTGATTTATCAAAGACATGCAATTTTTGTTGTTTCCTCTACTTTACAACATCCTTGCTTCTTTCGAGATATTCCTAACATCACTATCCTATTGTCTGAAAGACGTTACCTAACTTCTGGTCATAGGTATTTTCAGTGTTTATCCATCACTATTACGTTAAAACTTCACTAAACTTCTGGTGTGTGGTCCACAGTAAAAATATAGGAAATTAAACTATAATTTTAAAAAAACTCAGAAAAAAACCTGTTAAACTGTCCCTGAACTTGCTTTGGATTTTGTATATGTACTTGATAAATAAAATTTGCTAATAAATTATTTATTTCTTACAAGTTTTGTTTAGCACCATAAATAAATACTGCATTCTGTGCCTCACTGTTGATGTTTTACGTAGTAGGCCCAATATATATGGAATTAAAAATAGATTATTCGTCGTTAATCCAGATGGCACACTGCACAATGTCACAGTGTTCCCTCTGTAATTGAGATGTTTCATGAACAATGAAGGCCTCTGAGAGATAATTACGAATAGATTGTACAAGTAAGAGACAAGACATGTCAATCCTTTAAACATGAGCCTATTGTGGTCCGGTGTTTATGCAGATGTTGTGGAAGAGAGGGGATTGAGTCTTAGACGAGACATCTCGGGAGTTTCTATCTACAACTGTTCCGATGTTATTGTTTATTGTACATAGATAAACTACTCGTATTATCCTACATCAGTCATTAGTGTTGTCGTTTATCTGCAGCAGGTTCCAATTTCTCGAGCAACTTTTCTATATACGTTCGTTTCCCATAAAGGATTATTTGTATAACCTGTAGAACATTGACATCTGTCACGGTTTTCCTAGTTTTTTTTTTATCCCAAGGGTTTTATTTTCTTTACCCCTTGAAGGAAAATATGTATTTTCCTTATATATTGACGATACCCTGAACAGGACGTTCCCCCGTTAGTTTGAAATGACAAAACATTGTTCCAAAAGTAGTTTATCATTGGGTATCTTAGTTGTAAAAATGTTTATTTCGGTCAAGAAAGAAAATGTTTGGTTATTTCCAGACTTAAAAGACATTTTATTACAATTGTATATTAGAATATAAGACCCTGCATATTAAACCATTTAATTATTTTAGTGAAATGTTAACGTAAGAAATTGTTATAATAATATGGGAAGAAATAAATTTTGATGTGTGTTTGGATGGGGGGAGGCAATGAGTATAGTTGTCAACTGTAATATTTCGTCACATCCATTTGACATTCCACTAAAAAAATTACAATAAAGGTGCAACATGTTTCTGCTTTATTCAACTCCTATTTTTATTTATTGGGTATAGTACCAGTATTTTTATTTATTGAGTAGTAATATATAAAATGCAATGCTTTTGAATATATTTTAAGATTAAATTTTGTACTATAAATTCACTTAGCCTATACACCCTGTATTAATAAATATGTCAACAATTACTTTTTTACTTTACAAATACACCATCTAATAAATGTGCTTAATTTGTTTATTTAAACATACAATAATGTGTTATTAATTAAAAGCTCCTCTGTAATGTAAAGCTCCTTATTTTGTTAATGTTGAATAATTAAGTATAACTATTATCACATTATATTATTATGCTCGCACTATTATTATATAATTGTTATCGATGTATTATTTCTAGTATTAGTTTTACGTTGGTTTGATGACATTGTTTTAAACCTTTGATAATTTATGTCATTCAGTTGTTGTTGTTATCAAATGTTTATAAACTGTATTTAAATACTTTTTATTTTGCATAAATTTCATATTAATTAATAATTAATATACGTATTACTTATAAGAAGTTCGTAAAATGTCTCTGCCGTTGGATTATAAAATGAAAATAAATAGGATCACTTCATTTAAAATAAAAGAATTAATTTGTAAATACATAATAAACAATGTTGTTTTTTATCTCATTCACATATGGTGAGCATGACTGAATAAACTTGTAAGTGCCTGTACAATCGTTAATCGTTAATATGCAGCCCGTAAACGTTAATTCGTTTGTGTTATCACTGAGGCCGCTCCCAACTTGACTAATGACAAATAACAGTCCAATTACAATGTAAAAGACAGCTCTCCAAACTCATCGACAACCTGGTCGATAAGTAAGATGGATAGCAGCCTAAATAATTACAAATGGTAATAGGCTGGAAACAAATGACCAACTAGAAGTCTTCGAACTAACTTATTAACAAATTATTCATTTCAAGTCCAGGGTTCATTACGAAATTGGTTCACAAGGTTCTAAATGGCTTTTCGTACTATCACCTACCAGATTGTTTCAAAATTGATTGAAAAACAATTTTACTTAAATAGGGGAATAAAGTGCTTTTGAATGTGTTATTGCTTTAAAAGAATATTTTGCGTTACTACACCTCTTTGTCATATACAATGCCTTAAAATATCCAATAAAGTCATCTTATCTCTGGATTCATCTTACTGGTTACACATATTGCTCCCAGAACCTTCATTGTTACTAGGTATGTTCAGAAACACCGTATCTCCGTTTTCACTGTCTGGTACTTGGACGACATTGGACCTATTTATAAACTTTACAATTTTTATATACAGAAACTAAAAAAAGTGCTAACGTTCTAAACTACGTGAAGCAGATCTTGAAGCATTTGACTCCCCCCAATTCACCTCTAGACTCACTTAGATGTACCTTGAATTTTGTGTGCCTTAGCTCGCTTCAATAAATATTAAATTGAGGTGGGTTCCAGGGCACAGCGGCCTCACAGGCAACTAGAGGCTGACCTCCTAGCTAAGATGGGAGTGAGATTCGTAGAGCCCAAACCAGTATATGGCATTGGAATTAACACTACCAAACTGAAATATTGAACTTGGTGAGAAATCACCACCAAAACAGATGGCATCGGTTCCACGGCCAAGTCTTTGCAAAATCTCTGATGAGAGGACCCAACCCTACTCTGACCAAATCACTCACCGCCAAAACAGATGGCAGTGGTTCCACAGCCAAGTGTTGCAAAATCTCTGATGAGGGAACCCAACCCTACGCTGACCAAATCACTCATCGCCGTAAACCAGAATGACATCAGGACGGTGATTGCATATATTACTAGACACGGCCACTTCCGGACACATCTGACAAAGATTGGTATCTACAGAGAAGCGACAGATGCCGACTTTGTGGTGAGGCTGTCGAACATCTATTAACTGAGTGCGAAGCTCTGGAGCTTAGGAGAAGGAGAATATTCGTGTACGAGCTATCAGAAGAAAGAATAGTAGCTAGTCTGGGGAAAGAGATTTTAGAGCTGGTTAAGCCGCTCGGAATAGACACCCAATTCTAGAAGGCAACATGAGAGCACAATAAACCCAAGGTTGAAGTGCAAGATAGTAGGAACGGCCTTACAGCTCTCCTTTCCCCTCAGGAAACTAAACTAAGTTACGTGAAACACTTACACAGTACACAAGATGTTTGCTCATCATGTGGTTCTGCTGACATCAAGAGAAAATATTAAACTAACCCACAATATGAGGTTTGTTACTGACAGCAGTAACTCTAAGTAATTATATCTTAGGTGATATGTGGTGGGCTATTTCTACATCCATGCTATGAATTATAGTTTTGAGTACACCAGCAAAATATATCTATAAAAAAATTAACCTTATGTAAGAATCATATTTGGTCAATACATCCTTAAAAATAAAACAATCGGTACCAAATTGAAGTTGTAATATCCTTCATGCATATCAATAAACATTTGTCTTGTTTGTTTGATAAAATACAGTTTGTTGCTTTCTTAATTTTTTTTTAATCTCGTCAATTTTTTCTACACGAAACACTTTTTATAGTATACCAAATTTTAATAAACTCAAACCTAGTGCAACCAATTAAAAAATGTTACTGATTACAAATAACTATTGGTTTAAAAAAAGATCAAAGACAACACGTATATAAATGCGTTTATATTTGTCAGTATTTATTCAAAAAAATATATAATTGAATACAATATTACCTCACAGAACAAACAAATTTACGTAAATGTTTAAACAAGTTGAAACAATCAAACAATGAAATGATACAGTATCCAGTTACAAATACATTGTTTCAGTTCGATACAATCGTAATTGATATCATTACATAAAATATATATTTACCTGTGATGTTTTATTTGAGTACACATAGTACTAATGAGATCCATTGTTCCACTCAGTTGTCATCTGTCTGTGTCTGCCTCTGTGTGGTCTTAATATTACACATTACATCAAGATCCATATGTCATGTTTCATTAAAGTACAAGAAAGAAAAAGAAACAGATAACATTCAGTTTGCAGTATCATTTAGTACAATGGCTGAAATGATTTAAACTACTTCAAAATACACTTATATCTTAAGTTTTGAATGAGTTAATAACTTATTAAACCAACAACAAATAACCTTCTTCTTTATATGCATTATAACAGTCTGTATATTTTCCTCACGCTCCATTTGAAGTAAGTTGTCTTTTAATAAAGACTGAAGAGAAGTATTCAATAAAATAGTTTCATTTTAATCATACATGTTTTGTTTCGTCTACGCTTTCTTTTTTAGTGTCATAATTTTCTATGATTAAAACGTTTGCATACTCTTTATTCATTAACGGTTCAATTATTTTACAATAAAATCCGATTTACTTTATATTCATCAGAGCTCTAATCAATCAATCAATTGTAATAATATATCAGCAAATTGTTTGAGAATGAAAATCAGATTCATTAATAAAATATAAAGTGATTGATGGAAATTATGATGTATTAGCTGCCAACCCCTGATAAATTATCTCAACAATGCTTCGTCACCTGCACACCCCCTCCACCCCCTTTAATTTGCAGACACCTTGATTTGTTGGCTTATGTTAATTTTCGCAATTCGTCACTCCCCCTCCACACCTCAACCGTTACATCACTACTGCTACCAGCTGAATTGAGCTGTCGCTTAATTGGTCTATATAGAGAGCGATACATTTATAACTCTTCTTAATGTAAGACATGTTTCTAAGTAAGATTTTATTTTAATGTATCAATAAATATATATTTTTTTGGACGCTTTCGTTGAATAAAGAAATAAATGTTGTTCGCTAAATAGGAAATGTTATGATTTTACTGTTCATAAAAATATGATATAAAAACAACACTTTCTTTTCAATTTGTAATTTTGGTAGTTTGTTTAGAAATGTTTATATGTATCATACTGTATCTCCAGGATGATACAGAATGTGACATATATACTGTATCATCAAGTATTGTCACGGCGCGTATGTATGTATGTATGTTAAGCCAATTCGGCAACGGTAAATATTAATTAATGAAACAAAATGAGATGTGATCACTGCTTTATTGATATTGAAGTTAATGGTATGAACTTATTGAAACTGAGACAAAACTTGAGATTAAAGTAAAATATAACTGATCTAAATAAATTGTAAATGTATCTAAATCTATATGTAACGAATCTAAATGTATCGAATCAATATGAGCTCGTAGCTACAACACTACAAAAGTGGTAGGCGCTATGCGAGACTGACTGCCCGAGGGGTGACGGCTCGAACCCACCCCCGCGCCTCGAACAAGTATCAAGTAGTCGTTTATTGATAATTAGACTACTATCCGGTCAATAAACATCACAAAATAACGAAATTCAACCCTCATATATTATGTAAGTCGTACGAAAGAAACGTAATATATTTAAGTATTATATGCTTAAGTCGGTATATTACCATTGACTTATTACCCACTACGCCATCAATATTAAGTCGGCACTGGTGGCGTAGTGCTGTAACCCAGCTACTTGGGGACAAAGTGTTTGGGAGATTGTAGGCGATAGGTTCCATGCTCGGTCCTCTTAATACCGACATGGCGTCCGCTCAATGGTTGCCATCGACGTGGACACTACTAGAGAAGTCTAGGGTGTCCATGTTGGATGGTAGTCAAGGTTCAGATGTTGTGTAGGAATGAGAACTGAGTGTCAAACTTGTCAGTTAGCTTAAAATCAGACCAACACTACGTGGTTCGCATTCCACGTAAATCTGTGTAGATCCCATAGTTTCCCTGGCTATTGAGCTATTAATAAATAGTTCACTATGAGCTAAGTCGAACTCAGATAGTAACAATGACTACACTCGTTCATCATCATTCATCACACTCATTCGCCCCTCATATTCGCCCATATCTCTACGATCGGCGTCTTATAAATAAATAAATACATAATACGTTTTACTCACTCACACTAGTTATTAGTGTGCACTATCTTCATGTATTTTTATTGTGTGTTACCTTTTTCCCCCTTTTATGTCACTACACTAAGATAGGGCATAGAGTAAGAAAATTATTGACAATGTTATGGTGGCAAACAAAAACAAAAGCACCTCTGAGTTATACAACAATCATCTGTATTTCGTGAATTATATTGAAATATTTATAATAACTGTCTCAAACCATCTGGTCTGTGGTCCAAGTACTGATGGAAATTATAAATGGAATGTCGAAATCCATAAAATATATTTGTTAAAAGTAATTACACTATTATCATTATAACAGCAAACTAAAAATTTGTTTGATAGGTTTTGACCGTTGTCCCATAACAACGTTTGCAGAATAAATTAAAATCTGGGACTGTTTAATTTGACTTAAAACACTAATTTTAAATACGTCTGACATAATTGAAATTTATGATGAACTGAAGAACAATATACCCTGAGCTCTTAGTGGATCTTTTTAGATATTGATTGTAGGTCAAAAACAAGACAAAATATCATATTTAAAAATTTCAAATCACCTCCGGTAGCCGTACACCCACCATTTTGTTTTCTTTACAAATTATTTTTTTTTTTAAACTATTTAACTTATAGAGTTCAAATTTGGTATACACATTAATAAACAATTTTCTTACTGAAATTAAAAATTCAAAAATCTGTTTAAATCATTTTCAAAATGGCGGCACTTAGAAATGTTTGTTCCTTAATAACTTTAGACGGTTAGAAATATAACAGAATCACAAGAATACCATTTTTCACAAATTTTAGTTGCAATGCAAAAATGTAACGTTGTATGAAATCGGATGACAAACAACTGAGATTTCAGTATTTTTGTATTTAATCATTTACGCGTGAATGTGTACAGCCATGGTGCCGCGCCGCGTGAGTCAACCACAACAATACATCAGGGATCTATTCTGATTACTTTCATCCAAAACATTACAATAAAGAGATTTGTGACGTTATTGTAATGAAAATGTCCTTAGCAGGCAACTGGAAAGAAGTTCCGGATAATTTTCGTTGCTATTAAATTAAAAATTAACTATAACCTCAAGTAGTGCCCTAAAAACTATAATTTTTGTAAATTTTAGGTTTGTATAATGGTTGAAGGTACTTGAATTATTAAAGAAAAATATTAATTGTCTGCTGTGCGCCAGTGACTTTCCAATCGTGTTTTCCTTTGCAATCAAATAAGAGGAAGAAAATTTAAGCATTGTTTGTAATGTGAAAATAAATGTAATTAAAGTTTAAATTTAAAATGTAATGTTTTTTTTAATTTTACTTGTTTAATGTGTACAACTTGCTTTGCATTACAAATAAATTTTACAACATTTCAAGGTTTTAGGTTACTACTTCAGGTTAAAATTATTTTTTAGTTTAATAACAAAAAAAATCACCCGCAACTTCTTTCCCGTTGCCTGCTAGGGGCATTTTCATTACAATAATGTCACAAATCACTTTATTGTAGTGTTTTGAATGAAAGTAATCAGAATAGATCGCTGATGTATTGTTGTGTTCTCGCGCGGCACGGTACTATGGCTATACGCATTCACGCGTAAATGATTAAATACAAAAATACTCAAATCTCAGTTATTTGTCGTCCGATTTCATACAACGTTACATTTTTGGATTGTAAATACAATTTGAAAAAATAGGTACACTTGTGATTTCTTAGTATTCCTAACCGTCTAAAAGTTATTAAAGATCAAACGTTTCAAAGTACCACCATTTTGAAAATAATTCAAAGAGGTTTTTTATTTTAGTAATAAAATGGTTTATTAATATGTATACCAAATTTAAACTCTATAGGTTAAATAGTTTTCAAAATAACAATATTTTGTAAAAAATACAAAATGGCTGCTGTACGGGTACCAGAGGTGATTTGGAATTTTTAAATATGATAATATGTCTTGTTTTTACCCCAAAATCAATACCTTAAAATATCCTCAGAGAGTTCAGGGACACCCTGTATATTATTTGTATAATAAAACAAACTTACAAATATAACGTAAATAAAAATATAAATTTCAGATGTAAGTCGAACAGAGTACGTGACCGAGTTGTGAAAAAGGGTTTTTTCATGTTTGGATGGGGGAGAGGCTATCCTTTTATAAGTGCTACAAGTGAAATTAATTGTAAGTGTAAATGAAGGATAAGGGAAGCGGTTTAGTTGTAAATGAAACGTAGTCCTCCGACCCTCAGAGACCTCCTTTATCAAGTCGGCAATGACAGGCCGGGACATTTAATTGTTGTGGAATGACTGGGGGTCACAACTGGCTGGACTATTACAGACATGTAGCTGTAGAGGACTTGGGAAGGCATTCATTACTAGATCACTCATTTAGTAAGTAAATGACAGTATCCTATATAAAAGGGGAAGTTAACTCTTGTATTTGATTAGATTACTAATAAATGTGGGGAATATTATAGAATGAATACAGATAACAGACAGAGACGCTAATTAAATGGCATTTCAATATACCGTTTCAATTGTGGTTTCGCCAATATCACTGTACGTGTATGGGTGGGTGGGCGGGCCAATACCACTGTACGTGAATGGGTGGGCGGGCGGGCCAATACCACTGTACGTGTATGGGTGGGCGGGCGAGCCAATACCACTGTAAGTGTATGGGTGGGCGGGTGGGTCAGTATACTTGGAAAAAGTGTCTGTTTTTTTTTCTGGTGACAGGTGATCATTCACGTACACTCTGCCGGTAGGGAAGGCCTTGTTGATCTTGTCCGCGGTGAGATGTGCACTTTGGGTTCTCGCCTCTCGAAACTTGGAGAGAAGAGCTTCCTTGATGTCCCGGTCATGGAACTGGACCACTACAGCGGGAAGGCGGTTCTTGTTGTAGGATGGGATCCTGTTGGCTGCTGCGATGCTGGTCAGCTGTACCTCCACTCCGAGTGCTACCCCCAAGTCTTTGACGATGTGCTTAGACCACTGTACGTTTATGGGTGGGCGGGTGGATCAGTGCCACTGTAAGTGAACGGGTGGGTGGGTGGGTTAATATTTCCGTTTCAAGGTACGCTTAGCAAAAAACACAAATTTTGTTTGAGAAATTGGAGGAAGCTTTTAAACACAGGCGCATAATAGGAGAGCCAGCGTAGTATATCGAAATCTGTGTTCTTTATCCCGTAATGGTAATAGGAGAGCCAGCGTACTATATCGAAATCTGTGTTCTTTATCCCATAATGGTGATAGGAGAGCCAGCGTAGTATATCGAAATATGTGTTCTTTATCCCATAATGGTAATAGGAGAGCCAGCGTAGTATATCGAAATCTGTGTTCTTTATCCCGTAATGGTAATAGGAGAACTAGCGTAGTATATCTAAATCTGTGTTCTTTATCCCGTAATGGTAATAGGAGAGCCAGCGTAGTATATCGAAATCTGTGTTCTTTATCCCGTAATGGTAATAGGAGAACCAGCGTAGTATATCTAAATCTGTGTTCTTTATCCCGTAATGGTAATAGGAGAGCCAGTGTAGTATATCGAAATCTGTGTTCTTTATCCCATAATGGTAATAGGAGAGCCAGCGTAGTATATCGAAATCTGTGTTCTTTATCCCGTACTGGGATTATTATGGCTCTCGCAGAAACTTAGCTTTCATCCGACCATGATTCAGCTTGTTATCCCAGACAGTTTTATTGTTTACATAGCTGACAGGAAGTATAATGTGACTACACATCAGATACTGTGTGACTAAACCCAATCTGTGTCGGTTTAGCCGGATTTCTCTAGTATTCTCTGGAGCGGCCGTAGATAAGGGGCTAGCTAAGGCGCTGGCTTGCCACGCTGCCGGTCCGGGTTCGATCCCCGATGTGACCACTAGTAGATTTTGCCCTGCCGCTCCCGTGGTTCGGAAGTCACGTAAAGCCGTTGGTCCTCAGGTTAAGTGTTAGAGAGGGCTCCTTAGCCCTAACTTCGCCTGGTAAAACAAGACAATCTTTAACTTTATTACATGTTGGGGCCCCAAGGTTGTTTTGGGCCCTTGAGAGTTCAACTGGCCAGTGTCATAGGCAAGTGGGAGGATTGGGGGAATATAGAACCAGTGGGATATCTTCCTCCACCCCTCAATGGACGTTTTATATAACTGGGCACAAGTCCAGAACAATTTTAGAGGTACAATTGTTAGGGGCATAATGCCTCTAAGTTTGTAAATAGTAGTACGACTTGCCCTTGAAAACATATATTAGTTTCATAACTCAGGTTACTAAAATCTTTTATTGATTATCTATAACCTTTTTCATTTTTAAGACTGTCATATGCCATTTGGGATCATCAATAAGAACTACAATTATACAATACGTCGATTTGCCGGCGTGGTGGCTCAGTGGCTAAGGCTTCGGACTACAGAGAACAAGATCCAAGGTTTGAACCCCCAATGAGCCAACGGCCGACCGTTGAGCCAATGAGCCAACGTGCGTGTACTTCATTCGTTGAATAAAGTTCACGCACAAGCTAAGGCCCATGTGAACTGGCGAGTAAAGTTTTTAATTTTAAAAAAAATGCCTTTAGACTCAAAACAATAGCGCTGGATGAGACGCTCACTCGCTTAGCACTAACACCTCAATTGTCACAACAATGCTAGGACTCACCCCAGGCCGTCAATAGAGTCATCAAGTAATCAGCTGTTAGATGAGGAAGTCAGCTGTGATTGTGACGTCACAAGGGACACCACAAAAGCTGCGAGGCCTGTAACAAGTGGTGCCTATTGTCGAGATTGTTTATGCAGACGAGCCTATTGAAGTCTTCATGTTCATTTCTTCCGTCTTCTATCTACAAGCTTTTGTCTTCATTTTCTTTTTTCCATGTAGTCGGTTTATGATAACACTTATATTTGCTTGGAAAATGTACGTGAAAAGAGGCACTAAGAGTCACTAATAAGTTGTCATTTATGATTTATAAAAACAAAACACGGTTAAAACCACTTAGGTATTCCATTTAAACCATTTTATTCCACGGTTAAAACCATTTAAAACATTCATCATGATATATGATGTGTACGAGGTGAAGAAACACTTTTTTAGTGGAGTTGTTACGATGTTAATATATGATACAATATTTAAGAAATATTTTTATTTACTTACTAAATTATTTATCATATTATATATCTACATAAACATACACGTTCATTGGTATTGACATACCCATAAACTTTCGTGGCTATTGTTTAGTCACCTCCCCGTATTGGAGTATGTATATTTGGCATACATTTGATAAAGTATGCATAAATATTATTTAAAAACAATATAAATCAAATATTAGGTGAAAATCATAGATAGTCTTAAGTAAAAAACAAACCTAATCTTTTATTTGTCGACTACACAGTAGTCGTGTAACCTACTCACGGTTATACAGCCAGCAGTGACACAGCTCATTAAATAAACTGGCATAATAAGTAAATTATACTACTTTAAAATATTTTCTAACATTCTAACTATTTTAATGACACTAAGAAGTCAATTTGTTCGTAAAATAAATAAAACGAAGGTCTCCATGATTAAAAGAACACCAAACGTCATAAACATTGAACAAGTGTTCCAATAATATTCTGAAAACTAACAAAAATTCCAAACCAAATAAATCCTTCAATACGTAAACTCCATCGAGTCCAGCAGCGTTACTCAGAATGCAATGAATCAGCAACAGCTGGTGGTGCTGATGAACTAGCCTCATCATCCCCCTGCCACCCTCCCATCCCTCTGGTCCAGCCATCCGGCCACCTTGATTTGTTGGTTATGGTAATACGTACTATTACCCGTCCCTCTCGCCAGACCAGAGTTCAGGAGGACAGACCACTAACACGTCGCTGTACATTCCCAGGTGGTGGTATTGTCTTACTGCTCTGTATAATGTATGTAATACGTACTGTCACTCGTTCCTTTCGTCAGACTAGAGACCAGGGGGACAGAACACTAACACGTCACTGTACTTTCCCTGGTGGTGGTATTGTCTTACTGCTCTGTATAATGTATGTAATACGTACTGTCACTCGTCCCTTTCGTCAGACCAGAGACCAGGGGGGACAGACCACTAACACGTCACTGTACTTTCCCTGGTGGTGGTATTGTCTTACTGCTCTGTATAATGTATGTAATACGTACTATTACTCGTCCCTCACGCCAAACCAGAGACTAGTGGGGACAGACCACTAACACGTTACTGTACATTCCCAGGTGGTGGTATTGTCTTACTTCTCTGTATAATGTATGTAAAACGTACTGTCACTCGTCCCTTTCATCAGACCAGAGACCAGGGGGACAGACCACGAACACGTCACTGTACATTCCCAGGGGGTGGTATTGTCTTACTTCTCTGTATAATGTATGTAATACGTACTGTCACTCGTCCCTTTCGTCAGACCAGAGACCAGGTTGACAGACCACGAACACGTCACTGTACATTCCCTGGTGGTGGTATTGTCTTACTTCTCTGTATAATGTATGTAATACGTACTGTCACTCGTCCCTTTCGTCAGACCAGAGACCAGGGGGACAGACCACGAACACGTCACTGTACATTCCCTGGTGGTGGTATTGTCTTACTTCTCTGTATAATGTATGTAATACGTACTGTCACTCGTTCTTTTTGTCAGACTAGAGACCAGGGGGACAGACCACGAACACGTCACTGTACATTCCCTGGTGGTGGTATTGTCTTACTTCTCTGTATAATGTATGTAATACGTACTGTCACTCGTCCCTTTCGTCAGACCAGAGACCAGGGGGACAGACCACTAACACGTCACTGTACATTCCCTGGTGGTGGTATTGTCTTACTTCTCTGTATAATGTATGTAATACGTACTGTCACTCGTCCCTTTCGTCTGACCAGAGACTAGGGGGGACAGACCACTAACACGTCGCTGTACATTCCCAGGTGGTGGTATTGTCTTACTGCTCTGTATAATGTATGTAATACGTACTGTCACTCGTCCCTTTCGTCAGACCAGAGACCAGGGGGACAGACCACTAACACGTCGCTGTACATTCCCAGGTGGTGGTATTGTCTTACTGCTCTGTATAATGTATGTAATACGTACTATTACTCGTCCCTCTCGCCAGACCAGAGTTCAGAAGGACAGACCACTAACACGTTACTGTACATTCCCAGGGGGTGGTATTGTCTTACTTCTCTGTATAATGTATGTAATACGTACTGTCACTCGTCCCTTTCGCCAGACCAGAGACCAGTGGGGACAGACCACTAACATGTCGCTGTACATTCCCAGGTTGTGGTATTGTCCTACTGCTCTCTATAATGTATGTAATACGTAGTCACTCATCCCTTTCGTCAGACCAGAGACCAGGAGGGACAGACCACTAACATGTCGCTGTACATTCCAGGTGGTGGTATTGTTTTACTGCTCTGAATAATGTATGTAATACGTACTGTCACTCATCCCTTTCGCCAGACCAGAGACCAGGAGGACAGACCACTAACACGTCACTGTACATTCCCAGGTGGTGGTATTGTCCTACTGCTCTGTATAATGTATGTAATACGTACTGTCACTCGTCCCTTTCGCCAGACCAGAGACCAGTGGGGACAGACCACTAACATGTCGCTGTACATTCCCAGGTGGTGGTATTGTTTTTTTACTGCTCTGTATAATGTACGTAATACGTACTGTCACTCATCCCTCTCGCCAGACCAGCGACCAGGGGGGACAGACCACTAACACGTTACTGTACATTCCCAGGGGGTGGTATTGTCTTACTTCTCTGTATAATGTATGTAATACGTACTGTCACTCGTCCCTTTCGTCAGACCAGAGACCAGGAGAATAGACCACGAACACGTCACTGTACATTCCCAGGGGGTGGTATTGTCTTACTTCTCTGTATAATGTATGTAATACGTACTGTCACTCGTTCCTTTCGTCAGACCAGAGACCAGGGGGACAGACCACGAACACGTCACTGTACATTCCCTGGTGGTGGTATTGTCTTACTTCTCTGTATAATGTATGTAATACGTACTGTCACTCGTCCCTTTCGTCAGACCAGAGACCAGGTCGGACAGACCACTAACACGTCACTGTACATTCCCTGGTGGTGGTATTGTCTTACTTCTCTGTATAATGTATGTAATACGTACTGTCACTCGTCCCTTTCGCCAGACCAGAGACTAGTGGGGACAGACCACTAACATGTCGCTGTACATTCCCAGGTGGTGGTATTGTTTTACTGCTCTGTATAATGTATGTAATACGTACTGTCACTCATCCCTCTCGCCAGACCAGCGACTAGGAGGGACAGACCACTAACATGTCGCTGTACATTCCCAGGTGGTGGTATTGTCTTACTGCTCTGTATAATGTATGTAATACGTACTGTCACTCATCCCTTTCGCCAGACCAGAGACCAGGAGGGACAGACCACTAACACGTCGCTGTACATTCCCAGGTGGTGGTATTGCCCTACTGCTCTGTATAATGTATGTAATACGTACTGTCACTCGTCCCTTTCGCCAGACCAGAGACCAGGAGGGACAGACCACTAACATGTCGCTGTACATTCCCAGGTGGTGGTATTGTCTTACTTGCTCTGTATAATGTATGTAATACGTACTGTCACTCGTCCCTTTCGCCAGACCAGAGACCAGGAGGGACAGACCACTAACATGTCGCTGTACATTCCCAGGTGGTGGTATTGTTTTACTGCTCTGTATAATGTATGTAATACGTACTGTCACTCATCCCTCTCGCCAGACCAGCGACCAGGAGGGACAGACCACTAACACGTCGCTGTACATTCCCAGGTTGTGGTATTGTCCTACTGCTCTCTATAATGTATGTAATACGTACTGTCACTCATCCCTTTCGTCAGACTAGAGACCAGGAGGGACAGACCACTAACATGTCGCTGTAGATTCCCAGGTGGTGGTATTGTCCTACTGCTCTGTATAATGTATGTAATACGTACTGTCACTCATCCCTTTCGCCAGACCAGAGACCAGGAGGACAGACCACTAACACGTCACTGTACATTCCCAGGTGGTGGTATTGTCCTACTGCTCTGTATAATGTATGTAATACGTACTGTCACTCGTCCCTTTCGTCTGACCAGAGACCAGGGGGGACAGACCACTAACACTGTCGCTGTACATTCCAGGTGGTGGTATTGTCTTACTGCTCTGAATAATGTATGTAATACGTACTGTCACTCATCCCTTTCGCCAGACCAGAGACCAGGAGGACAGACCACTAACACGTCACTGTACATTCCCAGGTGGTGGTATTGTCCTACTGCTCTGTATAATGTATGTAATACGTACTGTCACTCATCCCTTTCGTCAGACCAGAGACCAGGAGGGACAGACCACTAACATGTCGCTGTACATTCCCAGGTGGTGGTATTGTTTTACTGCTCTGAATAATGTATGTAATACGTACTGTCACTCATCCCTTTCGCCAGACCAGAGACTAGGAGGGACGGGACAGACCACTAACATGTCGCTGTACATTCCCTGGTGGTGGTATTGTCTTACTGCTCTGTATAATGTATGTAATACGTACTGTCACTCATCCCTTTCGTCAGACCAGAGACCAGGAGGGACAGATCACTAACATGTCGCTGTACATTCCAGGTGGTGGTATTGTTTTACTGCTCTGAATAATGTATGTAATACGTACTGTCACTCATCCCTTTCGCCAGACCAGAGACCAGGAGGACAGACCACTAACACGTCACTGTACATTCCCAGGTGGTGGTATTGTCCTACTGCTCTGTATAATGTATGTAATACGTACTGTCACTCATCCCTTTCGTCAGACCAGAGATCAGGAAGGACAGACCACTAACATGTCGCTGTACATTCCCAGGTGGTGGTATTGTTTTACTGCTCTGAATAATGTATGTAATACGTACTGTCACTCATCCCTTTCGCCAGACCAGAGACTAGGAGGGACGGGACAGACCACTAACATGTCGCTGTACATTCCAGGTGGTGGTATTGTTTTACTGCTCTGAATAATGTATGTAATACGTACTGTCACTCATCCCTTTCGTCAGACCAGAGACCGGGGGGGACAGACCACTAACATGTCGCTGTACATTCCCTGGTGGTGGTATTGTCTTACTGCTCTGTATAATGTATGTAATACGTACTGTCACTCATCCCTTTCGTCAGACCAGAGACCAGGAGGGACAGACCACTAACATGTCGCTGTACATTCCCTGGTGGTGGTATTGTCTTACTGCTCTGTATAATGTATGTAATACGTACTGTCACTCATCCCTTTCGTCAGACCAGAGACCAGGAGGGACAGACCACTAACATGTCGCTGTACATTCCAGGTGGTGGTATTGTTTTACTGCTCTGAATAATGTATGTAATACGTACTGTCACTCATCCCTTTCGTCAGACCAGAGACCGGGGGGGACAGACCACTAACATGTTGCTGTACATTCCCTGGTGGTGGTATTGTCTTACTGCTCTGTATAATGTATGTAATACGTACTGTCACTCATCCCTCTCGCCAGACCAGCGACCAGGGGGGACAGACCACTAACATGTCGCTGTACATTCCCTGGTGGTGGTATTGTCTTACTGCTCTGTATAATGTATGTAAGTACTATTACTCGTCCCTTTTTCATGATACTATCCTAGACTACTACTACTTATCTATTGCTGCCAAATATATATTTCATGTATTACGAATATTTGTGCCAGAAATGTTATTTCGTCTCATTGAATGGGACACCACCACTGTTGCACTATTGGAATCAAGACACATTTTAGACACAATTGGTGCACTATTGGTTTTTAGACACACAAAAGGTAGTGTTGGATGAGAAATCGGTATGTGTGTATATTATATGAACGTTACTACTCACAGAATAGTAATTGTTTGATTTTTTTTTTTATGTATACTCTTTTTATATTTTTAACAAAACATAAATGTCAACTTGAATTGCTTTAAAGTAAAACATAATGATTAGTTAACTATACGGCACAGATTGGATTTGTATATTCACATAAAATAGCGTTTTCCTATAATCAAAACGTCAAATGATGGTTAACTGTTTTTATTTTAGCAACCTTAACTTTCCAACTTTTATAGTCAGTCAATAATAATTACTCATGTTAGATTAACATAACATTAACATAGTCTAATACTATGTTTACTGAAAAATGAATACTCCTCTATTCTTTATTCAAGCAATAATTTAATGCACTACATTTCTTATAATACTAAATTTTACATATGAATGTATACGAGAAATATTTTCCAAACACGCTGTCAATTCGTGTAATAAAATTTTATCAATATAAATAACAGTTTTGTAACCTTTGTACTTAGCGAAATTGTTTAGAAAAAAAAAACTCTTCTCAAAGGCATTAAATTGGTTGGTAGCGTAGTTGGTTCAATCCCAGCTTCATGTGCTAAAGGTTGTCAGTTCGATCCCAATCAGAGTCAATACATTTTGAGAAGGATCAGCTGATAACCACCGGCTGTTCATTTGTCATTGGGCTATTAATTAATGACACTTTCTAAGGAATAGTCGTCCTTAGTTTGTAATAATGACTACATAAGCTCATCTACACTCACCACACTCAATCGAAATCCATATTCACCCATATCTTGACGATCGGCGTCTTATGGATAAATAAATAAATAAATCTGAGATTCATTCCATCCCCGGTATATTTCATAGCTAAAGACATGCGCCGCTGTGTTTACACTGTAACTATAATGGAGAAAGGTGCGTGCGCCCGTACAGTACTGGCCTGCTGGCCATTACCGACTGAGACCTGGCCGACAGAAGTACTTGCGCCGGTGTATTTACAGCGTAACTATAATGGAGAAAGGTGCGTGCGCCCGTCCAGTACTGGCCTGCTGGCCATTACCGACTGAGACCTGGCCGACAGAAGTACTTGCGCCGGTGTGTTTACAGCGTAACTCTAATGGAGGAAGGTGCGTGCGCCCGTTCAGTACTGACCTGCTAGCCATTACCGAGGACCGACTGAGACCTGGCCGACAGAAGTACTTGCGCCGGTGTGTTTACAGCGTAACTCTAATGGAGGAAGGTGCGTGCGCCCGTTCAGTACTAGCCTGCTTGCCATTACCGACTGAGTCCTGGCCGACAGAAGTAGTTGCGCCGGTGTGTTTACAGCGTAACTCTAATAGAAGGTGCACGGGCCCGTCCAGTACTGGCCTGCTAGCCATTACCGACTGAGACCTGGTCAACAGAAGTACTTGCGCCGGTGTGTTTACAGCGTAACTCTAATGGAGGAAGGTGCGTGCGCCCGTTCAGTACTAGCCTGCTTGCCATTACCGACTGAGACCTGGCCGACAGAAGTACTTGCGCCGGTGTGTTTACAGCGTAACTCTAATGGAGGAAGGTGCGTGCGCCCGTTCAGTACTGACCTGCTAGCCATTACCGAGGACCGACTGAGACCTGGCCGACAGAAGTACTTGCGCCGGTGTGTTTACAGCGTAACTCTAATGGAGGAAGGTGCGTGCGCCCGTTCAGTACTAGCCTGCTTGCCATTACCGACTGAGTCCTGGCCGACAGAAGTAGTTGCACCGGTGTGTTTACAGCGTAACTCTAATAGAAGGTGCACGGGCCCGTCCAGTACTGGCCTGCTAGCCATTACCGACTGAGACCTGGTCAACAGAAGTACTTGCGGTCCTTTTAATGAGTAAGGGCACTTCAATTTGTTTTGCATCTATTTACATATACTAGTGTTTATGGATTGTACAAAGAAAAGTAAAAACACATGAACTCTCCTTTAAGAATCAATAGTTAAAAAAAAAAAATTAAAGCTAATCGATTAATGATGAAGGCACGTACTTAATATTAGATTAAATAAAAAGTCATTGTATGTTTTATATCCTGCAGGATCTTTTTGTCATGTCCGATGACATTCAACATATGATTTCGTGTAACTCATTAAAAGATAATGATTTAAATCAAAACAATATTTCCAGTAAAATAAAGTTATTATTAGTCCTTGAATATTGAAAAGATATTAACGTTACAAACTTCTAATGTTTAAGTATAAGCAGTTGTCCAAAATATGAATTGAATAAGAATATAAAATTGGATTGTTCTAGGGTGATTTCATAATAATAATTAAATATTATTATGATAATTTTATATCAGATAAAAATACAAAATAATGTTGCGCTCAGTCGAATTTATAATGTTTCAAATGACACCATTATTATGTTCAGCTTCTATTTTCCAAATGTTTTACCAATCTAAAGGTAAATTTATTAGCTGTCGAAAAATGTACGAATAAAACAATCAAAATTAAATTAAGTTGAACACTATCAAAATTCCATTATTTGTTGAAAAAAATATTTACAATGAAATATAATTTTTCATCAAAGAGAAACATGAAATATAGCCGTTATGTGAAGGGACCATATGTCCCAACGGCTCAGGACACTTTCACCAACTTTGATCCGTCTGTAATGTGTTGTGATGGGAACACGGCCAGGGGTGGGGGCTTACATTGATCAGTCTCCCTTCCTCTCTTACAACACATGGACCTACTTAAATACACAATACTTACAATATATTAACTTGGCTATACTAAATAAGTAGGCTTACTTTGAAACTGCTTCGAAATAATAAAATACTAACTTATATGTTTGTAAATAACATTCATATGCAGAACAAATGTATAGTAATGTAAGGATAATTCACCATATAACTTGGTAATGCTCTTTTCATCAAAATATCATTTCATATTTTACACAGTTTGGAAACAAGTTGGTGTCAGCAAATAAATTTCGCTAATATATCATATATTGTTATTTGGGGTTGCTACATGTTATATTTTATTGTTAATTAACTGATAGTAAAACCATTGATTTTACTATACATAGAAGATAGTTCCATCCAATGTTAAATATTGAGGCACGGAAAATGGGAGCGACCGTGCTGCAACCTGTCGTCAATCAAGTTAAAGAAATCGAAATTGCCTCCAGTTTCGACTGTTCGGTTGCACAACCTGTGAGCAGTAAAGGAACTAATCACTCCCTCTCATTCCCCCACTCTCTCTCTCTCTCTTTCTATCGAGACGCTCATCCGGAAGTAGTTGTCTACGTCGCCACTGCACCTGTACTGTCGCCGATTGGCCTTGATAGTGGGTCAAAGTGGGATATTATTCCTTGCTGTGGTTTGTCTTGCACGGAAATGAATCGCGATCTTTTATTTAGGCCTTAGGGGGTTGTGAATATGAAAAAATGTTAGGGGAAATTTTTTTTGTTATTTTGTCAATGTAAATAACAGTGTGTTACAGATGTTTAGTTAAAACATTATACATTATCTAAAATGATGTAAATACTGTTTGTATTATAAGTTTATTGATATTTTAAGTAATTGTATATTTAGAAGTAGCAAGAAAAATGGTGACGGTAGTTCTAAATTGTTAAAGGCTAAATTGTTAAGTCCCTGGATAGCACCAAACATTTTATATAAATTTGAGAGACGTAAAAAATTATATAAAATTTCTACGAAAAGACCATATGACAGTTTTTCAAAATTATTTTGCAAAATGTACTAATGAATTAAATAATGTAACCAATTTTACAAAAAAAAAAAAACAATTATTATTCAACATTATTAGAAAACTGTAAAGGTGATGTATCAGAGCAGTGGAAGGTAATAAATAACTTAACAAGTGGTTCCTCAAAGAAAATAGTTTATATAGTAAAATCAATGGTAAAACTAAAAACACATCACAGAAAGTTTAGAGTAAATAGCTACATATTTATTCTTCAATAAAAAATATTTTATTGAAGAATTAAATAATTTTTTATTTATTTTACTAAAAATTAAATAAAATGTGTTTTTATAATATTTTTAATCTGATTATAAAACATTTTTATTTCCAAATAAACGCCAAGTGCATGTTCAATGTGCAATATATTTTCTAGATATTTGAATTACGTTTTGGGATTTTAAACCAAATTACTATTATGGAATTTTTGTTCCCAATGTCGTTTTATTTACATATACAACCGGTTAATGCGTGTAATAAAACAAGGGGAGGACATTCCTTTTCACAACATCACTTGTCATTTGGAACTTTCGAAAATATTCTGTTTTATTAAAAGCGTTTTCATTATGTATTTGTCAGTACATTTTCCGTTTCAAATATGTTAGTTTAAAATACAAAATAGCGTAATCTTCGTAAAAGTGTGTCGTAAGCAGCAGATGGTGTATTATTTTTATGTGTCATCATATGTTATTCGTCTTTTAGTACTATGCTATGTTTTGAAATGAAATTGTAGTATAATTTGTTTCCATTTTTTATTTTAAGCAATTTTATTCTATTTATATTATTAGTAACAACCATGTATAAATTGTAAGGACAGATTTTAGTAAAAGCTAATAAGACTGCTATCATTAAATATATTTTGTTGGTGAAAAATCGACTTTTTATTTTTGAGGATGACTTACAATGAAATATGGAATCAAAATCTCAATAAATTTTAGTTACTTACTCGATTTAAGCTAGAATTATCTGGCCTGGGATTCGTGAAAATTCAAAGAAAAAGTATGCTATTCATAGAAGTGGAAGAGTCTTCTTTTCTTTTGGAGTCATTACCTCGTTTACCACATGAGATAAGAGGTATGTTTGTAAAAAAACTTGTCACTTTTAGATTTTTTAATTTATGCTGCCCTATTTGCAACCACAATACAACTAAATCAGTTAGTGTTTAAGTTGCTACGGTGAAGACGTTTATCTATGAGTCATTTATAAGAGTAAGTTATTGTTTCTAGCTGTGCTAAATGATTGGTATTATTTATAAACTGCGCCCCTTATTACACTTCTAGTATGTATAGTTTATAATCAAGTTTTTGATATTTTTGCTCGATAAACAAGTATAGGAAATACTTTTATACCATCGGTGATTATTTATTTGCTCCTAGGAAATACTTAGTTCGTAGAATCAGTAATGCAATTTAACTCGTTCAGGATACTCTCTATCTGAATCTCAGAAGGACTCATGACTGTTCTTTGGGCCTTCATCACCCAAAATTGCCATTATACCAACAACGCTTTAGGATTGTAAGTTTTATATTAATGTAACGTATGAATAAATTTGCTTATGATTAATAAAATCGAAAATTAGAACAAAAATTAATTCAATATATTAGCATGGAACATGCTTTAGTCTTGACCTAACTGCCTGAAAACGTTACGCGGGAGGGTGACGCGGGAAGGTGACGCGTAACCATGAAAACACAATGACATATCAGTGTTGACTTCAATAATGATTTTATTTGCAAGCGTTCATCAAAGTACATCTTTAGTTTCCATGACAACTCTTGTTAAAAATATACAAAATTAAGTCCTATAGGATTATATAAGATAATAATAATAATAATTAACTTCCTTTCAAGGTGGTAATGAGTCATCGCGTGAGTAAGAACCTGAGCCGCGAAACAATAAAATTTAAAAAGTAAAGATATATTTATATTTTTAAGATATGTTTATATTTTTTGTAATTCCTTACATGAAATCTAAAATTCGTTGTTTTCAGCTAAAGCATGTTCCATGTTTCTTGAATTTTAGCCGTAGGCTCTAAGCAAAAAGATCCGGGGGTCCAGGGGGCTTGCCCCCTGGTGAGGCCCGCAGGGCCGAGTTTTTTTAGGTTTATTTTAAATATTTACAAGAAAATATATGTAATTTAAGTAATTTGAAATTTATAAATTGGCATTTACCAAAAAAACTGGACTCGTCTGTCACTTGTATTTAACATATTCACGCTGGCCACCAATCAGTACTGTACTAAAATAGCAATGTGCCATGAGCTGTTTTCATGGAAATGTTTCAAAGTTAACGTTCGCACTTAACTTCTCAGATTTATTACTCGCCATGACAGATAGGCGTTTAAATGCGTTGCTATGTCGGACTCGAGGTGTCAAATCTTGTTGTCGTTAAGTCGATGATTATTCATGACTCCCGATGGTGGTACATTAGTCACTCTCCTGTGATTGAGATTGGGAAACCCATCGTAAATATTGTCCGGTTGTGGTCCATTTATCTTTTACTTGTGGGTATCTGAAGTTAGAATTTGATGAGTTCGATTAGTTAACTTACTTTAATGTATTAAGAAGTATGTATAAGTAACGATATATATATTTTTCGTAATGGATTACAACATTTTATTCGATTTTCCTGCATTTTCAGTTTATTTCTCAAACTGTTTAGTAGTGTAATAATAAAATTTAGTTACGCGTTACTTTAGTAGAATTTATTCACTGCACTCTTATTAAATGTAGCATTTGGCAAAAACAAATGTGTAAAGAGGTAAATATAGTTTTAAATCATAAGTCCAGTCTATCAAAGTTTGTCCTTTTTTAAAATTGTTTTAGAGTTATTATAACTTCAGGAAGCCCGAAAATATAAAGTAACTTAGTAAACACTCTAATACCGAAATAGTTTAATGACGAATGAAAGAAGTAAAACTCTATGAAGTTTCAGTTTAATATATGCAATACTAAAATTGAATCAGTACTGGACGACTCTTAAATATTTAACGTAAATTAGGACTATTTTCATGGAAAGTATAATGAGTTGACCAGTGTCACTGGAGCTGTGTACAGTAGCCACGGAATATCTTGAGCTGTCGAAACTGTTACTTTTCAAATGATTGGTGGTTAGGGGAAGGGAGGGGTACGGCATACGCATGCTTGGCTTTGTACTGGCCTGACATGCAAACGTTGACTACCGCTGCTGATCAGCTGATTGGAGAGTGGAGTATCGCTGCCTCCTTTTCGTATCAAAAGCATTTGATATTGAACATTTTAAGAGCAATAATTTTGTTTATATTATTAGTTGTTATGTATTTAATAACTTAGTCGCATAAGCTATAATTTAAATATTAATTTAATTAGAACAGCTGTTTGTGAGATTACATTTAATATTGTTCACAAGGTTATTCAGAAGTATGTATTTTGTAATATATAATAAAATTATGGACTGTTACAATAAAAACTTGTATAGTACTTATTTACTAACATAACCTACATCATGTAAATTCAGTAATGTTTAATTATTTGGTATTCCATACGACTATATTCTATTTTTCTCATTAAATATTAGACAAAGATAATATTAATGTAATTAAAGACCTATAAATATAACATGATAACAAATTATAATACCAAGTAATATGGTTATAAATAAAAAATGTCAGTTATTAATCGGATGGGAGTTGTGCTATAAAAATAGGTAACTTGTGAGCGTGGTAGCTTGATGTTTGCAGCAATACTAGTAGTACGCTAAACGCTGTTTATTGGTAGAGATCCCCCTCTCCCTGGCACTAACCGTGACGTAAGCCACGGCTCAAGATATCCCGTGGCTATTGTACTGGTATGGTCTGTGTGTATTTGTGGTGTAACTAATACTGAAGGGGCAAGATCAAGTAAATACAACTGTTGCCAAGACGGTTCTCGTGGTGTCACTACTAATAAATCAACAGCGTTAGTTTTATTCCGTTTGTTCTGTAACTAAGTAACTAGAAAAATGTGTATATTTGTATATATTGTATACATTCATATAAATTTGATCATTCTGGGGTCTTTGAAGCATGTTAGTTAAAATATATGACTGATCCAGATAAACTACCTTGATTTAAAAATTATTACAATCTGCAAGCAATATGCAATTTTAATAATAGATTTTCTGAAATTGTGTTTGTAAATGTCATATTTATTAGTAAGTTTTATTAGGGCCTATAAAAAGTTACTAACATTGTCAAAGATTTTTTAAAATAATTAAAGCTGTTTTTAAATGTATTACTAGTATCTGTCTGGTTGATCTATATGTTTTTCTTTGTTGATAATATACTATAGTTTCCTTAAGAATATTTTTAGTTATTTAATCGTGTTTTATATTGAATTTTCCAATAAATCTTTAGCAATGGTTTTCATATAAACTAGGTTGTCATACTCGACAAATTTCTATAATTTATAACTAAGGCGATTTAAAAACAAAATTTATTAAAAATAATTAGTTAAACTATCTTTAAGATTTAAAGTTCATGGAACTGAGAATAAAGATTAAGTATTTGTAAACATCATTTTATTATAATCTGGTGACAAACGTGTCATGCTAGTGGGCTCATTATTTACATATGTGCCACCAGTACTGCAGGGTGATGTTTGATGTATTATATCCTATGTTTTGGGAGCTTTTGTTATCACCTTATTATTTACCACCTTAATTAATTAATTACTATTGCTGTGTATGGGTGGGCAGGTGGGTCCATATCAGTGACTGTACCTAGTCATATTTTACAACTCTAGTTTTAATTTACTTTTCCATATTTTCGATGTAAACAATTTGGAATTGGAGTTAATGAAATAATATGGAATCATTTGTTTCTACGTGTGTATGAAGTCCAAGTGTTTTCCCGTACTATGAGTCGTCACTTCAACTAACTAATGTCTGTGAAATGCGATGCAAATAAAAATGTGTCTTTTTATAATCTCGTTTTATTTATTTTTGCTTGCTAGGCCTAATTTATTTATTTCATTTATTTAAATATCACACGACAGTATATACACCAATTACAATGCAGCATAAGTAAAATAGTAGTTTTATCATTTGAATAAAAAAAAAAACGCTATTCACTTTTTCAATAGCAAATCTATACAACAAAGAATACTAACTAGAAATAATAACATTAACAAGCTTACAGCACATAGCTAATAGGTTTTTCAGAAGGCACTAATGCATTTATCTTGTGGGACGTTTTACTAGAGTATTATTTCTTAGTTGCTTACTTATAACTGGACAGTCAAAGTACAATTATACAGTATTCCATTTTACTGGAAAATTAATTTTTCCCAGTAAGCGTCCTAAAAATTGTATAAACGATAAGAAAAACAACATCAGTTAAAGCAAATATAAAAAGAAGTAAGCAGATACGGCTTCCTTTAATGAGTCCTAATTAATTTCCCCAGTTGAAATAAGCAGACAGCTGGCAGCGATTACAGGAAGGTCGGTCGGCTTCAAGAGGGCAGCTGGCGCGGTTCTCCATGGGGGTTGGCCTTGCTGGAGTACTTACCGGCTGTTCTTCCCTCCAATTTTATCCATCCTTACTTTCCAGGCTAATGAAAATCCTTCCGAGAGATTTAAACTAATTATTTTACTTTATTTTTGTTTTAAAATTCTTTAGAAATGGCTTTCTTCTGTCGGTTGAGAAGGTTTTATTGCGTTACTCACTAATTTGTTGTAAGTTTCATTAAATGTTGTAGAAAACTGTCTTCTGCCTCAACTCTGTTTTACTTGCTTGCTTACTTACTTTAAGAAAGGCCACTCAGAATAGTTTGAATTTTATTTCATGTTTAAAACTATTTACTATTATGAACTGTAATTACATTCTGTAGGTTGTTTGTAAGTAGGCCTACTGTTTGTAATAGCATAGTAGAGGAGTTTATGAGAATAAAACAAAGTAGATTCAGTGACTCATTAAATGTTACGTCTCTACTGTCTTGCAGCAAAGCAGGACAATTGCGTCCAAAAGTACGATGTTAAAAATCATTAATATTTTTATATTTAACTAATGCATACTTATAAGTGCTTTAAATTAAGACATCAGAACAAAATTTATAATATATCATGGACTGTGAAATTGGTTATAATATATCATGGAAAGTGAAATAGGTTATAATATATCATGGACAATGAAATAGGTTATAATATATCATGGACATTGAAATAAGTTATAGTATATCATGGACAATGAAATAGGTTATAGTATATCATGGAAAGTGAAATAGGTTATAATATATCATGGACAGTGAAATAAGTTATATTATATCATGGAAAGTGAAATAGGTTATAATATATCATGGACAATGAAATAGGTTATATTATATCGTGGAAAGTGAAATAGGTTATAATATATTATGGACAGTGAAATAGGTTATAATATATCATGGACATTGAAATAAGTTATAGTATATCATGGACAATGAAATAGGTTATAGTATATCATGGAAAGTGAAATAGGTTATAATATATCATGGACAGTGAAATAAGTTATAGTATATCATGGACAATGAAATAGGTTATAGTATATCATGGAAAGTGAAATAGGTTATAATATATCATGGACAATGAAATAGGTTATAATATATCATGAACAGTGAAATAGGTTATACAGTAGGCCTAATATATCATGGACAGTGAAATAAGTTATAGTATATCATGGGCAGTGAAATAGGCTATAATATATCATGGACAGTGAAATAGGTTATACAGTAATATATCATGGACAGTGAAATAGGTTATAATATATCATGGACAGTGAAATAGGTTATACAGTAATATATCATGGACAATGAAATAGGTTATAGTATATCATGGAAAGTGAAATAGGTTATAATATATCATGGACAGTGAAATAGGTTATAATATATCATGAACAGTGAAATAGGTTATACAGTAATATATCATGGACAGTGAAATAAGTTATAGTATATCATGGGCAGTGAAATAGGCTATAATATATCATGGACAGTGAAATAGGTTATACAGTAATATATCATGGACAGTGAAATAGGCTATAATATATCATGGACAGTGAAATAAGTTATATTATATCATGGAAAGTGAAATAGGTTATAATATATCATGGACAATGAAATAGGTTATATTATATCGTGGAAAGTGAAATAGGTTATAATATATTATGGACAGTGAAATAGGTTATAATATATCATGGACATTGAAATAAGTTATAGTATATCATGGACAATGAAATAGGTTATAGTATATCATGGAAAGTGAAATAGGTTATAATATATCATGGACAGTGAAATAAGTTATAGTATATCATGGACAATGAAATAGGTTATAGTATATCATGGAAAGTGAAATAGGTTATAATATATCATGGACAATGAAATAGGTTATAATATATCATGAACAGTGAAATAGGTTATACAGTAGGCCTAATATATCATGGACAGTGAAATAAGTTATAGTATATCATGGGCAGTGAAATAGGCTATAATATATCATGGACAGTGAAATAGGTTATACAGTAATATATCATGGACAGTGAAATAGGCTATAATATATCATGGACAGTGAAATAGGTTATAATATATCATGGACAATGAAATAGGTTATAGTATATCATGGAAAGTGAAATAGGTTATAATATATCATGGACAGTGAAATAGGTTATAATATATCATGAACAGTGAAATAGGTTATACAGTAATATATCATGGACAGTGAAATAAGTTATAGTATATCATGGGCAGTGAAATAGGCTATAATATATCATGGACAGTGAAATAGGTTATACAGTAATATATCATGGACAGTGAAATAGGCTATAATATATCATGGACAGTGAAATAGGTTATAATATATCATGGACAATGTAATAGGTTATAGTATATCATGGAAAGTGAAATAGGTTATAATATATCATGAACAGTTAAATAGGTTATATCATGGACAGTGAAATAGGTTATACAGTAATATATCATGGACAGTGAAATAGGTTATAATATATCATGAACTGTGAAATAGGTTAAGGGCAGTGAAATAGGTTATAATATAGCATGGACATTGAAATAGGTTATAATATATAATGGACTGTAAAATAGGTTATAATATATCATGGACTTTGAAAAAAGTTATAATAATTTCATTGGTCATATGGATAATATAGAGCATTGACGAACACAGTAACGTTTGTTAACAGTAGGGTTATGTTATATGATAGATTATAGATTATATGAAGCCTACCTTTTTGATAGGCCTTAAACAATTGTGCCTTGTTCAAGAATACTGTGTTTATACTAAATTTAAAAAAAAGTCACTCATACGTTTTATGTAAATTTTAGGTTCAAACATTTACAATGCATAACTATGGCTCAAAGTTAGAAAGTTACATTGTTTAAAGTTACATATAGAATTAAACTATGTTTGTTTTTCTGGAAGGTTTTGTCAATTTTTAATATAATACACTCAAATTGACGTTCAATCCTAGTTAATTGAAAGGCTTCCTGATGATGTGGAATGTTGTGTTAAATGAATCACTCCTAACCAACCTTACCTTAATGTCTGACATTTATCTTACGTTAGTGGTTGGGATATACCTCACCGAGGTGATAGAGATATCGATCGAGAGAAAGTTAGGGTTGAATGGGTCGTTTGTCCAAAACTACAATAGTCATTGTATGCATGTTCTCATCTAAATCATTTAGTGGTGATTTTTGAACCGACTAATTTATGAAACTTAATAATTTACAGGTTTATTAACACAACATAACATTGGAGTAGTAACTCAAAATATCAGTGACTCAATATTTTACTTTGATCGATGCTATTTCGTAACAATCACGCGTAATTGTTAAAAATAATGAGATGAAATTGAAAATAAATATAAACTATTTATTATATTGACAAACTTTAATTCAAAATGACAGTTGCATTTTCTGAATTTGAAATCCATCACCATGTAACTGTGTTACGTTTTTGTTACGGGATGCTTAATACTTCATTGCGACTTTTGTTTGTACGTAAAATTTACTGTGCAAAGATTGTAAGATAAGTATTTTACTAAAAAAAGTACTAGTACAGTATTAAGAAGTACTCAACACGTTGAAATAATTGGAAATTAAATAAATCTTTTCCAAATGTTCTCAATTTTTGATTCAATAACATAATATCTACTTAGATTTTCCTTATTAACTATCGTTTTATAATTACTCCAACAACCTACTCGACATAACACCGTAAATGTATATTTACACAGTCAGATTGTCATAGGAGTCAGTCGATATTAAAGTTGTACGATCTGACTATCTCTCTTCAATATCTTTAATGGTTTAAACAGTTAAATTGTTCTCCCCTAAATACAAAAGTATGTGATTTTTATTCTTTAGGTACTTTGTAAGTTAATTAAATAATAGGTTATCTAAACTCACATATCATGTACTAAATATTTTTAAATCATGAAATAACTAACCAATATGCACTCACTGTTTGTAACATACTGTAATATCCCCGATTGAGTTCCCCTGAGGTTTATGAATACTGGAGGTTGTACTCCAGCCTGAAGTAATTAATTGGTTTCTCCATAGAGCAAACTATGTGGAAGGTCAAGTATGATTGTCACTGAAGCGAGCTGGTACTGGACGGTGGGCGTATGTACATGCTTGAGTACAAGGAGCTGACGTAGGTGGTGTTTGCATTCAATTAATTTTAATTTCATAAAAAAATCTTATTAATTGATCCAATTAGAAAATAGCTCAAAGACACTTAACAGTTAGTTTGTGCGTCATATGGTCGGGTGGTTTTATTAATTGTGGTCGTTTATGAAGGCTACTTAAGTTAATGAACAACACGGGGAGGGACAGCTGTTAATAATTACAACAAATAAAACATCCACGAGTTTTACAAATAATAGTTGGAAATTAATTTCTTTTGTATAAATGACTACTAACATTAATATTATACTTATGTAATTAATTAAAATAAAAGACCTGTAAAGAGCTTGGTCAGGAGATATTAAATAAATATTAATTTAATTTGCTCAAATTTTGAGGTCACTCCTTAAAATAAAATTATATAATATACACTGTACATTTTGTCAAACCTATAACGTAATTGTCGACATCCCTGGTAGTTGACTAATGGTAATATTTGTCTGTTTGCGGAAGACACATCGTTCGATCTTTTTGGTAATAAGTTGATCTTTAAATTGGTACGTAAGATCAAGGAAATTCCCTACTCCAATTGCTAGATAATAACTCCCTACTGTCAACACAGACAAAACCAATTTCTTTGAATTTGGCCTAAGAACCTTTTTTAGAATTTGGTTCAGTACCTCTGTGTGTGTGTATAGGTGGGCGGGTGGGTCAATAACACTGTATGTGTGTGTGGGTACCACCGTACGTGTATGGGTGGGCGGGTGGGTCAGTACCACTTTGTGTGTATAGGTGGGCGGGTGGGTCAGTACCACTTTGTGTGTATAGGTGGGCGGGTGGGTCAGTACCACTTTGTGTGTATATGTGGGCGGGTTATGCTGTACGTACCTCACTGTCAACGTAAAAGTACACAATCCCTTAAGAGTTTTCAGAGCAAAAACTAAATGTATATGTTATTAGCATTGGGTAACTAAGCAGGCTACTGCTTATCCTTTTGTTTAGTCTTATTTTGATGAGGACTTGGGACTGGTTATTTTACATTCTTAAAACAATAACAACGCTTTATTTTTCTGAACTGTACATGAATTAAGTTCGTTTAATTTCAATACCCATTAACATCATAACATCATATTTTTTACCTTTTTTGTTGTTGTTTTTGTTTTTATAGTTAAATTGAGAGTAAAAAACATTATTTTTTAAATGATATTAAAAGTGAATATTCCTGCACCATTTTAGGTGAATCCATAGTTTATTCATCTGAATATACTGATTTCTTGGAGTTTACTATTGATTTCAATTTGAAATATCACCAATAAAGTCTGTACAAAAACGAGCTGTGGCATATTTGTTTTGCGTAGGCTTTCGCACTTTAAGAATACAAATTTAATACTTTTTTACCGCTTTAATACAAAAACACTATTTACCGCTCATTTTGGTTGTATATACTCTCATCTCATATTCGGTCTGGGGAACAGAAACAACTAGAACTTAGTATGTTTTCCGTTTACAAAAGAAGGCTGTGAGAATTGTGCTGGGCTTCTGTAAATCAACATAATTGCAGAGGTAATACTCACTCAAACACGTTATTGACCTTTCTCAGACATTTTAGAGACGGTATTCTTCTTAAAGAAAAATGTCAAGTTCTTTTTCCTTCCAAAATCCCGGATATACCTTAAGAAATGTTAACCCCATTCCAATTGCTAAACACATCAATACATTCTTAAAAGATCAAGTGTGTGGTTCAGCTGTTTCACCATTTAACCACCTCCCATCACGTCTGAGAGATTAATCTAGTTTAACAAAGTTTTAACAACATTTAAAGGCTCTTTTGGTCCATACAGAAAACTATTCTGTTGCTTCCTTTTTATTTGATAAGAACATTACATAACTTACTTTGGTTATATTTTTATACGGAATGTTGCTTTTTAAGTAGCTTTTGACTTTTTCCATGCAATTTATATATTGTTATCCGACAAACAAACATTTTGTCAATTATGGGCTTGCTTTGTAAAAAACACTTTGTGATAGTAACATAATTTACCAATCAGTAAAATGCAGTTAAATATTTGAAAATAGAAGTTTTGAAAATTCTAAATAATACATTACCATTAATACTCGTATTAAGAAATAAATTTACAACTTTCAAAAGCTTTTCACGTAAATTGAAATCACGGTTATTTAATGAGTTTTCACAGCTCACAAAAGTAGTACGCATCCATGTTAGTTCTGTTGTAAAAATAAATCATCAGGCCGATTGTTATTTCATACAACTTACTTAGTTTGGATATAAAGACGTAATTCGGAACAAAATTTTTACACTGATGTATATTTCTCATTGTACTATGCGTTCATTGCCTCCCTCCTCACTTAAGTCACCTGAGCTAGAAATGATATTTCAATTTAAACACCTACAACTTTGTTGGGCAAGTACAATCTCAATATGATTTGGTTTGTGTAGCTGTTGTTAATATGTTCCTGTTATTATTTAATTAGTTTTTTAATTAACATAATACGTGTTGGTACATATACAGTACAAGTAAACGTCACACAACACAAATGTATTACAATATAAGCACAAAATGCACAAATATATTACAATATAAGTACAAAATGCACAAATATTATAGTGATCGTTTTCGGTGAACCACGTTCACATCCTCAGACCAGAGGGATTCAAAAAATAATTCACAAAAGATTCTTTTGTGAATCCCTCTGGTCTAAGGAAGGTGAGCGTGGTTTACCAAAATCGATCACCTTAATATTTGTGCATTTTGTACTTGTATTGTAATATATTTGTGCATTTTGTGCCTATATTTTAATAGATTTGTGTTGTATGACGTTTACTTGTACTGTATTATTTAATTTAACATGGTTGACCCTTGTAGTATACTACATTAGCCAGGGTCCAATTTCAGTTTATGTCGAATGACCTTTATGTACAGGTCACCGACAGATATGGATCATTCGAAATATTTAGTATACAGCATAGATAAGTACGTTAAATTTGTTGTTAAGGATAGGCAATTAGGCATACTAACCAAATTTATATCTCATTAAAATCAATGTCATTTTTTGTACACATATGATAAAAACTAACAGCGTTTTACCGAAATTAATCAACATAATAACAACATATAAACATAACACATTTGTAATGTGTAGTGTTTCAATCTAGATACAATATGAAGATATAATTGCATAATAATTTTGGAAAATATTTATTATTTCAGTAATTGGTTTAGTGTGATTCAAACTAAAAATATTTTTACAACATTAAACAAACAGAAGGAGTTAATTAAATTTATCAATGAACCAGAACCAAGCCATTATTAATTCCAATCAACAAATGTTATTAAATTTGAGGTTATGTTAATTAGCACCCATCGTTATATTTTTGAATGTAACTCTGCCATCTATGTGTTAATTGAGTTTATTGTACGTATGGAAATCAGTTGACAATGTTGTGGCAGTTAATCAGGTGCCTAATAACATTTACGGTGTGATGTCACGGCCAATCAGCTGGTCGGCCACTGTATATTTGGATTAGCAAGTCAACAGTTGATTATACCAGATTGTTGTCACCATTAAGTTAATAATTAACTACACAATTTGCACGCCTACTTCTTAACCTTGGGCCAATCAAAGTGTACCCAGGTATTTTTATTGTCCAAGTTATATTCGATATCAAAATAACAAACGTATTATAGCAACAGTCCAATATACAATATTAAATCATTCAAACTATTTATAAAAAAAAGATGTTATGCGTTTGGTAAAACATAATGTATATGATACATGAAATATAATGTATATGCTTTTACCATAGTGTTCCAGGACCACAGTATAATATACACATACAGTAGCGAAGCTCAACCGTTTTACTTGCAACATTCTAGCGCACCTTTCGATGTGGTAGCAAACAACTGGTGTGGTCATCAGCTGTTGTAGCACACGTTTATGTAAAATTATGTAAAATGTGGTGTTATAAGGCTTAATTAATCTAATCTACTAAACGACCACTACGAGCGCTAGCGTTGAGCCGGTAGCATTTTTCTCTTAGAGAAGCTTCGCTTCTGTGCATATTATACTGTGGTTGTACAAACATGTTTTATATGTTATATGTTTGCCCTTGACACATTTTATTAAAACATAATTAATTAATTTAATTAGTAATTAATTAATTTAATAATGATACAAAATTAATTGATAAGGTTTATTGAATTTAAAAGGTTACAATTCAAACTTGTGTTCTATGGCAATACATATTACTAAACTAACCGATTTGCATTTAACACATTTATTTATTTTTGTCCTATATGATATTTGTGTATTTCTATAGAAAGTATTTTATAACTTTCATAAAAGAGAACCAATTGCTATTTATTACTCGGTGTATATTCCATTACATTTGTTGCTATATTAAATAGAATAATTATACATTAGACAAATTTTTTAACTGAGGATATTTATTCTTTTTTTTCAAAATTAAAGTAAACTGTATCCTCTTATTCTTTTTTTTTCTATTGAGTCACACAGAGCATCATGTTAGGCTTAATTATTATACCATCATACATACTGTTCACAGTTAGTTGATACTATCAAAACATTTGATAAATATGTAAATTAGTTTTCTATATGGACAAAAGATGAACAAGTTAAACATAACGATAAATAATAACAGCAAATGGTTGCTGATCACTATTTATCTTATATACGAGTACATAATAGTATATACGAGGCGTGTTTTTTTTAATGTAAGTACCGTTTTAGAATCACGCCGCAGTAGCGCTGCGGTCGGCGTTTAGCGCTTGCGCGCTGAGTACTACTATCTGTTGGCAAGCCACAGCCTCCATTACGGATCCATTCGACTGTATTTAAGGTCGCTTATGACTGTTTAAAATTCCTCCTCCGATAAAAAGTGCCGCCAACTGTAAAGTAAATGTTGTGATAAGTTTTCGTAACGCTAAAGGCGTGAAAGCAGCTGACATTCGTCGAGAGATCTGTGAAGTTTAATGAGAAACAGAATGAGTTACGGGATGGTATACAAACTGGCGAGAGCTTTTAAAGTAGCTGTACGAAAGTGAATGTAGAGGAACGAAGTGAGAAACCTTCACCCATTATTGATGACTTGGTGCAAAACGTTGATGAAAAAAATCAGAGAAAACAGACGCTCTACAACTGCATCGTTATCTAGTGTGACTTCAAGTGTCAAGAAGTGCAATTCATGAAATTGTGACAGAACGTTTGAAGTACCGAGAGTTTTGCTTACACTAATCCAAAATTAGTTTTGGACCAAAAATACCAACCATAATTTTAAATATATAAAAAAAACATAGATAATAAAATAAAAAACCAAAAATAATTTTGGTTCCAAAAATCACAAAAACAAATGTTTGGTGAGAATCACAAAAACAAATTCCCCCCAATTTCTCTCGAATTCCTAGAGGATTAGAATCGTGATGGTAATGATTTTTTATACCAAATTGTCACGGTGACAGACTCACAATGAATGTCAGCTGCGATCACGCCCTCAGCGTTGTGAAAACTTATATTGCACATAATTCACAGCCGGCGGCATTTTTCAGGGGAGGGAAAATTTTAAACAGTCATAAGTGACCTTAAATACAGATGAATGGATCCGTAAAGATAGCTGTGGCTTGCTAACAGATAGTAGTACCCAGCGCACATTCGCTGGACGCTGACCGCAGCGCTACTGCGGCAGGATTTCAAAACGGTACTTACTTTTAAAACACGCCTTAAATTTTATAGTGATAATTTAAATTCTATAAAAACTAAAAACTACTATTGATGAAAATTAAAACAACAATAAACAAATTATAAGTTCTGTTTTACAAATGTTAAAAGTTTAAGAAGATCTTATTTTACTAAGAGTATTTAGGGATAAGAAGTCTCCTATAACAACCTCGGGACTAATGGCTCAAGGGTGACTTCCAAACCACCACCAGTAGCCGGGAAATGGAGATGCATGCGAGAATGGGATTGTCAACCGATTACCTATCCAAGGAACAGCCACTCCCAATGCCGCTTGATGCCGTTTCCTTCCGAAAACGTTTGTATAAGATAAGATTAAAAATAAATAAATAAATGCACTTATAGGTGATGTCTAACAAAATGTCCCAATAATGATTATAACAAATTCAATTATTTTAGTGAAGTAAAACTGGAAGTTACCTAACAGCTACATGCAAATTTAATATAAATTATCAGATATTATAAATGGAGCCTTTATTAATCTTTCCCGTTAAGACAAGTACCAAGGAATGGAGTAGACATCTGGCAGCCATTACACAGAAGGGCAGCTGGTGCGGTTATACGTGGGGGTTGGGGTGGGCTTACTCTACAACTGCCCTTACTTTCAGGATAATTAAAATCCCTCCTAAGGATTATATCTAATTATTTTATACTCCTTTTAAGACTCGTGTAATGTTTTGTTCTTCTCTGTGTGAAAGGGCGTTCTTTTTAATTCCTTCATTGTTTTAAAGGTAAATGGGATAAGCCTGCATTTATATATCCTTTTGTTCACAGTCTCAAATTTCAATTATAATTTCTGAATAAATCATTGTTTATTTTTAAATTAATTATTGTAAGTATTCAATTCAAATTAGTGTAGAGTATTTATTTAACTAAATTATATATCTTCGTAATGTGAAAGTAAAATAGCTTCACCATTTATGTATACACAGTTTTATATAAACAATTTCATATATAAATGTACGCGGTCCTCTTGGTTCGTCTGTGCCAACTGATCATGTTCGTCCGTGCCAACTGATCATGTTCGTCCGTGCCAACTGATCATGTTCGTCCGTGCCAACTGATCATGTTCGTCCGTGCCAATTGATCATGTTTGTTATATATAAATGTACGCGGTCCTCTTGGTTCGTCCGTGCCAACTGATCATGTTCGTCCGTGCCAACTGATCATGTTCGTCCGTGCCAACTGATCATGTTCGTCCGTGCCAACTGATCATGTTCGTCCGTGCCAATTGATCATGTTTGTTATATATAAATGTACGCGGTCCTCTTGGTTTGTCCGTGCCAACTGATCATGTTCGTCCGTGCCAATTGATCATATTTGTTATATATAAATGTACGCGGTCCTCTTGGTTCGTCCGTGCCAATTGATCATGTTTGTTACATACATCAGTTAAAGTCCCTTCCTTGAACATTGAGTATGTAAAGAGTTCGAAACGTCAGTAAGTGAAGTAAATGTGTTTGTAACTACTTGAACCCATTTGATGGTGGGAATTCTCCAAGAATTCTCTCCCAGAAATCTCCATCACTACTGTTCGTATTTGGCTGGGTGGGAGGGCCATAATACTACCACTGTACATGTATAGGTGAGTGGGAGGGTGTACGTGTGAGTGGTAATACTGTACGTGTATGGTTGGGTTGGAAGGCTATTAGACTATCGCTGTACATGTATATTTGAGTGGGAGGTATATTACCACTGCACGTGTATGGGTGGGTGGGCGTGCCATTAGACTACCGCTGTACATGTATAGTTGAGTGGGAGGGTGTACGTGTGAGTGGTAATACTGTACGTGTATGGTTGGGTTGGAAGGCTATTAGACTATCGCTGTACATGTATATTTGAGTGGGAGGTATATTACCACTGCACGTGTATGGGTGGGTGGGCGTGCCATTAGACTACCGCTGTACATGTATAGTTGAGTGGGAGGGTGTACGTGTGAGTGGTAATACTGTACGTGTATGGGTGGGTTGGAAGGCCATTAGACTATCGCTGTACATGTATAGGTGAGTGGAAGGTATATTACCACTGCACGTAGGCCTATATGGCTGGGTGGGAGGGCCATTATACTACCGCTGTACATGTATATGTGAGTGGGAGGGTGTACGTGTGAGTGATAATACTGTACGTGTATGGGTGGGTTGGAAGGCTATTAGACTATCACTTTACATGTATAGGTGAGTGGGAGGTATATTACCACTGCACGTGTATGGGTGGGTGGGAGGGACATTAGACTACCGATATACATTAATAGGAGAGTGAGAGGGATATTACCATTGAACATGTACCCAAGGTTGAAGGTTTATTACCAACTAACGTAGGTAGGTGGGCGTATGGACTGTTATTCAATACCAGGAGATATTCCTGCACGCTTCCCAAACCAACCCCACAATTTGTGTAATTTTGTTACTTTTCTTCACATTGCACAGTTATATAACAAAAATAACCTTTATATCAACATAATCTAAATTTATCACAAAAATGTAACATTGTACGTTACAATCTTAGGTCATTGTCCCATACTCGTATCGAAGTGATTACCCACCCATCCATACACGTACGGTGGTGACGACCCACCCACCCATACACGTATGGTGGTGACGATCCATCCACCCATCCATACACGTACGGTGGTGACGACCCACCCACCCATACACGTACGGTGGTGATGACCCATCCACCCATCCATACACGTACGGTGGAGACGACCCAGCCACCCATACACGTACTGTGGTAATGCCCTACCCACCCATACACGTACGGTGTTGACGACCCATCCACCCATCCATACACACGGTGGTGATGACCCATGCACCCATACACGTACGGTGGTGACGACCCACCCACACATCCATACACGTGTGGTGGTGACGAACCACCCACCCATACACGTTTGGTGATCATGACCCACTCACCCATCCATACACGTACGGTGGTGACGACCCACCCACTCATACACGCACGGTGGTGATGACCCACCCACCCATCCATACACGCACGGTGGTGATGACCCACCCATCCATACACGCATGGTGGTGACGACCCATCCACCCATCCATACACGCACGGTGGTGTTAACCCATGAAACCATACACGTACGGTGGTGACGACCCACCCACACATCCATACACGTATGGTAGTGACGAACCACCCACCCATACACTTTGGTAGTGATGACCCACTCACCCATCCATACACGTACGGTGGTGACGACCCACCCACTCATACACGCACGGTGGTGATGACCCACCCACCCATCCATACACGCACGGTGGTGATGACCCACCCATCCATACACGCATGGTGGTGACGACCCACCCACCCATCCATACATGCATGGTGGTAATGACCTACCCACCCTTCTGTACACGAGTAATGGTGATGACCTCTCTTATTTGTATGGAAATAAAAGGTCTTATTGGCTGGTATTGGGGTTTTATTATCTGACTTATTTTAATTATTTTAGATCAAATATTATAAATCCTTTCTCAGTACCCATCTGGATCCTACTGTGATATTTGTGAGCCTAGTTTTTGAGAAACTCCATATATCAGTCAATGAATGGTAATTTGGATTTTGCATTTATAGACTTATTACCGCGGAAGCCTCTTTATTTATTTATTACTTTTATTAAGATTAATAGGGACTCAAATATATATGTTCAGTTTACCACGTGACTGTCACGTTACACCGTTCCCTCGTCAGTTAAAGTTCTAGTCAATCGAGTAGAATGAATCACGCCTAAACCGAGCTACTGTTTCTACTACAATGTGTCTACATTTATCTTACTGTGTGTGGGTGAGGTTGTATATCTTTCGAGGTGATTAGCGCGACCTATCGAATGTGAACAACACGATTAATTGTCCTAATCAATCCTATGGAAGACATCGAGTTGGTTGGACCAAAGTGTGGTCATTGTATTACTGTTGATATAGGGGCGATATTTCTTCGCTAGACAATGGTAATTTTTCATGCCGATTTATCGCTATGGATTAAGAATCGATATCTCTCAGCCTAAAATATCGTTGCATCATTCGATTGTGTATTGGTAAGGTAATTATGCTCGGCACTCTGGGTGAGAGATGGGGCCATTTTTCATCGACTGGGGTCATTTTGGTAACCCGTCATTCACTATATCGTTGAAATGAATAGAGCAATTTTTCACTGCCTAATCTTTAGCAGTTAAACCGTCAAATTCTACTCCACATGTTGCCTCTTGATTGTGATTTAAAGCAAAATATTTAAACATTCTCATCCTCAATATACGATGTTTCCGACAGCCATCATAGTCACCAGTATCGATTTACTTTAGTGTCATTGTCAAATAAGTTAGCACAAAAGGATTTAAAATCACGGAACTATATTTATTTATGCAATGTGCTCTAGTTAAAATATATGACGATATGTCCTATCTCACTTTACTGAAACAATCAAGTTCTCCGTGATACGTTCATATATATCTACGTGTTACATTTGACTGGGTTATCTAAATTTCATCTCTTTGGGCTGGGTATAAAATGTTTTTAATTTCTTAATCAATAATATGAAGTTGTAAACGTACAGGTGGTGAGAGGGTCATTACATTAACGTAAGTAGGTGAGTGAGTGAACTTTTATTCAATACTAGGAGATACCCCTGCACGCAGGGCAAGATCTACGCTGTCTTTCATTATATGTACTATTGTGTTCAAGAAAAGTTAGAAAACTTTAAATGAGCTGTACAATTGGCAACGTTCATTGGAGGGTAGATAAATGGTTCATTAAAACGGTATTCTTTTGTCTGAAATTTCATAATGTAAACATTCCTGTATTGTAATTGTTTGATGTAATACAAAAATAGATAATTAATGTAAAGGGTAATGATCAAATCTTACAATTAAAAAATACATAAATATGATATATTTTGAACTTACTCTTGTATTTATATGATCCATGTATTGCAGTCTAATTAATTTATGATACATAAATGTACTTATAAACTAGTTAACTTGTTCAACACTTTGATTAGTGTAGGTTTCTGTTCACCTATGATCGCAACGAATTATATTTGCGATTCCAATCTAAACTCAAATTATAAATAGTATACTCGAGATGATAAAACATACAAAAAATAGTATGTTACGAAATGTCATATAAGGTTACATTCAATCACTTTACCAACCAATCTCTCCCGTTTTCCCGTAACAATGAACTCTGTAGACGAATAGTCGATAAAACATGGCTGTGATGGGCTCTTGAACTGTTTCACCCTCTTACTCCCTCCCCCTCCGTCCCTCATACCTCTTCACATCTGCTACTCTTACTCTGCCATTTTATTCTCTCCCATTAATTAAGCTGGCTCAGCGTTTTATATTTACGTTTGCTTAAGCACTAATTACAGCGAGCCCTGCATTCTCTGCGATGGCGAAGAGGTTTTACGAGAAAAGAAAAAGAATTTATTTTTATATTAATTTCTAAAGTTCTCCAACATTGCCTCAACAACCTTCCTCAGAGTATCCCTCCTTAAGGATTTCGTTTAGTTTACGTATAAATAAATTAATTAATACAGAACCAAGCGTTAGTTTTGGTTTTTAATTATTGAAATAATAATGTTGTGTTTTTGGATACTTATAATGACAGCCGTCGGAATAGAGGCTGTTATTATATTATGAGGAATATGTATAACCTTTTGACACAAAATAATCCTGACTTTTCCGAACGTAACATCATTAATTATAAAAAAGGAACAAATAATATATAAACAGCACTTAGACATGACTTAATAATTTTAACAGTTTTTCGTCTTATTCCCTGATTTATTAAACAACACTAGCAGTTAAAAAGTAATGCAGTTCATTCATGGAATTTAAAGAATTTTGTTTGTTCTGAAATGTCTTTAAAAAAGTGTTTACTAAGACTAATTTATTTTGCAGGTGTTATTTGCATATGGGGTTTTTAATTACATTAAAAGTGCTGGAGTGAAAGGAATTTGTATGGAACCCTTTAACCTATGAGATATGAGTATTGCCACTCTGCACAATTGGGTTATTGTGGTGCCTCCATAGAGGATCATTTCGTGTCATTCCTTCTACGATCTTCACGTAATGATAATATACTGTGACAGATCTATCCTGTGAAAGCATTGCTCCTAATCTTTACTACTGAAATCTAAGGAGTGGACTTACTATTCTAAATGTATAACCAAAATGTAAAAGATAAACAATACGTAATATTTAAGAGGGCCATGAAAGTGTTTAGTTACAGGTTTAAAATGTAAAATACATTATAATCAAATCTGTTTTAATATGTTTTTAGAACATATTTACATAAAATAAAGTGAATTGTATCAATACTTTATTTTTCTCATGATTCAAAAATACCTTTAAAGAAAATGTAGGTATTCAATCATCTATGGAGTACAGCACTTGGCGGCTACTACCAACTACAATAGGCTATTGTTGTAATGAGTTTACGATGTATATGCCTGTATACACACACCTAGACGAGTCCTTCTATGGAGTACAGCACTTGGCGGCTACTACCAACTACAATAGGCTATTGTTGTAATGAGTTTACGATGTATATGCCTGTATACACAAACCTAGACGAGTCCTTCTATGGAGTACAGCACTTAGCGGCTACTACCAACTACAATAGGCTATTGTTGTAATGAGTTTACGATGTATATGCCTGTATACACAAACCTAGACGAGTCCTTCTATTCAATCATCTATGGAGTACAGAACTTGGCGGCTACTACCAACTACAATAGGCTATTGTTGTTATGAGTTTACGATGTATATGCCTGTATACACAAACCTAGACGAGTCCTTCTATTCAATCATCTATGGAGTACAGAACTTGGCGGCTACTACCAACTACAATAGGCTATTGTTGTTATGAGTTTACGATGAATATGCCTGTACACACACAACTAGACGAGTCTTCTAGGTACTACCAACTACAATAGGCTATTGTTGTTATGAGTTTACGATGAATATGCCTGTACACACACAACTAGACGAGTCCTTCTATTCAATCATGTGTGGAGTACAGCACTTGGCGGCTACTACCAACTACAATAGGCTATTGTTGTAGTAAGTTTACGATGAATATGCCTGTATACACACACCTAGACGAGTCCTTCTATTCAATCATCTATGGAGTACAGAACTTGGCGGCTACTACCAACTACAATAGGCTATTGTTGTTATGAGTTTACGATGTATAGGCCTGTACACACACAACCTAGACGAGTCCCTCTATTCAATCATGTATGGAATACAGCACTTGGCGGCTACTACCAACTGCAATAGGCTATTGTTGTAGTGAGCTTACGATGTATATGCCTGTATACACACACCTAGACGAGTCCTTCTATTCAATCATGTATGGAGTACAGCACTTGGCGGCTACTACCAACTACAATAGGCTATTGTTGTTATGAGTTTACGATGTATATGCCTGTATACACAAACCTAGACGAGTCCTTCTATTCAATCATCTATGGATTACAGCACTTAGCGGCTACTACCAACTACAATAGGCTGTTGTTGTATTGAGTTTACGATGTATATGCCTGTATACACACACCTAGACGAGTCCTTCTATTCAATCATGTATGGAGTACAGCACTTAGCGGCTACTACCAACTACAATAGGCTATTGTTGTAATGAGTTTACGATGTATATGCCTGTATACACAAACCTAGACGAGTCCTTCTATTCATTCAATCATGTATGGAGTACAGCACTTAGCGGCTACTACCAACTACAATAGGCTGTTGTTGTATTGAGTTTACGATGTAAATGCCTGTATACACAAACCTAGACGAGTCCTTCTATTCATTCAATCATGTATGGAGTACAGCACTTAGCGGCTACTACCAACTACAATAGGCTATTGTTGTAATGAGTTTACGATGTATATGCCTTTATACACATACCTAGACGGATCAATCATTATATGAACTCTTTGTAACGTTTAATACTATAGGTACTCCTATAATTAATTAATTTAAATGAAAACTAAGCACCTTTTTAGTCATTTACTTATCAATATATGAACATACTAATCAAGATTTAACAATATATTTTTGCCGTAATCATCCCTAATAATTATTTCAATTTGAAATGGTATATACTTGTACAGTCCATAAATGGGTGCAATAAAATAGGTATGCCAATAAGCATTACTATTGTTTTAATAAACACACTTCATTATTATTCATAGTTAACCCCACACAACGCGAATACATGTAGTTCACCAAGTTGTGTTATAGGACAAATCTAGTGATTCTTTATAATTTGTTATACTTAATAACAATAAACGAAACTTACGAAAAACACTCTTTCTTAGGGAAAAACTTTAGATTCCAAAGTTAGTTATTTTGGACGTATTTCGGTATTAGAGCAGGGGGACCTTGTCGGTTTTTTTTTATTTATTTTTTTTGCTGAAACTATTTTTACAGTAGATAAATAGCTAAAAAACATTGAGTATGGTCGTTTTTGTTTGCGAAAAAGCCGAGAAATTATGAAATCAAAGAAAAACAAAAAATTATTTTTTTAAATGTTTTATATAAATATAATTTGTACTCATTTTGTGGTAAATTTTGTCTTGATAACGAATATAGCACGTTTTTTTTTTTTTTAATGGGGCCATTATTAAGCGAGTTAGTGCTGGAAATGTGCCAGTTTCAGATTTTTATATGATATGCTTAGGTTGGATATTGTTAGGTTAAATTAGTTTGGGTTAGATTTGTTTTGGTCAGGTTATGTTATGTTTGTTCAGGTTACTTTGGGTTTGGTTAGTTAGATTTGGTTATGTTAGGTTAGGTTTGGTTGGGTTAGGTCATTTTGTTTTGGTTAGGTTATGTTAGGTTTGGTTAAGTTAGATTTATTTGATCAGTTTACATTATGTTTTATTAGATTAGGTTAGCAAAATCTAATTAAAAATTCAGCCTAACCTCTTAAAACCTAAGCTAACCAAAACTAACATAACAGAATGTAAACCTTTTTAACCTATCAATACCCGACCTGGCCCCATCTCAGTAAAACAAACTATAAACTACACATTGCTGGTGCTAATCAAAACCCTTGCTATATTCGTAGTGATGACAACATTCCGCAAAACGTGAATAATCACATAGCTTTATTAACGAAAAAAATATATATTTTCCATTTTTCCTCATTATTGTAATGTTCCAGGCTTTTCTATTGAATTAAATGATCTTACTGTCGTTTCTTAGTTATTTATCTACGATGAAAAAATTATCAATAAAAAATTGACAAGGGCCCTGTTCTATATTATTACCCTTGTTACAATATATTGTAACTGTGTTTAATACTAAGAAGGGCTGCCTCAGTGGCAGTCCAATTTGCGAATGTTATCTTGTACCTTGTGCAATGTTTACATTCATCAAGCTATATCATAGTACGTGTAGGCCTCAGCAATGAGTTATGTTCCAGGAGTCATCAGTGGGCTCGATCTACTCCAGTGGGAGCTGGAGTCCACGTGGGCGATCCAGGACGGGTTACTGGAGTAGATTACTTCTCACAGCTTTGTCTTCGGTTTGAAACTGACAGCCGGCTGTTAATAAAGGTTGTTTTACTGCGAATAAATTTTAGTTACTGTCAGTTGTATGGGTACCATTAATGTCTGCCTTACGGCGTCCCAAAAACTCCAGTAAAAACGTGTCCTTAAGGACGTGCAAATGTTAAACCACATTTTAATGCAACCAAGTAGTATTGTTCTGTTCATTCCTTTCGTTTATCTATAAACCTGTTTAGATAGCAAAGCAAATATGAAAAAATAAGGAAACCACTTCTGTAGTAAATATCAAAACATAATCGTTAATGGGAAAATAACTCACTAACTTTCAAAAACATACCAACGATTATAACATGAAATTTGAAACTTGTTCTTGAGAAAATAACTTATTTTGCTTGAAAATATAATAATTACGAAGATAAGCTGATTTTTCATAGAATAGTAGTTGATACTTTCTGTGTATTTTAATTGAAAATTGAGATGGCCTAAATTAAATTCAGTAAATCAAATTGAATAAATAAATTGGAGTGTACTTAAGGGAAGTTCAAACATTATGTAGAAAGAAGGGGCTAAAGAAAGGTATTATTATTGTAATTTTATCACCCAAACAACTTTTATTTTCAGTAGTGGCAGGGCAGCACATTTCTTTTCTAGTGGTATACATTTTCTTTTTTTTCAATTCTGTTATGAAACATTCCCAAAAAAGGCTGAGTGAAGACGAGCAAAGAAGATAGTTGTAAATAAAATAGATAACTTACGGTTGACAATGAATATAGACATGGAATCGATTAGTAATTAATGCGATGGCATATGTAGTTATTTAAATAAAAACTAAATGTTAGAGTTTAATTTTCAAAATAGTTTTAGTGCAAACCCATTTGTATATGATTTTCCAAAGGGTAATTGCAAACCTTCCCCCAATTTGATTCGGTTTGACATACAAGGATTACAGCATTTAATGGCCAACTACAAGTGTAATTGGGAGAGCCAGTGGCCGAGTGGTCTAAGGCGTTATAACTAGAACCTGGGTTAGAGATAACGTTAGTTCTAAACCTGGCCTTGACTGTTATTTTGTCAGTAATGTTCACCTTGTACTGTACTGGTTCTCTCCTTTACTCTGTCAGATAAGTTCCCAGCACAAACAAATAGTCCATGAGGAAAAGGAAGTCTAAGGTTGAAAAGGAGATCAGCCTTTCCTTTAATTTTTTTAAGCATTTAAATAAAATGCCACCCAATAAAGAACTAATCTAATCTGTTGGGTGAAGAATTGTCTAAAATATTTTCACTCTAAAAATACTTAATTAGAGTACTTATGTGCGTTTACCAAGTAGCCTACTTATAAAAAGACTTTACCAAGAATCCTCTGTGTAGAGCCGATAGGTTGGCCACCAGATTCATGTGATCTCCAATTACACATTATTTCGATCATGAATATCTGACTGATAGAACATTTATATTTTTGTGATGATACTAAGGGCTATGAGTCCAATTTTGAAAATAGATTGAGGGATTCACTTTAAAAAATAGTGCCTTGATATTCATTGCAACTGTTCAGTTAAACAGACACCTCTTGTTAATATAATCATACCTATTATCTATTTATGTATATTAAAAACTGTTATCTTTACTAATTAGTACTATTTTTATATGCTGTAACTATCCATTGGTCTATAAATATCTCTCAATAACCAATCAGTGGGAATCTAACAAAATAATCCTTTTGAAATCTTAATCTGCTTCTGATTAAACTCAGAACATAATTAATACTCTAAGTGATGGCACACCCGATAAACCTAAATTTATTCATAGCAAAACTGCCTTATGATACCCGTAATAAACTAAACTAACGAAATCAGTGGGAGACAGTAAATAAATTGAGTTATAATAGCCCCCGGCTCGAGGCTAGCTGGTGGGCAGTGGACTGAGTCCTCCCAAGCCCAGTTTAATTTCGTCAAGTGATAATAACACCTTGATACCATCAGGATCACCCTCTGGCTACTTGGCCGCTATTTCATACCTAAAGACATCTGGGTCTGGTTGTGTTTGTTCTCCAAAACATGTTATCTGTAGCAACCCACCCTTCACTCACTGAGAAACTCTCAAACCCATTGCCCTCACTCGAAAGAGTTTCTGCTAATTTCCAGTTTAATGTATTGTGTAATAGAATATGAGTGCCTGATAAATGTTCCTGAATAACGATACAGAACAAGACATTATTTTCGAAAATCCTTCTAAAACAGGTTGTCTGTTATCCGTGAAATTTCCAAAGAAGTAACGCTCTCGAGATATCTATAAAATATCTGTAATATATAGAAGTTTACCAATCTTAGCTTGCAAAATTTTCTCACCCCCTTTACAAAAAGGCAAAGACAGAAAACACGACCCCTTCGAAATTTTTGGCAATGCTTTAATGAATTTGAGGCTTTTCATAAAAAAAATCACATATGTCAACTTCTATGACGTTTCACAAAGGAAATTAAACAAACACATTTACAATAATGCTCAGTCACCTTTACGAAAATATCATCAAAACTTTACAAGTGCAAATTTATTCTTTGTATATATAGTGCAGAATTACTTAAATATTCGATGTATATATTAAAATAATTACATAAAATGTGAACATATGAGCTTAATATTAGTGGAAAGACTACTAAACCTATACCAATAATATTAGAATTGTTTGGATCTAGATCGAATAGCTTTTGAGAATTGTTTTGATTCAGTGAGTGGTTCAGGATTGCGGGTCAGACATTTTAGAGAATCAAAAAGCAGGTTGGCTCTAGTCCAGCAAACTCCGATTCAACGGTAGATTAAACCACTTGTTTGAAAATATATCACGTGTTTTAAAATATATTTTTAAAGTTTATTTTTAAGCCTCACATCGGCTGTCAAACCCAGTTAAAATTATATTTCTGTTTCATTTATATTTCTTTTGTATTTTATGTAGTTTTTAATATTATTTCAAATCAGACTTTGTTTATAGTCCTTGTTTTTTATCAGTTCTTTATGTACAACAATATGTTATATATTAAATGAATTAATAAGCATACATTTAAAGCGTCTCACATTCTTTAAGTTATATTTTAGTTTATCAAAAAATTTTTTTGTTACATAATGAAAATCTACACTGATCTGGTGAAGTTTCTATAAATATGTTTAATATAATTCATATTATCAATATAATAGTTATTTGCCGTAAATTTAGTAATATACACTGTTTAGTATCCATCAACATGTTAGTATTAGACTATCAGCCATACGTGTAATAAATAACTGTCATGTACCAGAGAGTAATATACCACTTTCGCCAAAATCAATATCTTAATAAAATATATATACAAACGGATATTTCTATATTGTACTGGTATAGCCAACCCCTCCCCCGAGGCATCTGTCCGAAGGACTTTGGCTCCCTTCCCTACTGGTCCTCCAGAAGTGATGAATATCCCAAACCAATCTCGCCATAATCCCAGGGGTTGGCTGGTTTGAAACTGTCTATCTGAACCAGGGTGGGTGTTTTGCACAACTTCCAGGCGCATACAAACTAAAAACTGCCTTTTGTACATTTACAAATAAAATTAGTCACTTTAATTTTTGAAATCACTATTTTCCTAGTGGTATAACAGACCAGAGTTCTCCCTATTGTGTAAGATGAAATGTTTTATTTAATAGTATTAAAGAACATTTGATGTACCGTACTTCAAATTGTAGAGTTACATCAAGCAATGCTTTAGATATAAACGTATTTTAATTTGCTAATATCGAGTTATTTTTTTCAGGATTTAAATCCATTACATATAATTTGCCATTTTTTTGTTTAATTTCTTGAAATACCATTAATTATTACTTTGTGTATGTTTACCTATATTTATGTGGCAAAGTGTACTTAAGATATGTTCTGACACATATATATTAACGATTTGAATAAAAAAAACTGGTTTATTTCTATGATAGATGTTTTAAGGAACACGTAGCTAGTTTGTTTTGTTGAACATACACGATACGTGTTATGTGTATTATAATAATGTTTGTATTTCTTTACGTAAAAGTTCGTTTATACAAAATCATTACCTTTGTTAGTATAACATATAATGTACGTTATGCATCGTAATACTTTTTCATATTTCTGCGTAAAAAAAAAAGACAAAAAAGAAAAAATAGGCTTTAAATATGAATCCTTTAAATAAAGAGCATAGGAAAAGTGTAAATTCGAGGAATATCTGGAATAATCAAAGCTTATCGTTTCTGATTGCGTTTAGTAGAAGCCCTTTGCTCAATCTAGGAGACACAGGAAATAAAGGGGAAAACTATTGACGACAATATATATTCATAAATTCAAAATATCAAAAGTAAACTAGGAATGCATTTCCTACTATCAGTGAACCATATACATGGAGGGGGTCCATAAATTACTAAAATACTAATAATAATTAAATACTAAATATTTCTGTAAAGATGTGAAATTACAAAACCAGAAACAAAATAAAAACTGAATACATATTGTGAAATTATTTGTGTCATTTTTAAGGCATTAACACATATATCATGGGTTAATGCCTGAAATATCCGAATTACATTCAGCTAATACTTCTATTACAACGTAGAGATCAATATACTGTAATATTCGGGATGAAGAGATGGACGTTGGTGACTATGTACAATGACAGCTCCTTGTATTTCCACTTCACTCAACCGTTGTGCGTGAAGAAAACTGAAACATCAAAGAGTCTTATTATAGACTGATCTGTCATTCATAAACAGAACCCTCGTGGGGTTCTGCCACTGACGCTGCTCGGTCATCTTCAACTAAAAGTCTGTAGTACCCTGGGAAAAGGGAAGGACCTTATTTAGGAAACTGCGATGGCTACAGGTCATGAATACATCTTTTGGACATATTTTTTTACGATACAATATCAAAATTAATCTTACCACCATTAAAGTAATATAATCGACCTAAACGTTTACAGATGGTTGTAATATACCAATTGTTATGTTACTGCAGTATATTTGACAATATAATATGTCTAAAATATGTTACAATAAGTTGCAGATTTGTTTGCAATAATTATTTGGTGATACTTATCTAATTCAAATTTTTGTATACACATTTTAAGATATGTGAACATATATTTACGCACATTTATCCTTATTAAATGAAGTGCTTGATTCACTGAAAATAAAAAATCCTCCTGGAACAAATGAGGCTAGAATTTACAGTTACAAAAGACAATTTAAAAATACTTAACAAATACATTTAAAGAAAATTATAAATTAAACGACATTTCACCAGGGCATCTACAGATTTGAATCTCTTAATGGAGTCTCTTTTACCTCCCTACGTTTGGACTCCGTTATCCTTGTGCCAGGATAAGAAGATTATTCGACAAAAAAATATTGTACCTTTCTTAAATAATTTTAAGCATTTCATAAAATCTAACTATTGAGACGAGGGGATATTTTATCTAAGGTAATTAACAGCCTATCATTTAAATATATCAAATAATATATATTAATAAAATAGTTACAAAATGTGATTCTAAAGTAAATCACATTTTGTAACTATAGTGAAATTAATAAACAATTAATTGCATACATACAGAAAATAAATAAAAAACAATACGTGCATTTAATCTAAAACTTTTGGCTTTCAATCTGTTAAACAGTTCATTGTGTGTATTATTAAACATTTTACGATATAGTGTAGTTCATATAAAAATAATGAACTATATCGTTCAGTATATAAGCAAAATCAAATTGTTTTGTTAAAAGTTTACTGCCAATAGAATGAGTTTGGATTTCAAAAGATCTAAATTATTTTTTAGAGTGTTACATTAAATATAATCGACAAATTCGTTGTTTCAATCTATGAATATTCAACCCGACTACCTCACCCACCCACTCATACACGTACGGTAGTACTGATCCACTAACGCACACATACACGTACAGTGAAACAGGAAGGTATGTGATTTTGAATTTAGTTGAATATTAATTGAAAATATGTCATAATGAATAATGTTTTAATTTTTAAAATGTTCGTATATGATTTAAATTATTCTCAAATTACATTAAAATTACCATACGTAACGATTGGTTTCATAATGTTGGTTCACTTAGTAGGGCCTATGAGATTCATATTACTCATGGTATAAAACAAGTACAGACAAATAAATAAAACTTTTTCAGCGTGGAATAAATATTCATTTGAAGAAATAATGCCTGTAAATGTCAAATTAATTATTTTATACTTATTTTTCTTACAGAAAACACGTATAAAATTATATTTTACCCTATTTTATATGAAAGCATGCAGCTGCTAAGTAGTTCACTTTATTAAGTAGTTTATTTTCTGAGTTCTTACCATGCAGCTTGTAAGTAGTTCACTATATAAGTTCTTACCATGCACCTGGTAAGTAGTTTATTTTCTGAGTTCTTACCATGCACTATATAAGTTCTTACCGTGCACCTGGTAAGTAGTTTATTTTCTGAGTTCTTACCATGCACTATATAAGTTCTTACCATGCACTACATAAGTTCTTACCGTGCACCTGGTAAGTAGTTTATTTTCTGAGTTCTTACCATGCACTACATAAGTTCTTACCGTGCACCTGGTAAGTAGTTTATTTTCTGAGTTCTTACCATGCACTACATAAGTTCTTACCGTGCACTATATAAGTTCTTAACATGCACCTGGTAAGTAGTTTATTTTCTGAGTTCTTACCATGCACTATATAAGTTCTTACCGTGCACCTGGTAAGTAGTTTATTTTCTGAGTTCTTACCATGCACGATATAAGTTCTTACCGTGCACTACATAAGTTCTTACCGTGCACTACATAAGTTCTTACCATGCACTATATAAGTTCTTACCGTGCACTACATAACTTCTTACCATACACCTGGTAAGTAGTTTATTTTCTGAGTTCTTACCATGCACGATATAAGTTCTTACCGTGCACTACATAAGTTCTTACCATACACCTGGTAAGTAGTTTATTTTCTGAATTCTTACCATGCACGATATAAGTTCTTACCGTGCACTACATAAGTTCTTACCGTGCACTACATGAGTGCTTACCATGCACTATATAAGTTCTTACCATGCACCTGGTAAGTAGTTTATTTTCTGAGTTTACCATGCACGATATAAGTTCTTACCGTGCACTACATAAGTTCTTACCGTGCACTACATAAGTTCTTACCATGCACTATATAAGTTCTTACCGTGCACTACATAAGTTCTTACCATGCACTATATGAGTTCTTACCGTGCACTACATAAGTTCTTACCATGCACTACATAAGTTCTTACCATGCACTACATAAGTTCTTACCATGCACTACATAAGTTCTTACCGTGCACTATATAAGTTCTTACCGTGCACTACATAAGTTCTTACCGTGCACTATATAAGTTCTTACCGTGCACTACATAAGTTCTTACCGTGCACTATATAAGTTCTTACCGTGCACTATATAAGTTCTTACCGTGCACTACATAAGTTCTTACCGTGCACTACATAAGTTCTTACCATGCACTACATAAGTTCTTACCATGCACTATATAAGTTCTTACCATGCACTATATAAGTTCTTACCATGCACTATATAAGTTCTTACCGTGCACTACATAAGTTCTTACCATGCACTATATAAGTTCTTACCATACACCTGGTAAGTAGTTTATTTTCTGAATAAGTAGTATTCTATGAAGAGTAATTAGTAGAATACTAACAAGGAATAGCAAATCTACTATTTACTAATACGATTTCCCTCTAAACACACTAAAGAGTAGTTTTAATATCAAGGGCTATTAGATATAATTAGTTTTTTAAAAGAATGATTATCTTTTTTAAGTTCTGACGTGTGATTATCGTGTTTTGTTATACGTAGCGTTCTTTCACTATCTGCACTGTATCGTCCTCAGTTTTGCCCTCAGTATTCATTGTTGAGGATTCAGGCTGCACCTAGTGTCTTTGAGACCTGTGTAATTCTTGCAATAACGTATCATAATATTTAAAATATCGTAGTAATATCTTAATTAGTTATTTTAATTCCACTGATAGTTCAACGAGTTGTTTCTTTGATCACGTAGACTAGTTTAAGTTATGTTTCCCTTCCAGACATTCAACTCCAGAAGTGGGCAACAATAGTCAGTAACCGGCTGTCTCAGTGACCTTTAATGTCTTTGGCAATCGATGACCTCACTCCCGATAACCTTATTATCTTCCATAATGACTGCTTTTTCCCTCTATGGCAGCGCCGCCTGCACAGGCTATTTATATCAGCCACCAAGCCTCATCTAAGTAATTTTGTGTAACAATCCAGCCTTAACACTTTGGAGATGTTGCTTTACGAGCAAATTATTAAATACAATATTCAATTTTTTTTAAGGGGAGGTCAATCTCCTTTTTAATAGTCTGCAGAGGTTGGTTTTAATCCCATTACAACAATTTTATTTTTTACTGACGAACATTTGTGTATGAGGTATCATTTTAAAAGTTATCATATTGCGCGTGGATTTGATTTTAATATTTTGAATATATACGCCTAGTTTTGAAAAATAGGTGAAAATAAAAACGTCAAACTAAATGTTTTTATAGTTTTTTTATAAAACTTATTAGAAATATGAAAATGAATTCCAACGCGCATTTTAATTCTTGATCAAATGCAATTTTTTGGAAAATTCCGATTGAAAATAACTGTTTGTCCGATTCGTATGTCCGGTTCGAAAATAACATTGTTCTTATGGGATTAAAACCAACATGGCCGACAGATTAAGCAGACTCCTAACCTTACGCTATCCTTTCCCCATAGAGTATTGATCTGTGCGTGGAACTTCTCAGACAGCGAAAGGGGGAGAACCAGTACAGTACTATTACTGATAAAAACTAACAGTCAAGGCAGGAAGTTCCTGGGCTATCTCAAATTCAGGTTCAAAGTCCTGACACCTTAGACCGCTCGGCCACCGGCCCATGTGGTGGCTCGCTATCTATGCTTTCTGTATGTCAACGCGTGTGCTATGATAACCTTTTTATATTTTTTATACTACTCATGTTTTTCCTTTTATGTTGACATACAAGGAATATATCTGATTTGCAATCGTCAATATATTATCTACCATCAATGTGTCTGTATAGAACTGATTCTGTAATGTAAATAATTTACACAGTACCAAGTACGGGGCTCATTATTTTAAAATGTACGAGCTAATTTGTTTAACACAAATTTAGAAACTATTTATTCTCGTATAAAACACGCTATTTTTTAACATGACGTATATATTTTAATTAATAGGTTTAAATTAATCATCATACATTAGCGAACAGTAATCAAAACTAAACATTAAGTTCAATCATACAAAACTAATAGAATTCTCAAAATTGCATGAAATTTACGTTGAAACCTAAAGATCAAGCATATTATATAACACTCAATAATAAGAAGTATTCAATCAGTTTTGAATAAGCTGTTATATTTTTTATAAATGTAATACAAAAGTAGACAAAATTAACAACGTCATCCTCACAGTACGTCAACCAAACTAATCGAACAATTAAATATCGTAATAAATTCCATAATTAAATCATTATTGTGACTGATTGATTGTTAGCTTACAAGTTAGGTTCCTTATTTATATTTAATTAGATAATTAAATAAATATTTTATATTAACAAAAACGGAAAAAGGACTATTTTTCTCATTACAAATAATATAGAAGTACCAATCGTACCTGCTTGGCTATATAAATACTAACTTAGTAATTATTTGATCCCTGAAAGACAGACTAGTTTTCCCTAAATGGATCGCTATATTGGTTTATTGATAAATGTTTTCCCACTATTGAATTCACTTAGTATAACTGTTCTGTATGATGTATTCTATGTATAACTGGCATTGCGTTGTTTCCATAACATGATGGACATTACCTTCATTATACCCAAAAGGGCTTCAATAACAATGTGACCCTGTCTTCCTAAGGGCCCTTTGTCGACTGCCGCCTGTTGCCGCTGACGACGCTGTTCGCGTATTCATGAGCCGTCTCCATCTCACCTTCCACTCGCCTCCACTGTTGTACTACTCTAATCGTATTTGTCGGTGGCTTTCCGAGGAAATCTCTAATCGAATTGACAGCCTTAGTCCCGGGCTACCATCAGTGCTCCGTCCAGGACGTGCTTCTTATTCCGAATGGGAAATCAACTCCCTCAATTTCTTAAACAAAACTAAAATAACTGTCCTCTGGTGAATCCATTCGTATACTTGTTTGTAGTTTTGCTTTAAGTTAATTTATTCATAATTTCTGCGAGTTGCTAACATCAGCTGACTGCGTGATAAGTATACATAGTTTTGAATTATTAGGATTTAGTATAACTAGGTTACGTTTTTTAAAAGGATTTTATTAAACATTAGGGCACTTCTAAATCTAGAAAGTATCCGTTCGTGACATTCAGCACAATAAACCAGAAATTTAGATGCATTTTGACGGTTTATGGAAGAGAATTAATTAATTCTATTGGATCTAATTTTTTCTTTTTTTTATATAATTCAATTCTGAGAAAACCTATTATACTACAAATAAGTACGGCACATTAAATGAATCACTAATAAATTAAATATGCAATTTAAATTCATAAAAATTTGACATTTAGTCACTATACAACCATTTAGGTTTAGCATAGTATAGACACATTTTCTGTGTATAGTAGAGTAAAGTATACTCATAAAATATTGAGACAAGTCTTGAATATTTACAACTATGAATTTAAAATGGTGAGCAAAATCTCCATAAAATCTTGCCAATAGTTTACGTTCTTGAACATTAACACAGCAGTTGGCAAGATTCCCTTGCTTAAAATGAAACCCACTAGTTATTTCTTAAATCACTAGTGCTTCCAACTCATAATACCCTTTCTTGTATGAACCGTGATACATAAATTTGAAATATCCGGTCGTTAGAGAATACTGTTTTTAAAGGTTGGCTTCAATCCAAGGAGTTGCTATATATCAGTAACAACTGGTATTCACGTCGACAAACGATGTATTTAAGTCTCATTAGAAGTAGGAGATATGTGCCTGTAGTTGTGGAGGAGGTCGGTGAGTGAGGTTTAATAAGAGACTACGGGAGAGGTCTCCAGCAAGATGGAGGATCGGTCCACGCCTGGAGTGTGAAGTACATCCAGGTGTTCTTTGAACACGTTTCTTCCGTTAGTATATGATCGGAATTGTCAGATGGCTCCATTTGTGGGATGTATTACCCCGATAAAACATAAAATGTTTTTAGACAAAAAATGAGATTGTATCTATTCATAAATTACTTTCCGTATTGAAATTCAATTTCCATTAAATTTGTTCTCAACACTGATTTCTTAACCTTAGCATAATGCAGCCCACCCATTCACCCCATTCAAAAGGTCTGCGTTAGGTTTAATATACGATTAAACTCTTTTGTCGTCATCGACCTTAAAGAAACATTAAAAAATGAGTTTGACAGAGTTCGGATTTTCTAGGGTAATACACTCAATTACCCTTACGTGCATATAGTAAAATAAGCAAGTAGTACCATAAAAATAATTTAGCACCTACATTTTTCAAACTAATTTAAAAATACACCCTATATTTCTGGTTGGAATCATCTATAAATATGAAATACAAATACAGTTGACAAACTAACTGATCACAGTTTCTCAAAAACAATTAAGCTTTTGACCATAAAATATTCTTCGTAGACTCTAGGATTTTCAAAATATATAAATATTTACTCACTGAGAGCTAAAATAAGGTAAATAATAGATATCCCGATTGTGGCAAATAGAGTGCTCTCTATACGAATTAAATATCTTGGAGCGGTAAAACTTGATTTTAGAGGTTTATTTAAATAATATTATGGTAAAATGTGAAGAAAATAACAAAATTACTCGATTGAAAAAACAGGATACTTACAATGGTGTTGGTACGTGAATCGTTCAGAGGTACCGTTTAGTGTCCTATAAAAACAACAAGGCTACTGGTCCTTACACCAAATCCGCTCCCTAAAAATGGATTACACCCTTGCAGACAAAGCATATTGAAAAGGAACAAAAATAAAAAAAGTATTCATCTCTATGGTTACTAAGTGCACAAATTGCAAACATTTCTTGAGTCAAAGAATGAATGTGATCCTACAGCATGAAGTTCTGTAAAACCACTCAATCATGCTTGCTTCATTCCAAATTTACGACTGAAATTTATAACATCAACAAAACAATAGAGCAAACCCAAGGAAGATATGACGTCTCAGCTGAACCCGGCTCCGGAGACTACAAAGTGAAAATCAGTGGGTGGAAATTCGTCATTAGCCCCTTGATTGTCAAAGACAACGAGTCGCCCCCGGCTCTGTTGTGGCAGTGAAATTACCCCCGCCAATTACACTCGTGTAATTGTAATTGCCTTAAGTGATAATGGCTTTGATAACGGAAACGGAAGCGCTACCCGGCACCCGCTGACAAATTAAATTACTTCGAATCTGCCTTTGAAATCCCACTGTATCAATATTGTTATAAAGTTGGTTCTTTACTTCTACATGGTTTGTTGTTGTGTATCATATCTCAGTGAACGTTCGCTACAATATAGTAACGTTAATAGAGTTATTTTGGTGAATTGTTATTAAATTACTATATTTTATGTTTCAGGTTAGTGTTAATAAGAAGTAGAATGATAGAAGCTCTTCGTGCTTAAAAGTAAGTAAGACTTAATTTATAATCTTCAAAATGTATTTCCCTCCTTAGGAAGTAACACATTCAATACAAACCTGACGAAAATATAGCAATACAAAAAGAAAACTAAGGGATAATGGAGCTAACATTGACATCAACGAGATACAATGTTACATAAGATCCATATAAAACAAATCAACATTTTAAAAAATAACGCGAAGTAAAGAGTAATATTTTTATCTAGGCTTACTTTTCACTGCTGGATTACTAGACTAGCTCCCACTAACATTTTCTTGATTTTTTCACCGGTTTTGTATTTTGAAGTGTTTTAAGGTTATAAAATGTTTGGCTGATGTCTGTCTGACTGAGTTGATCAGCTGGTCGAGATGGATGTGGGAGAAGTGACTGGTAATCGAAAATCGACATTTTGAGACCTACTTCATCAGTCAAAGCTGTCGTTAAAATTAAACACTATACAATCATAAGTTTATAATCATAAAAGAACATAATTTCTGTGAGGCTATGACAAACTGCGTGAATTAAAGATTTCCGTTTTTCATATAATTGAAGAGGTAAAGGTATTTCGCCAAGTTAATAGTGTTGTCTGCCATTTTGAAACAGAGGAAAAACGGAGAATACTTATCTTCAACATGATTTTGTTAAATTAAAATGAACCTGAATGCCAAATATCATTACAACTGGTGAACATGTCAGGACTTAACTGAACAATAACCTTATAAAAAAATAAACAGATGGAAACCAGACAGTAGAATTCAAACAGATATCTTTTTTTGCTAGATAAGCTATATAAAGTGGACACAGAAAGATAATAAATGAAATACAACGAAACATATACTTAAAGAGTCACAGTTGGAAGTTAAGTCCTCCTTTCACTGACCACGGGAGGTAATCCACGTGCCGTAATTGGAGGCGTTGTAGGAAGGGTCGTCTGCCCACAGTTGACCAGATATGATCAGCTGTTATTGATATTCATGCGCCATTGTTTGGCAGGAAGTGCAGGTACGATGATACAATTAGCGTCATCTGCAGTAACAAGGTTTACATCCGTGTGTGTTCATTTGTATCAGGGTCAATCAGTGTAGTACGAATTTGATCACACTTTACACGATATTGTGTAACCCTAAACTATTTTAGAACTGTACAAATGTGTGAGTTTAAAGGAGGGCTCGTTCATGGCATCTATCATGACTTGACCTTTCTTTAGTCACTTCACAATACTTCAGGGGGCTCAGTATAACGGTGATCTTGGTGTAAGTGAATATTCTTGGAATTTATCAATTTACTATTAAAGAATAGATACAAAAATAATGCAAATGTTTGTCTGAAATACCTATAACTTAATTTACTAAATTATCAATTACAATTTAAGAGGGTTTGCGTTCAAATGAACTTGAGGACGCTTATAAACACATATTTGAGACCTCTTAAGATTACTAAAATAAACCAACTTATAAAGCATACGATGTTCTACTTAGAAAATTAAAATACAAACCTGAAGTTCGATCTGCCCTACTTCGAACTTCAGTGTACCTCTAAAAATTTTAAATCAATATAGTATCTATTTTTATTCCAACATATCAAAGGATCGATGTAACCATAAAAATCTAAAATATTGAAAATGAAAAAGAATAATGCCCTACAGAGTCTCAAAACAAATCACACAATTCAGAAAAATCCAAATTAATATTTTGAATTAGTCGTCTTGTGAATATCATAAGTACGTGGGCGGGTAGAAAAACTGTATAAAAGCAAGTGTATCCTTTTTAATTTCATTATTAAAAGGTTACGTAGGAGAATTGTTCAAGTAGAACGTGTCTCCAGGTATACATCTTGCATCTAAGGGTAGATACGTAGACCGTTACAGTAGTGTCTCCTACAGAAGTACGCACGTATGTGAGTTGGTTAAGGTAGGAGGGCTGTTATAGTAGTGTCTCCCACAGAAGTACGCACGTATGTGAGTTGGTTAAGGTAGGAGGGCTGTTATAGTAGTGTCTCCCACAGACGTACGCACGTATGTGGGTTGGTTAAGGTAGGAGGGCTGTTAAAGTAGTGTCTGCCACAGAAGTACGCACGTATGTGTTGGTTAAGGTAGGAGGGCTGTTAAAGTAGTGTCTGCCACAGAAGTACGCACGTATGTGTTAGTTAAGGTAGGAGGGCTGTTAAAGTAGTGTCTCCCACAGACGTACGCATGTATGTGGGTTGGTTAAGGTAGGAGGGCTGTTAAAGTAGTGTCTGCCACAGAAGTACGCACGTATGTGTTGGTTAAGGTAGGAGGGCTGTTAAAGTAGTGTCTCCCACAGACGTACGCACGTATGTGTTGGTTAAGGTAGGAGGGCTGTTAAAGTAGTGTCTCCCACAGACGTACGCACGTATGTGTGTTAGTTAAGGTAGGAGGGCTGTTAAAGTAGTGTCTGCCACAGAAGTACGCACGTATGTGTTGGTTAAGGTAGGAGGGCTGTTAAAGTAGTGTCTGCCACAGAAGTACGCACGTATGTGTTAGTTAAGGTAGGAGGGCTGTTAAAGTAGTGTCTCCCACAGACGTACGCACGTATGTGGGTTATTTAAGGTAGGAGGGCTGTTAAAGTAGTGTCTGCCAAAGAAGTACGCACGTATGTGTTGGTTAAGGTAGGAGGGCTGTTAAAGTAGTGTATCCCACAGACGTACGCACGTATGTGGGTTGGTTAAGGTAGGAGGGCTGTTAAAGTAGTGTCTCCCACAGACGTACGCACGTATGTGGGTTAGTTAAGGTAGGAGGGCTGTTAAAGTAGTGTCTGCCACAGAAGTACGCACGTATGTGTTGGTTAAGGTAGGAGGGCTGTTAAAGTAGTGTCTCCCACAAACGTACGCACGTATGTGGGTTAGTTAAGGTAGGAGGGCTGTTAAAGTAGTGTCTGCCACAGAAGTACGCACGTATGTGTTGGTTAAGGTAGGAGAGCTGTTAAAATAGTGTCTCCCACAGAAGTACGCACATATGTGTTGGTTAAGGTAGGAGGGCTGTTAAAGTAGTGTCTCCCACAAAAGTACGCACGTATGTGGGTTAGTTAAGGTAGGAGGGCTGTTAAAGTAGTGTCTGCCACAGAAGTACGCACGTATGTGGTGGTTAAGGTAGGAGGGCTGTTAAAGTAGTGTCTCCCACAGAAGTACGCACGTATGTGTTGGTTAAGGTAGGAGGGCTGTTAAAGTAGTGTCTCCCACAGAAGTACGCACGTATGTGGGTTGGTTAATGTAGGAGGGCTGTTAAAGTAGTGTCTCCCACAGAAGTACGCACGTATGTGGATTGGTTAAGGTAGGAGGGCTGTTAAAGTAGTGTCTCCCACAGAAGTACGCACGTATGTGGATTGGTTAAGGTAGGAGGGCTGTTAAAGTAGTGTCTCCCACAGAAGTACGCACGTATGTGGATTGGTTAAGGTAGGAGGGCTGTTAAAGTAGTGTCTCCTACAGAAGTACGCACATATGTGGATTGGTTAAGGTAGGAGGGCTGTAAAGTAGTGTCTCCTACAGAAGTACGCACGTATGTGGATTGGTTAAGGTAGGAGGGCTGTTAAAGTAGTGTCTCCTACAGAAGTACGCACGTATGTGGGTTGGTTAAGGTAGGAGGGCTGTTAAAGTAGTGTCTCCCACAGAAGTACGCACGTATGTGGGTTGGTTAAGGTAGGAGGGCTGTTAAAGTAGTGTCTCCCACAGAAGTACGCACGTATGTGTTGGTTAAGGTAGGAGGGCTGTTAAAGTAGTGTCTCCCACAGAAGTACGCACGTATGTGTTGGTTAAGGTAGGAGGGCTGTTAAAGTAGTGTCTCCCACAGAAGTACGCACGTATGTGGGTTGGTTAAGGTAGGAGGGCTGTTAAAGTAGTGTCTCCCACAGAAGTACGCACGTATGTGGGTTGGTTAAGGTAGGAGGGCTGTTAAAGTAGTGTCTCCCACAGAAGTACGCACGTATGTGGGTGGTTAAGGTAGGAGGGCTGTTAAAGTAGTGTCTCCCACAGAAGTACGCACGTATGTGGTTGGTTAAGGTAGGAGGGCTGTTAAAGTAGTGTCTCCCACAGAAGTACGCACGTATGTGTTGGTTAAGGTAGGAGTGCTGTTAAAGTAGTGTCTCCCACAGAAGTACGCACATATGTGTTGGTTAAGGTAGGAGGGCTGTTAAAGTAGTGTCTCTCACAGAAGTACGCACGTATGTGTTGGTTAAGGTTGGAGGGCTGTTAAAGTATATGTGTTTTGGTTAAGGTTGGAGGGCTGTTAAAGTAGTGTCTCCCACAGAAGTACGCACGTAGGCCTATGTGTTGGTTAAGGTAGGAGGGCTGTTAAAGTAGTGTCTCCCACAGAAGTACGCACATATGTGTTGGTTAAGGTAGGAGGGCTGTTAAAGTAGTGTCTCCCACAGAAGTACGCACGTATGTGTTGGTTAAGGTAGGAGGGCTGTTAAAGTAGTAAATATTCCTAATGTTAATCCTAGGAATGTAAAAAGCTCATAGATTTTAACAAACATGTTAAATCGCATCTTTTAAAATGTAATAAAATAAGATACTTAAAACCTAAATATTTTCTCCTATCCTATGAATGACTCAAATTTGTTTTCATTTATTAGTAGAAAGATATAACCCTTAATACAACAGGATTATTAAGAATGATCAAAAATGGGTCCAACATAATCAATTAATAGTAAATGAATTAACATGATTGTTGCTCATGATTGGTTTCAATAAATAAAATTTAAGTACAATGTTTTCCACACGATTTACTTTAAAACAGCATAGACAGGTATCTATCGACCCAACAGTCTATAAGACGTCTGAGAATTTCCCTCCTTATTTTCCGGCCGTGTGAAGTGGGGAGATAAGCTGTGACCCCCAAACAATTACAAGGCTCTGATCCATGCCGTCCCGCCTGTCCTGTCTGCAGCATCATCAATCACGGGGTAGCTTTACACTCCCCCCCCCCCACCACTTCTCTGGCATAGCTGACCCTATCCACCTGAGGTAATTCCGGAATCAGTACGTGGAATAGGGAATTTCACCATCGGTCTTTTACTGTTTCTTGGAAAACTCAATTATATAAGAAACGTCTGTCTTATATATTAATTAAATTTTCAGATGATATTTAAATATTCGGATAACCCTCTGTGCCTATTTACTATAAAAGCTACTTTTTTTTATACAATTTACATGGAAAGTTTTACTAGAGGGTTGAAGATCTATTTATAGTTCTGTATGTTGTATAATTAGTTTCTTTAAAAAGTTATTGTATTTCAATCGCTGAAATTAAATGTGAACACTAAATATTGATAAACTTATACAGTATACTGTATAAATATTATAAACTCGTTTACTAACAAAACCACATGTCGAGTACTAACTTTATATATGTAATTGTTACTATATAGCAAATCATATTAACTTTACATCAAACTTCACTTACTACATTATAAAACGTAACTGAAATATATATTTAGAACTAAAAAGTTTTTACAAAAAATAATATATATCACTCTCACGTTTGAACAAGCATTTAGTGTATATACACTTAACTCCTGTTTAACCTTCAAGACAGGTTCAACGTTCAATACCACAATACTTGTATATGTGGGTGGGTCAATACCACCGGATAAGTATGTGTGGGTGGGTGGATTAGAACCACTAAACGTGTATGAGTGGGTGGGTAGATTAGTACCACTGTACGTGTATGAGTGGATAGGTGAAATAATACCACTGTACGTGTATGAGTCAGCGTGGTCCTCCCTGGTATGAGTGGGTAGGTGGGTCATTACCATGGTATGTGTATAGTTAGGTTAATACCACCATACGTGTATGGATGGGCGGGTTAAGCCTGTAGAGGGAACAGCATCAATACAACATGGCTAAAATCTTATTTTACTAATGAAGCCTTATGCTTTTGCTAAGCATGCTGATTTATGAAATGATTGTTTTAATTTTTATTTACCCTGATGCTTAAACCATTCTTAAGGAATTGGTTTTAATCATCAGGAATCAAGAAATACACCCCCTCCTCTCATATTTTAAAATGATGCAAATCATGTTTCGGCTCATAACAGCTATCCAGAAAAGATTCACTACAGTATAAATATATAATAAAAAAAAGCTAACGAATAAGATAAGGTGATTTCCAAACAAGTAATGTACATAAACTGAGTTACTTTTACACAAACATGGTTTTTTGGTATGTCAAACCCACGCCATAAGCTTAAATTATCAAATTGTTGAATAATAATTTTTGAAATAGAATGAATGAGAGTCACTGAACAATTACAATTAATTATGACATGACTAGTGTCTCCATCTTTTGGTGTAATAGACCTAAATATTCTTGGTTTAAAACACAATTAAATAGTAACATTTATTTTTTCCCACTAAACACTAACATGTAGATAACATGAATGAACACTAAGTTTTTGTATAGATTATTATTCATCCCTTGTCCCAAGTATACAACTCGTTCTTCGGTCAAAGAAGCATAGAACAGAAGTTGCATTATTAATATCTAATAAAGAATGATACGTAGTAATTCTTGAAATGTAAAACTCGTACAAAATAATGTCAGTGCAACGTCTAACCTTAGCGTTGAGAAAAAATAAACATAAAACACAGTACATGCCCTAACCTAAAAACTGCCAAGCAGTCATAGATTCCCACCTTTGATCTGGGAGCGTGTCAAGTCACAACCAATTAGGATCCTCTGTCGTACGTAGGCGCCGGAGGGAGTGTTCTCCAGGGTACCCATCCGACGTGGGTGGAGGAAGTGTTCTGTTGTCGGCGTAACACGAGAAAGGTACAACATTACATCCGCAGACATGCAGGAGTTCGTTTAATTAATTGGAAACAGTCCAGAAGGGAACGACGGGAAACGGATGTATATCAAAATAACCTCTATGGAATACATCTAGTACGTAGGCACAGAACGTCAGCACATGAATTCGGCGCTGTTATAACGACTTGGTAGTTAATTATAACGTACATTCGTCCCAAAGTACTCGGTCGTCGTGTATTTTGGTAAACTACCTCCAGAACTGTCGTCTTGCACCTTTGACCAGGTAAATGTCGTGGCTCTGCCAACTCTTTTTCCCACTGGCACTAACTAATGAGAATATATTTTGGGGTAAACTTAGAAATATGTTTAGAGACAAGTTTGCTGATGTGCTCACAAGCGGTGCTAATGTATTCGCATTTTAAACTTAATGCTTTTCGTGAAAACTAATTTACTATTATAATTTCGTTTAGTTGAAAATATATTGATATTTTAGTTTGATTATTATTAGAATTATTAGGTATATTTTGGTGTATTTGAATTCTTCAATTATTCTTCTATTGATATTTTGATTCAACTAGACAAATAGTTTATTTGTCGTGAATGAGTCATAAGTCATGAATGGCTTAGTAGCAAAACAAATAAATCATGCCCCATCCAGAGCCTCTAACTGACCATTGTTTCATAGTCTAATAACTGTTTCTAATTTTTAAACGTATTCAGTTAGTATTAGGCTGAAGAATTGTGTTCATTGGAAAGAACCCGTAATAAAGCCACCTATCTACATAAAATGATATAAAATTATTTTTATATATCGTTCAAAATGAGAAGTATTTTGTCGAAACAGATATTTGTACCACACATAGTTAAATGTTGGGCTTAAGATAAACACAGTCGTTAAAAGGCAGTAAACATGTTTGGCTTTATGTATTTATTATTACATTGATGTTTTTAAATGTTACAAATGTTTCACAAGAAACAATAGTGAAAGGTTTGGTTTCGCAATTCTGAGCACTCGAATCTATTTATAACAATTATTAAACTGGACTGATTTTTTTTATTTGGGATCCTTAAAAATGTTCTGGTTAATCTTTGATATTTTCAAAAAAGTGAATACATGTGTAACACATTTTTAAATAAAGAATTATTTTATACGAGTTTAGTTTTGAAATCAGTAAACATTAATTTTACAGTGTTTAAATTACAGGAAAATAAATATTTTTTAATAAGGGAAAAGAACAAAATGTATATTTCAGTACCAGCTAAAAACTACAGTCAATTAGTAGTTTAACTATAGTGGTTCCTGCTTCACGTTGTTAAAGTAATAGTCTACCAGTTAGCCTGTGATAGTATATTTGAATGTTATATCTCATGTGCTTCGGTTCAACTCTCTAAAAAGTTCTCTTTAATTTAACTCCAGAAATTAATTCACCATTTACCTAATTTGTTTTTCCTGAAACAGGATTAAACGTAAAATGTAAACCACTTAGATACCTGGAGTTAAATTTTCTAAAATTGATATATTTTAATAATATTTATCTTAAAACTTTCCAACGTTCCTCCTAAGCAAATACTTACCTTAACTCTTTCAATCGTTAATTACCTGAAGGAAAGTTATTCTCGTTATATTTATGTACTCGTGAGAGAGAGATTATACAACGAGAAACAAGTGAACTGTTCATTTCCTCAACACACTGGCAAATGAAGACGTTTTCCTCCGGAAACAGGTTGTGGAAAGTAAACGTTTTAATAAGACCTTGTAAGACACTCCGTTGTGTAAAACCCAGCACTAATTTGGTTAAAGCAAAGCGGCTCTCAGATAAGCGTATTAAAGCCGCTTCCTGAAGTAATCCACTGCTCCTTAAATGTTTTGTTTTAGTACAAAAGAAAGATTTTAAATTGTTTTCATTAGTGTTCAAAAGAGAGTATATTTTATTATTTTCATATATGTATATTAAACTGCAATAATTTATTAATAAATAGTTTTTAATTAATTGCAAACAACAGTGTACAACAATAAGATTAAAACAAGTTGAAGGATATCTTATTTAACCAGGCTAAATTGCAACTACAAATAATTCCTCTCTAAATCTAAACCTGGGGGACCAGCGGTTACTTCCCGAGCACCACCAGTTACTTCCGGGGCACCACCAGTGAACGAGCAGGATTCCTCGCTAGTCCCCCATCCAGGGAACAGCCACGCACGATGTTATACTTGATGCCATTATCTTGCAATAAATTTGGAACTCTCCGGTCAGGGCTATTGGGCTAAATGTTTAATTGCAAATAGTAAATGAGCTCATTAAATAAAGAAACAAATTGTTTAAGTTTAAAATCACCACAGAGTAAAGGTTTAGTTAGGCCACAGAGCCAACAACACTTAATCGTAGACTTAAAAGTTTTTTTTAATAAGTAATATTTACACAAAGTATAACAAGTAATATAGTGCTTGTAAGTGAGAAAAGAAGATAATCTTGTGTTAATAACAATTAAAATAAGTTAAAACTAATTCAATGTTTTAAGTATGATTAACGTAAACTGGGTGTTATTTAATACTGATTTTTTAAGGAGGTAAAAAACAAGACAAGTTTAGTTAAAATAATTAATTAGAGGAATTAATTATAATAATTAATAACTAAGGTAAAGGAAATTTATCATATTAATTAATCGTTTTGTCAAGTTCTTTCTTTGCTTGTTTAGTGTTGGATATATAGTGACTTGTGGATGCCGTTATTGTCTAGTGTCGTGGTTGTCTTTCGTTAAAACACATTCACTTTTGTAGTGATTTAGTTGCAACATTTATAGCAAATCGTATTTAAATATAACAAATATATAATAAGTACTGAATATGGTATATTTAATTTAGTTAAAAGAAAATATATTTTCTGATATTTATTTTAGGAGTTCTGAGATTTATATGCTTTTCTAAAACATTAGAATAATACACACATTTAGAAATATTATGGCTTTTGTTAGTATATTCGTAATTTTAGGTATAATATTTCTATCTAAATTAAACAAGTTTATCGATTAAATGTCAAATGTTCTTTTTTTTAAATATTTGTTTACACTCAATATTATTTAACTTTTTTGTAATTTCCAAATAAACATTGAGTAACCATAACAGGATAAATAAAAATTTTAAAAACCCATTGTACAATTAATGTTTAGAAGTATTACGCATTCAGAAAAAACCATATCTAACTGAAAGATCACAAATGGTGAATTATCAACGACGCACATTTGTATAAACAAGGAACAGATCAGAGAGTGAGAGATGATAGATCAGGACCTAACTTATAGATCAGCAGCAGCTGTTGGTGCTGATAGATTACATCATCAACCCTCCATGGCTTCTCTCTCTCCAACCCCCTCCCGTGCTGTGTGGGGCACTTCTGATAGAATAATTCATTTCTCCGTTTGTAAGTGTGGAAAAATTTATCAAATTATCATTCACCTTTAAAAATGTTTTTAATTTTCCGTCACAAGACAAGCACTTCATTGGAGTTAGGTAGTGGAATATGTATACAATGTCCTGCTGCATTTTCCTCGTGGTAATTTGGTTTAGCTATATACTTCTTTCTGACAGTTTACATTTTTATTAAATCGTGCATTTCAATACAGCGATTGTTCGTTCCTTTCTGTGCATGTATTTAGCTTCCAGTAATGCATGAAATATTTCTTTTAAGTTTTATAAACGGAATTTTTTTAAAGTTTATAGTAAGTTTTGTGTTTCTAAAACATACTTAATACGATACAAATAAAATTATTCGAAAATAATGTGCTTCAATTTCACAGTATTTATGTCATCAATGAATACGCTCATAGTAAAATTAGAGATAAAATTGGTATAAAAAGTTCTTGCACAAATTTTTTACATTCTCCAGCTTATAAATAATTATTTTATTTTCATTTGATTTTTTTAAATTTTTATATTCATTTTTTACTAACACAATTAATTTAACGATGATGTAATTTTTAAATAATTCGACTCTTTCACTTTCCATATGAGGATTAATTAGATCTGTATCACTCATACTGCTACGGTCCATCCGGAGTGAAACAAAGTGATCGCTCTCAAAGACATTAGAGTGTTCCAAACCAACAGAGTGGGTGTGGTACGTGCGAAGCAAGTCCAACAGAGCGAGGAGAGAGTCCCGGGTTGGTTTGTTTGGCCTCAGTCCGTGCTTTGAATGGCCGAGGACTTTGAGCCCCTACTGTGCAATCGCAGCTGTTATTTCCACCATTGAGTGCACAGAGCTCTTTGATTCAGAAATGAAGAGGGGTACGCTGTGTTATCTGCAAAAGATCGTCTCTCTACATATCCCCGTAATCTGAAAATATATGGTTCTGTACTTTGTATACTTTTCATTCTTCATAATGTTGTTTAACATGTGGATTCACGTGCAGAACTCCTTTAAGTGTTTTCGAATGCTATTTAATTATTGCAAAATAAAACACAACTGTTTAATATTTTTGTGTTACATAAGTTTCAATAACCTATAATAATATCACTAGATAATTGTCAGGCTTATTGATCTTTCAGTCTTTTTTGTTACGTTAACGCTATGTTAGGAACCATACAAAATTAAATAAAATGAAATAGAATATGAAAATCAAAATTTAAATTTAAGATAGGCTAAGTTTAGAAAAAATATTTCCTTAAAGATACTACCATTGGATAAGCAATATTTTTATATATTTATTGTTATTTATATTTTATACTATTGTAAATAAATAGCTATACGATAGGTTCAGCAGAACCGCATAAATATTGTACATTATTTTTAATAAGTTTAACTTTTAAAATCTATCGGTGACCTATTGTGTATCATGACTAATCTGATGTAGTGCGGGAAAATACCGACAGCGGCACGTGTATTCTGTTAAATCATTATTTCGACAGAGAAAATTACATCTGAAAGGACATTTTTTGAAGGGCTTTTATTTTTCCAGGAAACTACTAAATCTACGTTGCATCCTATTGTATATCGGATTTAAAATTCTGAGAATACGTATTATAAAATATTTCATTTATTTATTATGTTTAAAGGTCAGTGAGTATCCATTATAAAATGTGTGTTGGTCATTTACACAAAATTATATAGGTTATACTATAACATTTTTTTCAAATATTTTTAATAGAAACGTATTATGAACGTGACTGTTTTTTTTATAAAAATACGAGTAGAATTCAACTTTTTGTTTTCATTCGCTCAATGACAGTTTAATTTGATTATAAACATTTTAAACCAATAATTAGATATTTTAGAAAAGTGAGAATGATTTTATTTTGTTTGTACTTTCCAATCGTAAATATTTTTTGGAAATGTCAGTCCCAAAATGTAAAAAATACCTAGTGTTTACAAGATGTGTTAGAAAAATGCAAAATTTAGTACCAGCTTAAAGTTTCTGATTGCCATACAATGGCATTGTATCAGTTCCTTACTTTTCTTGTGATAGTTCGAAAGTCATGGAAAGACATTGGGTCTGAGGATGAGGAAGAAATGAGTAAACGGTTGTACCTGGGCTAAAACTAAACACCATCTCTACTATATTCAGAAGTTGGACTATACATTTATAGCTTAGTGTCACTAAGTAACTATCACAAATAAATATAGAACAATTGGTAAGCATTTAAGCATTAGGACGATAATAGACTATATTTATGATACAACGTTGTCTTACTAAAAAGTATTAGCTGATATAATAGAAAAGAAAAATCTGTAAAGGTGATCAATATGATATCTATTAAATATATACTTAATAATAAAATTTTATACTCAGATGTTAACTAATGGCCAAATTAATCACCATACTATTTATAAAACACATGACAGTATAATTAAATAATCTATATACCTATTTCATATTTCATTTCATATTTCATATTTCATCTTTATTCGTTTAAAACAATTACAGATATGTTATAAACACGTCATGACTAATACTAAAAAACTAAAAATAAATTAAAATTGATATAAACTACAGCAAGTCACTTAAATTATAATAACATTTATCAAGAAAATGAGTTTTTACTTTTTTTTAAAAATAATGGTAGCTTTTCCTCTGCCTTGATGTTAAGTGGCAATTTATTATAAATACTAATACAAATATGGTATGGGCCTCTCTCAAACACAGAAGTAGAATGTTCCAAGATAGAAAACATGTTCCTATTTCTAGTTGGGTATTTATGAAAAGTGCCATTTGTAATAAAGTTATGTGAATGCTGCCTCACGACCTCCTAAAAATGTAAATAAACGTCATTTTATCTGTTTGCTCAATTTACTTTATAATAACTTATACATTTGCAACTTTAGTAATCCAATGAGGAGGGCTAAATAAGATAATAAATACAATTGTATACGTGAATTTCATCGCATATGAAGTAAACTGGTAACAATTATCGGTTGGACAAGTCACTCCACTGTATGAAGGAGGGAGTTCGAAGCGACAAAAGGGCAACATTGCTGAAGTGTCCCTATTTGAACAGCAAACAACAAACAAAGGAAGGTGTAGAGACCAATTAGCGACATGTGATGAAAGAAGGCAACACAAACGAACAAAGAGGGAGGGAAGGGTTGGAGGGTGGCTGAGTGTGGGCCTGGGAACTGGACCACACTTTGGGTGGGCCGTGCTGAAGTAGGAGTAATTAACCGTTTGAGTGTTGAGGTGTTGATGTTAGAATGGAGGGAAGTGGTTGGAGCTGTGTTCAGCTCAGTAAAACTACCAAGTCCCAAAAGTGAAAAAAACACGTTCTCCACTTTTAACAAGCTAAAATGTTGTAACGCGTACAAGATAAAATATTAATTATTAACAATTAAAGATGTTGAATAAGACAACATTATTAAATAATGAATAAGAATTAATATGATAAAGGAAATTGTTATTATATTAACCTTAGTAAAGTGGTTAAAATGAATTGAAAAGTAAGTAATGGGGAGAAATATTCTTTTATAATGATTTTACTGTTGGTGCGTGGGGGAGAGAGTGTTTCAACTTGTTGAAACCAGCTTGATTGCGTAGGCTTAGCACTTTCGTTCAGGATGGTCAGTTAGCCACGAAGTTCCGGCACCTACGTCGCCAGGAGAAGGAATTCTAGTAATAAGCCGACATCTGTCTCGAGGGCGGTATGAACACGATCCCTATTTAGGTCATCTCTTTTACCTTTTTGAGAACTAAAGGATTTTTGTTTGTAAATTAAAAGAAATTAAATTTAAGAATAATAGTAAAAGGGCTATAAATAGATTTAAATAAAGAACATTATAATATTAAATGGATATTAAGATAATTTCTCAAAATTATAAAAATTGTTTATTTATTTAAAAATCAACGAACCCTAAGTAAGAACTTTTTAGGGTAGTATATGCCTAGAAGCTGTGAGTAACTTTTTTCCATATTCACTTAGTCTTTATAAGATGTAAGCCTTAACGTGTTGGTGAACTAATTAGGTTAATTTGAATTATTTTTCCAAATTGGGTAAAAGTTTTAATATGATATTTATTTGTTTAGTGTTGGATACAGTTTTAGGTGTAAAAAGAAATGGATTATTTATGATTTCAGGACAGTCTTGCATTTAAGGAAACATCTAGCTAAACTCAACAATTAGCCTAGTGGTTGAATTGTAGCTTTATTGATTGTCCTAATTTGTATCAGATATTTCTATAATGCCTAGCTTTTTAGTTTTGTAACAAGGACCCCTAACTTGTATGATATAAGTGTTTTATTTTTGTTCTTTTTTAATAGCAGAGAATCGCATGCTCACTTACCTCCACTAATCTCCCTTCGTAAAAAGGTGATAACAAAAATGCAAATACAGGCTTAGGTCTGCTTAAATCACAATAATTATTTCAAATATTTCATCACCACACAACTTTATTATCGAAATTACAGTCCAAAGAGTAAACAATTAGATTCGAGTTGAATATTTCCTTTTATGATAACAATAGTAGGCTATAACAAAAGGTAGGCTATACGTGTTTGCTGTCTGATGATTTATTAGGTTTGGTCAGATACGTTATGGCGTACTGTAATTGTAACATTACAGAAATGTCATATGGCGGTAACTTAATTGAGACTGTTATAAAAAAATCTAGACTATATTTTCCATGAAATTCTTAAAATAAAAACTACATTTACATGGATGTGTTATAAAAATACTTATATCTTAGTTTATTAAATTTATAATATATCGCCAACTAAAACAAACATATAAAAAATGATAAATATGTAAACTCTTAGTTTCTTTAGTTTTATTCGTCTAAAAAATATAATCTAAAGCAGATAACAAATAACGAGATTTTTTTAACGTGAAAACAATATTGTACTACAGTTGCAGTCCCTATCCCCCACCCCACTTGCCTTCCAGCTCTGATAATTTCACAGCCGCACAGGTTGTTAGTGCTTACCCACATCGCCGAATTCCCCTGTCATGTCTGTTATAAAGGCTGATTCCGAGCCGAATGTAGTCAAGAGTGTTATATCTTTGGTATGATTGGTATGATCTTAGCTATAAATTGTTACAGTACCTGTGAAAGGGATCCAATGGTTATGAGTGTTTAAACTTGTTTAAGTATATTGTAACAATTTATATCTGATCCCAAACAGTTCCAGGGCCACGTAAAAAGAATTCAATTAGGATAGTTTAATTTATTGTTCTCTCACATGTGTTTATAAAGTTAACTTTAAAAGAATGTTGTTTATTGTTTGTATTTTTTTAGATTGGTTATATTGTTTGTATACCTGAATAAAGTTGAAAGCAGTATTACAGCCTTAAAGTGTATTGTTCGGTTGGAAATTGCTTTTATTTACAGCTATAAGATTTAGGCGAGTATAAATATTCATGGCTCTTTTATTTTAACTCCATATTTAATAGTTAGAAATAAATAGCTTAAAAAACTATGCTATAAATAACATGTAAGTAAACACAATCAAAGCCCACAGTAACTGATTCAACTGACGCAAAATTAATATTTCTTTGAATACGAGTGTAAAGTAAGAAGATTTTACCTTGACTTATCTGTGGCAATGTCAACATATAATTGTTGAGAGAAATAAAAAAACTAAACATAATTAATTATAAACATTTACCTGAGGTTAACAATAGCATTACGTTTTTTCACTTTCGAGATATGTGTGTTTAACTTACTGTATTAGTACAAGGCTTAGATGAAACTTATACCTAATCTTTTTTATAGGTCTATGTAATGTAAAAGACGTCTATACACTTACATAGTTTGAATGTAATGCTTATCTAGCAGAATATACATATCTTGAGACCTTCATTAATGATATTAATTAGCCTAATATATTTCTATGTTCAAACCTAGGGACACTTTGAAAACTAATTATTTATGTGCAAGTTTTAAATATAAATTTAATGGAAACGTTTGTTATAATACATTTTGTAGGCAAGTTTATTTAAAAGGACGATATCAAGTGGTTTGGCTGTTAAGGAAGGGTAACCCCATCGCCACGTATAAACTCGGCAGAGAATTTTCAAAGGTACACAATTCTATCTTTAGAAGATCCATGGTGTAATCAAAGATAATAGCTTATTTTATGGGCCAATACCAACGTACCTGTATGGGTGGGTGGGAGGGTCATTACCACCGTACCTGTATGGGTGGGTGGGAGGGTCATTACCACCGACGTACACGTATGGGTGAGTGGGAGGGTCACCAACACCATCGTACGTGTATGGGTGGGTGAGAGAGTCATTACTACCGTACCTGCATGGGTGGGTGGGAGGTTCATCACCACCGTACGTGTTGGATTGGGTGGGACTTACCCCCTCCTAGTGCTGATTATGAACTAATTATACTACCTTTTCACTCAAATTTGTTTCAGTGTGAGGTGCCCACTCGTAGAGGAACAAAGCAAATAAACAGATAAAGTGTACTTGGAGAGGATGTTATAGAATATTCACGTTATGGTTAAGGTCTCCCATAAAAAGTAACATGTAAGAATAAACTTTAAACTGAAAAGTTACTCATAATTTAAGTAATTGTAATTAATTTGTAAAGTAAACTACGTAACAAGAACTGACTGTGCAAAACAATTAAGTCCAGATTAATCATTTTTAATTACGTTATACTTTCAGTAATCAATTAATTATATAGTTAATTTGGTTCTACTAAACCTCGTTGATTTTGCTTTCTACGACTCCTGAGTAGAAGAAGCTCATACTAAAATAAAACAAAAATATAACTTTGAAGGGTTGGGAGGGAGTGCCAAATTACCAGGATATGAATAATAGGTGGCGGTCCCTGGCGGCAGCTGTGAGAATTGAATCCAAACTCCGACTGCACAAATGAATTTTGATGAGGTTCTGTTCCCCTTCGCTCAGCTATAACGGACACTTTAATGTAGTTCCTATAGTTGGCACTTTAGTTATCTGATGTTTAGATACCTACTTATTAGCAGCAGAATTGACTATCACTATTTTAACTAAGCATTTACAGGTTGGTAATATTTTAGATCTAATGCTTTCACTCACTTATTTTGCAGCAATTAATGTACATTCCAGTATTATGAAGATGTTTTTCATAAATTCGAAAATAAATTTAAATATTTGTAACTAAAATTTATTAAAAACTGCTTAAATCCCCAAAAACAATTGTGGACAACAAAAAACATTTTAATTCCAAAAATTAGATTACAACTAGTACTGTGACAAGAGTAACCCCCTTCAAACGCCTGTTGTGTGTATCTATAAACGAACCTATATCGTGGCATTTTAATGATGTACTTTTGTAATTTTCCTTTAGATAGTACGAAAACATACAGAAATCTATTTAATTTCAACTAAAAACAGTAAAAAAACCTTAGTAATACTTGAGCGTTATTTTTGTTCGTGTTAGAAAGGTATTTTTATTGATTTTGTGTGCTACTGTTACATTTTTTAAAACACATTTAATAAATACAAAAATTAAAGGCATTAATCATATAAACACCAACAGAATTAAGAACATCAAAATAAACGAAAGTAATAAATAATTGTTGATAAACAATAATTTAAATATTAATACTAAATTTACTATACTGTTTTCTCGTTCGTTTTTACAAAAATTAATAAAGAATAAAACAAAAAAACATTGAATGGGTGTGTTTGTTAATCAGTAGTCTGCTAAATAATAATGTCAGTTTATGAAAATATGTCTACAAGGTACCCTCTAAGTGAAATATGTGCTATAGATGTAAATTATAAGTCATTTTGTAAGTAATATTTTAGAATTACAGTACAAGTAAACACCACACAACTCAAATTTATAACAATATAAGCACAAAATGCACAAATATATTACAATACAAGTACAAAATGCACGAATATTATGTTGATCGATTTCGGTGAACCACGCTCACCTTCCTCAGACCAGATGGATTCACAAAAGAATCCTCTGGTCTTTTGTGAATCCCTCTGGTCTGAGGAAGGTGAGCGTGGTTCACCGAAATCGATCACCATAATATTTGTGCATTTTGTACTTGTATTGTAATATATTTGTGCATTTTGTGCTTATATTATAATAAATTTGTGTTGTGTAACGTTTACTTGTACTGTATATGTATTAACACGTATTATGCTAATTAAAAAACTATTTATTTTAGAATTGTAACTGAAATGAAAAATTTTGTCTATGTTTAAATAATACATATTTCATGAACTTAAAGACGAAACTATTATGTTATACGATTAGGGAATCATTTATTAATTTTACTATGTAAAGTGGAATGATTTCTCATTTATTTTGAAACTAAATACTACAATAATCATAAAATGAATTATTTTCATATTCATGTTTTCATTATTTTTACAAATAATCCTGTGGCAATTCTTTTTCATCTTCTGCGTACCCTTTACATTATGAACACACAACTTCACAATTAGTTGGTGACACTTATAACACTGCCAAGCAGCCAAATGTGTTCTTTCAATAAATACTTTCATTTAAGACGGAATAAAATGCTAAAACCTTTCATTATTACAGGAAACATACTTATAACAATAGAAGGTACAAATATTTCCAATGAATAAGAATCAAGTAATTGTTCACTAAAAAATTAAAAGGAAAAATTACTACTATTTACATATAGACACTAATTTATTGATAGGTATAATAGAGCACTTATAAAATAAATAATAACAAATAAAAAACATACAATCACATTATCCATAAGCATTATTATTATTCATTATTAAGACGCCTATCATCAATATATGGGCGAATGAGTGTGGATGAACGAGTGTAGTCATTGTTACTAATTAAGGTCGAATGATCCTCAGAAAGATTGAGCATTTATTGATAATAAAAATAAAATGGCAGTTACAACAACTGCAAAATTGTTAATTACTAATTAGAAAAACAACGCCCTTAATGAGACAGTGAGTGTGAGAAGTCATGAATGTTATTGCAGGTCTTAAGTATTGTAAAAAGTTATAATTTACAATTTGTAAGCCAAATGAGAAAATGTTTGTATTATAATATTATTTAATAGTAAATCTGTAAAAACCACAAAACTACAAACAACGACAAGTTAAACCATCTAAATTATCCGACAGGCCTTACTCAGAGAATTTCATAAATAAATTCAGCATGAAATCAGAATTTAATAACAGGCGAGACAAGAGAATTCTACGACACTTCCAACCACTGCCGACTGTGGCGAAATTAGCAGAGCTCAAGGCTAGGGGTGGGGGGTGGTATTCAATATTATACTGTAGTCAAAGGTATGGCACGCTAATGGCAAGATGGTGGTTGTTCTTTGACATTCAATACGCAGACTTAGTTGACAAGGAACGTTAATGAAAACTGTTAAAGGTTTATTGACAACAGTTGATGATTAAGTCTTCTAACTTATAGGTTCTTTCAAGAAATGTTGTCTGAATGCCCATTTTTATTGTGATTCGAGATATATATTAAATATTCAACTGAATTATAAAAAGACCAAATTTTTTTTATCAAAATAAACACATTGTAATGACGTAATATTGTTGAATTAGTAAATAAACAACAATATTCTCAGATATGAGACGCTGACACAACTACTTGCGTGATTTATGGTGAGTGTGTATATGGGTAGTTTGGCTACTAAATGAGTTTGACCTGTGCTCAGAAAGGACCATTTATTAATAGCTCAATTAAGGGTTATAGCGCTTTATGTGGAATCCGAACAACGCAATATTGATATGATTTGTCGATAAGCCTGATACACATATGGACACTAACTACCATCCAAATTAGACACCTAAACTCTTTAGTAGTCTTCTCACCGATAGCAACCATTGAGCAGTCGCCATGTCACTATTAAAATTACCGACCATAGAACCTACCGTCTACAATTACAATCTTCAATACTTAACCTATGGATTGAAAAAAAATGAATAAATAACTAAATTGGTATTCTAATTTTGTATTCTGGTATAAGATAAGCCACTTCGTCGATCATTTAGAAAATAGGTGCTCAAGTTGGTTGAGATATAGCAATACTGTAAGGGCATATTTGAATATTGTCTTGATTGTTCCAGTAAATCATGAATGCAATAACTTAGATCGAAGGAAGTATTAGCATAATTGTTCAACATCTTATAAATGGGGAGAGGGATGTTGCAATAAATATACGAGGGTTTACTTTGAATCAAAATACATATTCAATACAGCCACCTCAAGATCAGACCAATTGTTATGTTGTCAATGCGATCCGACAGTCTTCTAACGTGATCAGATTTACACAACAGTAGTGGCACAAAGCTGTAACCCAGCTACTTGGGGACTAAGTATTGAGGAGATTGTAGGCGACAGGTTCTATGCTCGGTCCTAATAGCAATCGATGTGGACATCTCTATGGTTTCCATCGATGTGGACAGTACTAGAGAAGTCTGGGGTGTCCATGTTGGATGGTAGTCAAGGTTCAGATATTGTGTGGGGAAGAAAAACTGAGTGTCAGGCTTGTCAGTTATCTGAAAATCTGACTAACACTACGTGGTTCAGATTCCACGTAAAGCTGTAGGTCTCTTAATTGCCCTAATTGGACTATTAATAAGGAACAGTCGACTTTAGTTAGTAACAATGACTACACTCGTTCATATACACTCATCACACTCCTTCACTCCTCATTTTCACCCATATCTTTACGATAGGCATCTTAGTAATAAATAATGAATTACAAATGCAGTAGATTATACTGAACACAATTCATAAAGCATTGACACAATTTTATTTATTCTATTGACCCGGTATTGAGTTCAGCTGACTCTTGGAGCCCTTGCAACTTGGAAACTGGAAAGGGTTTATAATTCAGGAAGAAATGTTGCAAGCCGTTACAGTCCACATTGAGTCTGTGAGGTCACTGCTACCCCTCCCCTCGCTCCCTGCCAATCCACTGACCAACCCTCGCCTTCTCCACGACTTTATTACCTTTATTGAATTATCTCACCCCGGCATAACGTCTTTGTTTTCTCGACTTCCCTGATATAAACTTCAGGGAACAGTGTAATGGAGTTGGGTCAGTCCTTGCTTGGAACAGACCCATTTATACTGGTAACAATTTTCCAGTTCCTTCCATTATCCTGCTTTATCGCAAACATTTTATTGTGTTCGGAAACTTAAGTATTATTACTATAAGTTGGTATTTGACTATTTGCACATTTATTTGAAATGGTTCAATATATTTAGACAATATTACAAGCAACTTTAAATTTAATTTGGAACATTGTTTGTACATTTCGTCATAGCTGTTTGAACATTTAAGTGTTAAGTATTATGCAGTGACGCCAAGTTAGTATTAAGTTAGTACCGTGTGTAACTTCGTCGAGTCAACTTATTAGTGTTGATCAAACCTGTTATTAATCCAGAGAAACTAACTCCAAAAATCAATATAGTCAGTTAGTAACAATCAACAGTATCTACCTTATTAAAATAAAATTAACTATTCACCAAATCAATCATTCTGCTTATTAACTCATTCTTTTGTGTTATCTTAAATAAATTGTTCAAACTTTTTCTAGCTTAATTGACGTGCTTAAAAAACGAGACCAATCAAAATTGAAGTTCAAGCAAGTCTAGTCAGCAGGTATTTGTCTACTTGCTTTAACGTTGAACTGACATAATGTGACAATTCATAATTTGAGAGTAATTTCAGTCAAATATAAAAGCGTTAAATTCTTTTATTTTTCTTTCTTTTTTAAAAAATATTTCACTCGCCAGTTCACATGGGCTACAAGACTGTGCGTGAACTTTATTCAACGAGTGAAGTACCGACCGTTGGCTCAGTGGAGATTCAAATTTTGGACAAGTACCTCCGCAGTCCGAAACCTTAGCCACTGAGCCACCACGCCGGCAAAGTATGTATTCATTCTACTGATACATTATTGTCCACTTAATAATCAATATACTTTGCATTAATTTTCTTAATTATATGCAACTGCATTTTACCTATATTGAAATGCTTAACTTATTATTTTTTTTTCAATATAAATTTTTTTCAAAGGATTTGTTATTTTATATTCAAACATGATAAACTTGTTTTCGTTGTTGAACATCTATATCAAGATAATGAACAGAAAGAGAGAGGTTAAACCGCACATGACGCTGTAGTAGCGGCAGATGTTGCCAATGCCGCCCAGAATGTTTGCCAAATGAACCATAATCCAGCCACTATTATGACATTAACTTTCTGCTAACATTTACATGGCCTGCAACACTGCTCATATCATTCATCTATCATTAAATTGGTGAAGCCAAAAAAGCCTCATGTAGTATTCAGGTTTAACAATTGAAATTTCACAGTATTCAATTAAATTAAAATTAATATATTATTTGCTACGTTGAAAAAGCATCGAAATGAATGCCAAGACATATCATAATAGCAGTGTACTGGAATGTACAAGATGTGTTAGAAAAATGCAATAATTCAGAGTACCAGCTTGTCTAAGGTTTCTAATTGCCATACAATGGCATTGTATCCGTCCCTTACTTTTCTTATGATAGTTCGAAAGTTATGGAAAGACAATGGGTCTGAAGATGAGGTAGAAATGAATAAACGGTTGTAACTGGGCTAAAACTAAATACCATCTCTACTATATTCAGAAGTTGGACTATACATTTATAGCTAAGTGTCACTAAGTAACTATCACAAATAAATATAAAACAATTGGTAAGCATTTAAGCAATACGTCAATAATAGACTATATTTATGATACAACGTTATGTTTCTAAAAAATAGCAGATATAATAGTAAAGAAAAGTTTGTAAAAGTGATCAATATGATATCTATTAAATATATACTTAATAATAAAGTGTTATACTAAGATGTTAACTAATGGCCAAATTAATCACCATACTATATAAAACACATGACAGTATAATTAAATAATCGATATGCCTCCTAAAATTGTAAATAAACGTCAGTTTATCTGTTTGCTCAATTTACTTTATAATAACTTATACATTTGCAACTTTAGTAATCCAATGAGGAGGGCTAAATAAGATAATAAATACAATTGTATACGTGAATTTCATCGCATATGAAGTAAACTGGTAACAATTATCGGTTGGACAAGTCACTCCACTGTATGAAGGAGGGAGTTCGAAGCGACAAAAGGGCAACATTGCTGAAGTGTCCCTATTTGAACAGCAAACAACAAACAAAGGAAGGTGCAGAAACCAATTAGCGACATGTGATGAAAGAAGGCAACACAAACGAACAAAGGAGAGGGAGGGAAGGGTTGGAGGGTGGCTGAGTGTGGGCCTGGGAGCTGGACCACACTTTGGGTGGGCCGTGCTGAAGTAGGAGTAATTAACCGTTTGAGTGTTGAGGTGTTGATGTTAGAATGGAGGGAAGTGGTTGGAGCTCAGTAAAACAACCAAGTCCCAAAAGTGAAAAAAAAACACGTTCTCCACTTTTAACAAGCTAAAATATTAATTATTAACAATTAAAGATGTTGAATAAGACAACATTATTAAATAATGAATAAGAATTAATATGATAAAGGAAATTGTTATTATATTAACCTTAGTAAAGTGGTTAAAATGAATTGAAAAGTAAGTAATGGGGAGAAATATTCTTTTATAATGATTTTACTGTTGGTGCGTGGGGGAGAGAGTGTTTCAACTTGTTGAAACAAGCTTGATTGCGTAGGCTTAGCACTTTCGTTCAGGATGGTCAGTTAGCCACGAAGTTCCGGCACCTACGTCGTCAGGAGAAGGAATTCTAGTAATAAGCTGACATCTGTCTCGAGGGCGACATGATCACGATCCCTATTTAGGTCATCTCTCTTTTGCCTTTTTGAGAACTAAAGGATTTTTGTTTGAAAATTAAAAGAAATTAAGTTTAAGAATAATAGTAAGTGGCAATAAATAAATTTAAATAAAGAACATTATAATATAAAATGGATATAAAGATAATTTCTCAAATGTATAAAAAATATTTATTTATTTTAAAATCAACGAACGTCTATATCCAGCCTAGGTAAGAACTTTTTTAGGGTAGTATAAGCCTAGAAGTTGTGAGTAACCTTTTTCCATATTCACTTTGTCTTTAAACATTGTAAACCTTAATATGTTAGTAAAATAATTAGGTTATTTTTAATTTATTTTTCCAAATTGGGTAAAAGTTTTAATATGATATTTATTTGTTTAGTGTTGGATACAGTTTTAGGTTTATAAAGAAATGGATTCTTTATGATTCAAGGACGATGTTGCATTCAATGAAACATCTAGCTAAACTCAACAATTAGCCTAGTGGTTGAATTGTAGCTTTATTGATTATCCTAGTTTGTATAAGATGCCTAGCTTTTTAGTTTTGTAACAAGGACCCCTAACTTGTATGATATAAGTGTTTTATTTTTGTTCTTTTTTAATAGCAGAGAATCGCATGCTCACTTACCTCCACTAATCTCCCTTCGTAAAAAGGTGATAACAAAAATGCAAATACAGGCTTAGGCCTGCTTAAATCACAATAATTATTTCAAATATTTCATCACCCAAACAACTTAGTATTGCAATTACAGTCCAAAGAGTAAATAATTAGATTCGGGTTGAATATTTCCTTTTATGATAACAATAGTATAACAAAAGGTATATGTGTTTGCTGTCTGATGATTTATTAGGTTTGGTCAGATACGTTATGGCGTACTGTAACTACTACATTACACAAATGCCATATGGCGGTAACTTGATTGAGACTGTTTATAAAAAAACAGTCTCAATCTCACATTTTTTTATCAAAATTAACACATTGTAATGATGTAATATTGTTGAATTAGTAAATAAACAACAATATTCTCAGATATGAGATGCTGACGCAACTGCTTGCGTGATTTATGGTGAGTGTGTATATGAGTGTGTAGTTTGGCTACTAACTGAGTTTGACTTGTGCTCAGAAAGAATCATTTATTAATAGCACTTTATGTGGAATCCGAACCACGCAATATTGATATGATTTTTCGATAAGCCTGATACACATATGGACACTAACTACCATCCAAATTAGACACCTAAACTCTTTAGTAGTCTCCTCACCGATAGCAACCATTGAGCAGTCGCCATGTCACTATTAAAATTACTGACCATAGAATCTACCGTCTACAATCTTCAATACTTAACCTATGGATTGAAAAAAATGAATAAATAACTAAATTGGTATTGTAATTTTGTATTCTGGTATAAGATAAGTTACTTCGTCGATCATTTAGAAAATAGGTGCTCAAGTTGGTTGAGATATAGCAATACTGTAAGGGCATATTTGAATATTGTCTTGATTGTTCCAGTAAATCATGAATGCAATAACTTAGATCGAAGGAAGTATTAGCATAATTGTTCAACATCTTATATATGGGGGGGGGGATGTTGCAATAAATATACGAGGGTTTACTTTGAATCAAAATACATATTCAATACAGCCACCTCAAGATCAGACCAATTATTATGTTGTCAATGCGATCCGACAGTCTTCTAACGTGATCAGATTTACACAACAGTAGTGGCGCAAAGCTGTAACTCAGCTAATTGGGGACTAAGTGTTGAGGCGATTGTAGGCGATAGGTTCTATGCTCGGTATTCTTAATAGCAACACGGCGTCCGCTCAATGGTTGCCGTCGACGTGGACACTATTAGAGAAGTTTGGGGTGTCCATGTTGGATGGTAGTCAAGGTTCAGATGTTGTGTAGGGAAGAAAAACTGAGTGTCAGGCTTGTCAGTTATTTGAAAATCTGACTAACACTACGTGGTTCATATTCCACGTAAAGCTGTAGGTCTCTTAGTTGCCCTAATTGGACTATTAATAAGGAACAGTCGACTTTAGTTAGTAACAATGACTACACTCGTTCATATACACTCATCACACTCCTTCACTCCTCATGTTCACCCATATCTTTACGATAGGCATCTTAGTAATAAATAATGAATTACAAATGCAGTAGATTATACTGAACACAATTCATAAAGCATTGACACAATTTTATTTATTCTATTGATCCGGTATTGAGTTCAGCTGACTCTTGGAGCCCTTGCAACTCGGAAACTGGAAAGAGTTTATAATTCAGGAAGAAATGTTGCAAGCCGTTACCGTCCACATTGAGTCTGTGAGGTCACTGCTTCCCCTCCCTTCGCTCCCCGCCAATCCACTGACCAACCCTCGCCTTCTCCACGACTTTATTACCTTTATTGAATTATCTCACCCCGGCATAACGTCTTTGTTTTCTCGACTTCCCTGATATAAACTTCAGGGAACAGTGTAATGGAGTTGGGTCAGTCCTTGCTTGGAACAGACCCATTTATACTGGTAACAATTTTCCAGTTCCTTCCATTATCCACGCTTTATCGCAAACATTTTATTGTGTTCGGAAACTTAAGTATTATTACTCTAAGTTGGTATATGTCTATTTGCACATTTATTTGAAATGGTTTAATATATTTAGACAACATTACGAGCAACTTTAAATTTAATTTGGAACATTGTTTGTACATTTCGTCATAGCTGTTTGAACATTTAAGTGTTAAGTATTATGCAGTGACGCCAAGTTAGTATTAAGTTAGTACCGTGTGTAACTTACTTCGTCGAGTCAACTTATTAGTGTTGATCAAACCTGTTATTAATCCAGAGAAACTAACTCCAAAAATCAATATAGTCAGTTAGTAACAATCAACAGTATCTACATTGTTAAAATAAAATGAACTATTCACCAAATCAATCATTATGTTTATTAACTCATTGTTTTGTTTTATCTTAACCAAATTGTTCAAAGTTATTTCCAGCTTAATTGACGTGCTTAAAAAACGAGACCAATCAAAATTGAAGTTCAAGCAAGTCTAGTCAGCAGGTATTTGCCTAGTTGCTTTAACGTTGAACTGACATACTGTGACAATTAATAATTTGAGAGCAATTTCAGTCAAATATAAAATCGTTGTATTTTTTTATTTTTCTTTCTTTTTTAAAAAAATATTTCACTCGCCAGTTCACATAGGCTAGAAGACTGTGCGTGAACTTTATTCAACGAGTGAAGTACTGACCGTTGGCTCAGTGGAGATTCGAACCTTGGACGAAGGACCTCCGCAGTCCGAAACCTTAGCCACTGAGCCACCACGCCGGCAAAGTATGTATTCATTCTACTGATACATTATTGTCCACTTAATAATCAATATAGTTTGCATTAATTTTCTTAATTATATGCAACTGCATTTTACCCATATTGAAATGCTTAACTTATTATTTTTTTTCAATATAAATTTTTTTCAAAGTATTTGTTATTTTATATTCAAACATGATAGACTTGTTTTCGTTGTTGAACATCTATATCAAGATAATGAACAGAAAGAGAGAGGTTAAACCGCACATGACGCTGTAGTAGTGGCAGATGTTGCCAATGCCGCCCAGAATGTTTGCCAAATGAACCATAAGCCAGCCATTATTATGACATTAACTTTCTGCTAACATTTACATGGCCTGCAACACTGATCATATCATTCATCTAGCATTAAATTGATGAAGCCAAAAAAGCCTCATGTAATATTCAGGTTTAACAATTGAAATTTCACAGTATTCAATTAAATTAAAATTAATATATTATTTGCTACGTTGAAAAAGCATCGAAATGAATGCCAAGGCATATCATAATAGCAGTGTACTGGAACTTTCAGTATGAGACAGAGGCAATTAGGGAAGAATTAGGAAATACGTAATCGCTGTTTATGATTCACGTGTTCTCTTTAAAAAGAATCCTCACCAGTATAACCAGACTGTTGATTACGTAATGAATGTTTTTAGAACAGTATGTATTATACAGACTCGTATCTAGCTAGGGTTAGCGTTCGTGTTACTTCAATATATTCCAGAACAATTCCGTATAGCGTCCATCAATAATAACAATATAAATTGAAAACACAACAATGTAACACATAAATCAAACTTCACTGTTCAAAACTTTTTTTAGAAATACGTCAACTGTGTTATGCTCAACTGTAAAGGTACTATAAAATTTAACTTGAAATGTGTCCAATTTAAACAAATAACTTCCCATCAGACAAATTCTAAAATTCATATAAAATAATTCTGTACCAATTGTTGTATTAGTTGAAGTTTTATGAATAGCTTTAGACATAAAGCATAATAACAACAAACTAAACAGTACAACATTCAAACTATTTTTAACTGTAAACTAATTATTTAAAGTTTTAATCGTGATTATTCTTTTCTTAACAAAGGAAAATATACGAAAAACAGAATGGTAGCCGTTAATAAGCAATTGGTGGTAACATATTTTGAAAATGATTGAAAAATCAAAATAGTACTTAGTGTGACTAACACTATGAGATTTCTAATCAAGGCATGCTACAATAATAAAATATCTACTTCTACTGGGTATAACACTAACTCTGTCTTTAACCATCTAGTTGTGCTTCACTACAATGTATGTTAATACGTGGTTGGAATATACGATAAAGTCCAAACTAATGGTCCTTAAATTGTATATAAATATTTTTATTTTAGATGCATTGTAAACAGAGACCTGTCAGAATGTTGTTCAAGGCATCCAAATCATCATTGAAGTGTGCAATCACTATTTCCTAACGTATTGAATATCAAGCATGTCCACAAAACAACAAAACTGTAACTAATAAGGTAATTCAATAAAGGTAACATAGTCATGACAAGGCGAGGGATGGCCGGCAGTGGACGTGCAATAACCCCCAGGAGCCAACGTGGACTCGCCAATGACTTGCAACCCCATTTCATGAATTATGGAACCATTCCAGTGTCCAACTTAGAACTGCCTTCAATGATAATTCTGGTTATCAACTGAAAGTTCTAATGTCGGCACTTACAATAGCTGTTAAACTATGTATTTAATTATTCTTATTATTATTTTTCGGTTTCAAGATTTATGCAGTTAAAATATATTAAAACCAAAGAGTTTTCATTATAATCTCTTTCAATATTCTACGTTTTTCCGGACATTTATTTGCAAAGTAATTCTCAAACGAATTACTGAAGGAATTTCTTCAACAAATTGATTGTGTTGATTTTTTTATAGTATATTTCAAAATTGTAATGTATATACTCTGCATGATCTGTGCAAAGTTATTCCTAGCATATCATATTGAAAATCCCAAGGAAAATTAAATCATTTAATTTTGTATTTATTTTTTTACTTATAATCAGCTTTGTTCTTTACCAATCAAGAAAAACTTTTTAGTTGAAATTCGTTATGTCCATATTGTATTTTAATATTTCGTATAATATTCAGTACAGTACTGTTTTATGTTGTTTCTCTGAAAGTAAAAAATATAAATTTTTGGCACAACTAAACGTTAAACAAATATTTTTCAAGCCTTTTACAACGCCTTCAACGTATTTACTCAAAATTGTTTTCCCTTAATTTGTTCACCTTTTAAATCACTCACGATAAACTTAAAGATAATTTGTGTAAAATAGCCTAAATTGAATAATCACAGAAACGTTTTATGCTAAATATATTATAAAAGCAAGTTAAATTTTCTACACATGAGAATTCGGAACAGCTTAAAAAGTTTACTCAAAACTATTTTAGAACCAACAATAAATACGAGAATTAATTTTATTCAAAACTACTTTATCTAATTACAGAATGTTTTATGACAGAGGAACTTCGTACGAAATCATCAAGTTGCTATGAGACCAACACTATCAATTTCCTATTAGCCACCAAGTATGCTATGCTACCGAAATAGTTCTGTGAGAGGCCACTTGGGGCATTAGCGTTGGTAGACTAATATTCACTGGGGGCTATTTTCCTCTCAAACACACGGACTGCTCCCCCTACAGCCTTATTGCTCTGTGGTTTCCCCCCACGCCCCCATAACACTAATTAGCTCCAAGATCCTCCCCCGCGACCACAGACCTACAAGTTACAGCCACAAGGACGGTGAACTGCACAACCAACGTAGGTATTTAGGGTTGACGTAGTACGCTAGGAGATACTGTTGAAGTGATTGCGACTACACTTATTGAAATGTTCGACGTCTTTTTATTACTATTATTATAATGTAAATATTCGCGATTAGAATTTCTTTAAAGTTGTGTACTAACCATACTCGTGGCTTTGTGTAAACTCTTTAAGCGATTAATTTGTAATACTTAAATATGTTCGTTATCATCGGCTGTGTGAATTTTTTTGTAAGACTACGAACAGGGATCAACCTTAACCAACAAATCCGTGTAAAATTAACTTATACCATCTTTAGTGAAATATAATAACCATATAATATTTCAAACTATTGTCAATAACAAATGTTTCACAAATTATTTCCATTTAAGAGTGAGATTATTATCCTGACAACAGGGTTTTCATGAAATAAATTAGATATTTTTATTTTTATATTATTTCGTTAAAACCAATTATTAATAAGGGTTAACGGATATAATTTATTTTAATTTTTTTATTTATAATAAATTATATAGAAGAAGAAAGATGTCTCATAGGATGCTACTTTTTTCTGTATTACCCTGCATATAGAAAATGCATCTCCTTTCCGAGTTTAGTAAAATATAAAATGTAACAGTTTTGTGATATTTTATTTCAAATCATTGGGAAAATGGAAGGAGTAAGTTATATTTAATGAAACCTGCGAAGGGGATTAACTCATCTGGTGTTATGTGGTTGAGTAAGAATGAATAGAGATTGTTTAACTGGGTTTTATAAAATATTTAAGCCCATTACTACTTCGAAACTAAGCTGTGAAGCAGTTGTTTATATTATCATTGAGAAATCCAAGAATTGTTGTACCCCAACGCAATGTAACGTTTTTCTGGAGTCCAATTCATAAAATATAAAATTAACTAGAATATTTTACCTTTACCATACATACCAGGTAAAGGTTAAATATTACCTGGTTTAATAAAAATTATAATTCTAGCACTAAAACTACCTAATTCATTAAAATTAGCTAGTTGATGCAGTTAATTCAAGACTTGTAGGCATATATTTGCGTCCATTAAAGAAGATAGTTCATTTTTCCTTCATAATTCAAAATACGAAAATATTCATTATAATTGCCTTTGCTTATATTATAAAGTAGCTTTATAAGTAGAAAACATAATATATATATTAATATAATGATTAATATATTGTATTTAATTTAATAGCATCAATGTTTTGGATTTCCTTTCAATAAATAATTTATAAAAATTATATTTCTTTCGTTTTCACGTATGAAGCTACACAATGACCCACCAGCCCAACCGTAATCATACGTTGGTACACGTGAAACTAGTCTCATATTACTTAATGAACTGTTAGTCACATTTATGTGATACAAGTACAGATAGTGGTACATACGTTCTAACTTGTTAATAACTTGTTTGTGTAAAATGGTCACTGAATAAAAGTTGAAATGTTGGCTATGGAAGACTTTACTTTGTAAATGTGCCATTCAACAGGGGTATATTTTCAAAACATATTACCACATTAGAAAAATGTTAACACAATCAACGCTATATTGAACCTTGTTCGGAGTAAAGTTCTAATATTGTATAGACATTTAATTGTATAATAATACAATAGTACAATAAAAATAGTGTACCTGGACATATTTACAAATTAGGTACAAAAACGGTTTTATCACACTTATAATACCCCAATTAAGAACAAATTTCCCTAAAATTTTTCTAAACGTAAAATGCAGTTAGCCCACATAACATGGTGAAAGTGTAAATTAACGACTTAAAAGAGTGGTGAATCTGTTAATGTGTTTTTCGTGTTACTTACTGCTGGTAGTCACACAGCCATGTTGTTAGCTGTAATACAACTAGCCAAGTCATGTGCATACATTACAATAGTACCTTGTCTACTGAACGAGGAACACTGTGCAAGTGTAGATCTAACTCTTGAGACGACGGTGATTATGCTAATGTATTTCCCGTGTTACTTACTGTTTGCAGTTACACAGTCGTGTTGTGGGCTATTACACATATCACCCTGTCATTACAATAGTACCTTGTCTACTGAACGCGGAACGCAGTATAACCATAACAACACTGTGCAAGTGTAGATCTAACTCTTGAGACGACGGTGATTCTGATCATGTATTTCCCGTGTTACTTACTGTTTGCAGTTACACAGTCGTATTGTGGGCTATTACACATATCACCCTGTCATTACAATAGTACCTTGTCTACTGAACGAGGAACACTGTGCAAGTGTAGATCTAACTCTTGAGACGACGGTGATTCTGATCATGTATTTCCCGTGTTACTTACTGTTTGCAGTTACACAGTCGTATTGTGGGCTATTACACATATCACCCTGTCATTACAATAGTACCTTGTCTACTGAACGAGGAACACTGTGCAAGTGTAGATCTAACTCTTGAGACGACGGTGATTATGCTAATGTATTTCCTGTGTTACTTACTGTTTGCAGTTACACAGTCGTGTTGTGGGCTATTACACATATCACCCTGTCATTACAATAGTACCTTGTCTACTGAACGAGGAACACTGTGCAAGTGTAGATCTAACTCTTGAGACGACGGTGATTCTGATCATGTATTTCCCGTGTTACTTACTGTTTGCAGTTACACAGTCGTATTGTGGGCTATTTCACATTTCACCCTGTCATTACAATAGTACCTTGTCTACTGAACGCGGAACGCAGTATAACCATAACAACACGGTGCAAGTGTAGATCTAACCCTTGAGACGACGGTGATTCTGATCATGTATTTCCCGTGTTACTTACTGCTGGTAGTTACACAGCCATGTTGTTAGCTGTAATACAACTAGCCAAGTCATGTGCATCCATTACAATAGTAACTTGTCTACTGAACGAGGAACACGGTGCAAGTGTAGATCTAACTCTTGAGACGACGGTGAATCTGTTAATGTATTTCCCGTGTTACTTACTGCTGGTAGTCACACAGCCATGTTGTTAGCTGTAATACGACTAGCCAAGTCATGTGCATCCATTACGATAGTACCTTGTCTACTGAACGAGGAACACGGTGCAAGTGTAAATCTAACTCTTGAGACGCCGGTGATTCTGCTAATGTATTTACCGTGTTACTTACTGCTGGTAGTCACACAGCCATGTTAGCTGTAATACAACTAGCCAAGTCATGTGCATCCATTACAATAGTACCTTGTCTACTGAACGAGGAACATGGTGCAAGTGTAAATCTAACTCTTGAGACGCCGGTGATTCTGCTAATGTATTTCCAGTGTTACTTACTGCTGGTAGTCACACAGCCATGTTGTTAGCTGTAATACAACTAGCCAAGTCATGTGCATCCATTACAATAGTACCTTGTCTACTGAACGAGGAACATGGTGCAAGTGTAGATCTAACTCTTGAGACACCGGTGATTCTGCTAATGTATTTACCGTGTTACTTACTGCTGGTAGTCACACAGCCATATTGCTAGCTGTAATACAACTAGCCAAGTAATGTGCATCCATTACAATAGTACCTTGTCTACTGAACGAGGAACACGGTGCAAGTGTAGATCTAACTCTTGAGACGCCGGTGATTCTGCTAATGTATTTACCGTGTTACTTACTGCTGGTAGTCACACAGCCATGTTGTTAGCTGTAATACGACTAGCCAAGTCATGTGCATCCATTACAATAGTACCTTGTCTACTGAACGAGGAACATGGTGCAAGTGTAGATCTAACTCTTGAGACGCCGGTGATTCTGCTAATGTATTTACCGTGTTACTTACTGCTGGTAGTCACACAGCCATGTTAGCTGTAATACAACTAGCCAAGTCATGTACATCCATTACAATAGTACCTTGTCTACTGAACGAGGAACACGGTGCAAGTGTAAATCTAACTCTTGAGACGCCGGTGATTCTGCTAATGTATTTACCGTGTTACTTACTGCTGGTAGTCACACAGCCATGTTAGCTGTAATACAACTAGCCAAGTCATGTGCATCCATTACAATAGTACCTTGTCTACTGAACGAGGAACATGGTGCAAGTGTAAATCTAACTCTTGAGACGCCGGTGATTCTGCTAATGTATTTACCGTGTTACTTACTGCTGGTAGTCACACAGCCATGTTGTTAGCTGTAATACAACTAGCCAAGTCATGTGCATCCATTACAATAGTAACTTGTCTACTGAACGAGGAACATGGTGCAAGTGTAAATCTAACTCTTGAGACGCCGGTGATTCTGCTAATGTATTTACCGTGTTACTTACTGCTGGTAGTCACACAGCCATGTGTTTAGCTGTAATACGACTAGCCAAGTCATGTGCATCCATTTCAATAGTACCTTGTCTACTGAACGAGGAACACGGTGCAAGTGTAAATCTAACTCTTGAGACGCCGGTGATTCTGCTAATGTATTTCCCGTGTTATTTACTGCTGGTAGTCACACAGCCATGTTCTTAGCTGCAATACAACTAGCCAAGTCATGTGCATCCATTACAATAGTACCTTGTCTACTGAACGAGGAACACGGTGCAAGTGTAGATCTAACTCTTGAGACGCCGGTGATTCTGATCATGTATTTCCCGTGTTACTTACTGCTGGTAGTCACAGCCATGTTGTTACCCACCCACCCACCCATACATGTACAGTAGATTTGACCCACCCACCCACCCATACACGTACAGTAGTGTTGACCCACCCGTCCACCCATACAAGTACTGTGGTATTGACCCACCCGCCCACCCATACAAGTACTGTGGTATTGTAATACAACTAGCCAAGTCATGTGCATCCATTACAATAGTACCTTGTCTACTGAACGAGGAACACGGTGCAAGTGTAGATCTAACTCTTGAGACGCCGTTGATTCTGTTAATGTATTTCCCGTGTTACTTACTGCTGGTAGTCACACAGCCATGTTGCTAGCTGTAATACAACTAGCCAAGTCATGTGCATCCATTACAATAGTACCTTGTCTACTGAACGAGGAACACGGTGCAAGTGTAGATCTAACTCTTGAGACGCCGGTGATTCTGCTAATGTATTTACCGTGTTACTTACTGCTGGTAGTCACACAGCCATGTTGCTAGCTGTAATACAACTAGCCAAGTCATGTGCATCCATTACAATAGTACCTTGTCTACTGAACGAGGAACACGGTGCAAGTGTAGATCTAACTCTTGAGACGCCGGTGATTCTGTTAATGTATTTCCCGTGTTACTTACTGCTGGTAGTCACACAGCCATGTTGCTAGCTGTAATACAACTAGCCAAGTCATGTGCATCCATTACAATAGTACCTTGTCTAGTGAACGAGGAACACTGTGCAAGTGTAGATCTAACTCTTGAGACGCCGGTGATTCTGTTAATGTATTTCCCGTGTTACTTACTGCTGGTAGTCACACAGCCATGTTGCTAGCTGTAATACAACTAGCCAAGTCATGTGCATCCATTACAATAGTACCTTGTCTACTGAACGAGGAACACGGTGCAAGTGTAGATCTAACTCTTGAGACGCCGGTGATTCTGTTAATGTATTTCCCGTGTTACTTACTGCTGGTAGTCACACAGCCATGTTGCTAGCTGTAATACAACTAGCCAAGTCATGTGCATCCATTACAATAGTACCTTGTCTACTGAACGAGGAACACGGTGCAAGTGTAGATCTAACTCTTGAGACGCCGTTGATTCTGTTAATGTATTTCCCGTGTTACTTACTGCTGGTAGTCACACAGCCATGTTGCTAGCTGTAATACAACTAGCCAAGTCATGTGCATCCATTACAATAGTACCTTGTCTACTGAACGAGGAACACGGTGCAAGTGTAGATCTAACTCTTGAGACGCCGGTGATTCTGCTAATGTATTTACCGTGTTACTTACTGCTGGTAGTCACACAGCCATGTTGCTAGCTGAAATACAACTAGCCAAGTCATGTGCATCCATTACAATAGTACCTTGTCTACTGAACGAGGAACACGGTGCAAGTGTAGATCTAACTCTTGAGACGCCGGTGATTCTGTTAATGTATTTCCCGTGTTACTTACTGCTGGTAGTCACACAGCCATGTTGCTAGCTGTAATACAACTAGCCAAGTCATGTGCATCCATTACAATAGTACCTTGTCTAGTGAACGAGGAACACTGTGCAAGTGTAGATCTAACTCTTGAGACGCCGGTGATTCTGTTAATGTATTTCCCGTGTTACTTACTGCTGGTAGTCACACAGCCATGTTGCTAGCTGTAATACAACTAGCCAAGTCATGTGCATCCATTACAATAGTACCTTGTCTACTGAACGAGGAACACGGTGCAAGTGTAGATCTAACTCTTGAGACGCCGGTGATTCTGTTAATGTATTTCCCGTGTTACTTACTGCTGGTAGTCACACAGCCATGTTGCTAGCTGTAATACAACTAGCCAAGTCATGTGCATCCATTACAATAGTACCTTGTCTAGTGAACGCGGAACGCAGTATAACCATAACAACACTGTGCAAGTGTAGAGTTAACTCTTGAGACGCCGGTGATTCTGCTAATGTGCTTCCCTTGTTACCTTCTGTAACACAGCTATCTAGCTGTAACTCTCACTTAGTCATGTCCGTCCATTACATTTCCTTACTCTACCAGCAAAACAATTCTACTGATATATACGAAACTGTTTAATTTCATTCAGTAAGTACCTTTTACTTAACCTATTTTACCTACCTACACTTTTATCTACAGTAATATAATATCTTAAAGCATGGTGATATCAAAATATGGATTCCAAGTGACGTCTGTAAGAGGATCAAAAGTATAATGGTTTCTTACATGGTACATTTATTTAGCATATTTTATAATGTATACATTGAATACCAGACCTGTACACGATGTTCATAGCCGCAGAAAGCCTAAACGTTATGTGGCTTGTTGAGCAGACCCACATGCAAGTCTTGGCCGTCGGGGCTGCGCTTCCCAGGCATTCTCTTGAAGATTCGAAACTTCCGCGCGCTCCCGAATTTGATCGACCCACCAATTCATGCATATAAAGTGATAATAATCCACTCGTTCACCTATACACGTATGGTGGTGTTGATTGAATTTTTAATATATTTTTTATATGTACGTAAAAGGTCATATTTCCTATTTAAATATGTTTGTTCTGGTACTAATCATAAATAGGACTGACACATATTCGAAATTTGAAATATATTCGAATAAATTATAGTCAAGTTCTACAATTTTCAAAATTTTTTACAATTTGACTTTTCAATTATCTCTGGTAACAATAAAAAATAGAACAAGTTAAAATTAAAACAAATAGGAATACATGTTACTTCAAATATTTATGTAGACAGTCAAAAATTGATTTCAATCTTGAATATTATATATAACAAATGTAGACATACATCTTTTTCCTCCAACTGCTGCTATATTTGCACATCGTTTGTGTTAAGATAACACACACCACAGTGTTGATAACTGGTTTAAAGTGAACACTCTACGAAACCCTCAACAGATATTAATACAATACTGAACCAATTTTCTCAATACCTTTCCAATAAAAGTTTTATCGAATTTACGACTTCGCAAAGTGGAAAAGTTGAAGCTATAAAAAGGACATATTTCGTTAAATGTGTGTCATTTCTCAGGGATGGGGGGGAGTGGTAGTGGTTATCGGAAATTGGAAAAGAAATATAACAAGTCAGCAACTGCCGGTAGTAATCAGAACTTGAAGCGACACCCTCCAACACTTCGTTAAATTAACCTCACTTTAGTTAATATCTTATATAACTTTTATTCGTTACAAACTATATTCGTTTTACGTTTTTAAATGTTTAAAATTGTTTGCAAGTGTCTTTTAATTTTGTATAACATACACATCAAACATAGATAAATGACATATCCAAATTTTAATTACCAACATTAACCTAAGTAAGGTCGTTCAGGATTCTTTTTACCTATTTTTGTAAAAACGTCACAAATATATAAGCTATAAAGCTTTAAGATTCGAATATTTTTCCAAGCAAGAAATTTTAGTTATTACATTTGTTACCCAGGTACTGACTTACTTGGGGTTTGGAGGGGGGGGGGATTTGAGATAGGTAGCCGTTACTGAATGGAAAAAATAATGTGATAGGAAAGGAACAATATCTAATCACTTTTATCTTTCAGCAGGATTTTACGATCTTATAAGTTAATTTTTATTTCCTATACAACACAAATTTTATGGGACCTTTTATCTTATATTGTTTTTAATTATTTATTGTATCACCTTCATCAACAGTAAGACCTACTGAATGCTTCACACTGCAGTTAAATAGAACAGAAACTTAAATCAAGATGTCTACAACAAATCTTGAGGGTATGACTACATTCTTGGTGTATGGCAGGACAAGAGATAGTACTTTATTATGTTTGACGAAATTATCATAAAATCTTAATAAAATATTTATTCCTAAATAAAAGTGAATGTGTTCAAAACATTGTTCAAGACTGCGAGAAACACAACACCAAAATAATTCTGTTAAAGTTAATCTGCATGTCAAATAACACCAATTTTAAATGAAACTTTATAATACTAATAGCTTTAGTGGTTGTTTGGGGTAAACTGACTGGTATTGAGTTGCAGAATATACTTTTTGCGCTATAGATCCATTTGTTTGTCCATATTTTGGAGTTAATGATCCGGAGAACAGATGTGCTACCATTGCAAATAGGCTTTTTTCCCAATAACGGTTATGGTAGGTTTCTAGGGATGCTGGAAGCAGTATATAACTTTTCATTGTTTAACTAAAATCACACTTAGCTTCTTTAGCCCTATTTCTCGAGTGTGCTATTTTTCAGTATTAAGGACTTTTTGGATCCTTGAGAATTCAACTGGCTGATGGGAGGACTAATGGATTCTAGGGTAAGAGGGAACACCATAGTAAAACTAAGTAAATGAATGATACAATAAATATAAAACTTAATGCTATCTAAAATACATCAACATATTTCCAATCATACTGTAGATAGTTTAAACGTTTTTATTACTAATTATTTACCCTAAACTAAGAAAATACAAATATAAAACCTCTTACGTAACTGCGTGCACTGTATAGGCAATGAGAGCTAATGGCCAAAATAAATAAAATATAATTAAATTTAACACATATTAAAAAGCACTTTAAGTATTATTTACAATGAACGGATAGCTACATCTCAAAACAGCTTGGATGCCGTACAACAGCTTGGAATGCTGTACAACAGCTTGGATTGCTGTACATCAGCTTGCAATGCTGTACAACTGCTTGGATTGCTGTACAACAGCTTGGAATGCTGTACAACATCTTGGATTGTTGTACAACAGCTTGGAATGCTGTACAACAGATTGGATTGCTGTACAACAGCTTGGAATGCTGTACAACAGCTTGGATTGCTGTACAACAGCTTGGAATGCTGTACAACAGCTTTTATTGCTGTACAACAGCTTTAATTATTGTATAACAGCTTGGAATGCTATACAACAGCTTGGATTGCTGTACAACAGCTTGGAATGCTCTACAACAGCCTGGAATGCTGTACCATCTACTTCCTCGTAAGATCGATGTCGAGCACTGTGAAAGTCACATTGAGTTCGTGGGGAATTCGGTCAGCTGTTTATAGCCTAGGCGTGACAGACCAACTACGCCACGTACCCTTTTAATTATTTATCTCAAGTACTCAATATCAAGTTTCATTAATGATAAAGCTGTTTTACCATAGATAAGCTGCAAAGAAAAAACTAGTCATATTTGTCAGTATACAAAATATATCTACTTTTTTAAAAGGTATAAATATGTTGAAATCGATTAACGTACTTTTCCAATATTTAACTGGCCAAGCAAAAATGTTGTTGTGTTGAAGAAATTTCAGTTCATACCGTTCAATTTGCCTACTAAGCTATTCATTAAATTGTATGACTGTACGATGAAAGTTAATGTTTAACTATAACAATCTTCGAGGCTGGAAGTGTTATACCAACAAAACAAGTATAAAACATAATATTATTAAACGTATAAATTCTTTTGATTCCAAAGATCTATGGACATTTTGTTCAGTTACAGAAAACTGAGATCTATATTTATCTAATGTATGTAGTAATCCTTCAAAAAAGGTCGTTAGACAGAGTTAAAATTGTGTTCAATAATCACAAATATTGTTTTACTTGTTATGTTTCGTAGTTCTCTCTAGCTACTCAGTAATCGATACTATTCCAATCGTAGATCAACAGGTTGTTCCCGGAGGGGAACACACAGTTTCACTTAACTATCGATAACTCAGAAGTTATAACGCTAACTCAGTGTAACTCCCAAGCAGAGAATTAAATATTTGCAGCTCGCAGGAAGTGAAGTGGGGGGGAGGACTGTCGTTCTGCAGCTCAGGCACGTGCTAGTCTCCAACAGCCATGAATATTTTCGCGCGCACTAAGGCTGCCGTTTTCTTTTACTCACTGCCGACACCCGCCGCTTACATTACATTACACCCGGATACTGCATCCGTGTGTTCGGAATAATCATTTAGACCAAAATAGCGGTCACAAATTTATGTTATAATCTATTTTACTACTTGATGAGTGTCTTTTAATGGAAAGCCTATTGAGAAGTTAGTCACTTACAAGTAACTCAGCAGAATAACTATAAATTTATAATTATAAACGTTAGGTAGTTCCAGATTAGCTAACCAATATTGTTAAATACACGCTTTATTTCTCTCTGTATTTTACCAATCATATATATTACACAACACACGTTTAGGGATCCCTCCCCCTTGACAACACTGCACATCTAGCTCCCATCGTATACCGTAATACTAGTTTTTGTTATGTTCCAGTCATCCTAAACCCGTACAAAAACGCGTTTACTCACATAGACATCTGACTGAGTGATGCTCGTACTTGGACGTGAGTGAGAACCATCGTCTTTCATACTTACATAGACATCTGACTGAGTGATGCTCGTACTTGGTTGTGAATGAGAACCATCGTCTTTCATACTCACATAGATATCTGACTGAGTGATGCTCGTACTTGGACGTGAGTGAGAACCATCGTCTTTCTTACTTACATAGACATCTGACTGAGTGATGCTTGTACTTGGACGTGAGTGAGAACCATCTTCTTTCATACTTACATAGACATCTGACTGAGTGATGCTCGTACTTGGTTGTGAATGAGAACCATCGTCTTTCTTACTCACATAGATATCTGACTGAGTGATGCTCGTACTTGGACGTGAGTGAGAACCATCGTCTTTCTTACTTACATAGACATCTGACTGAGTGATGCTTGTACTTGGACGTGAGTGAGAACCATCTTCTTTCATACTTACATAGACATCTGACTGAGTGATGCTTGTACTTGGTTGTGAATGAGAACCATCGTCTTTCATACTCACATAGACATCTGACTGAGTGATGCTTGTACTTGGTTGTGAATGAGAACCATCGTCTTTCATACTCACATAGACATCTGACTGAGTGATGCTCGTACTTGGTTGTGAATGAGAACCATCGTCTTTCATACTCACATAGACATCTGACTGAGTGATGCTTGTACTTGGTTGTGAATGAGAACCATCGTCTTTCATACTCACATAGACATCTGACTGAGTGATGCTCGTACTTGGTTGTCAATGAGAACCATCGTCTTTCATACTCACATAGACATCTGACTGAGTGATGCTTGTACTTGGTTGTGAATGAGAACCATCGTCTTTCATACTCACATAGACATGTGACTGAGTGATGCTCGTACTTGGTTGTGAATGAGAACCATCGTCTTTCATACTCACATAGACATCTGACTGAGTGATGCTCGTACTTGGTTGTGAATGAGAACCATCTTCTTTCATACTTACATAGACATCTGACTGAGTGATGCTCGTACTTGGTTGTGAATGAGAACCATCGTCTTTCATACTCACATAGATATCTGACTGAGTGATGCTCGTACTTGGACGTGAGTGAGAACCATCGTCTTTCTTACTTACATAGACATCTGACTGAGTGATGCTTGTACTTGGACGTGAGTGAGAACCATCTTCTTTCATACTTACATAGACATCTGACTGAGTGATGCTTGTACTTGGTTGTGAATGAGAACCATCGTCTTTCATGCTCACATAGACATCTGACTGAGTGATGCTTGTACTTGGTTGTGAATGAGAACCATCGTCTTTCATACTCACATAGACATCTGACTGAGTGATGCTCGTACTTGGTTGTGAATGAGAACCATCGTCTTTCATACTCACATAGACATATGACTGAGTGATGCTTGTACTTGGTTGTGAATGAGAACCATCGTCTTTCATACTCACATAGACATCTGACTGAGTGATGCTCGTACTTGGTTGTGAATGAGAACCATCGTCTTTCATACTCACATAGACATCTGACTGAGTGATGCTCGTACTTGGTTGTGAATGAGAACCATCGTCTATCATACTCACATAGACATCTGACTGAGTGATGCTCGTACTTGGTTGTGAATGAGAACCATCGTCTTTCATACTCACATAGACATCTGACTGAGTGATGCTAGTAGAATCTTTAAAATAATTTTTTTAGAGGTCTCAAAAGAGGTAGGCCACAGTGGTAGAGGGTTTCCCTTTTAAAGAATGTCATGTTGCAAATATTATTGCTGTAGTATTTTAATCAGTCTAATAAACAGACAAAACACGATTTATACTGAATTATTTGGATTTAAAATAAAAAAATAAACAATTAAATTCTGCAGAAGTAAATGCTTAATATTTAGTGTATAACTATTATAACTTAATAAGGATAAAAATAAAAAAAATTAAAAAAATTAAAATTAAAATGTCTTTAGTGGTTAATTATTAACGTTTTACACAACAATATTTATGTTAGTTAAAATTATTCGAGAGTATTTCATTATCACGATCATGTTAATTCTGTTCATTAAGTGCGGATTTAAAAAAATGGTTGGTATTACCTGTCTTTTTAGTCAAACTATATTCTTAAGGAACAAGAAACAGTTGGTAGGCTTATCCTTGTCCAGGAGCGTAGGAGATAAACATACATTTGTCAGCTAGATGAAAAACACCTAAGTACATAATTTGTGCATAATCTCTTATCCCCGCTGAAAACATATGATGCCTTACGTTAATACCAGGGAAAAGCCAGTATTTAGCAAAACAGGTGTTCGTCCAGTTACAGTAGGTGGGGAGTGCGCCACAAGACGTCGTCTTCGTTGGGCGGTTGTATGTAGTCCTGTGTTTGGGGTTATTTAGTGTGTTGTTACTTAGGTTTACGGTAAGTGGATGGAATTGACTGGTGTCTAGAGGAGAAGTGTTGAATGTTCCTTGACTCCTGATACCACATGTGCTCGTAACTAACCGTTTGGTGACATCACATACAATGGTGCTATACTTGTAAGTAAACAGAGATTAAATTTCCCGTACCCTCAAGTTAGTGTTTTATATTCAGAGAGACAGACGATCTAAATTCATTCCCGAAGTCAGAGTTCGGAAGTAGTTTACTCAATGCCACTTGGGGCAGCTTATTCATGACCGCCCCTCCCACCTCCTTCCACTCACGACTGACCAGTGGCTGAGTCGTTATTTCCAAACGTAATTCATGGTTTAAGTATCTTTTACATCATCAGACCTTTATATCTCTGATAACCTATAACATTTATAATACTAACAGTATTATAGAAATGATAAAAACAACTAATCACTTAACCTATGAATGTTTCATGAAAAACAACACTAGAGTAAACAATATATAGGTTACCTTTTTGTGAATATAATTTGCAGATTGATAAAATTATAATATATTATAGGACATTCGTTGGAAATGATTATTTTGATATATTTTGTTAAAAAAGGAAAAGTTTGATTAAACTTGAATTTATTGTTGAACCTGGTGACTTTAGGAAATAAAACAAATTTAAAATCTTTTACTGTTGTTCATAGTGTTGTTGAGAAATACGGTAAACTTTGTGAGGAATGACTTTGCCATACACTTTAAATATTGCTCTTTGAGTTATCATAGTCTATGTAGACCAATGCACATTGCATAATCCAAAGTACACCAGTATTTTGTTGAAATGAAACACTTTAAATATTTTTTAAAACTCTGAGTGTATTATATTTGGAGGACTACTTTTTCAAACTAAAATATTTTTGGTTAAATTATTTTAAAGAACACATTAGAGCGTTTTTAGTAAACTTATTTAGGTGAAAGGAAATTATAACTAATTGACCACTACCGTAGTTGTAATGTAAATTTTCTGGTAACGTCAAGTATTGACAAGTGAAATATTCCTGAAACTGAGCGGAGTAACTTGCCGGGTGGGGGAACGGGGAACACGGATTCAGCAAAAGTGTCACGTCTGTTTCACGACGTTTCCTCATTCCGAAAAACTCTCTTCTCCGTTTCCGGTATTATTTGACTACTCTACTGTTATCTGCAGGCCCATTACTCGGCTCTCTTTACTCTCTCGTCCAACACGATATTATAGGTTTATGTTAGATTGTGTAGATTTTGAGTTCTAATAACAGAACATAGCCTCACTAACTTATATTATGATAAAAGTACAGGTGGATTTGCGAACATACTATCAGAGTATGTAAAACATCTGCAGCTATAAAACACATTGGAATATGTTTGGCTTAATTGAATGAATTATGTAGAAAATGTAATACTGTACTTATTTGAAAAAAAAATGTACTTCATAAATGTATATAAAAAGTACTGTAATAAAACTTATAGCACTAGTAATTATTATATAATGATGTTATAAATCTTATATCACTTCCACCTAAAAATAAATTAATGACAATTCTTCTGTAAAACATCTTCTTAATCTTTTTTAAGAAGACGTTTCCATCTTTTTTTTTAGATCTTTTTTAGTTAAATTCCCTTCGAGAAATTTAACTTAAAGCATTATTGTTTCTATAGCAATTGTTGGATTTATACAACAGCATATTATTATGAAATATCTCATGGAACATTAGTTTTTTTAACATAATAAAAATAGATATTCATCAATATAACTGCTTGGCTAGCCAATCATTTCATATGAATATTTTAAATGAATCTATATTTAAAATATAAATGTTATACTGGAGAAAATGCACAAATTAAATATGAATTCCAATTTATTTTTAATCAGGTATAATTTTAAAGTATTCAATTTCAGTTGGTGCTAAAGTTATAATTCTTATGTGAACAATATATCGTTATCTATCCGAAATTGTTCCATAATTAAAATGTGCGTTAAAATTATCTTCACTAAACTATTAATTTACCATAAGATAGTTAATTAATAGTTTTTTATCCACCTGGTATTTTTTATTAACTATTTATTGTTTACAAAGTGGTTTAATAATTATAATTGGTATGAAAGCACACGCGGTTTCAATGGACTAATGTTTAATTAATGAACTAGCACGTTTAATATGGCTATGTGACGTAGGGAGGGTTGGTAGGGCCGGTGGAAGCAAACAACCACCACTCACTTGTTATTCATTGAAGCGCGAACAAACTGCATCTTCGTGAGCAAGCAAACTGTTGAATTTGTCATTCAGTTCACTTTCAATAATATCCACTACACGTAATATAAAATAATTCTGTAGTTCTAAATAATTGTTCTGAGCAGTGATATTGGAGGAAGACGAGGGAGGCGATACAGAGTAAACCTTGTCAACGTCTACGTTCTATAGATTATGAATGATACCTATATTCTAATTTGTACAAAATATAAAATTGCATTCTGTTAAAATGACTCAGCAAACAATTTAAAAAATACGGTTTGAATTTAGATTTTTTTACTTTTGTGATAACTCTACATTTCGACTACCAAATTCAACAGTGGAGAGACCTATTGGAATTGCAGAACTTACACAAATCCTTGTTTATAATACCACAAACAGTTGTAACAAATTGATTTTGTAGTAAAACTAACAACAGTCTAAATGTTTCTGGAGTCCAACACCTTAACCTTGTCTACATTGTCACTGTCCTGTCATCGCACACGTCCTGCACAACTTGCAAGTATTGAATATCCACAAGAACCATGTACCTACTTGCTGGTCCATTACATTAAAATGATGCTTGCAGGTGACTTAGTTGGTTTTAGGAATGTCCCCGCATTTTTGTTTAGCAAGTTAAAAGTGTATGTAGGTAGATCACACGTTTACCTATATGCATATTTAATATACATGTTCACATATACGTATATTTAATATACATGTTTACCTATATGCATATTTTATATACATGTTTACATGTACGTGTATTTAATATACATGTTTACCTTTATGCATATTTAATATACATGTTTACATATACGTATATTTAATATACACGTTTACCTGTATGCATATTTAATATACATTTTTACCTATACGTTTATTTAATATACATATTTACCTATACGTATATTTAATATACATGTTTACCTGTATGCATATTTAATATACATTTTTACCTATACATTTTTTAATATACATATTTACATATACGTATATTTAATATACATGTTTACCTGTAAGCATATTTAATATACATGTTTACCTGTAAGCATATTTAATATACATTTTAGCTATACGTATATTTAATATACATATTTACCTATACGCATATTTAATATACATGTTTACATATACGTGTATTTAATATACATGTTAACTTTATGCATATTCAATATACATGTTTACATATACGTATATTTAATATACATGTTTACCTGTATGCATATTTAATATACATTTTACCTATACATATATTTAATATACATATTTACCTATACGTATATTTAATATACATGTTTATCTGTATGCATATTTAATATACATTTTTACCTATACATATATTTAATATACATATGTACATATACGTATATTTAATATACATGTTTACCTGTATGCTTATTTAATATACATTTTTAATATACATATTTACCTATACGTATATTTAATATATATGTTTACCTGTATGCATATTTAATATACACGTTTACATATACGTATATTTAATATACATGTTTACCTGTATGCATATTTAATATACATTTTTACCTATACATATATTTAATACATATATTTACCTATACGTATATTTAATATACATGTTTACCTGTATGCATATTTAATATACATGTTTACATATACGTGTATTTAATATACATGTTTACCTTTATGCATATTTAATATACATGTTTACATATACGTATATTTAATATACATGTTTACATATAATCCTAACATTACACACACGACATGACGCCGTATTTTGTTCTACTGATAACCATCATTTGCCAGATGGCACTAATTGATAGCTTATTAACTTTCTTGTAGCTCAAAACAACGCGATCAATGTCTAACTTACTTTGAGTATAAGGTCTCTTTAGTTGTTCTATCCTACACTCAAGAAAAACTGTTTACCAAATGCGGGGACATGTGTTCAAAATTTCATATAACTATTTGAAATAGGGCTGTTGCTTTTTTTGTGATTGTATGTGTTTGCCATATGTGTGCTATGATTTTGTATTAGGTGCCCGCAAAAATTCTCCAGTGCTAAATGATTCCTACAATATCTCAAATTGAAATGTAATTAAATGCATGGATATGCAAAAATTAGTTAATAGTTCTATGAAATATAGCATTAAAAATCTTTATCGTAAATTAGAACTACTTAATGTTCATTTCAACATTTAATAAAGGATCAACTTAGCTTTATTTTTATTATTATTTGTCTTATTCATACAAATATTTCATTTAGTAATTAATCATTTCATCCACTAAATCTTTTTCTTACCAAAATTGGTTGTATTCAATTTAACATAGCCAAATTGAATTCAGCACGCGTGTAGGTGGCCTGTGCAGCCGGCAGCTAGGCTTAGCATTGATCCTGCCGCACGCCTAAGGCAAGCATCCTGATTGGTCCATTGTCTGGCCAATCAATTACAGTTGCTAGTCCAATTACTGGCTATCGAATCAAGTCCTTATCGTCCTGAGGCCATCAAACCACCAAATGTGAGATACTCGCCCTTCCTAACAGACTTTTTTGTAACTTAGCTATTTTAGAGATTGAGCTGTTCTTTTTTGACGTACTGTCCAGCTGAGGGTACTTCAAAACTGTTATACAGGGTATGTGAAGAGTCTGGGCATGGCCTTATATTTAATAAACCGAAGCAGATAACATCTATAAACTTCGCTCAGTGTTATATGGCTATATAAATTATTTGTTATTGCTATTACCATGACATACCTACCATTGAGGGACGACCCACAGAGGAAGTAATACAACTCTTAAATGTAAGCATAGGTCGATGAGCATACCAATTTAAAGGGCTGAACTAGTAGAACATCATGCCACAAATTAGACCTCAAAAGGTTTATCCTAAACAAAATGGCGGCGCTCGAAAGTTTCAATACTGATCGTATGTGCAAGGTAAATAATGGCCACCATTTTGTAACGGACAAATATTTTGAAGTGCAGTTTATGGCATTCTTCTTTGCTTGACCATCTCTTTAGAATGATGTGCATATGAAGCTATGCTTAGGCCTACATTGAAATTTTTCTACTGACTCCCTGAGGACCTTTCCCATAGAGGAATATCAGGATACTGAAAACATCTTAAAGTAGGTGTTTGTGTATAGTAATACTGTGTGAAGTTTTGTGGCTTCATCTGATAAGGTTACAAAAAAATTAAGCCATTCTTGAACTTGCACATAAGATCAGTATTGAAATTTTCGAGCGCCGCCATTTTGTTTAGGATTAACCTTTTGAGGTTTAATTTGTGGCATGATGTTCTACTAATGAAGACCTTTAAAATGGTATGAATATTGACGTATACTTACATTTAATATTTGTACGACTTCCTATATGGGCCGTCCCTCCATGGTAGGTATGTAATAGCAAGAAAAAATAGATTATATAGCCATAAAACACTGAGCAATGTTTATAGATGTTATCTGCTATAGTTTATTAAATATTAAGCCGTAACCAGACTTTTTAGATACCCTGTATTACAACGACTCCAAATAATATACAAACAGGTATAGTATAACATTAAATAAAACTTAGCACAATACTTATCAGAAAACAACATAAATAAAGTAGAAGAGAAAGTAAAATATTTACATCTTAAGTTTTCCTCAGTCCAAACTACAATAGTTAACATTCAGTCATTTATATCTACATACGTCGAAGGACGTTTACCTTTAGTTTTCCTCAGTCCAAACTACAATAGTTAACATTCAGTCATTTATATCTACATACGTCGAAGGACGTTTACCTTAAGTTTTCCTCAGTCCAAACTACAATAGTTAACATTCAGTCATTTATATCTACATACGTCGAAGGACGTTTACCTTAAGTTTTCCTCAGTCCAAACTACAATAGTTAACATTCAGTCATTTATATCTACATACGTCGAAGGACGTTTACCTTAAGTTTTCCTCAGTCCAAACTACAATAGTTAACATTCAGTCATTTATATCTACATACGTCGAAGGACGTTTACCTTAAGTTTTCCTCAGTCCAAACTACAATAGTTAACATTCAGTCATTTATATCTACATACGTCGAAGGACGTTTACCTTAAGTTTTCCTCAGTCCAAACTACAATAGTTAACATTCAGTCATTTATATCTACATACGTCGAAGGTCGTTTACCTTAGATTACTTATATAAACGGATGTTATTTTGTCCACAAAACCCTTAGGTTAGCAAGTCCATCGTAAGGTTAGCGTAAGACCCTTTCTGCATTAATACATTCGCTGTATCACACTATTCACTAGGCGCTTCTGAATATTAGGCTTGGGAAGAGATGAAACAATAGTGGAAAGTTATAGACGAATTTGTAAACCTTTTTAGAATGGAAATTACTTTCTTATTTTCTCCTGTGGCCTCGCAATTCCCGAGGTGGCCTCACCAACAATCTTAATCCACTGCTGCCTGTATTCTACCCATTCTCATGAGGTCCCTTCCCTCTTCACCTGATCAGTCCATCTGAACCCTGATCTCCTCCCAAGTGGTTGTTCACCAGTCCACTCTCTCTTCGGCCCCTCTTATTTCAACGTGACCAAGCCATCTTAATCTTTCGTTCTTAACCATTGCTATTTGTCAGAAAGAACCTTATATAGTTCCCTTAGCTCACGGTCCTTCATCATTCTTCACAATTATTAATGTTCTTGAATCGGTCCAAACACTTACGTAGAATCGTATTTTCAAAGACCATAGGTTTTCTCTCATTCTATTTGGTGTGTGTCCATACCTCTGCTCCATATAAGAGTACTGGTGTATGATCACCTTATACATCTGGAGTGTTGTCCTCGCAGTCAGTAGCATACTTCCAAAGAGCTTGGATAAACTTCAGTAGTGTCGTTGAGTTGATGCCAGTCTGCACATAACTCCATCGTCTTTATATTTTTGTTTCTTATTGTGGAACTTATCCATTTTTAAATCAGTGTCGTAACCATTGGGCAATTGATTAATTGGGTAACCAATTATTTTGAGTAATTATATTTTCTTCAAAAAGATTGGTGAGCGTGTGTTTGGTATGTATAGGTTGTGTACATAGTGATAGGTTCAACCCTTATGTAAACATTAAATATATTATAAAACATATTATTTTAAATATAGTGTTAATGTCATCTTTAATTTGAATGCGAGGAAGATTTTAATCTGTTGAACACTTATAGTGATTGTCGTACCAAAAATAAAAATATACTTACTATCAACAATACATTGTTTTATTACTATGCCAACATATTAAACTCAGTATATTTACAAGAGTGAACAATAGTTTATTCACAAGCTATCTAAAAAATGTTTAAGATAAGACAGAGCAAAATTAGTTAGAAAAAGTAATGTTCAAGTTGTAAAACTATCAGTATTGTTAAGAGGAAAATATTTGGTGGGAAATACTCAATACCAGCAAATGTGATGCCGAAGGAAAACAGAACAGAGACATGTACTAAAAAATTGAAACTGATTTTTGGATACAAGCTAGTTTTACCAACTTTTATTATCGACTGTGATTACAACTGTTGAAAGAAATTAAAAAATCTTATAACTATCTACCAGTAATCAACTTGGTTAGTCATTCACCCATGATCAACTTGAGAAGCCACTACCTATTTGGGTAGGTCATGATAAACTTGGGAAGCACCCATATTAACTTATGTAGCTTCTTGTGATCAACTCGGGTAGCATCTATAATCAACTTGGTAGCCACCCGTCATAAAATGGCTGGCCATTGAACGCAAAATTTTAAAGGGGGCTCGGGCCTCCACCGGGCATAGCGAGTCCCATATATACTATGTCCCATATGAGACTCGGTATATATTTTCAGTGAACCTCTTTTTATTGGAGTTAAAAAATATTGGTAATCATTTTTCAAACAAATCTAGCCACATTCAAACTACCATCTACTGTTTTTTTTCAGTTAAAAAAAATTAAAATGTATTTCACCATATCAAGATTTTTAATACGCCAAAATTCAACTATGCTGACTCTCTAAATCAATTAGTTAAGGCATTACCTACCAGGATTCCATAGAATATGATATCGATGTTTACACTCGTAGAGCCGTATTCTCTCTGTATTTTCTGCCGGAGTTGTAGCTGGAGAATAAATCTCATTAGTCTGGAAGTGGAGGAGCTCGACGCGCCATCGGACGTGACATTGTTACCAGAAAGTTGTGTCTCTCATACGAAATGTCGTAGCAATTCAATCCGAAAAGTTTCGCTCTCAATTATTAAATCATGAGAAAGAGCACACCACTTAGGGTAACTTCTGTAGACGGCCTTCCAGCTGTTGAATGTATTTGGATTTATCCCCTCTTTTTTTACATTTATATTACTGTTTACTATCCAACTTGTTTCAGCTGTAGCAGGTGGTTATCACCATTCATATTACTTAAAACCAACCCATTTTTTGCTAGTTAAGAAACTACTCATACAAATCCAATCTATTTATAGAACTTGTTGCAAAACAAATGCTTAAATATTTTGAAAAATAGTATCGCTTGAAGGTCACCTATAGTATTTTAGGGAGAACTCATAAAATCCATTAATTTATTTATATAATGGAAGCAAATAAACTACAAGCAGATGCCTCCTGGTATATATATATATATATATATATATATATATGACGGAGTTAATTCCTCTATAATTGGCATGAAAGTACGTCTGATCCCTGATTTCCTTCAATTCGAAAATACTTCGTTTAGCAATGTACAATTTAAATGAACTTAGCAGCAGCCATAGACATATTATAACATTTTTCTAAGCAAATCTGATATATATTTTTTTTTAAATCCACGTGAACAACTTCTTTGATCAGGTATCATCAGGGATGTCTCTCAATAATAAATATTTTGTACAATTTGTCTGTGTCAACACAAATTTAGTGTACATTTTACATTAATTCATGTTGCATCATTATAATCATGCAGATTAAGATGAAACCATCAGCTTACTACACTTAAACTTAACGTGCATCCTTAAGGTATTGATTGAGTGGTACTAGGTAATATAAATTCAGCAATTATTCTTTAGTCACTGATGTTATCATGGTAAAATACAAGATATTGAGTGAGGGGTGCTAATATAAACTTAAAAACAACCACCCATTTTAGGTATTGATGTTATCATGTTAAAATCCAGGATATGGAAAGATAGGAGATAAAATGGACTAGAGAGTGATATTAAATATATTAATACTGTCCTTAAACAACTATTATAACAGTTGAACAATAGGCTTCCTTCATGTTAGCGTTAATATTTTATAATATTATTATTTACTTTTTTTACTTTACTCGTAAGTTCACCTGGGCATGAATGCATGTTTAAGAGCTTTATTAACAAGTGAATAACTGACAGTCAGCTCAGTAGAGGATTCAATCCTTGGACCTTACAACCCACAGTCCGAAAACAAGCAATAGTGCTACTACACTGGTGTTATTGTGTAGTACGGTTTCATAGCATTATCGTTAGTTTTGTTTAGCGGTAGTACCTTTTCTGCAGAGTTAGTGTCGTTTCTGCGACAACTTAATAATAATGCTTATAGTATAAAAGAAAAACTGTTCACTTTATAAAAATATAAATATTCAATACTCTATTAAATATAATATATGGTTGCTGAGCTTAGTGATACGCAACAGAAAATGTTCGTCTGTTTTTCTACAAAAGACAAACCGATCATCACTAGGTTTACAAGTGTTAATGATGTCCAACATTATTGTGTACTAAAGAAAACGTGTTCACTGATGCCGCTTTGGTGAATCGTTTCCCTGGGTAATTTTTGTCTAGACCACATGAGTGCTGCTACAGTCATTTGAAAATAGAGAGCGTGATAATACATGTCCTTATTTGTACTAACCCAACAAAACTTATGATTAGTCTTGTTGTGAAATATTGTAAAACCAATAGACAAAAGTGTTTATTTAATATGTATGACCTTTATAATATATAATAGAGAAGTATCCACTCATAATTTAACGACAGGCTGCTAGTTAAAAAGTATACTCAAGTAATTTTCTAACCATTCTGGAGTTGAATAAAGTTCCTTTCGAAGTTCTCAATTTATAAATAGAACTTTCTAGGAAACTAAATTGTCCAAGAATTGCAAACGTTGCTCTTAGCTTAATTGAGAACTGAAGCTAAACTTGCAAAATGTACAATGACACTATTTTTCTACTTTTAGATATAAGCACCAACTAAATTTGTTCGAGTTGATATTTAGGCCTATTATGCAACATAATTTCAAATTAAAATTTGTTTTCTTCAGGTTGTTAAGGTTAAAATGCTATTTAAGTAATCTTTATTTTAGCCCTATTATTTAGTATAATTTTTATTAAAATATGTTTTCTTAAAGTGGTGTTGAAAGTAGGCCATATTCATTTTTTCATTCTTTAATATTTTGCAAGTATCCAGTTGTGCCTTATGAACCGTATAAAGGGTTGGGCAAAGTCAGGAATGCATCTATTAATTTTAAAACTATGAAAATAAAAGTAACACAGCTTTGCAGTTATGTATATGTCCCTATAACAAACATATGGACATATTTTACTTGTGTTTTTTTTTATTATTATTTTTTTTTTTTGCATATCCAGGGGATGGCCCATGAAGGAAATGTTCAAAATTTCCTTCGTGGCTTATCACCTGGCTATACGAAAAACAAGTAAAATATGTCTAAATGTTTGGGATAGGGACATATACATAACTGCTAAGTTTCATTTGATGTCTTCCAGTTGTTTTCAAATTAATAAATATTCCCGACTTTTGCCCGACCCTGTATATTATTTAGTAGTTTAACTGACATTTTGCTAGAGTTCAAATCGTAGTATCTCAACTATATAAATGACTTTCCTATTATAAAATTAATCTAAACAAATGTTTTTAATGTTCATTAAATTCTCTAATAAAAACAACAAACTTAAACCTGTGTGTACAGTCTTGATTAAAGAGCCTGTTGGTGTTGATGTACCAGTACCTAAGGATGGTGTGCAGTGCTAAGGTTAGAAACGGATAATTTAGATCGTGAGTGAGAGTATAAGACGTTGATGTACCAGTACATAAGGATGGCGTGCAGTGACAAGGTTGGGAACGGATAATTTAGATCGTGAGTGAGAGTATAAGACGTTGATGTACCAGTACTTAAGGATGGTGTGCAGTGACAAGGTTGGGAACGGATGATTTAGATCGTGAGTGAGAGTATAAGACGTTGATGTACCAACCAGTACATAAGGATGGCGTGCAGTGACAAGGTTGGGAACGGATAATTTAGATCGTGAGTGAGAGTATAAGACGTTGATGTACCAGTGCATAAGGATGGTGTGCAGTGCTAAGGTTAGGAACGGATAATTTAGATCGTGAGTGAGAGTATAAGACGTTGATGTACCAGTACATAAGGATGGCGTGCAGTGACAAGGTTGGGAACGTGTAATTTAGATCGTGAGTGAGAGTATAAGACGTTGATGTACCAGTACATAAGGATGGCGTGCAGTGACAAGGTTGGGAACGGATAATTTAGATCGTGAGTGAGAGTATAAGACGTTGATGTACCAGTACATAAGGATGGCGTGCAGTGACAAGGTTGGGAACGGATAATTTAGATCGTGAGTGAGAGTATAAGACGTTGATGTACCAGTACATAAGGATGGTGTGCAGTGCTAAGGTTAGGAACGGATAATTTAGATCGTGAGTGAGAGTATAAGACGTTGATGTACCAGTACATAAGGATGGCGTGCAGTGACAAGGTTGGGAACGGATAATTTAGATCGTGAGTGAAACTATAAGACGTTGATTTAGCAATATCCATTGACTGCTGAGGAGTCTTAATATCTTATATGACAACGACATAGTTGAAGACAACAGAAGATGTTATTTATATTACTTATATGATACAGTTGTTGATAGTGGAATATCTCATTTCTCATATGAAAAGATACAGTCGTTGCAGTGGCAGATCTTATTTCTAATATGACAGCTGATAGTCCTTGACAATTGAAGATCGCATTTTAATTTGACAACTTTATAATCGTTGGTAATAAAAATACTTATTTCTAATATGATAGTATTATATTGGTCGGTAGCGTAGTTGGTTTAATCCCAGCTTCATGTGCTAAAGGTTCTCAGTTCGATCCCAATCAGAGTCATAATAAATTTTGAGAGGGATGAGCTAATAACCACCGGCTGTTCATTTGTCATTTGGTTATTAATTAATGACACTTTCTAAGAACTTAGTTGGTAACAATGACTACATTCGCTCATATACACTCATCACACTCGTTCGAAATCCATATTCGCCCATATCTTGACGATCGGCGTCTTATGAATAAATAAAAAAAAATAATAAATATTCATTGATAATGGAATATATCATTTACAAACGACAAGGGTATAATCACTGTAAAAGGAAGATCTAATTTTTAATTTGATGATTCTATAGTTGATGCCAATTGATTTATTCATTTATAATGTAACAATAATACGATCGCTTTTAATGAAAGAACTCTTTCCTATTATGAAAAGGGTATGGTCAGTGATAAAGCAAGTTATCATGTCTACAATACCTATCGTTATTCGCTGACAATAGAATGTCTAATTTCTATAATGGACTATAAACTCGTGGACAATGGAAGAATCCATTTCTAATGACGATGTGTCTGATAATGTAAGAAGTCATTTTTAATATACTGATAGTTGGTAGTGGTACAGTAAAATTCGCACAAAGGTCTGTCGGTCCGTGTTAACTAGGGAGTGAACTCAGCCATACTATAATCGTTATAGAAATAGTATTATAAAGTAATCTACTTAATTCTTATTATATTTTTTATAACGATACAAACTTAATATTATTTTTATGCATTTTAATTAATTATGCTTTATTGTATGAAAAATCAAATAAACCAGAGGCAACCTTTTATTATGAATATTCGCATAATATAAACAAAAATTAATACCCCAAATCAAATCAACACAACTCCCCCAGTGGTGTGTAATAAAGTAACAGCTATTATTGAATTTCAAAGGGGAAATCAGAGTGAAATATCCGTCCAATTGAGGAATATTGGTTATGAAAAAAGTATTATCACTGGGGGAGGTGTGAAATGCCATCATAACTCTTGATAAAGGCAGTGGTGTTATTCTTACGAATAGTCTCCTCGATGTCCTGGATAGGGAGTGTCCGTATCGAACGGCAAGTGGTGGGAAGAACCCCTGAGATTAAAAAGCTCCCCGCAAGCTCATGAATAGGCGAGGAGCGTCTTCGGTGATCCGGTCGTGGTCGTGGGGGGTTAATTGTTTGACAGGATTAGGGCGTGAGTCACCACAGCTGGGAAAGGAGGAAGAACTTCGCCACGTTTTCCGAATTCGAAATAAGGTGTGATTCGGAAAAGAACCGACTTTTGATGCTGATTGCATTTAAAATACTTGCTTAAGGATTTTTTTTACAACCACAATGAATATTTACCATTCCAAAAAAAGTAAATACTGTAGGTCTTGAAGGTTTTGTTATTATCTTAAGATAAAATAAAGGATTTACTTTTAACCTCATTTAAAACTTGATTAAAATAGAAGACACGGCCATTTATCATATTAGTAAATGGAACCTAGACTCATTTTGATTCTCGCAATAGATGTGACTTTTACATTTATTGTAACCATCACTTAAAATGTCAAAAGGTGCTCAATTAGTTTTGAGCAAAATTAAATTTAAATTAGTTTTACATAAATTTTGAATAACAATCTATAAAAAAACCATCTATAGCTACCCTATTCAGACTCGTCCAACAACCCTCCCTCATAAGGTAGTATAAGTGAGCTTTGTTGTCCCTATAGAATCTATAATATAACCATTTAACTCTGTCAATAGACTCTACACAACTTAATCGTGTAAAAAGCAGGTCTGGTCGCATACTAAATCAATTCTTCTTGTGAAATTTGCTAAGCTAAATTAGTATTAGCTGTGTTACTCAAAGTTCCAAAGCTTAGTGAAAAGCCATTTGGGTCTAATCAAGAAGAAAAATTTTAATCATGTATGGCTAGAGTAAAACACGAAATACAATAGAACATAACTTCTTACTTATATTGATATGTTAGTTTAAATATATATATTTTAATGAGAGATTTAGTATTGTTTTACGTGTTGTGTTGTGGGTATATAGTTGGTTTTTATTTATTTGATGTTACAGTTATGCTTACTTGAATATCCTACGTGCTGACAAGTGAAGGAGATATTATTTGGGTAAAGAGAAAGGTCCTCTCTTCCAGACACCCTACCATCTCATACAAACAATAATTCACACCTTGAACTACGTCATATGACTCAAATAGCCTACCCACCATGCACATCCATTATAACCTAAAGGGACGTTTCGCAAACCTCCAAGTCACCACTGGGAAGTAGACAGCGAGACATGTAAATATACCACCAGCGAGCCAAAACAATGATGTTGTATTTTAACTGTATGGTTCGTGTTTATTAATAATTAATTAGTTGTCGTGAGCACTGTATGATTATTAAAGGTCCAATTTAGTAGAACATAAGTTTACATTATTTAAAGTTTTTTTATTTAAAATTATCAAGAATAGTTTGTAAAATTTCACACAATTATCTGTAGACAATTCTAAAAAATACGAAACTTTTTAAAAAAACCAACTTATGGTTCACCTATCAAATGAAATTGTTTCGGTTCGATTATTATCACGGACAGATTCGTTGAAATAGAACACCAATGATTTTGACGTTTTCGTGGAGCGAAATGGCCCACCTTAAACTAAATAAACCAGTTATCACAAACTGGCATTAGTTTGTGTCATTTTAATGAATTTGTGTTATCTGTTTTTATATAATGATACTGTATATGGTATAAACACTTTCGTAGGAACTGCGAAACTTTAATTGAAAGGAGCATATAAATTTCCAGTTATTCAGCTGAATTTACTAAATCCTATCTTATATTACCAGTAAACCAACTGTTTATGTTTCCTGGTAGACTCTTTATAAACGTGGAATGTGGATCTAAAGAGACCGTTTTGTTGAGGCTTAACGGTATAATTCAAGGTATTCCAAAATATAATCCCCCACCCACATGGCTGAGGTTGAATCCCGCCTCGACTGTTCAAACCCCTTAATTTATATCGTGCCCTACCTTGCAGGTGCACTTTGGTTATTAAAACCTTCCTGAAGAGCCATCAACCGTGACGTCATACTTTACATCGGTACTTCAGCCTGGTGCGTGATTACAGGGATGCGATGTACCAAACATTTTCATCATGTCGACCACTTAAACAGTACTTTCATCCAATAATACATCTAATAATGTCCATTCAAAATGAAAATATTTCAAGAGCTCAAATTAATTTAACAAACGAAAGAAGCAGTGTCAACTGCGTACTTTGTGAATACAATTATATCACTTAAAACTCTTATGTAATGCATTTCTAAATCTCTATAGCGGTAATTAATTGACTTTACAACATTGGGTGAAAGTAGTATGGAAATCAACTAATGTTATTAGTTGACTTTATAGCATTGGGTGGAAACCAACTAATGTTATTGACTTTATAGCATTGGGTGGAAATAGTGTGGAAACCAACTAATGTTATTAATTGACTTTATAGCATTGGGTGGAAACAGTGTGGAAACCAACTAATGTTATTGACTTTATAGCATTGGGTGGAAACAGTGTGGAAACCAACTAATGTTATTGACTTTATAGCATTGGGTGGAAATAGTGTGGAAACTAACTAATGTTATTAATTGACTTTATAACATTGGGTGGAAGTAGTGTGGAAGCCAACTAATGTTATTAATTGACTTTATAACATCAGTTAGAAGTAGTGTGGAAACCAACTAATGTTATTAATTGACTTTATACATTGGGTGGAAGTATTGTGGAAACGAACTAATGTTATTAATTGACTTTATAACATTGGGTGGAAGTAGTGTGGAAACGAACTAATGTTATTAATTGGCTTTATAACATCAGTTAGAAGTAGTGTGGAAACCAACTAATGTTATTAATTGACTTTATAACATCGGTTGGAAGTAGTGTGGAAACCAACTTATGTTATTAATTGACTTTATAACATCGGTTGGAAGTAGTGTGGAAACCAACTAATGTTATTAATTGACTTTATACATTGGGTGGAAGTAGTGTGGAAACGAACTAATGTTATTAATTGATTTTATAACATCGGTTGGAAGTAGTGTGGAAACCAACTAATCTTATTAATTGACTTTATAACATTGGGTGGAAGTAGTGTGGAAACCAACTAATATTATTAATTGACTTTATAACAATGGGTGGAAGTAGTGTGGAAACCAACTAATGTTATTAATTCACTTTATAACATCGGTTGGAAGTAGTGTGGAAACCAACTAATGTTATTAATCGGCTTTATAAAATTAGTTAGAAGTAGTGTGGAAACCAAATAATGTTATTGATTCTTCATAGGGATTATTTTTTATTTTAATGTTTAAATGTACAAAGTCACGTTTTTAAGCAACGTTGTTTTCCTACAAAAATGTTATTGTGTTATAAGGACATAAACACTTTTATGAAAATTTTTTTATTGGAACCGAAACAAAAAACGTTTTTTGTTGAATATAGGGTATATTGACAGAATTTTGATTTTCGGTCACTACTTTGGAACAAAGTTTAGGTTGTTTTGACACATTTGTAATTCAATGGTTGGATTGTACTCGTTTATAATAGTAATAAAAATGTTTTTATATTCGCATGAAATTACATGACGTTTCCTCATATGCTCCATTAGAAAATAAATATTCAGCACTCTATTGAATATAATGTCAGGAGACTGAGCTTTGTGATATACGTAATAGAAAGTGTTCGTCTGTTTTTTAAAAAAACTACGGAACCAATGATCACTAGGTTTACAAGTGTTGGTGATGTTCAAAATCTGTGCACATGAATATTCTCCAATAAATGAACTTCCAACACTAAGTGTATTAAAAAAAAACTGTTCAATGATGCTGCTTTTACCTGACCTTTTTCTAGGCCACATGAGTACTGTTTTAGCAATCTAAAAATAAAGGGCATAATAGCAAATTGTCTTATATCTTATATGTATAAACCAATAAACATTCTGATTAGTCTTGAGGTCAAACAAATATTGTAAGAGGGATAGGTAAAAAGTATTGATTTGATGTGTATGACCTTTATAAGACATAATAGAGCAGTATCCACTTATAATTTAACGACCGGTTGCCATTTAAAAAGTATACTCGAGTAATTTTCTAACTATTCTGAAGTTGGATAAGTTGATTTCGAAGTTCCTAACTATTAAAACAGAACTTTAAAGGAAACTAAATTATCCAAGAATTGCAAACATTGCTCAGGTCTTAGCTTAATTGACCACTGAAGCTAAACTTACTAAATATACTATGACACCATTTGGCTGTTTGTAAATATTTATTTTTATAAGTACCAAATAAATTTGTTCCATGTGGTATTTTTAGGCCTGTTACAGTATTCAATGTAATTTCAACTTAAAATGTGTTTTCTCTAAGTGGTTTTGAAAGTAGGCGATATTTATTTTGTCACTCTTTTAACCAAGTATCCAGTACTTCCTTATGAACCGTATGCTTATTTAGTTTGTATTAAACTAAGATTCTACTAGGATTCCAATCATATTATCCCAGCTATATGAATGACTTTCCTATTAACAAATGAATACAACAATTTTAAACTTTACATCAAATCCTATTGTAAATAACAAACTTAAACCTGTATGTACAGTCTTGATTAAAGAGCCCGTTGATGTACCAGTACCTAAGGATGGTGTGCAGTGACAAGGTTGGGAACGGATAATTTAGATCGTGAGTGAGAGTATAAAACATTGATGTACCAGTACCTAAGGATGGTGTGCAGTGACAAGGTTGGGAACGGATAATTTAGATCGTGAGTGAGAGTATAAAACATTGATGTACCAGTACCTAAGGATGGTGTGCAGTGACAAGGTTGGGAACGGATAATTTAGATCGTGAGTGAGAGTATAAAACATTGATGTACCAGTACCTAAGGATGGTGTGCAGTGACAAGGTTGGGAACGGATAATTTAGATCGTGAGTGAGAGTATAAAACATTGATGTACCAGTACCTAAGGATGGTGTGCAGTGACAAGGTTGGGAATGTATAATTTAGATCGTGAGTGAGAGTATAAAACATTGATGTACCAGTACCTAAGGATGGTGTGCAGTGACAAGGTTGGGAACGGATAATTTAGATCGTGAGTGAGAGTATAAAACATTGATGTACCAGTACCTAAGGATGGTGTGCAGTGACAAGGTTGGGAACGGATAATTTAGATCGTGAGTGAGAGTATAAAACATTGATGTACCAGTACCTAAGGATGGTGTGCAGTGACAAGGTTGGGAACGGATAATTTAGATCGTGAGTGAGAGTATAAAACATTGATGTACCAGTACCTAAGGATGGTGTGCAGTGACAAGGTTGGGAATGTATAATTTAGATCGTGAGTGAGACTATAAGACGTTGATTTAATAATATCCATTGACTGCTGAGGAGTCTTAATATCTTATATGACAACGATATAGTTGTAAATCACATACCACACATTTCAGTTAAAAGTGTATATAAATTCTTGGATCTGGTGAAATATAAATGTAACCAAACATAATATATAACAGAGGTTTAGATATATATTATGTTTATAACGCTCCTTACTTCCGTACTTCAAATCGATTGAGGACTACTAATCGATTCAGTTAGTCAACCAACAATTGCAAACATCACGTGCAGCCTACCAATCCACTCATCAGTAAAAATATCATCTGAAACTGTCTAAATTAAACTGTTAGTGCGATTTCAAATTAAAGTGGTTTATGTTTTGTTAAATATTTATCAATTTTAACGTACTGTAACAGTTGTACAACAAAGAATTCAGAAATATTGTTTTTTCTGAATTATTGAGATACGTTAAAATATTGGAAAATGTTTTAAAAACTTGACGAAAGATGATTTTATAGCATTAAAAAGAAAGCTTCAACTAAAGAATTGTATACAATTATCATGAATTTGATTTTTAATTGTAACTTATTCTAAAAACAAACTATATGACATCATTTACCGACTTATGTGGTATTCATAATCTCTTATATCAATAATATTTTTTACTAATACATTTTAATAACCAAAATTTTATCAAAACACAGAACCATATTACGGTTGTTTCAATTTATTCATCCTTGACGAAGTCATCTACATCCAAGGGAGGTTTTCAAGGTGGTAAGGGATGAAGCCCCCTTGAAGCTCTCAAAGTTTCCCCTGTTCTCTAATTAATCTTCAAGAATAATAATTACTTTGCTGACAAAAGTTGTAAAGTGGTGGTTGATATTGCTGGGCCAGAGTTACGACTAGGCCTCATGGTTATAGCTGCAGCCTACTGCCACTGGTGTTCTGCCCCATCAAACTGATCGTTCCACCCTACCTCCAGTTAAAGGGTTAAAATATGTCTTTCCACAGTTTATAGCTGACAGTTATCCCGGACTATTAGCAGTTTTATAATTTTAATATAACATTTTGGTGATCCTTTGGGACAAACCTTTTAATTATGTTTTATTTTTTACGGACCACACGAAGATAAAGAATCAAAATATAGAACTTCAGACAACCTTTATTGCAAAATCAGATGTAGATATTTGGTAAACATAATGATAACAGATCAATTTACAGCGTATCGCAAGTATAAGTTGGAATCAGTACCTTTTGGGATATATTTGATGGTAGAAACCAGTGTTTTGTTTTATATTTCAGACCCTATGATTGATTCAATCTATGCATTGATTGGGTGACAAACACAGGATATATGTAGGGAATAGTTTATTAGTTTATTGTTACTGTTAGCTATGTTTGCTCGCCTTGTATTACTAATTTACTACTAGTATATTATTTATTGTTATTGGTTGTTAATAATTTATTTATTTCATATGTTACTCTATTATTGCTAGGTATTTATTTGCAGCAGGATAGATCTGCAGTTGCTCGAAAAGAGAAAATTATGCTAAGTTGCCTGCCCCTGAACCGCCACAGTAATTAAAATTGTTATAAATCCAATCCTGTATATTTCAAGTGTAAGAAATGGACCCCACCGACAAGTTTTTTGTAACTTGGTGGGGCCAAACAATTGTAAACAAATTGTTAATAAATAAATAAATAAAAAATATCGGTGAAATGAATCTTTCTCATTAGGAATAGGCCATGTTGAGTCACTGTAGCATGGATGTGGGAAGATGCAATTTCTTAAAATATAAGTGAGTAATAGCAAATGATCAGTCATTTTTTTAATGAAATTTGTTCATTTCATAAAACAAGTATCACAAGAATAAAAAACCCTGCTAATAAAACTTGGAACAAGTTAATATTCACAAATATCTCTGTACAGTTACTGCAATACGTAAATAATACAATAACATTTGTAAAATTTTCAAATGTACTGTTTTATGAACATACTCCTAAAAACAAAATATTAATTCGGCTTACTGATCTAATGGTCAGTGACTAATAAAAATGTGAAGAGTAGGCTAATAGTTTGAACATTGTAAAGGGAGGTACAAAGTATTTATCTACTGAAGTCCAGTAGTTGCGGGGTTTGCCAGCGATGATGCGGGTTTACCGTTGCTGAGTAATCAGTCATTTGCCGGGGTTTACCCTTCAATGACGATATTTACTTCAATTACAGGGGTTTTGTGTACAGAACCCTCGTTACCCCATCCCCGTTCAGTGGTAGGGTGGATAGTACATCGATTCAATAGACTATTCCATTAATTGTTGGATACAGTTTTGTAAATTCTTCATATTGTAATTATGCTGAATACACAGCTAAATATTCTTATTATTGTCCTTCACGAGAATTTCTCAAGAGTGAGGTTGACTTTTGAATATAAAATAATAAATATATTATGGAATTGAATGTGTTTGTAATGTGTAATTGTCAACTTGGGTGATCTAATAAAAATCATTTTTATATATCAGCACATTATTCCCTGTAATACGACCGTATTTGTTTCTTTTTTAGTTTAGTTTAGTTTAAAATAATGTTATTGATTTCATAAGATAAATTATTTCTATCTCACTTTCTCTTTCGACCATTAAAATACATGGCATACAAATCTTGACCTCTAGATTAAGAAAAAACAAGTTGCATTGAATTGATGAACTTGATAGGAATAGCTTAAAAATGCATGATCAAACATGCTCGTGCATGTGTAAACATCTAGGGTTGAACATTTTATAAGACATAATGAAATTGAAGTGCGTGTAGTTGAAACTTCTTTTACTTAATATCAACTAAAAAATGGCCAAATCCTAGGTCGTATTTTGTCAATTAACCTCCTCATATCGTATTTTGTTTTTACCTCATCTACTGTATTTATCTAATACACAACAATTCAGTGTGTAAGGACTAATAAAGTCCTCAGTCTACAATAAGGGAAATAATTATATTTTCATCATAAAAAGATGTTATGAACATAATATTCGTCAAGTTAAAGCCATCAGGCTCATAATTAAACTATTTATGCGGGAAGTAAACCCGCCTGTGAAAGATTGAGTGACCTGAAGCCTGGGGTAGGTCTACAGTTTCTTGTTACCTGTGAATCACCCCCTCACACTGTACCCCAGAAGATGATGTCACCTTTATGCGGTTTCAGTGACGTCATGCATGTCTGATGGCAAGTTCCATACACAAACACAATCGTGTACATTCATTTAAATAAAGGTTCGTAGAATTTAATTGAAATTATAGGTTTCGTTGGTTGAATACCCTGAGAACGAAAAATTCAACTGACGAACAATTTGTCAGATCGTACATGCATGTTAGATCGTACATGCTGGTTGCATCGTACATGCTGGTTAGATCGTACATGCTGGTTAGATCGTACATGCTGGTTAGATCGTACACGCTGGTTAGATCGTACACTCTGGTTATATCGTACATGCTGATTAGATCGTACACGTTGTTTATATTGTACACGCTGGTTTTATCGTACATGCTGGTTATATCGTACATGCTGATTAGATCGTACACGTTGTTTATATCGTACACGCTGGTTATATCGTACATGCTGGTTAGATCGTACATGCTGGTTAGATCGTACATGCTAGTTAGATCGTACGTGCTGGTTAGATCGTCTAAGTTACGTTTGTGAATATTTATTAGTAAATTAAATTTATAGTATTTATCGTATAGTACGGGAACAAACTATTTTAATTATTTTTAGATCATTACTCCTAGGAAAGTGGCTGAATATAAAATCACATGATAACTATAAATGGTGAAATATTGAAAAATACAAGAATACAAAAATAAATGTTCACTTCCGAATTCATTGTGCTTGTCTTTCAAGTGTTTTTGAAGTCACTTGTATTATACAAGCGCAGTGCAAATGTACTTAGATTATAAAAAACACTCGCCAATTAGGTTATAGTACTAAACATTTTCTATGAAGTTGAAAATTATAGATTATGGGTTCAAAGAAATGCAAAAATGCATTTATTATAGTATAATTTAAATTTGCATGAGTTAGTTTATGTAGAAATAGCAATTGTTTAGATTAATATTATTGTAATTTAGATGGTAGTGAGAGTTGAAAACAAACGTGGTAGTTGGGGTCGTGGAGATCTATATAACATGTCACGGGCTTAAGATTGGTTAGGTGCCCTTTTAACGTAACCAGTGCGTATGTTAGGGGTCTTATTGAATAAGTGCTAGTGAGTGTAGCGGTATTGGAGGGCGAGTTTATCAAAGTGTCATAGTTAGCGTACACCCAATTGACAAGGATGACACACACTGGTCATGCACCTTCCTAAATTACGATGGATTATTGATAAAGAACCCCAATAAAATTGCATTTGGCTCACAACATATCAATATTATTACGTTTCACATAGTTTGACTTTGTCAACACTAACGTTACGTATTCTTTCATGAAGAGTTTTTATATATGTATACATATACAAAGGCTTTTGAGTTTTGATGTTTAGCTACTAGTCATTATAAGACAGATATTTTAAATGTGTTATATCATTTACAACTCAATTTTCCAACATTTATATTGGTGGAATGTTTATTTCACTGTATCAAAGTCGTCGTTTCTTATTAAACGTATTTTGGTAATGCTTATATGGTAAAACCAGATAATATTATAATAACGAGAAATTTGATATCTTAAATTATATACTTAGCCAATCTTTATATCGTCTATCAGATCGTATAATATTATACGAAATATGTCCATCAATCAACATAAATATACTTTTATGTGACACTCGTGGCAATGCAACAATTTAGTGTATAGTGTTTCGTCAAACTAGAAACACTTTTTATATACAATAATTTTATAAGAAGCCAAAATATTTCAGTGTTAAGCAAATTATAAAAATGTGATACTTTTCAAAGTCAGTATACCTATTTTTTATCATCCATAATTATATTCTTAATCTACTGGTAATACAAATCAATTAAATTTCAAATTATTCATATAAACGTTAGTAATTTTAATTAATTATATCGAACACTAATCGCCCTAAACATCGATATCAAAGAAATCTATGCATCTATAAACTGTTATATAATGCATTAGGAACTGTCGATTTAATATTTATTCAGTTAAAAGCTTAACACTGATAGATCGGTACATTATCTCGACGGCTCTGATGTATTGGCGTTCTCCACATCGCCTGTATTTATTCCCCAAAACAACCCTTCCTTCTCTCCCCTCATCTCCCTGACAGATTATTCTCTCCGTGAGTTAGATTAATCTGTGGGAAAGGTTATTTGAAATCAACTCTTGTAGCTAAAAGAAGTGCCACATTTAAAATATAGATCCTCTTTTTATTCTCTGAGATCATGTCTAGAAATTCCTAAAAGCATGTCAGAATGTTCCAGATTACTGCAATGTAGTTGAATTATTATGGTATTTTCTTCTTTCATAGTACCACGACTATTTTTACGAGCTAGTTTATCGTACATTAACGGAACCGACAATTCCAAGGTAAAGGGAAGAAGCCAGGGAATTATAATGAGCGCTGATGAGTTCCTGAGGGATGGGGTAGTCTGGAGAGCCTGGATCACCGGTAGATAATGAGCAGCCATTGTTTGATCTCACGGCTTGATGAACTTTGGCTCGATTCTCCAGCTCCAGTGTTGCCTCAACCACCTTAACCATTTCCTCCCTCACTGGAGAACACATCTCAGATATGTTACGTCATTGTTATCTTCCAATTATCTAATTACAAATGACATTTCGTTGTGCTATTTAAACATTAGTAATGTTAATATTATTTTTTTAATGGATGACTTATGTTCTTGTCTTTAAATATTCATACAAACATGCAGAATAAGGATGTATATACAACTTTTGTCCTTTTTTCGAGCTATTCTTCTATTTAATGTACGTACTGGATTTAAACGTGTTTAATATATCTTATTTTTAATATTTAATGCACAAACCTGAAAAATGTAAAATGTTATGAATATAATCACTAAATGTAGTGATTACTGTGTATTCAATAATACTAGATCACACATTTACAATTTATTTCAGCCCAACGTATTTAAGCATATACTAAATACAATATCATTTTATCTATTTCTTATTTTAATGCAAGTTAAATATGGCGAGTAAAAGGTAATATTGAGTGTGTTTTATTTTTACATCATTCTTTTAAAAAAATGTTGTTGTATAGGTTATAAAATAAGTTACGATATTTATAAAATAATATGTAAATTAAATATAAATCTCCTCTTGAACAAAACCTGCCCTATATTTTAATTTATTACAACACACATGTAATCTTATTTACATTAATATATTGTCTGCCCTGCGGAAAAATAAATAATATTAATTAAATTAATCATAAGTTCTTAGTGTGCTTAAAATTTATCACCTGATGGACATGATTTTGATGTTAACCATATGTTATATCAATGATCAGAAAAAAGGTTAAAGTTATTTTATGTCAAGGCTTTACAGTTTTCATAATAAATTATAAAAATTTAAAAGTATATTACAAATCATAGGCATATTCCAACAATCGCTGCCTATTCTTTATATTTACGTGATTTAGTTATTGCCTTTTTAACATTACTTATTTAACACATTCTTTTAAAAAAACTCCTCGTGTATTTTTATACATATGATGCAATTATGTTTAAACAAATAACTGTTGGACTGATGCCTCTAAACCGTCAGATCATATACGTCCTCTACAGAAACAAGAAATAATCTGACACTCACACGCACAGGAGCGCATTTAATCGCATCAAAACGCAACATTGAGTGGGAAATCCGGTGCGGTAAATTGGTATGTAGTGACAAACAAGCTATCTGTCGTGGAATTACAGGGCAGAGCCTCGCCACTTTTCCCCAGATCGGCTTTATTAGTGCAAATCTGGGGTGATTCTGTTTTGAAACAGCTTAAATGTTTTCAATTGACTTAGTAAACTGATTGGGCCAAACTGACATGATTATGAGCTTAGATTACAAGTACGGTTTACAAACAAATGAAACGTCCTTTGGCAAAATGTTAATACAACATAAGTAAAAGAAAGAACTAATCTTATGTTGATCGCTTTTTGCCACCCTCAGGCTGGAGGAACTCTCAAAGAAATGGGGTAGCAATGGGCTTTATTTATTACATTTCCTAGTGGATCACTCTGGTATGATAATAGTATAAGAGGTTCACTGAGATCCTCTTATTATATTGGCGTTGGAAGGTGAATCATCATTATATTTTACTGTTAGCATAAACATTGTACTAAACTTGTGTTGTGATGATTGTGGCGTGTCACTTGTGTTTAGTTTCTACCAATATGTAACTGACAAGAAGCTATTTGTATTTTAAGGCAGACATAAGCGAGAAGATGAGAGTAAATAGAATTTCTATCATATGCAGCCTTGTTACTAACTTTATGCTGAGTTGTCATCAGAGAGGGTGTCTTCGTACTTGATTAGTAAAGGACTTTGAGGACTGTGCTGAAGAACTCAAACCACGTTATGTAAGACTTGTTTTTTAATATCTCGATAAAGTGTTCCAGTCTAAAGACGAGCGGCCGTAGACAAGGGGCTAAGGCGTTGGCTTACCACAAAAGTTCTGGGTTCGATTCCCGACATGACCATTAACAGTTTTTGCCCTGCCGCTCCCGTGGTTCGGAAGTCACGTTAACCCGTTGGTCCCCAGATTAAGTGTTAGAGAGGGCTTCTTAGCCTTAACTTCGCCTGGTAAAATAAGACGATCTTTACCTGTTTAACAAGTCCCGATAAATACCTTAATTTGTCGAAAGCAGCATCACATACTCATGTAGTGCCTATTCAATGTACATCAATGTGCTAACGCTTTGTCAAAATGTGATTTATAAGGTCAAGACGAATCAGCCCAATTATCAAAAATTAACTGTCTTCAAACAGCAGGATGACAACACTACCCACCAAAGACTGGTTATAAACTGTCTTCAAACAGCAGGATGACAACACTACCCACCAAAGACTGGTTATAAACTGTCTTCAAACAGCAGGATGACAACACTACTCACCAAAGACTGGTTATAAACTACATATGTTTACTTCAAATATTTCTATACTTCCAAAGGCAATGATAATCTCAAAAGAATGCCATTCTCATTATTAAACTCACAGCTGGTCTCTATCAGTCTACAATTCAAATTGTAATGATATACGTCCTGGTTAAAAACCGTCTCTAATAATTAAAATTTCGATCAATCATTCTTCTTATTTAAGTTGAATAAAATTTAAATTAATAATAAAATATATAATACAAAAATAACTGTAACGCCTATGTTTTGTTTAGTATCATGTTAAATATATTTTTATGTTACAGGTTCGTTTCATCTTTCATTCCAGAACATCTCATACCACAAACGTTGAGTAAGTTATTATAGATATTATTTCATGTGGTAATTATATTATAATAAATACGTTCCAGCGAATATGTGTATTCCAAGTTATAAGGACCAATATTTCCATGTATTATAGTTTGTTATTTTATTTTGTAAACCGAATAGAATAAAAATTCTTTGCTACGCCAAACTTTAACCTTAAAAACAATAATATTGGTAAGAAAACCAAATATAGGTTAACATCTACAGATTATGAATTACAGTTAAATTTAGTGGAGTTTTAAATAATAATACAAGAATTTTATAATAATAAACAACTCCAATTAGAGGAACTTGTAACCTAGAATGTGGATAAGGTAGTTAATCAGTTTGAGCCACTTGTGTTGAGGCCAACCACTTGGGAGCCACGAATACTTCGTAACTCTTGTACATTGAAGATGAGGGCATTACTGAAACTTTCATCCACCGGTAATTAGTGAGGTATATTACAGGTAGAGGGGAGGAGTTGGCTTTAGTCTCTCAGCACTACTTAATCTTCATCCATGAAAAACTTCTCTATAATAAACAGTTATTTGTAGCTTATTAGATTTTATGAACAGATCATAACATAAATGTATTTGTCCTGTTTGTCAATAATTAAGTCATATTGAGTTAAAAAACAATCCATTATCTATAAAATGTTACAGTATTTAGGCCTACCTTCATCACTTTAAACTAACAAATACACATTGAGGTTAAAAATGTGTTTTTGTAAATTTATGCTCATATGATAGATAACAAAAATGATTTTCTCCAAACCATCATGAATCTAGCTGAAAAGGTCAATAAGGGTATGAGGGCGGCCCCTGTAATACGTCTGTCCCATAACGGGCTTTGCTCCAGCACCACTCATAGACTTAATTAAGTCGTCCGTGGGAATCAGTCAACAGCGACAACAGCCATTGACTGTATTAAATCAAGCCGTTAGTGGCTACTGGCTGATAGGTCGATAAGGGGTAGAGAGAGGGCAGTGTAGTACGTTTGTTCGGTCATAGGCTGTGCTCCAGGACCACTCATGGACCTAATGAGGCCATCAGTGAGAATCAAACAGCAGAAACAACAGCCATTGACTATGTTTAAAGAAGCCGTTAGTGGCCACTGGCTGATAAGATTGATAATGGGATGAGGGGGAGCTATGTAGTACGTCTGTACTGTCATGGGCTGTGCTCCAGGACCACTCATGGACCTAATGAGGCCCATCAGTGAGAATCAATCAGCAGAAACAACAGCCATTGACTGTGTTTAATCAAGCCGTTAGTGGCCACTGGCTGATAAGGTTGATAAGGGGATGAGAGAGGGTAGTGTAGTTCGTCTTCACGGTCACGGATTGTGCTCCAGCACCACTCATGGACCTAATGAGGCCGTCCGTGGGATCAATCAGCAGAAACAACAGCCATTGACTGTGTTTAATGAAGCCGTTACTGGCCACTGGCTGATAAGGTTGATAATGGGATGAGAGGGAGCTATGAAATACGTCTGTACGGTCATGGGCTGTGCTCCAGGACCACTCATGGACCTAATGAGGCCATCCGTAGGAATCAATCAACAACCTATGTAGTACGTATCTACGGTCACAGGATGTGCTCCAGCACCACTCATGGACTTAATGAGGCCGTCCGTGGGATTCAATCAATAGGGACAACAGCCATTGACTGTGTTTAATGAAGCCGTTAGTGACCGCTGGCTGATAAGGTTGATAAGGGGATGAGGAGGAGCTGTGTAGTACGTCTGTACGGTCAAGGGTTGTGTTCCAGCACCACTCATGCCCCTAATGAGGAAGTCGTTAGGAATCAATCAACAAGGACAACAGCCATTGACTATGATTAATCAAGCTGTTAGTGGCCGCTGGCTGATAAGGTTGATAAGGGGATGAGGAGGAGCTGTGTAGTACGTCTGGACGGTCATGGGCTGTGCTCCAGGGTCACTCATGGACCTAATGAGGCCATCAGTGAGAATCAATCAGCAGAAACAACAGCCATTGACTGTGTTTAATCAAGACGTTAGTGGCCACTGGCTTGATAAGGTTGATAAGTGGATGAGACAGGACAGTGTAGTACGTCTGCACGGTCACGGATTTGTGCTCCAGCACCACTCATGGACCTAATGAGGCCATCCGTAGGAATCAATCAACAACCTATGTAGTACGTATGTACGGTCATAGGTTGTGCTCCAGCACCACTCATGGACTTAATGAGGCTGTCCGTGGGATTCAATCAACAGGGACAACAGCCATTGACTGTGTTTAATCAAGCCGTTAGTGGCCACTGGCTGATAAGGGGATGAGAGAGGGTAGTGTAGTTCGTCTTCACGGTCACGGATTGTGCTCCAGCACCACTCATGGACCTAATGAGGCCGTCCGTTGGAATCAATCAGCAGAAACAACAGCCATTGACCGTGTTTAATGAAGCCGTTACTGGCCACTGGCTGATAAGGTTGATAATGGAATGAGGGGGAGCTATGTAATACGTCTTTACGGTCATAGGCTGTGCTCCAGGACCACTCATGGACCTAATGAGGCCATCCGTATGAATCAATCAACAAGGACAACAGCCATTGACTATGATTAATCAAGCTGTTAGTGGCCGCTGGCTGATAAGATTGATAAGTGGATGAGACAGGACAGTGTAGTACGTCTGTACGGTCATGGGCTGTGCTCCAGCACCACTCATGGACCTAATGAGGCCGTCCGTGGGAATCAATCAGCAGAAACAACAGCCATTGACTATGTTTAATCAAGCCGTTAGTGGCCACTGGCCGATAAGGCTGATAATGGGTTAAGGGGGAACTGTGTAATAGGTGGACGTCACAATAGGAAACAATGGATCACAACAATGGCCTCTCTTCGTTTAATATAACCATCATTTCTTTACCCATTTATTGTTATCAAGTGTATTTGTTTAAAATTTAAATACTGTTTTAATATATTGTTAATAACATGTTTTAAAATTGTTTTAATACACTGTTTTGAACACAAATCCAAAAATTAAATGTTGACTTCTTTCAAAAAAATTTATTTTGAATGTTTATCGAATTCCTCTTAAAATTCTCAGTTATCTGTTAGAAGCGAGGTTATTTACCAATATTTATTATTATTTAACTAGTTTCCCTTGAAGGAAACCTTATAAAACTGAATAAAATGTTATTTGTTGTATTTTATGTTTTCCCATGATAATCTTATTCTCCAAGCGAATACCTTTTTCCGTTGTTGGTTTTCCGAGTTTTATTATGAATTCGGTTATATTTTGTGTGAAACTGATCTTTTTCAATCTGCTAATGTGTCTTTAGAAATTCAGTTTCCTTTTCTTCATGCAGAGTTGTAGTTTGTATCTTACCTTAGGCTATGCTTTTTCTGCCTTATGTAGGCTATCTATTAGTGAGGTATTTTCTTGTTTGGATTTATTATTATATTTTTCTTTGTAAAGTATTCATAGGAGAGGATTTTTTTCATTTACAATAATATCTTGAGGTAGGATTACAACACACTGAAGGTATTAAATACACAAGTATCGTAACCATATTTTTTCAATTTTTTTCTCACAAGGAAACAAAATTTACGCTTTTGAAGAAATGCACTTTTTCTTATTAGACACAACTCTTTTCTTTGATTCATGACCATCCACGTCAAGTCTGTTAAATACTTATTTTGTACGACAGTATAGATATATTATATCAAAAATTAAAGAAATATAATGAATAATTACAGTCTAAAAGTCCTTTACTATACCTATTCTACTTTCACCCATGCTTGTATGCTTTTTGGTATCCAAACTAATATGGTTAAAATAGTTAAAAATCCGTATGAATATATAAAATGTATACTTTTTGTTCTAATGTTGTTATTGAGCTGAAAACGTTGATTAGAAACACATACTAACAAGTATTTTAACTTTTATCATGAAAATGGTAAATTGTGAATAAAGCTTAAAATCATATGAATGAAAAAATTTATCAATTATGGAACTGTACAAGAGGAAGACTGACTTCATAATTCTTGTGGAATATTGTTATTATAGATATTATTTTTATTTTAGAATTACTATTATTATTAATACAACTCTATCATAGGAAATAATATCGTTTATTTATTTTAAGAGTACGTTACTCTGGCTGTTTCTAGTAATCCGTAGTAAACTATGATGATAAAGAAACTTACTTATTAGATAATTTTAATTTTTATAAAAGAAACTATACACATTTTATAAGTATATTATATAATACAGTCTATATATAATTCACTTTTAATTGCTGTACATTGAACAGTTTGTATATTTTCTCCTACCAAAACCTACGGTCATTCTATTAACCTTTCACTATAAACCCTCCCAACCCACGTGGATCCCCTGTAGAAACACGTTTTCCACATCCTATTTTAGTCTTTCAGCCTGTTCCAGATCAGATAACCCTTATCTCATGTCATTATTGCATTTCGGTAGCAACGACTCGCACCTTTCTGATCCCAATCGCTTCCGGTTACGTTTGTGACGTCATTATATCTTCACGTATCGCCCCCTCATCTCGGCTCCAACTTTAAATGAGTCGCGCCAAGTTGTGAGCCACCTTCCGTGAAACTTTAATGGCCACCTCTCAAAGTCAAATAGTCCTTTGCCTCCAAACTTCCCTTTATATTTTATTATTGATGCTTACTTAATATTTAAACTTTTTAATTTGTTAATAATAAGACAAAAAGAAAAAATAATTATTATAAATCAATGTAAACCTAAAATAAATAGCGATATGTAGGAAAATGATTTAATGTACTTTTAACGTTTTTCAACTATGACAAGAATCGTGATGAAAATAATATATTATTTAATTCCTCTCAGATTCCTACCGACACATGTTGTTAATGCTCAATTTACATAAATTCAGAATCCAATTCATCCTATAAATAATTAATGTCACACGTACCAATGCATATTAAATCTTATGGCAAAATAATATCTACTCGCGATCATTCAACATAATGACACTAGCAAATCTATTACAATTTTATTTGTCATTTTTATTTTTTGTTTTGTTTTACATGCCATCTCTTTTATTAAAATTATTGACTGTTAAGGTATTTCATTTAATTTGAAACTTAATTTATGTTTAACATTTTTAATGAAAGAATTATACTAGCAGGCTTGGCATAAAGTGGTGTGTCAATGTATAAAATAGATTGTTTCTCCCCATCAGAGCACTTCAGAATGTAATAAAATAAATGTTTTAAGTATAAAGTCTATCGTCTTTCGTGTATGTGTGCGTGCGTGCGTGCGTGCGTGCGTGCGTGCGTGCGTGCGTGCGTGCATTTCTACGCTATATCCACCCAGTAATGTTATCTATTTCAAATTTGTTCCCTACCCATACAAAAAAAGCAAAAATAAAGACTAATAATAGTTTTCTTAATTTTTTTCGTTCAGTAACACACAATTGAATGTAGGTTCAGAACATTCATCATGCTCGAGCTATTTATCTAGTTTCCGACCAGCCCCAATGCTTGTAAACAAAATTAAAAATCTAATATGCAAAAATAAAAACTAACAACTGTTTTCTTTATTTAATTTTAAACTCCAGTTCAAAAGCACAGAGTTGAATATAGGTCCAGAACATTCATCATGCTCGAGCTACTTATACAACAGCTGACTGGCCCCAGTGCTCGCTACCGAATCGTTGCACAGCCTCCTAAATCATGGAGGATCAGATAGAGACGTACTATAACAAATGCAGCTCCGGTTGCCAGAACGCTTTGAGCCTCTGCTCCCTGTAAACCCCGCCAGATAACAACGAAGCCGTTAAGCATATTAATGCTTCAGCTTGGACGCCATTTATCAGAGACTTGAAAGGAGATTAAGCTGCAACTGTCATACACCTCGTTAAACAATGGCTCAGGTAAATAACGATTTCTTTACCACTGGATTTACTACCACTAAGAATAATTCCCAAGCAGTGACAATCTCTTGCAGTATGGTGTCATACTGTTGTATCACAATAAATGTTGGCTGAGATATTGTTCCTTTGTTTGGTAACGTAGTAAATCAAATAATTTATTAAGCTATTTTAAGATGTCTATGCGTATTTTAGAATGTACAGTCTGTACAAATTTGAGAACATTTTTTTAGTCGAAGAGTATTTTAGTTGTTAAACTTGTTATCTTAAAGGAACTGAATTATACATTATTGATTTCATTGTTTCTGGTAATTTCTTTATCAAATGAGGAAGTCTAATACAACCGTAGTAGAAACTACGTCATTAATCTGGTAGATATTCATGTAAGTGTTGACTCACAAAATCATACGGCAATGGCTACATTTTGCTGTTCTTCCATCAGTCTACAAGTTTGGATCACGATCACAGTTCAGTAACAAACTAAAACTACTAAATTTACTTTCACTAACCAACTAAAATTAAATCAACGTTACCAGAAAACTTTATTCATGTCCACTTAACAAACCGAAGAAAAATGCACACGTACAATCAAACTAATAGTAAATTAATTCATGGTCACCAACAATTAAAGCTAAATTCACCATCAAACTAAAACTAAATTGACTTTCAACAACAAACTAAATTTAATTCCACTTCATTATCAAACCAAAGTAAATTCATGTCACTAAGAAACTAAAGCTAAATTCACGTTCGCTGTTAAGATAAAGCTAAGTTCACATTTTCGAACAAACTACAGATTAATTCACGTATACTTTCAAACTAAAGCAAAAATCATTTTTACCAACGATAAACTTTTTATAATAACGAAACGTACTAGTAATTATACTTAATGATATAGCTATTTAATGTCTCAGAAGTGAAAATCTGTATTTTGTTAAGGAAGTAAGAATATTAAGTTAGTACTACCGTAGTGTATTAATTAAGTCGATGTTCGGTTATAATGTATGTGAAATACAATATACAACGAAGGAAACTTTTTAACCCTCTACGTTTATTTTGTTATACTTTTAATATTTCTTCTAAGCCAACTTATTTCTTGTTAAATACTCAACTTTACAAATATTATATCACATAGTAATATTAAGGCTATAAATACTAAGTAATCATTGAGATTTCTGTGTTTTAATCTTTTAACAGCAGCTATAACCATGCTTGGCACTTCCCACCCTATAGCAGGAGCATTATTATTGACAATGAGGTACCAGCATGAGCATATAAAGTAGATGACTGAGTGGTGTCGAAAGCATCAATCAGAGGAGCGGCTAAACACTTCCTGACGCCAGCTATCAGACGACATTGAGGCTGATATCATTTGACCTTGTCATTATACTTGAGTCACCATCACTTTTACTTAGCTTATATCTGTTAAATCTGCGTATTTTCAAGGTAAAACTTTGGGTATTTAAAATAGTGCTTGTCTTAAAAATAGGACTAAGTACAAGTCTGCCCTATTGGACTCAGCTCCCTGTGCGGTACCCTAATGAGTTCCCCCCATGTCCACTCTATGGTTTGAAAGTCACGTTAGCTTTTTGAACCCAGATTGGATGGTGGAGGAACGTTGTCCTAATTTTGCCTGTGTTTAGACATTATTTCCTTTATTTTTTTTACTTTAAAACTGTTTGGAATTCTTGAATAATCTTACGCTTTATTTATTTTTTTATTTTGCTAGTAGTAAACTAACCATGTTACCAGTAGTTTGTTTATCTGGTAATATATAACTCTGATAAGTTTTCAGCTCAGTTCTTAGTTCTTTTAAAATAAAATGTTACAGTCGTGAGACACATGCCAGGAGTAATGTTTGATTCAAATTACAAATAAAACTAATTACAATATGATATTTCTCACAAAGAACTTTTGAAACTTATTCTTAGGCAGTGGTGCAGCAACATTTCTAGGCTTCAATCCCTTTCCAGTTTGAATCGAAGTATAGAAGATTGTAGATAAAGTCATAATCATATATTCTAGGCCTATATGAAGTTGAGGTATTTTATAAAGTACAGCCAAATATGGAAACAAGAAATGTTCACAAAATCATCTCAAATTTGTTTTTACGTAAATTCGTACTAGCATCAATAATATTTATTTTTACATGTTAATGATACTACTATATTCACATATAAAGTTGTAGAGATCTACCATAAATATTAACATTCATTCCCTAAATGTTTGCAGTCAAATCTGACCAACTATTCTCATCACTATTATAATAATAAGGCAACTCTATACTATATGAACTAAAAAAGGGAAGCTAACAAAACTTACGTTTTTAAATTTATTACTAGAAATTACAAAATTCAGGATAATAACAATTCTAACGAGGTTAAAAAATTATAAGAATTATTTAAATTTTAACGAGCTTCATACAAATATTTTGGAATGAGTCATTATTTAAACACTAAGCATAAAGAAAGTACAAAACACATAAACATTTTTTTAATTAACCTAACATGCAAGTTTTATATCTAGTTTTAATGTTTTGATAATATCAGTGTACAGATCAGGACCATGCCTTCAACTACATATTTCGAATTAGTATATTACATTTTTTAATTGTCTTAATTAATCACTAAAAAACTTGTACATAATATACTGGTCTCAAATGTTGGAAATTCGTGAAGAATAAGAGAAAGTGTTATTTAACATGAATGGATTGAAGTAATGTTTAGAAGTTATAATTATGTTGAAGCCTGGACACATTTCAAGACATACTCATTTATACGATTTGTATTTATTAACATTCAGTTCATGTCCAACTAGTAACTTAAAAACTCTCTTATTATAACATAATGTATGACATTAGTTAGTACATCTGTGTGTAGGTGAAGATAATTAATTATGTGCAAACATTTAAGAAATGCATGATACTGAAAGAGGAGCAAACCTTGTTGTCTGAGGAATGGAAGAAAAGGAGGCAGTCGGTGCACGTTGTTCCAGAGTTAATCTTCTCGGGAAACAGGTCATGTATTGCCTGTAAATGAACACATTACAGACCGTAACTTGCAGTTCATTCACAGTGTTTCCCGCAAAACACTCCCCGTCTGCGCTCATCAAAGTAGCGGACACCTCTGCATTTACATCATTTGTCACTTACCGAAATAATTAAGACAAAAAACGATCGTATAAAATGTAGACATCCTTACTTGCAAGTTAAAAGTATAGGTTGGATTACAACATTATTCATTATTCATCTCTAAGACGCTGATCGTAGAGATATGGCGAATATGAGGCGTGAATGAGTGTGATGAGTGTAGATGAACGAGTGTAGTCATTGTTACTATCTGAGTTCGACTTAGCTCAGAAAGGACTACTTATTAATAGCCCAATAGCCAGGGCAACTATGGGACCTACAGTTTTACGTGGAATCCGAACCACGTAGTGTTGGTCTGATTTTCAGCTAACTGACAAGTTTGACACTTAGTTCTCTCCTCCACACAACACCTGAACCTTGACTACCATTCAACACGGACACTTCAGACATCTCTAGTAGTGTCTATATTAATGACAACCACTGAGCAGACGCCGTGTCGGTATTAAGAGAACCGAGCATGGAACCTATCGCCTACAATCTTCCAAACACTTTGTCCCCAAGTAGCTGGGTTACAGCACTGTGCCATCAGTACCGAACATTACTTACGAATGCTACTTAAACATCTATAAGAACGCTAAAACTGCATTTCCTTCTGTAATATGTGTCTTTTATCTAAATAGATAAATATCTATATACATAATATCAGTCTTTATATGTAATATAAGTCTACTGGTTTAACTATTGAAATATTTAATATTATCTGTATCCGTGTAAAATAAAATCTTGTTATTTCTTAAAACATGGGTAATCTGTAACTTAACCATTCTTAACAAAATTAAGTATGTATTATATTTTATTGCAGTTCTTGAGAAAACACCTTTTGATTTTGTATTTTAACGAACCTTTACGAATATGATGTTAACTAGAGAGAAAATCAAACATATGGTACTTTCATGTTTGCAAATAATACCCCTTCTAGGGAAATAATAGGCCCAAGTATTCTATTAAGGCATCTAGGTAAATTTAGTTCATAAAACCAGAAGCGGATTGCCGAGAAGAGACTCGGAGCGTGGGGGAGGAGGGGACGAAGGCGCGCCACCGCCCTTAGCCAATAACAATCGGGCAGTTCACTCTTCAACAGATACAGTGTTGCCGTAACTCATTCTCCCATGTTTATATTCGCCGTGCTACTACACTACGCCTACCACCTGCTCCGTTCCGAACGAGCCGATGTGGCAACACTGTCACCGAACGTTGTCGAGAATCTCCGACCGTCCCCGAAGACAGTACCTCTACGCAGGCTTTCCAATCCGCTTCTGGTTTTAATTCTACTTTAGTTAAGCACATACAAAAAGATCACACTTGAAAATTGGTGCTCCACTCATCACCTCCCGAAAACTAATAACGCCTCCCACGAAAAAATGTTGAAATATACATAGTTAATTAATGGTTCGGTCCTACATGGAGACATGGTCACCATAGCTGGCGTAGAACAAGAATATTATCACAGATAAATAATTCTACCCAGATAGCTCACAGTGTACGGGAAAAACGTGCGCGTTGTTTAAGGAGTTTGTAGGCAACACGAACTACACGACCGTGATTTTGGGATGCGACTTTGCCGCATTGAACTGCCTCCCTATCTTCTAACTAGGTGAACCGCACGAGACACGTGTGTGTGTTATCTGAGTTCAATCTGGCAACTCCGCCCAGTTGACAGCCGCTCGACGTGCTTTAAAGCGGACAGTTCACACACTACGAAAAAAATTGTAAACACTCTTTAGTATGAGGGTGAGCTATCTGGAGAGAGTTAGTCTGCTTACATTGCTAACGAATGCTTTTTAGTTACTTTCACGTCTACATTTCCTAAAACGCTAATCTGCATTTCCTTCTGTTATATATGTCTTTTATCTATTGATCAACACAAGTCTACTAGTTTAGCTAGTGAAATAATTTAATATTATAAAGTGAATTATAAAATCCTGTTAAACATGGGTAATCTGTTACTGAACCATGCTTAACACAATTAAAGATGTATTACATTTTCTTGGTGTTCTTAAACAACCTTTCGGTTTTGTATTTTAAAGAACAGTTGAGAATGAGATAAAACTAGTGAGAAAATCAAACCATATGGTATTTTGATGTTAGAAAATAAACATCCCTCCCAGGGAACCAATAGGCCCTAGTTGTATATCAATGTATCTAGGTAAATGTGGTTTATAAACTAGTTGAGCATATCCAGAAATATCACACGTTAAAATTGCTTCTCCACTCATCATCTCCCGAATACGAATGGTTTGGTCCTACCTGGAGACATGGTCACTATAACTGGCGTAGAACAAGAATATTATCTTCTTTAAGCACATTGATAAAAACATGAGAGCTATGGAGCAGGTCTAAACAGAAAAGTAGCGTTTCAGGTGACCTTCTGAAACACTGTAAATTTTGACCTACAGTGATTTTTACTGGATATAACTAAAAATTAATAAATAATCAAATGAAAGGAAAAAGCAATTGCATTTGTTGTTTGGAATGTATTCCCTTTGTTTCCGAGCTTTAGCGTGTAACAATGTGTAAATAAAACAGAAAATATCTTTTATTTACATCAATAAACAAAGAAAATGTCAACGAGTGATTTCTTGGGTAATGAATTGAAAAACTGCGTATGTTTAACCACGCCACGGAACAGATAGGGTGGAGGGCTGACCGAAATACCGGGAAAGCAGTACCATTGTGGAAGATGAATAGCTTTGGACGGCCGGGCTCTCCAGGCATTTATTCCAGCCTGGATCACTCTTCCCTCCCCCACTCATCCCTGCCCCACCCTGAGTCCTTGACTAATTAATGCCCTGATGAAATTTCCACAAAGTAATCAGCCACTCTGACGAAAGCTGTGAAGCCGCTTGATGCTTTTCCACTCAATAAATAATCCAATATGAGTATTAGACGTACTTGCTAGAGCATGTTGTATATTTATTTTTGTACAATAATACGCATCTTAAATAAATAGATAATAATAGTAAAATTTAGAATTTCTTTTCCACCTAATAGTGAATTCTCGGTGTGTATTTAAACCCCACTGTGTGGTTCTCCCCAGTCCTAAATCATCCGGAAGCTTAAATGAAAACAAGTTTCGTCACTAAACACCGAGGGACAATTACGGCCCGCCATTCAAATGAAACTTTAGCCGAGTGTCATCACATAAATTATATCGTTTGCACTTCGCAGTTATGAATTTAATAACGCACGTAGAAGTTAGGGAGTCGTTTCACCCGGTCACCCGGAGTGTTTGGTTGGGACTGTCTAAGTGTTTAGGAGGGAGTCGTCTCACCTGGTCACCCGGAGTGCTTGGTTTGGACTGTCTGAATGTTGAAGAAGTCATCTCATTCGGTCACCCGGAGTACTTGGTTGGGACTGTCTGAGTGTTTAGGGAGTCATCTCACCCGGTCACCCGGAGTGCTTGGTTGGGACTATCTGAGTGTTGAAGAAGTCATCTCATTCGGTCACCCGGAGTACTTGGTTGGGACTGTCTGAGTGTTTAGGGAGTCGTCTCACCCGGTCCACCGGTGTGCTTGGTTGGGACTGTCTGAGTGTTTAGGGAGTCATCTCATCTGGTCATTCGGAGTGCTTGGTTGGGACTGTCTGATTGTTGGCCAACAATCAACCCTTAGCAAACATAACTATGTGTTGATGTAAGGCCACTAAGTTACGTGTTGTTAAATAAATCCAAGGTCTTCATGAACCATTTCATACATTAGTGTACCATGAGACAACTATAATTTAACAAAAAGGATACAACTATAATTTAAATCATCCTATAAATCATTCTATAAAAACAATGAACTAATATTTGAATGGATATAAAAATTTAGGCATTGTTTCAGAGAACCCCATGGAAAGACATGTGTAACAGATCCTGCTTGACAAACACTATTTTACCTATCTATCAAATACCGAAAGAGACACAATTTACTAGTATGTTAGGAACATCTAGTAATCGTATTAAGATTACGAGATTTTATTTATGAATAAACTAAATCGAGAACAAAAAAAGTTAATTTACTTTATATGCACGTTTATAACTATCATATAACGTTTATAACATACTTAATAATACTCATTAACCATTAAGTTAATAATAATAATAATAATAATAAATTCTTTATTTTTCTCTCAATTAGAGGAATTATTGTTACATTCAAATAACATTTAACTGATGTATTAAACTTAAAACAAAATAGTATGTATAGTAATAAATAAACAAACAGTATTAAATAAACACAGTTGTACATTTTTGTTATTTTCATACCCTCACCTGATCCTTGACTAATTAGCTATAATTTCAAAAGTAATCAACTACGAACAAACGCTAGCTTCATCAATAAAAACCAAGTATGGTAATTAATTTTCTTTATACCGTTACAATGTATGTTATGTACAATAAACCACAAATAAATAGATAAATATAAAATTTTATTTTCTTTTCATAATATAATTCCTATCCAGGTGAAATATCTAAACCACTTTTGTTTATCTAATATACCTGAAGCTTAAAGAAAAAATAAACAGAGGACACATTAGGACTTCAATGAAACTTTTGGGAGTGTCCTTTCAAAAATAAATATATCGTTTGGTCATATCGACTTTAAAAGCAGTAGATAGTTTAGATTTTGGTACACTGATTGGTTACTTGTTAGTGTTTAGAAAGTGGTCGTCTACCCTGTTTACATGCTAATGTTTGACTTGAAATGTTTAAGAAGATCATCTATTTCGTACAAAATTTATGGATGCTAATTTAGGAAATTCATCCAACCGCACCAGCGGAACTACTGAAAAAATTTCATCCATCGTACACACGAGTACATGTTGATGCTGAGTTTTAGATTTCAACGTTCCCCGTATGTTGTTGTTAGTGGACATATTAGCCATTCACTGTAAGTATTTTGAAAAAACCTTAGAACATAACAATTTTGATTAAAGCTACTAATGGTAATTTGTTATATAAATCCAGGTGCTATAAATTAACATTAGTGTAATGAGACACTTAATAATTTATACAAAAAATAAAACTATTTTTAATCATCCTATAAGTTTTATAATAACAAGAGCTACCATTTAATGGTTAAAAATAGGCTTTTCAGGACCTTAAATTTAAACAAGATCCTGCTGGTACAAAATTCTATTTAAAAAAGGCACAAAACATGTCTGTTAGGACGTTCAAATTATTTTTACTTTATAAATTAACTCAAACAAACAAAAAAGTTTTTCTTTATATGGTAAAACGTTATAAAGTTTGTATTGAACATACTTAATAATACTCATTAACCATTAAGTTAATGCTATTAAGTTACTTTTTCAATTGTTGAACTGACTGAGAGCGTTAATTTTAATTAGAAAAGTGGCACTTAGTAGGCAACTAAGGGTGTTTTCACTAGTCCTAAGTTTTTAATATTTTACGATCAATTAATTTGTAAACTAGAATGTTGTATGTTTATTAATTATATTATTTAATAAATACATACAAATTAAATATTTGTTTCAATTTACAAAACAAATTAAACCATGCTATATATATTGTTTATACACAATCTAGCTTTACATATCCCTAAGATAGCAAGTAAACATAATTTTGTAAACTTTTAAATAAACAGCCCTTAATATTAATTTCGTGTAAGTACATCAGTACTATAAATTTTTAAGTGAGCGAAACTCCGCCTTCTGTCTAGTTTTATTTGAAATAGAAAATAGGTATTAGACTCATCAATATATTTTCTGTATGAAATAGACTTTCCAATACGGATGAATCTAGCTTCAATAGAATATTTCATCCATCATCGCAACTCTCTAATAATCCATCCGCACTCATTTATCAATCCTTTCATCTGTTGATTAATACGTCATATCCACCCACTCCTATAAACAGTACAGTTTTCAATACGTTTATTACGTCATATCAACCCACTTATATATACAGTACAGTTATCGATACGTTTATTACGTCATATAAACCCACTTGTGTACTCAGTACAGTTGTCGATACGTTTATTACGTCATATCAACCCACTTGTGTACTCAGTACAGTTATCGATACGTCTATTACGTCATATCAACCCACTTGTGTACTCAGTACAGTTGTCGATACGTTTATTAAACTAACTAACTCATCCACTAACTCCTGTACACAGTTCAGCTATCGATATTTAATCCGTCATATCCACTAACTCCTGTACACAGTTCAGCTATCGATATTTAATCCGTCATATCCACTAACACCTGTACACAGTTCAGCTATCGATATTTAATCCATCATATCCACCCACTCCTGTACACAGTTCAGCTATCGATATTTAATCCGTCATATCCACCCACTTCTGTACACAGTTCAGCTGTCGATACATTTAATCCGTCCTATCCATCCACTCCTGTACACAGTTCAGCTGTCGATACATTTAATCCGTCCTATCCAACCACTCCTGTACACAGTTCAGCTGTCGATACATTTAATCCGTCCTATCCATCCACTCCTGTACACAGTTCAGCTGTCGATACATTTAATCCATCTTATCCACCCACTCCTGTACACAGTTCAGCTATCTATTTTTAATCCGTCCTATCCACCCACTCCTGTACACAGTCCAACTGTCGATACATTTAATCCATCCTATCCACCCACTCCTGTACACAGTTCAGCTATCTATTTTTAATCCGTCATATCCACTGACTCCTGTAAGCATATAATGTAGTAATGACAGTGAAGTTATATTGATCTTATATAAATTACAGTTATGTAATTGATGTAATAAAGACATGGATCTTTTTAAGAAATCAAGTTTTGTGCTAATAGGCGGTTGGGTTGACAATCAAAACTCACGTACAGTTCTTCAATACAAACACTCCAATCCGAATGAGATCTCATTTAAACATTTAATCCATCTTATCCACCCACTCCTGTACACAGTTCAGCTATCTATTTTTAATCCGTCCTATCCACCCACTCCTGTACACAGTTCAGCTGTCGATACATTTAATCCATCTTATCCACCCACTCCTGTACACAGTTCAGCTATCTATTTTTAATCCGTCATATCCACTAACTCCTGTAAGCATATAATGTAGTAATGACAGTGGAGTTATATTGATCTTATATAAATTACAGTTATGTAATTGATGTAATAAAGACATGGATCTTTTTAAGAAATCAAGTTTTGTGCTAATAGGCGGTTGGGTTAGCCACCAAAACTCACGCACAGTTCTTCAATACAAACACTCCAATACGAATGAGATCTCACTAATTGTAACTGCACATACGAGTTTAAAATGAAAGGCGTATCTTCGTGAGGGTAAGTAATGAAATGAAGATAATATATGGAGATTTCCAATGCTTTCAAACAATGGGTAAGTAATGCTACATAAATATAGCTATACCAAACATGCGTTCTACACATTCAACGTCTCTACAAACCTACCCAAGATGTATTACAGTGCGATGTTCAGGTGCAATCGGTTGAACCATCGAACTCTGTGGCAATACAATGTGTGCATTCAGGTTTACGTCCACAAGCCCTCGGCCGGTTTGATCGGGTATTTGTGGAACAACGTACTCAATGGGGTGGATAGAGCAGAGCTAACCCTTACATGTACATGAAGGGAGATTTATCAGTCCACTGTTAGAGACTCTTCGTTAGGTCACTTCAAGAATAAATACAGTATTGAATAATGGTAAATATAATAAATGGTAAATATAATAAATAAATACACTGGGAATAAATGGTAACATCATTTCTTCCTTGCAACCTGAAGCGAACCGTTTTACGACAAGATTACGTGTACTGTAAGAAGACGATTAAAAATAGTTAATAAAAACTATATAAACTGATAATTTCTGATTTCAATGGATATTTTTGTGTTCCCTAAAATAGTTGGAGTACTTAAACAAATTGTAGTCGCAGATGTAAATAAGAAAAATGTTCTTGATGTATTAGCTACATTTCAGGTATATTTAAATGTATTGTCACCAATTATCATTTTTATATAAATATGCTATCATATTTACTGACAGGGATATTTTTAAAACAATAGATGGGCTTTAAACACGTTAAGTCCATTGTGTTATCGTGTTATTGCTCGAGTAAACGAACGTAATATTTGAATGCATATTTTGTAAAATATAGATAGTTTATTAGTTTGTCAATCACGTATTTTTGCAAATATATTCTCATATTTGTGCAAAATTATTTTATATAGCTATAGAATTCACATACGTACTAACTAATTGATTGATTGAAAGATCTAAGTGTTCAAACATAGAAAAGGTGTACATATGCCTTGAACCTCTGTTGTACAATAAAAAGTCACGCTCACACAGTGAATTTGCAATATATGGCTAACGAAAACGAGTACTTTAAATTACAGGAAAAACTGTTGTATGACGGTAATTTAAGATATATTAAAATGTAGTAAAGTTGATTTTTGAAAATAGGATATAACTTTGTAGAAATAATTACTTCTTCACATATTCCTCTTTAAATTTAGCGGTACCAATTTAAAGAGTACTTGTTTCATTGTAACCATTAACGATGGGAAATCAGAAAACAAAGGGTTGAGTACGCTTGTCCAGCCCTTATCACTCCATCAGTACGGCCACTTAAGTGTCAGTGTTGATTGATTCCCACGGAAGGCCTCATTAGTGACTTAATCATCAACCGGATAAGATAAATGTCCTATGTGAATAGAACAACCAATTGACAGCACCTACACGGTCTGTAAATGTGATGCAAGCTACATCATGGGGTTAAAGACATTTCAAGTATGGTTAGTGTCGACAGATGCACCCTTCATACGTCTAACTATCAGCCAGTGAAGTTTCTTTCTGAAAATCGCTGGGTATCCCTTAAAAGCTAATAAATACACTTTTTTAAGTGTATTTTATACTATAATTTGTATTGGCCTGTTAAGCATATTATGATCTGTTGATATACAAATATACATACACACATATACGTTGAGCAATAGGGAATGATTACGTATATAGTATACTGGCAGGTTATCAAATGAAATAATTAATTCTGTTGAGTGATCTTCTAGGAATAAAATTAATTATTGAATTAGACTTCCATATATTTATCTATCAAGTTCACAAATATGAGATAGCATACCTTGAAGTACTTTTTACTGCTTATTCGATAAATAAACTGAGTTTATAATTATATGATGTTTCGTAGATAAACGATACATCAAATGTCAAACCACTGAAGTCTACATAGTTGTCACAAAGTCAGCTGAAAAATAACATTATTTTAAACTATCCATAAATTGCGTATTGATTTTGTTAAATTAGACGTTAAACATACATTATTATAACAATGAAGTGTTACATAATTTGTTCATATATTTTAAAAGTAAGTACAACCATTGATCAATATACTTGATAGTAAATTAAAGACAAATTATTTTAATCTAGCTTAACTTGAACTACCCTAATAAGAGTAGTTAGCTAATAATATCTAAGTAAAATTTCTTAATCAAACTAATCTATTAACTGAACGTTTACAATTTACTTGTCATTTTAATAATCAAAGAATTGTTTAGTAAAACATACACAACATTCAATTCGTGAACAGCATATACTTATTTTGTTCAATCAATTTGTTTTTACTGTTTTTGCTAATTAAATGTGAGTAGTATAAAAAAAAAATAGCATAGAAACTAGTTGGTTCCTAAGACATAGTTCGTAATTCAGGATAGTTTCGTCAAAATCAGTGAGCAGGAGACATACTGGCCCACCCACCACTGACGGCCCTTGGACCACTTCACACTAGTCCCATGGCCCACCACTTACTTGATCGCGCTGATAGCTGCCAGTGTGGCCTACTTACCTTCCTCACAGTGATTGATGATGGAGTAGGTTTGAAAAATTAACCTGTCAACGATTTCCTGTCAACCTGAAATTGCTTCATGTACTTGCCTAATTAAATTTATTTTCGATGTCTTGAAAATAAACATAATTACAGAATTCAATAAAAATGTAAATATCATTTTAAAAAACTATAGCGTTTTCAATTAAATGTAGGGAGCTGTAAACTTAAGAGTGTAAAATTGCGGTCTGTAAATATTTTATATTAGGCTAGTTATCGATTTATCTGCAAAGGTCAACTCTTACAACTTGTTAATACAATCATTAATAGAATATTGTATCTCGTTGATTTCATGGCCAGAGTGAACATGTAAACCTTAGGCAAGGGTTTTGGGTCACCATTCATAGTAGAATTTTTGACACTTCCGCGAAAAAATTCTTCAAAGTTGTAAAATTGACCTGTGCTGATATTTTGGGCACCTAAATGGGATTTTTAGAAAACTTTCATCTAATTATGAGGAAATCATGCCACCAACTATGAGGACCTATGCTGATGAGGTTTTGGGTACCTAAATGGGATTTTTATAGAACATTCATGAAACTATGAGGAAATCACAAATTTAGTTTTTCCAACTCAATTTATTCACGGCAAAAAATGTGTCAAAACAGTATGTCTCAACTGCAAGCGTTACCAACATTAATATTATTTACTTACAAAAGCATAACATTCTTTGTTGAAGTTACTCTACTAAAATTAATATTGATTTTTTTACGAGCTGAATTTGTATTGACCATATTTGTCTAACAATTTCAAGTCTCAAAATCCTGAAATCCTCACGATTTCCTCTTGAGTCATCGCGAACATAAAAGCCAACTGTCATCAAATTAATGACGTTACCTAGACCCCGTCGACAGTGTTACTTGTCCACTTTTGAACGTATATAACAATTGTGTAAAGTAGGAGAATCATCACCCATATGTAAGGTGGAAGGGATGCTTGATCTGTTTCTAAATAGAGTATAGTCTAGGATTAATTTGCATGTGCCATTGTTGGTAGGAGTGAACGATATCTTGACCTAGGTTATGTGGATAAATCTCTATATGATCGGAGATGGATAGGTAGTGTCATGTACAGAAGGTAAGGGCGGAGAGGTTATAGGCTTGTTGTAAATCTATAGGTTATAACATTCTTTTTTCCTAGTGAAAGAAATTGTTCAAATACAACAAGTCTACGGTTGACTGTTTTCCTTTACAACAAGGATATATTTGTCATAAACAATTTCTAATGTGTCCATCTAGTGCGTCCAAGTAGTATGCTAATCAAGGTGGCTGTGTTGTGGTCAACAAGGTGTGCCGGGAATGTGACAGCTGTTGTGATGCTCTGCCTCCTGAAGTCCGTCACAATAGGCCCTTGATTGCCGGCGCCACAGACCACTCAGCTCTAGTAACATAGGGATTAATAAAGTAGGCCCAATCCGAATTGGAACAAGGATACGTTTAGCTTGTTTCGATCCATTACGTCAGTCATGACTTGTTCCTGTACATTGTTACTTCTCTTGTACGTGTTTTGTTGAAATTTCGGTTAAAAGGAATGAGATTTGAAATAAAACTCTAACAATTCATTGAACCATTAATAAAGAAATGTGTTTTTACAATCTACGACGTTTCTATTTTTAAAAATTACAAAAACCTCTTTTCTAATGTAATATGTTTTTTGTAACTAAAAACATTTATCAACTATTTTCATTCTATATTTACGATGGTTTTTCTTCTATTAAGGGTTTTTTTCTGTAAAATATTCGAATTTTGAACCAAAATTATAAATTAAGCACAAAATAGCTTTTATTACTTATTTAAGATTATTTCCAATCCTTAGGTTTTTTTGGATTCTAAACTTAACGGAACAAAATTTTTTCAAATATAAGTACACTAAATTGTTATGTTATTAATAATATCAAACTATTTGTTAATATACCTTCACTAGTAGGCTTAAGAGACCAGTGTCATTACTAAATAACGTTTGCAGTAACGACTGCGTCAAATTGTTATTTACTCGTACATTACCAAACTGTTCACACATGTTGTGATTTGGTATCCTCAGTGTATTTCTGAGGCTGGTTATTGAAAAGTTGGGTGATATAAATAGTGTATTCCGGGGTCGTTTCCGGAATATTTAGTTTGTAGCAATCACTCTACGTTTTGGTAGCATAAAATCTAATCCAGCCTCTGACTGAAACCTTAATAGTCTGGTCTCAAGTCCTTCCCTTTTAGACGTTGTCTGACCTTTACCTGGCAGCTGGAAGGTCGCTGATGGTACGTGTCCAGTCTCTGCCTAGACATTTTCTAGTCACTTTGTACTCTTATAGACTTTCGTTTAGCCGATGCTGATATTTTTTAAAAATAACAATGAAACCTATATTGTGTCTGCCTATTCATTGTTTAGTACTTCTTTGATCTCTGTCTATGGCATTTTGAATCTCTTTAAGGCGTCAATTATATTGTCCCTGATAGACGAACCTATGAATTGACTAGTTCTGGTCTTATGTAATGTATTAACCCTTACTTTCATCTTGAAAAAAAAAAATTAAAATTTACTAAAGAAACGTAACTTATATCTTTGAGTCCTCTGAAAATAGTTTGAGATTTCAAAATAAGAACGCTCTATTATTACACATGACAGTCCCGAGTGAGATATAATATTGTCGATTCATCAACAATGCAAAGCGTGTACTTATTGGCTTTGCCATGTTTACTTAATTGTATCCATTGAGAAAACCAAAGCTGAAATGAAACGAGTACTCTAAGGGGACATAAGTCACTGGCATCAAGTTGTGCTATATAGCATAGCAGGAAGGTTATACTCGAGTGACAGGTAGATCCTTGGCACAACATTCCACGGCAGGTGGGTGGGTGGGTGGGAGGTCGACCTGTCGACATGGAGAGTTGAGGGATTGTACATCTATGCTAATATATTCAGTGAGCTATGTACTAAATAGTAATATCACAAAAACACTACAGAGAATGTTTGCGGAATAATACGTTTTTTACTACAGCTTCATATAAGGTATTTTTAGTTTATATACCTATGTACATTATTTTCTAATTAATATACATATTCATAGGACCTATCTGTTTTTTTTTTCATTTTGGAATTTATAAATGTCATGGTGTAATTACATAGCTGAATTATTATTCATATTTTTATGTGGAAGCTCTCAATTATATTTTAATTTTTTAAGCATGCTAATACATCAACAACATGCAAAAAGTGGTTCATAATAAACAGGAATTGTAACTAGATATCAGCAATCTATGAAATAAAAGTTATGATAGGATATGTAAGTGCCCTCGTCCGTAGCAGGGGTTTTAAGTGTTTTTCTCCGCTAATGAGGATGCGAAAGGGGCCATACTTATCTTTCATAAAATTGTATACATAGCACCCTTGATAAACTAGAAACAACTACAGAACCAACCAAACAATAAGGAATCGTAGTACTGTAATTGTAAAGCAAGAGATAATTAAATGTAACTAAATAAAGCCATGCTTGTAATACCCTCTACAATATATAATAGTTTTACATAGCACCCTTGATAAACTAGAAACAACTACAGAACCAACCAAACAATAAGGAATCGTAGTACTGTAATTGTAAAGCAAGAGATAATTAAATGTAACTAAATAAAGCCATGCTTGTAATACCCTCTACAATATATAATAGTTTTACATAGCATCCTTGATAAACTAGAAACAACTACAGAACCAACCAAACATTAAGGAATTGTAGTACTGTAATTGTAAAGCAAGAGATAATTAAATGTAACTAAATAAAGCCATGCTTGTAATACCCTCTACAATATATAATAGTTTTACATAGCATCCATGATAAACTAGGTACAACTACAGAACCAACCAAACAATAAGGAATCGTAGTACTGTAATTGTAAAGCAAGAGATAATTAAATGTAACTAAATAAAGCCAGGCTTGTAATACCCTCTACTATACATAATAGTTTTACATATAATAACAACAATTCAAATTACCTAATTTGATTTAATTTATAGATTGCTTAATTTTGGGAATTAAAATAATCAAGCAGTACGGTATTTAACTTTTGCATAAAATCAAATTACATCTAAACAATGAAGTATTAAACTATTAAAATAAATAATACCTTAAAAGTATTTTTGTGAATAGGTTCGACTTGAAAGAAAGTGTTCAATATTGATTTGAGTTAGCGGCAGAAACATTGATCAGTGTTCTGCGCTCCACAGAAATCCTGAGGCAATTAATCTTTGGGTGAATTGTTTCCATTAAATCTTTTCCGTTCGTTCATTTCCCCCTGGAAGACCTACAGTTAAATTACCCACGAGCTTATCTCAACTTCTTGTAATTAAGAATCATCTGTTAAAAATATTAATTCATTAGAGAACTTGAAGGAGAAATTAATTGAGATATCTAGTAGTTGAAAACAGTAATTGAAAAGATTTCATAACGTTTTAATTTTCAATAAATCTAAAAGGGTTCTCATAACTTAATGTCTGTATACCAGTGAAACTATATCACACCACTTTATAAATTACAGTTTAAGCGATTTATTAATTAATATCTTTTTTACGGAACTAACATAGTAAGGTATTACCATCGTTTCTCATTTCTACTGACGTAAACATGTTATTGACAAACTTTCAAACAAGTCATCTGTTATCGAGGCCAAGTATCCAACAAACATTACAAATCCTTTTCTTGTTTAATGGATGTTCATTCTAGCTATAACAAGTTCATGAATTTAATATCATAAAGGTTTGTATAAAAATTAATTTCTGTGTAGACAGTCTTGTAAAGTTTTAAGGGGAACAAAACAAAATAACAACTGTTTACCATTGAAGGCATACAGTAAATAAAGCCAAACAACAATAATGAGTTAAATATAGGTAACCTAACCTGAAAGGTGAGGTAACATAACCAATGAACATACCAAATCGAATAAATTTAGTAGGCACTGAAGTCTACTGTCTAAGTGTCTGCTGTACGTTTGAATGTATATTTGTGTTAGATTAGGAATTTTCGCAAGATTGATGATTCTTAAACTAAAAGATGAAGGTTATGAAAAGGTTTGGTTAACGTAGTTTATGACCTCTGACTAACTTAATAACATAAGAACTTCAAAAACATACATACGTACTTTGTTGATGCAATTGTGCATTTATGTTTGTGGTCTTTGCCAGCAAGAACTGGGGAAATGGTGAGAATTGTGAAGTCCACTAAGAAGAGGTCAGCTACTGTTGAGGTTATTTTTAGTGTAAGTAGAAATTCCCATTTAACAAATACATACATATAATAAATACGCCCACTCTTTTTTGTGTCATTTAACCAAGTACAAATCCTTAAGAGGACCATAGTAAAAGTTTTCCAATTTAAAGAATTTTCAAATAACATAAGTAATCTTCAATACTAGTCGAGCCCTTCTTGTTTAAATGTTGATTCATTGTACAAATAATTATAATTAAATACAATATATGATATCAAGTCATGAGGCATGACTGAAAAAAAACTCTAAACAATTGTCCCTTTGTGGGGACGTATTATGAAAATGAGCCATGCTGTGAAACAACAGAAAAGTTCATAAAGTTCAAACATTGAATTAAAAGAATAGTTCGAATAGAATTAAATCCATTGGAATCAATTTATTTCAACAATTTATTATTTTATTGAATGAACGCGTCCTTTTTACTCTTTATACTATAAAGTTTTTTTGTTTATACTACAGTTTAAGTAAGAACATTGTAAAAATATAACGAATATAATAAAAAAAATCGAAATAGTAAAAGTTAAATCAAGAGGTAAACTTAATGAAAAACAGTGTAGTGAGAAATTATTTTAAAACTATACTACGCCTAACTATTTCCATCCCGAAACATAAATAATCCATACAGATAAACGTACGAAAATGCCAGAACTAGACTTAAAATAAGAGGAATTTTTATATAAATAAAATACCGTGAGTAAAGCAATCACTTCTAATGAATTAAATTTAGAAATATATGATTTTTCAGTTCATATATTTATATATATCTGAAAAAAGGACCATTATTTGATAACTCTCTACCTGCTCTAGAACTTTATTTGGCTTCAAAAAAGGAATAGACATAAAGTACAGTGGTATCGACCCACCCGCCCGCCAATACACGTACAGTGATATAGACCCACCCGCCCACCCACACACGTACAGTGGTATTGACCCACCCGCCCGCCTGTACACGTACAGTAGTATTGACCCACCTGCCCGCCCATATACGTACAGTGGTATTGACCCACCTGCCCGCCCATACACGTACAGTGATATAGACCCACCCGATCAACCATACACGTACAGTGGTATTGACCCACCTGCCCACCCATATACGTACAGTGGTATTGACCCACCTGCACGCCCATACACGTACAGTGGTATTGACCCACCTGCCCGCCCATACACGTACAGTGGTATTGACCCACCTGCCCGCCCATACACGTACAGCCATTCACATTACTACCACTGCACGTGTATGGATGGGCCAATACCACTGTACGTGTATGGGCAGGCGAGTGGGTCTATACTACTGTACGTGTATGGGGGGGGGGGGTGTCACCACCACTGTACGTATATGGGCGGGCAGGTGGGTCAATACCACTGTACGTGTATGGGCGTGCAGGTGGGTCAATACCACTGTACGTGTATGGGCGGGCAGGTGGGTCATTACCACTCTACGTGTATGGGTGGGCAGGTGGGTCAATACCACTGTACGTGTATGAGCGGGCAGGTGGGTCAATACCACTGTACGTGTATGGGCGGGCAGGTGGGTCAATACCACTGTACGTGTATGGGCGGGCAGGTGGGTCATACCACTGTACGTGTATGGGCGGGCAGGTGGGTCAATACCACTGTACGTGTATGGGCGGGCAGGTGGGTCAATACCACTGTACGTGTATGGGCGGGCAAGTGGGTCAATACCACTGTACGTGTATGGGCGGGCAGGTGGGTCAATACCACTGTACATGTATGGATGTGCCAATTCAATGCATCAGTTTACTATTGTGAAAAAAATCATCTGAATGTGAATACGATAATCAACCAATTAAATACACATTTTTATTTTTATAATTTACGATTATAATTAAATGTTTAGTATTAATTTGTTAATCGTTGTCAAGGAAACGTTCCTAGATAATGTGAGTGATGGTTGAGGTTGACAGTGTCAGTCAACAATTAGTCCACGTTAGCATCTTGCGTTAGCCAGACAAATTGGCGTGTCAACACATCCTCCAACTAATGCCAACCAATATTCCACGTCCTTTTGGAGAAGCTCGTTTTATTACCTGCTCATGAGCACGCTTTACAAAATTCAATAACGCGTCCCGAAAGTTTGGGAAGTGGCAGTGCGGGTTGGGATTAAATTAGAGGGATGAGTTGAAAGTTGCCAACCCCAACTCCACACAACAGAACTCATCTCTATTTGCATTTAGGGGTTCAGACGTGTTTAATTCTATATTTCGCTGGTATAACATATTCAGGCACATGTACTTTCAGAACAGGCAATATGCTTTGACATAACGTAAATGATTAGTAAATAGCAACCGTCAAAAAGTAGTTATTTATTTATTCAAATGTCTATTGTGCTATATAGTTTAGTATTTTATCTGGACATAAAAAAAATGTGAACATTGGTTAAAAGACAAAATTAAATAAACTTATTTATATAATAAAGATATGAACTAATGTTATGTAAACTGATATATTTAAATTCCTTTTGCCCACTTTATACTGCCACAGGAAAATTTACACAATTATTTTACTATTTTAAATCTAATTTCCCCAAAGAATTGCATCACATTGAACTTTGTATTAAGAATATTCGTGATTTCAAAAGATAAAGTTATATCTTTTCACGCTCATTTTTCAACTATTACATTATTTATATCTCGAAAAAAATTAAAAATTTAAATAATCAATAATAGTAAGCCTAACAAAAAATAATGATGAATAACAGAATATAGCTAACTGACACAGAATTTTCATCTAAGAACAGTGTGTAACGTGAAGTTGGTAACGTCGAATGTTACACAAACTTACCAGTGTGTAACGTGGAGTTGGTAACGTTGAATGTTATACAAACTTACCAGTGTGTAACGTGGAGTTGGTACGTTGAATGTTATACAAACTTACCAGTGTGTGACGTAAAGTTGGTAACGTTGAATGTTATACAAACTTACCAGTGTGTAACGTGAAGTTGGTAACGTTGAATGTTATACAAACTTACCAGTGTGTAACGTGAAGTTGGTAACGTTGAATGTTATACAAACTTACCAGTGTGTAACGTGAAGTTGGTAACGTTGAATGTTATACAAACTTACCAGTGTGTAACGTGAAGTTGGTAACGTTGAATGTTATACAAACTTACCAGTGTGTAACGTGAAGTTGGTAACGTTGAATGTTATACAAACTTACCAGTGTGTAACGTGAAGTTGGTAACGTTGAATGTTATACAAACTTACCAGTGTGTAACGTAAAGTTGGTAACGTTGAATGTTATACAAACTTACCAGTGTATAACGTGAAGTTGGTAACGTTGAATGTTATACAAACTTACCAGTGTGTAACGTAAAGTTGGTAACGTCGAATGTTATACAAACTTACCAGTGTGTAACGTGAAGTTGGTAACGTCGAATGTTATACAAACATACCAGTGTGTAACGTGAAGTTGGTAACGTTGAATGTTATACAAACTTACCAGTGTGTAACGTAAAGTTGGTAACGTCGAATGTTATACAAACTTACCAGTGTGTAACGTGAAGTTGGTAACGTTGAATGTTATACAAACTTACCAGTGTGTAACGTGAAGTTGGTAACGTCGAATGTTATACAAACTTACCAGTGTGTAACGTGAAGTTGGTAACGTTGAATGTTATACAAACTGACCAGTGTGTAACGTAAAGTTGGTAACGTCGAATGTTATACAAACTTACCAGTGTGTAACGTGAAGTTGGTAACGTCGAATGTTATACAAACTTACCAGTGTGTAACGTGAAGTTGGTAACGTTGAATGTTATACAAACTTACCCGTGTGTAACGTGAAGTTGGTAACGTGGAATGTTATACAAACTTACCAGTGTGTAACGTGAAATTAGTAACATTGAATGCTACACAAACGTGAAAAATAGTGGTTGTTGTATATAAGATTTATCATAGAGTTAGATTGTTTTGTGATTTTATTTGTATACTATGGATGGGTATAAAGTTAAAAAAATCCTTGATGACTATTTACCACGGTACGGTTTTTTGGCGGTAGGGTACGGTTAGACTGCCCTTAGTCAGCGTAAACCTTTGTATGGGGTTTGTCTCTATATCCATAATTTGGGTTTTCAACTAAATAGAGTGTATGTGAATGGGGTGAGTGGAGACTCCTCTAACTCTCTATAACTAACTGGGGTGTGTCCTGTAAATGATGAGCTTAGAGTGCCAATAAATTGCTGGGTAGACCAATCAATATATATTGGTATCGATATAATATCATAAATAAAGTAAATCATTTCATATAATACGGTGTAAACACTCAATAATAATGACCACAACTAAATTTGAATGTATTAATAGTCTCTTGATTAGATACTGCGTGTTGTTAGAAATACAATAAAATTGCACGTCACACAACACAAGTTAATTACAATATTTTTGGAACAAATTGTAATATTAATATAGAGATTGACTTCGTCAAACCATGCTTGCCTTTCTCAGACCTGAGGTATTCACAAAGGAAGATGTATATGGATTAAATGTTTTACCCACAGCACACAAGTTGAGGTAAACATTTCTTGTTGTTTCAGTAGAGATTAAATTGATAAAAATAATAAACTAAATAGTTCTCAATTTCACATAGCAATATCATACAATGTTTTGTTTTTAGATCAAATATTTTAAGTTTAAGAATATAGACCTGAATTAACAAATTTAGCAAATTAAGATCGTGTATAAAAAGGAAAATAGTGAACTGTGTGAACACTTTCTTCTTGAAGTATACCTCTGATTGAGAACAATGATTGTACATGAGCCTCCAGCTGGACTGTCATACCAATTGGCAGTGATTACAGGACAAGTGTTCAACAATGGGGTACCAGAAAGACTAATAGCAGATGAGGTTTAGGTTAGGAATAAATTCCATGCAAATTACACAAACACAATGATTTATTGATAGAATTAAACTAACTGTTGTTGTTTTCAGATCTGCCAAACGAAATAAATGTATTTGAGGTTAGGAGTAAGTATGCACACTTCAAAATGACTCAAACATAAGTTTGATGAAAACAAGTGTATTATCAATCACTACTGTATATATAAAAGGAAAGATTGGGGTATTGTAATTTGAAAAATAATAATAACTATGACGTTACGTAAATCTCTACTTGAATGAAAATATTAGCTGTAACGAATGCTCTCGTTCAAATCAGAAGGGGCCAACAGGTGGAATGCAGAGCGTATGGCGATGATACATGTGTGATCGCAGAGCGCTGCGGTAACATAAATTGCGCAAGTTCCAGGGTGGCGTTGAAAATGAAATATCTGAGCCCAACGAAGCGACGCTCTACGGTGTGGTGGTTTGCCCACAGATATGATTAAACTCCCATCTAAACTCCACTTCAATACGGCTGTGTATCTCGGTCTACGGTGAAAACTCAATTGATTGTTTCGTGCGTGCTGATCATGGTTTTTATGAGGCTGTCTCAATGTGACTTTAGTTTATCACAAAGTAATAACATTGAGCATTGAGATATGTTTTTTACTATTTTTTTAGTTATTTAGTTGAAATTAACTATTGAGAGATCATTTTTAATGTTCCTGAGGTTGGTATTTCAGCTGTAAAGCATCTTTACACAATTCTAGAATCAAAATTTGTTTATCATCATCTAGCACAACAAACATGCATTGGCAGAGTTCCAATGTTCTGAAATGTTGATATTGTAAAATACAATCACAATGTTAGTGATTATAAATATAAACTTCTAGCACAGAAAATTGCCAAGTTTCTATAAGTATATTTAATCTAAAGTATAAAATATATTTATTTCAATAGAATATTTTAGCACATTTCTTTATTAATTTAAAGTAGTTGTTTTATTGAAATATGTAAATTATTAAATACGTTTGCACCAGTTCAAATCGCTGTGTTTTTAGTTTTACTGAGACTGGCATCAAAATCCTGCCTTTTATATATTTGAAGCCGTTTTTTGTTAACTCAACTCCTCCCTTATTTCTTGGCCAATGAAAACAACAGAGGTGTAAACAAAATTTCCTCTGTTCGTAGTTGTGCAATAAGGTCTTAAATCCTCAATAATTTCGTTCTGAAGGGCACGGGAAGATCTCAAAGTACGTTTTTCGGCCATAAGAATAACATGGAGAAAGACTGAAATGAATCGAAAATTAACAGGTGTTCAAGTGTAAACAATGATTTACAAACAGTTTAACAGCTATTGGAATGTAAACAATAGTGTTTATAATATTGAGGAGGTTAAATCTTTCATAATGTTAAATTTTGCCCCACGAGTTGGCCGAGGAAATTTCACCATTTGATACCCCAAGAGATGATCAAATTCGTTCTGTACGTTTAGTGGAAATCCTTACCTTGTTTAAACAGAATATGTGGTTATTGAATGTTTTTAATGTTCTATTAAGGTTCTTTTTCCCCTGTAATTTCAAGTTAGGAATAGGAATATATTTAATACATCTCCCAGATTTTTTTTGTTACAGAGTAGCAACATATAAAGATGTTCGTTCTTATTCAATGTACAAACGAGTGTCATTCTTCTGGCTTCCTTCTGCTTTGAAGATAATAAACGTGCTCTAAATGTCTTAAATTAAACGTGTACCGTAACTGTTTCCTATGTTTGTGACCATTATGATAGTAAGGATGTTAATTACTAAAAAACAAAGATGTATTTATACTGGATAAGAAGATCCACCACCGTTCGTGTAAGGGTGGGTGAGTCCCTCCCACCCACTCCTGCACGTATATACTAGTTTAGGTTTGACAATAAGGAACTCAGCTTAATGGAAACTTAAGCCTGAATGCAAGGTTTTGCTTAGAATAAAATGTGAATGTTTTCATTATCAAAAGGATCACTGTTATCGTACAATATAAAAGAAGTGTATTTTAAAATATAAAATTCTGACAAATTTATTAAACAATTAACGTGTATTTACATATGAAAAAATAAAAACTATATTTTCAATATAATTAAATTAAAATTCTATTATTATAAAATACATACATTTAAAAATGATAGACGTTATTACACACTTTTAACGAGTTTTCACCGATTAATTCATAGATTTAAAACATATTAATAATTCAAAAACATGTATGGTGATACAATAATCCTGTTCAACGGAAATGTTAAACAGCTTGAATTACTACACAAATATCTCAACAATATAACTCCAAATCTTAAATTCACCATGGAAATTGAACAATCAAATAAAATAAACTTTTAGATTTTACCATAAACATAATAAATAACAAATTTGATTACAGTATTTACAGAAAACCAACTACCTCAAACCAAACCATCCACTCTACATCTTATCATCCTCCATCACAAAAGTATGCAGCATACAATAGTATGATATACAGAATGTTAAATGTCCCCCTACCACACAATATATGAGAAAGAACTAAACATAACTAAACACATCGCTCAGTCAAACAGATATGAATCCAATATGGTTGACAGGCTCATAACAAAACAAAGAAATAGACAAAAACAAAATAATATAGAGCTACGTGACAAAAAATATGTTTGTATAGAATACTCACACACTATACAACATACTTTATCTAAAGAATTGAAAAAACGTGGAATTGAACTAGCTCTCAAAACAAATAATAAGACCCTCAATCAATTAAATCATACCAAAAAAGACATCGAAAAAGGTGACAAATAAAAAGGTGTATATAAAATTAAATGTGCTAGTTGTCCATTTATTGGAAAAACAGGGCGTTCAGTCAAAGCCAGATATAAAGAACACCATCCTAACCCGAAAACAAACAAACAAAAATCAACATTCTCCAAACATCTAGTTGACAAAAACCATGATATTAGTGATGTAAATACTTGCCTACAAACTCTACACACATGCAGAAAAGGAAATAAACTAGATACTCTTGAAGAATACGAGATATACAAAGCACATACTCAAAAAACCAGAATGAAAATATTTTAAATGATAAATTACAGTTTAGATCCCATTTTATTTTTAATAGTATTTTAAGTCAAAAACAACGCCAATGCAACAAAGGCTAGCTGATAACATCACTACACCTGGAATAACTTAATTATTATGACAGACACATCTTTCTATATATTTTTAAAATGTCATTTTATACTATTTTTGTTTATAAAGTTCATTGAAGCCTTTATGGCATTGTATCTGAAGATGGCATAGTTATGTTGAAATGATCGTCATAAACATCACAACAAATTTGAACTGTTGACAGAGGTAATTTATTTTATATAATATTAATAATATCTATATGTTATTGACATTAATAAATAAATGCTTTGAATTAACGGAATCAATTAATAATATGTGTAAATTTATTTTTTATATTAGAAATTTATATTATTTAGTAGTTAAATAATGTTAAGTTATTATTAGTGTAAAAAAAACACGAAAATAGCCTTCAGAATGGGTTTGAACAGCTGTAGATGCTGTAAACTGTATGTGACGAGTTGACTGTGTGTTGCACGAGATCCTGCCGATAGTGTCGCCACATTCCCAGCCCATAACGACTTTTATGTCTGGCTCTCCTCTTCCTAGAACTAGTGATACGATCACTGGGGCCACTTAGATGGCGTGTTTTAAAAGAAATTAACAATAAAAATACACCTTTTCTTTGGTACCGTTAATGAATAAAGTAAGGAAGAAAAGCTAGTGTTAGACAGATGTCAGCTATAAGGACTTTGGTATACGATACAAAAATATGTAACGGTGTTTCTAACTCAGTATTTTTTTATACATATTTATATGTTTTTTTAAACCCACCCAATCACAAATTGTAGTCCATTAATTATAAGTTTATACACACATTTAATTATTATTCATAAGTTCCATAAAAAACAGGTCTAGACAGATAAAATACTTCTTAGTATGTATAAGATTAAAATAGAAAAATATCAAATTAAATAAAAACACACAATACACCTTTAGTATCTATTGTTCTTAAATTTTATTTTATTTTGTGTAACTATATATAACATTATATATACACTATCTTGCTATTTGCCATAACCCAATACAGCGTATAAATAATTGGATTTCACACCCTGGTGAAGATGATACAACTACCCTCAACTATACACAGAGGCAGTATATGATTTGCTAACATGATCTTATTGACAGCATGTGAAAAATATACTTGAAAACATGTTGTAAAGAAACTTTGTCACTCATAGCTACTTAATGATTACACAGATTATTTTTCGATGAATATTTTTAATTTAAATTTAGCAACCAAACATTGAAAATAACTGATAGTTCATCCAGCTAATAATAACTCATTCTAAAGGTAAATTACCACTATTGTATCAATAAGTATTTTGTTATTGAGCAAAACAATATTACGTTGGCTAATAGTGATGAAAACAACGTATAGGCTATGATACATTTAAGAGGACTTTCTTAAAGAAAAGAAATATCAAAATAACTAAATAAATAATGCTGTAATAATTTAATGTGACTGTTACATAGTTAATCAGTTTTAAAAAATATACGGTCCACCTGATTTTTAAAAACCACATTAGTATATGTGTGTGGATAAACGCATGGGCAAGTGGATTGGATGTGAAGAAATTCGAGGTTCGTGCGTAGGGTGCGTAAGAATAAAACTTTTAAGACGACCGCTAAGGTGACCTGACTAGTGCCGTTCACCAATGTCCAAAGGTTATATAAGTAACACGATTGGGGAGGCCACCCTCATACCTGCTAGGTAGAGTAACACTCGTAAGACGATCGCTGAGGTGACCTGACTAGTGCCGCTCACCCACGTCCAAGGGTCATATAAGTAAGACGTATGGGGAGACCACCTTCATACCTGCTAGGTAGTGTAACACTTGTAAGACGATCGCTGAGGTGACCTGACTAGTGCCGCTCACCCACGTCCAAGGGTCATATAAGTAAGACGAGTGGGGAGGCCACCTTCATACCTGCTAGGTAGTGTAACACTTGTAAGACGATCGCTGAGGTGACCTGACAAGTGCCGCTCACCCACGTCCACTTGTCACGTGACTTATATGAGGGTCATATAAGTAAAAAGCGTAGAGAAGCTACCCTCATACCTGCTAGGTAGTGTAGCACTTGTAAGACGATCGCTGAGGTGACCTGACTAGTGCCGCTCACCCACGTCTAAGGGTCATATAAGTAAAAAGAGTAGAGAGGCTACCCTCATACCTGCTAGGTAGTGTAGCATTTGTAAGACGATCACTGAGGTGACCTGACTAGTGCCGCTCACCCACGTCTAAGGGTCATATAAGTAAAAAGAGTAGAGAGGCTACCCTCATACCTGCTAGGTAGTGTAGCACTTGTAAGACGATCGCTGAGGTGACCTGACTAGTGCCACTCAGCCACGTCCAAGGGTCATATAAGTAAAAAGAGTGGAGAGGCCACCCTCATACCTGCCAGCCAGAGTAACACTTGTAAGACGATCGCTGAGGTGACCTGACTAGTGCCGCTCACCCAAGTTTAAGGGTCATATAAGTAAGACGAGTGGGGAGGCCACCTTCATACCTGCTAAGTAGAGCGACACTTTTAAGACGATCCCTGAGGTGACCTAACTAGTGCCGCTCACCCACGTCTAAGGGTCATATATGTAAAATGAGTGGGGAGGCCACTCTCATACCTGCTAGCCAGAGTAACACTTGTAAGACGATCGCTGAGGTGACCTGACTAGTGCCGCTCGCCCACGTCCAAAGACAACAGTCGTGACTGACTTGGCTTTCTACTGTGGGTTTTGATTAATGACCGACACGCTCGCTCTTATTAGGGAACGATGAAATTGTTTTGCAAATTAAATACATGAATATTAAATGTAGTATTACCATAAAACATAGAGCACAAACGCCATCGTCTGGAATCAGCTGATTTGATACGCTTCACACCTATTTCCAACTGATAAATAGACTATAAATGTATACTTATAAATGGAAGAGAATTTATTTAGGTATACGTTTTTATAAAATGATAGTGGCAAACCTGTTGTCGCACCTTCAAAAAAATGTTACATACAATATAACTGAGTGTTTTTAAATAATGTATACTACTATAATTACATTGTAAAATATAAAAAATTAAATATTTTTTGGGACTTTGGAATTAAATTGTAAAGATATTGTTTAGTGGATGGTCAGTTTATTGAGCTACCACATTGATCTCAGTTTTAATCCACCTTCATTCGTTGAAAGACAATTGTCTCACGATCATTTACGGATCTCGGATGGCATGGGGTAGCATCACTATGGATAGCGCCCGGATTGAAATATAGTAGGCAATTTAGATACTGTCTCCATATTGCCGTTAGCGGTGGAAAGGGGCTAACAGCTAAATGAACACTTTACTGTCGATGACAGGTCACCAAATCTTCCTTCGGACACGATGACGACATACATGTTCCCTCTCCTTGTTTTTAGATACAATAGACCTCATACCATTCTTATTTAACGTGACTATACATGGCAAATTTTACATAACTACTCGCCACTTATTTGGGTCACTTGTTTAAGTGAGAGCCTCATGAGCTTGTTATGTTACGTAAGAGTTTAAGAGGGCTGTCTACGTGTTGTATAGGTAGATGAGTAAAAGAGCCTTCGAGATAATTAATATGAGTTGATGGGAGAGCAAAAAAATCAAATATGTGGGTTACAAAAATACCATCAACTTTGTACGTGTTGATTAATGGCTATCAACGTAGTGCATGAGGATTGATTGAAGGACCATTTGTGACGTGCGTTGGTAGGAGTTCCAACAACATCATACGTGTGTGTTGATAGTAGGGCTATACGTGTCGTGCAAGGTCCATCAATGGCGTGTGGATTTATGGAAGGGGCCATACATGTCATCGGTCTGTGTTGGTAGGAGGGCCATCAAAGTCATGCGTGTGTTAATATAAAGGCCATAAATGTCATAAATAATGGGCTAGTTGGTATTCCATCAGCGTCATGAGTGTGAATTGATGGAAGGGCCATCAATATCTCACGTGTGAGTTGGTTAAAGATCTATAAATGTCGTACATATGGGTTGGTGGGAGATCCATGGAAAGCAGGTCTGGGTTGATAGAAGGTTCATTAACGTCATGCGTGTGGGTTGATAGAGGGCCATAACCACCCTACGCTTGGGTTGGTAGGAGGGCCATCAATAATTTACTTGTGTGGGTAGGTAGGTAGCCTACCAGTATCATTATTATAGTTCTTTGGTGTGATATTAAATGTTATAGTAGCGTGTATACATATTAAATTCCTAATATTTTTCCGCTCTATAGTAGATGATTAAGTTTATGCAATGCAGTTGTATTAATGACCTTATTTTGTAAATGTAGCCAAAGGATTATCTTAGTTAATACAAAGGTTTTTCAAACGTACGTAAATAAATGATATTAGCTGAAAACGAGGAATAGTTGTACAGTAGGAACAGTATGGAACAGGTGAAACAGGAAATCGTACAATAGAAGTAAATAAAACGTGTCTAAGAAAGTGGTGTGACTAGAGTAGTTCCCACTTGGCCCAGTTGGGGTTGGCTTGGAGAGAAACATAATACAAGACGGATTTTTTAAGGAAAAGAATGCAGTAAAAGTAATCATGTTTATATCCGTAGTTGTGATCCCTCGTCTCTCATAGACCATAATATTTCCTGCTCTTCGTATTTAAAGATAGAAATGTAATATTTTTGTTTTCCAATTATTAGTTAAATGATGTCTACATGGAGTGTTTTCTCCATAGTATAATATCCAATGTCTCATCTTGCATCATGCTACTCACCCTAAGAAATCCCGCCAACTTATCTGAGCCATTCTGTCCTCCTTTCCCCCTTATTTTCAGGTCCTACATTCTTGGTTCCACTGTATCTCTCCTAGCTACGTACATACCTAGTTACCCGTAACATTAATCCACTATATTAAATATAGTGACTATATTAAATAGATACCTTGAATATTTTATCCTTTCTCGTTATTTCGCTCCCAATTAATTAATATTCTCATTTCTGCCACTCCTATTTTTTCTTGCCATGGACTTTGGTGACGGCCATCTCGGTATACCTCACAGTAGTCCATGTCATTTTACTCCTACTGAGGTCAACTCTTGCCAATCACTAGGCCTCTGTAATCGTTTTGAACTAGTTCTCGTATAACATAGAATCACGCAATACACGTATATAAGTTTACATTTATATTATTTTAAAAGGTAAGAGAACATAAATTGCTTAGTGATAATGTAATGGAATTAATAACATCCATAAAGATTAGATATTATGGGTGTACTAATAATATGGTTTATATGTTAAGAGGTTAGGTTGAAGGTACTGTTTACGTTAGTTGAAAGTCATCTGCACGAAAGGAGGGGGGTCAAACCACCGTACGTGTATGGATCGGTGTTTGGGTCAATACCACTGCACGTGTATGGATCGATGTTTAGGTCAATACCACTGCACGTGTATGGATCGATGTTTGGGTCAACACCACTGCACGTGTATGGATCGATGTTTAGGTCAATACCACTGCACGTGTATGGATCGAGATTCGGGTCAACATCACTGCACATGTATGGATCGATGTTTAGGTCAATACCACTGCACGTGTATGGATCGAGATTTGGGTCAACATCACTGCACGTGTATGAATCGATGTTTGGGTCAATACCAATGCACGTGTATGGATCGAGATTTGGGTCAATACCACTGCACATGTATGGATCGATTTTTGGGTCAATACCAATGCACGTGTTTGGATTGATGTTTAGTCAACACCACTGCACGTGTATGGATCGATGTTTGGGTCAATACCACTGCACGTGTATGGATCGATTTTTGGGTCATACCACTGCACATGTATGGATCGATTTTTGGGTCAATACCACTGCACGTGTATGGATCGAGATTCGGGTCAACATCACTGCACATGTATGGATCGATGTTTGGGTCAATACTAATGCACGTGTATGGATCGAGATTTGGGTCAACATCACTGCACGTGTTATGGATCGATGTTTGGGTCAATAACACTGTACGTGTATTGAACGATGTTTGGGTCAATATCACTGCACGTGTATAGATCGATGTTTGGGTCAATATCACTGCACGTGTATGGATCGATGTTTGTGTCAATAACACTGTACTTGTATAGATCGATGTTTAGGTCAATACCACTGCACGTGTATGGATCGATGTTTGGGTCATACCACTGCATGTGTTTGGATTGATGTTTAGTCAACACCACTGCACGTGTTATGGATCGATGGTTGGGTCAATACCACTGCACGTGTATGGATCGATATTTGGGTCAATACCATTGCACGTGTATGGATCGATGTTTGGGTCAATACCACTGTACGTGTATGGATCGATGTTTGGGTCAATACCACTGTACGTGTATATGTTGTTGAAGAGAAGCGTTTTTTGAGTCATATGTGTACTTATGAATGAAGCACATCGTCAAATGTTTAACATAAAACTAGCTTTACTCAAGTAGCTTTCAGTTTTTAACATATCTCATATAACGGAAATAATTCAAAATAAAACATTCGTAACCAATTAAGCTTAGGATCACGTTATCCATGTCATATCCTCACTGTTAAACACTAATTGCTTGACCCAGCCAGGTTAGCCACGTCCGTCTCTGGGGCGTTCCTTACAGTCTGTCGGGTGAGAAGGAGGGGAGACCCGGGTTATGAGTTGTAGCTGCTACCGGACCCGTGTAACATTTACATAAAATATCGCCACAGTAGCGTGTTGCCATGTTTCTGTTGCAGCGCATTAATTTCCACGTCAGTATGTTTTCTTTATTTATTTAGCGCACCGGTAAAGGGCATTGTACGTCCCCCATTAGATATCAACCAGTACACCGCCAATGCGTTTACTGTTGTTTAGAGTCTTATCGAAAGTGTAGGTATGTAATTACTGCGAGTAATATTTACCCAAACATCGATCTATACACGTGCTGTATTATTGACCAAAACGTCGATCCATACACGTGTAGTGATATTGACCAACACACCGATCCATACATGTACAGTGTTATTGACCCAAACATCGATCCATACACGTGCAGTGATATTGACCCAAACATCAATCCATACATGTGCAGTGGTATTGACCTAAACATCGATCTATACAAGTACAGTGTTATTGACACAAACATCGATCCATACACGTGCAGTGATATTGACCCAAACATCGATCTATACACGTACAGTGTTACTGACCTAAACATCGATCTATACAAGTACAGTGTTCTTGACCCAAACATCGATCCATACACGCGCAGTGTTATTGACCCAAACATCGATCCATACACGTGCATTGACATTGACCAAGACACCGATCCATACACGTACAGTGTTATTGACACAAACATCGATCTATACACGTGCAGTGTTATTGACCCAACCATCGATCTATACACGTGCAGTGTTACTAACCAAAACATCGATCTATACACGTGCAGTGATATTGACCAAAACACCGATCTATACACGTGCAGTGTTACTAACCAAAACATCGATCTATACACGTGCAGTGTTACTAACCAAAACATCGATCTATACACGTGCAGTGTTATTGACCAAAACACTGATCCATACACGTACAGTGTTATTGACCAAAACATATCTATAGACGAGCAGTGTTATTGACCAAAACACCGAACTATACACATGCAGTGTTATTGACCAAAACACATTTATAGATTTTTCAATTGTCACACTCACCATACTCGGTCTGTGAAAGATCTAAACGTTCCAAAACGTATCTTCTAGAATAAAAATGATGGTATCCGTTAACTCCTTAAAATTATTTAATTAGGTAGTTTATTAAAGTGTGTCGTTTTATACTTTCTTCTAAGGGAGTACTGAGATGAAAATGATCTTATAAGAACAATGAAAAGTAAATATTTTCTTCTTCTCATCCTCTAAAAAATTTTGAGGTTTATATTTCAGTGATTACCCCTCACGATGTGAAGTTTACGGTTATCATAAATGATATATACCATACCTTGTATTTCATCCCTGAAGGTCCTTTCATACCACCATCAAAAACTATGTTACATGACGTGATTTTTGAAAAAATCTGTTCCCACTATATTGAACTGAACCGTTCACACCGCGTTTGCAGACTCTTCAGAACCTCCGCAACAGATGATGGACTAATCTGTAGGATCTGTTAGTCATAAATACGTCCCGAAAGCCCTTTATGGAAGATGGAACTCGTCGTAAAGCTTCTTCTTTTTGTTAATATGAGTACTGTTGCTTACAGAATAAACAACACTAACTCATCATCACTGCTTGAACTACCTTCTACTAGCCATGGTACGTTTTTTTTTTTTTTTTTTTTTTGAAAATTTGCTGTGGCACCATGAGGCATCGCTAGGTACTAACATATTTCTTATTGATGGATCACAAATGACTGAGAAATTATGAGGCTCCAGGTGGCCCAGTACCCTCTCACGTGATGTCTAGTGACATCGTGTGACCGTGGTGGGCAAGTGCCTTAAACAACGGTAAAAAAAAATGCTGATGACGTCTAATTTTAAAAATCATCATTAAACTAATTTCGTAACTGATTAGTATGTGGTAGAACAGTTTCCTATTTATGACAGCCCACACATATAGGAGGTTGACCCAGCTACCCAGATTCACCCAATTTTGTTGTCTTGATGATCCTTCTAGACAGGTCGTAACCGAGCGGCAATCAGAAAGCGATCGGTGATGCAATCAACAGTTGGGCGTTTAGTCAATCAATTGCCAGTAGGTAGGAGGGACTTGAGATCCATCTAGATTAGCCGCTGATGGTTGATGTGACCATGTCCTAAACTCCTCGGTATACAAGTGAAGGGGGGTAAGATAGTGCCCCTTTCTTCCGCACACGCGCTCACGCCCCACAACCGCACGAAGCACGAACTGTTATCCACGACTCAATAAGATATGACAAATACGCAATCCGATCTGCCGCCTCGGCGCCTCACCTCACACGGTTTCTCCCACTCGAAAATCCCGCTATAACTTAGTTTGTTTGTTTCTTTTCCTTCGAATATTTTTAGTGCTTCAGGGAAGGTTTATTTTCTGCCTCAACAGCTGTAAATTTGTTTCAACGAGGTTAAACTTTATTTTGTTTACACACAAGAGGTTTCACTATATGCACGTGTGACTTTTAACCAATTTGTGGTACATTTAGTTCATTGTCTGTAATTTTTCATTTGTATTCGTTAGTTTTAAATTTAGCCGACCTTACAGAATTTTGAATAGAGTTTGTTTATCACTGTTGGTTGATAGTAACATTGTAACATGATATTTTCTCATCAAATATTTTTTTGCAATTGAAATTCAGCTGTTTTAAGGTTTTTATAATAGCTATTTGTATTAAGTATAATCTAGCTGTCTGAAAATGTTTTCCATCAGAATATTAAAGATTATAAAATCAATAGTAAATTAATTTGACTTTGTTATTTTCATTTTCAAACTATTTTAGCTGAAGTATAAATTAGTTTTAATCCATAATTCATAACATTGGATCACTGTTTGATTTTCATATGATTAGTGATTAAGATTTCCTTTCCGTACATAGATACAAAAATTAATAGTCACAAACATATTTGTTATAGTACCCTACCATATTGGAATTTAGTAATAGGTTTACTTATATCTAAAAAGTATTTATTATAATTCAAGATAGTTAACTTATTAATAAATGTTATGGTCAAGTGCTCATTCAACCATATCATTGAACTTTACTGTGGTAAATAGTAAATTGATATTAATAGATAGCTGTTATGAAACTTTCAGCCAACTAAACTATCAAAAGTAAACATAATGAAACAATGATTTCGACTAATCACATAACAACTTTGATTGATAATGTCTAATCTTGTATATACTCAAATATTATATAATATGATACATACTTATTTTTATTATGCATTTGTCCATAATCATTTTAAAATGTTATTATTACCGATTATAAAATATAGTTCCTCTACGTTTGATAAAATCAAAACATTCGTAGTTTTAATCTATAGGTATTTTTTATGTGACTAAAATCCAGTCCTAATAGGCTAAGTACAAACATTGCACACAATTGGGAAATGCATTAAAAATGATTTAATATCTGAATGAATTTACATATTTACTGGCAAGTGATAATTTTTCTGTCCTTCAACGGCACGCTAGCCGTGAGCTGTAAGAGGCCAAAGGTGAAGCGTATGAGAGGGACCAAAACCATTTAATCGGAATTACAAAGTAACGGGGAGATACAATCTAGCAAAGTGGGCACAATATGCAAATTGGCATGGGTGAATGGAAAGAACCTTTCAACAGAGACACAAAGCGATAAAGAGAATGAAAAACTCCAATTCAAAGAGTGCAATACCGGTAATGGCCAATGCAGAGTGGACCAGGGAACTGGGATCTCGAGCTCTCTCGGACTCGCTAGACGGCAGGGAGCTGCTTCTTTGAACATGAAATGTCTTTACTAAGATAACACTGATAAAGTCCAGCGGAGTTTGGAAATATTGTTGTGATGGTTGTGAGAAAGTTCAAACAAAATTTCTCCCTGCATCTCTAGATAATGGTTTACACTTATTGTTGACTTGGATTACTAAGTTTTTGATACAAGTCTTTCAAGGAGACGCTTTTAAACATAGCAAACATGAAAGTTGACCTTCCCATCCTATACTTGTCCTTTTGTCACAAACTTTGTCTAAATATTTTATGAAATCAGCATACCACAGGAATCTATGTGTAATAAAATAGTAATCATTTTTAAATTTTTCTGTAATTTTGATTTTGTGTATTTGTACAATAAGTGAACAACATATTTGTATGGTTCATTTTGTATTGAATTATTTCACAAGTTTACTCGTTTATTTAATTTATTTGTATTTGTAAATTTTAAGGCTTAAAGTTTGTTGCTTGTTGTTTTTGTTATTGTTGATTCTAAATATTTTATTGAGTTTTTTTATTTCTAAGATATCAATACATTTTAAGAAATATATTTATCCCATTATTTATTTTTTATATATTTAAAAAATCATTATATTTATGTTTACTGTTACGTTGCTTTGAATAAGGCAGTTGGAAAATAATTTAATTAAAATTATTATTTATTGCTAAATAGTTAATTACAATATTTATGTATAAATTTATTGAAAAAATAATGAATTAATCCAGATAGTTGCAAATGAATTGTTTATAGATTTTTCTCTCAACTAGCTGAAGATTGACATTGACATATTAATAGAAACTGATTGTGTGTGTGTGTAGGCCTATATATATATATATATATATATATATTTTTTTTTTTTTTTTGCAAGTAGGCTAGTAAATACATTTGAATATATTTTTTTCCGTATACCTATCATAGTTATATATGACAGTAGTTGAACTAGATTGTACGATTTGAATACAATTTGTTCAATAAACCTAGGATACATTTGTTACAACCTATATATTTAGGAGTTTTGAGCTTTTTTAAATCAACCTAAAAATTGTTTTCACAACCAGAGATATTCATTTTCTACACATATTTAAATTGGATCATATTCATACTTACATCTCAGGTATATACTTGGAACTTGGAACTGCTAACATAGGTTAAAGACTAACGTTAAGATCATTTACTTTTCACAAAAAGAAAAATATTTCTGTCAATCAATCCAAAAAAAAAAAAAAAAAAAAAAAAAAAACACACACACACACAATACAACTTTATTTCACAGTTGAAAATTTGCTCTGGAAAGTTGAACACTTGTCAAGTAAATATAAATTTCCTTATGAGACTTAAATCGAGTATATATTCTTCTAATTTTAAAGTAATTTTCTATTTATAAAAAACATTTGTATGAGTTTTATTTAGCTGTTAAATACAATATATTCGGTGAATATAACCTTTTGATGTCTAACTCCATGTAACGTAGATAGCGAATTAATGGCTTTCCAACATCCAATACATTCATGTTTAGGCATTTCTAAAAGTAAATTAGATTATTAATTAAACGTATGAGATAGAGGTAATTATTGTAGGAATGTCTTGTGTCAATGGCTGATAAAACGAATCATTTATTGGGTTTTTGAAGTATTGTTTTCATAAGTCTTATTGTATATTCACAGCATTCAAATATATTTCAGGTGAAATCTTCAGTTGAATTGAATAGTTTGTTCTATTTTAAGAATATTAGATTTAAAGTTGAAGTGGTGAAGGTGTGTTGGTGAATTAAATACAAACTTGGGTTATGTTTCATAGAGTGATAGTTTGAAGTAGTTATTATCTAATATTAAACTTGATTTCCTATGTTTGCTCATTATCCACAAGAGCTTTGTGGAGTAAATGTGCTGTGCCACTACAATAATGATGTAACACGAGTGAGCTTAGAAACAGTATCAGTCTATAATGCTTCCCAAGCGGGTAACGTAGAAAGGCTTAACATAAGAGCTTCAAAGTCTGTAATAAGGCGATTAATATTACATTTTTTATGTAATTAAGTGTATTGGCTTTATTATATATCAGTTAAACATCTTGTTTTAAATATAATGAACTGTACTTTTTAGAAATCATAACAAATGTCACTAAATTTAACTTGCAACGCCCTACGACTGATATATCCTTTCTTGAGTCCTTTGTCAGGTTTGGTCTTGACTTTTCTACAAGTGGTAACATTGAAACTTACTTATAAGAATGTACAATTTAGAACTTTCCCAGAAATTTATAAAAGTGAAATAGTTCTTTTACTCCCATTTATATAACATATTTCATTTAACCTTTTAATTATTAAAAATTAGCAATATTTTAATTTATAATTATAATCATGTTTATATGATATACATTTATATGTGTAATGTTTTCCTTTTATCTATTTATTTATTTATTTTTTATTCATTTTACTTAAACATAGATATTAATGTAAAGCCAAACTTGATATTAATTGTTTCAATATGAAATTATTATAAATTATAGAAAAAGGTGCATGTTAAACATGAACATTCAGTCAAGTGCCTTCATACTGAGATTTAAATTTACTGAATATACCTAGTAAAAATTTACATTACACACTTAGTAGTTAAAACGGTTTCTTAACAACGATAAAATAATCATAATTTAAATTACTTTTCAATATTTGTTGCAGTACATTTTTACTACGAGCTAAAACACTTACGGCACTATTTTATGTAATCGTGAATATGGGTGCTAAAATTCACAGATTTGTGACATTAACTGACACATATAGTTTTTTTATAACAGATACAAACAAGAAAGACCGCTAAATATATAGATTATCCACATTTACGTAAAAAATAAATATGCAAAAGCATATATGCAATAAAATACCATTAATGAAATACTTTAATTTGTATAGAGTACACATTAAAAGTGAACAAACTCTTAACTGCCTGCTTACTTTGAACTCAATACAACCAAATCGATAGTCGATATTACAAGTGCATGTACTCTCACTGCCTGCTTACTTTGAACTCAATACAACCAAATCGATAGTCGATATTACAAGTGTATGTACTGTAACTGCCTGATTATTTTAAATACAGGTAAACTAAGATCGATAGCCGATATTATAAGTGAATGTACTCTAATTACCTGATCCTTTAAACACAGTAAAACTAACATCGATTGTCTTTATTTATTACAAGGAAATGTACTTCCACTGCCTGCTTCCTTTGAACACTCTACAACTAATATCCATAATCGATATTACATGTGACTGTACTTCCTCTGCCTGCTTCCTTTGAACACACTACAACTAATATCCATAATCGATATTACATGTGACTGTACTTTCACTGCCTGCTTCCTTTGAACACACTGCAACTAATATCTATAGTCGATATTACAAGTGACTGTACTTCCACTGCCTGCTTCATTTAATAACAGTACAACTAATATAGATAGTCTTTATTACAAGTGACTGTACTTCCACTGCCTACTTCCTTTGAACACACTACAACTAATATCCATAGTCGATATTACAAGCGACTGTACTTCCACTGCCTGCTTCCTTTAATAACAGTACAACTAATATAGATAGTCTATATTACAAGTGACTGTACTTCCACTGCCTACTTCCTTTGAACACACTACAACTAATATCCATAGTCGATATTACAAGCGACTGTACTTCCACTGCCTGCTTCCTTTGAACACACTACAACTAATATCCATAGTCGATATTACAAGCGACTGTACTTCCACTGCCTGCTTCTTTTAATAACAGTACAACTAATATAGATAGTCTTTATTACAAGTGACTGTACTTCCACTGCCTACTTCCTTTAATAACAGTACAACTAATATAGATAGTCTTTATTACAAGCGACTGTACTTCCACTGCCTGCTTCCTTTAATAACAGTACAACTAATATCGATAGTCTTTATTACATGTGACTGTACTCTCACTGCCTGCTTCCTTTGAACACACTACAACTAATATCTATAGTCGATATTACAAGCGACTGTACTTCCACTGCCTGCTTCCTTTAATAACAGTACAACTAATATAGATAGTCTTTATTACAAGTGACTGTACTTCCACTGCCTACTTCCTTTGAACACACTACAACTAATATCCATAGTCGATATTACAAGCGACTGTACTTCCACTGCCTGCTTCCTTTGAACACACTACAACTAATATCCATAGTCGATATTACAAGCGACTGTACTTCCACTGCCTACTTCCTTTGAACACACTACAACTAATATCCATAGTCGATATTACAAGCGACTGTACTTCCACTGCCTGCTTCCTTTAATAACAGTACAACTAATATCGATAGTCTTTATTACATGTGACTGTACTTTCACTGCCTGCTTCCTTTGAACACACTACAACTAATATCCATAGTCGATATTACAAGCGACTGTACTTCCACTGCCTGCTTCCTTTGAACACACTACAACTAATATCCATAGTCGATATTACAAGCGACTGTACTTCCACTGCCTACTTCCTTTGAACACACTACAACTAATATCCATAGTCGATATTACAAGTGAATGTACTTCCACTGCCTGCTTCCTTTAATAACAGTACAACTAATATAGATAGTCTTTATTACAAGTGACTGTACTTCCACTGCCTGCTTCCTTTGAACACAGTACAACTAATATCGATAGTCTTTGTTACAAGTGACTGTACTCTCACTGCCTGCTTCCTTTGAACACAGTACAACTAATATCGATAGTCGATATTACAAGTAACTGTACTCTCACTGCCTGCTTCCTTTGAACACAGTACAACTAATATAGATAGTCTTTATTACAAGTGACTGTACTCTCACTGCCTGCTTCCTTTGAACACAGTACAACTAATATCGATAGTCGATATTACAAGTAACTGTACTCTCACTGCCTGCTTCCTTTGAACACAGTACAACTAATATCGATAGTCGATATTACAAGTAACTGTACTCTCACTGCCTGCTTCCTTTGAACACAGTACAACTAATATCGATAGTCTTTATTACAAGTGACTGTACTTCCACTGCCTGCTTCCTTTGAACACAGTAGCCTACAACTAATATAGATAGTCTTTGTTACAAGTGACTGTACTCTCACTGCCTGCTTCCTTTGAACACAGTACAACTAATATCGATAGTCGATATTACAAGTAACTGTACTCTCACTGCCTGCTTCCTTTGAACACAGTACAACTAATATCGATAGTCGATATTACAAGTAACTTTACCCTCACTGCCTGCTTCTTTGAACACAGTACAACTAATATCGATAGTCTTTGTTACAAGTGACTGTACATCCACAGTACAACTAATATCGATAGTCTTTGTTACAAGTGACTGTACATCCACAGTACAACTAATATCGATAGTCTTTGTTACAAGTGACTGTACTCTCACTGCCTGCTTCCTTTGAACACTGTACAACTAATGTCGATAGTCGATATTACAAGTAACTGTACTCTCACTGCCTACTTCCTTTGAACACAGTACAACTAATATCGATAGTCGATATTACAAGTAAATTTACCCTCACTGCCTGCTTCCTTTGAACACTGTACAACTAATGTCGATAGTCGATATTACAAGTAACTGTACTCTCACTGCCTACTTCCTTTGAACACAGTACAACTAATATCGATAGTCGATATTACAAGTAACTGTACTCTCACTGCCTGCTTCCTTTAAACACAGTACAACTAATATCGACAGTCGATATTACAAGTAATTGTCCTCTCACTGCCTGCTTCCTTTGAACACAGTACAACTAATATCGATAGTCGATATTACAAGTAACTTTACCCTCACTGCCTGCTTACTTTGAACACAATACAACTAATATCGATAGTCGATATTACAAGTAACTTTACCCTCACTGCCTGCTTCCTTTGAACACTGTACAACTAATATCGATAGTCGATATTACAAGTAACTTTACCCTCAGTGCCTGCTTCCTTTGAATACTGTACAACTAATGTCGATAGTCGATATTACAAGTAACTGTACTCTCACTGCCTACTTCCTTTGAACACAGTACAACTAATATCGATAGTCGATATTACAAGTAACTTTACCCTCACTGCCTGCTTCCTTTGAACACAGTACAACTAATATCGATAGTCGATATTACAAGTGACGGTACTCTCACTGCCTGCTTCCTTTGAACACAGTACAAGCAATATCAATACTTAATATTAAAGCACCACAGAAGGATACGACTCTCTTATGCCAGCATCTTATGGCCAAACTTCCAGACAGCAGGCTTCAAAGGACTTCAGACTCCACAGCTAAGCCGGCAAAGCACGCTCTCACTCTCTCTGCCTTCAAAGGCTCAACAACTTTGCCATCCTTTGCGCCACTGACGGGCCGGCCTTATTTATAGACTGAGTTCACGTAGCAAGTCATTTGGATATAATTTTTATACTAGGTTTATACTTAACTTATATGTCATATTCTGAATGAAATATTTCAAAATTATATATCCCGACAACGCTTTTTAATCATGATTTAAAATCACATGAATCTGTTGTCTTCGTATTTTATTTCTTCATTTATTCTAAAATAGTTTATTACTATTTCTTAGCTTACTACTTCCAATATATTATTTAAAATTCTGAATTTGTAAGTTGCAAAATATTGATTCATAATAACACAAACATTGTTGTTATCATTCATAATTTGTGTGTATAATTTTTGGAAAATACATTTTTTAAATTAAATCATCAATGAAGCTAGTTAGCCTAATATATTTCTAAAAAACTAATTCAAATCAAATCCTTTATTAACACATAATATTTGTTACATTTATACATTTTATTTGTACAAATTTTGTAACTTGTCAAATTAACTATAACTACTACTAGTATAATACTGTATCGATTAATTAATATTTAATATAAATCTTGTACTACAGACATGTGAGGTAGTCGAATGTATGAAATAGTAATAGCTTTGAACACTCAAAATATATATTTAAGCATACATTGAATAATGTTTCCAAATGGATCAAACTGTTATATATAAATTAAAATAATTTAAAACAATCAAAACTTGGAATTTTCCATATTATGATTGTTGTGATATTGACTGTATGATAAGAATATCGCGTAGCTTACATAAAAAAACCTTTCGATGATTTAACAAAACAATATCTTGGCAAATTTTGTCAGTTTTCATTCTGTAGTTATATTTTTATACGTCACTGGTTTTTTTTTTATATAATCTTTTTCTGTCCAAATATAACCCCTGGTAGTGGAGTCAATATGTTGATTAGGTAGGTCTCAACCAGTCTGGCAATAGGACTGGTAGGTTGAGCCTAAGTAGTTGAATGACAAGATGTGGAGGTTAGTTCAAAGAAATCGTGTCAACAGATTGGGTGGTCAACCTTAAGGACTCATACTGCTTGATCTTGAAACAAATCTCTCAGGACGTATAATAATGGCAACAATTGTCATACACCGTAAACAAAATATTTTTAAAGATTCTCAGTTTTAAATATTAATTTGATGGATTGTAATAATTCATGAATTTTCAAAATGATTTCTTGATATGACCCTCACTTAACCTACACCTCGCCGATCCCCCCCCCCCCCCGATAACGAATGAAAAAAATGAATGTTATATTCCATACTACATGGTATACGTAAAACTATTTGAAAGATAAGGAAAATGATTTATAACCTTCTTCAGTGGCGTGGCCACTTGTAAAAAGTACATAGCACTTATTATGAATAAAAATATCTGTTTATTTATGAATGTACAACCAAATGTATTTAGAATCATTTTGTAACTGTTCATGTTGTAATAATTGTTTGTATGTTTCCCTGGTAGTCTTTTACCCATGCGTTATCGATCTCTCCTTAAAGGTAATAAAGTGGGGGAGGGGGTGTAACATGTGCATCACTTGATGGATTAACCTCATCCCTATCTCCCAGCCCCACAATGCCGTCAACCAATCAAATAACTTCCTCCCTTCCCCCTACCTTACAGGTCAATTATGTTTCTTTTTAAACTTAGCGTACTGCAATAAAGTTGTTAAATGAAATACTTTGAGTAAAGTAAGTTATACATTTGCCATCATAGCGTGAAAATTACCAATCACGACGTTTCGATTTGGTAAAACCCAAACCTTTTTCAAGTGCTAAAAAAATGTTTTTGTAGATGTAATTTAGTTTTTAGCACTTGAAAAAGGTTTGGGTTTTACCAAATCGAAACGTCGTGATTCGTAATTTTCACGTAATGATGGCAGATGTCCAACAACCTTTGTCTTCTCCATCTGATACTCCATCATTACCAAAATTTCAAAAACAAATATTTCATGTTTCTTGTATTACCGTTAAATAAACAATGATATGCATAGTAAGTACTTTGATTGTTATTTTCTGTACAACTCGTGGGGGAGTGGACCCACATAGTCACAAAATAAAAAAAAGATATCCATGATTTGGGATCTATTTGATATTTGTTATATGGAGTATGTCTTCTTAATACAGCCCTTTTGAATATGTCTTACAATAGATACTCATGAAATATATTGCATGTTAATTGTATTAGGATATCAAATATAATACATTTTAATAAGGAACAAAATACTATAATTTAATATTAATGAACATGAGCATTGTATTAAAAATATCACTATATTACTTTACATAGTAGTTATGTTGCAAACATGTTTCATAGTAGCTGCAATGTAAATGTTGGAGAAGCATGTAGTGTTGATATATTCTCCTTTTATGTTCATTTATATACAATGCAATAGGTTTGCAAGTTATGTATATATAGCCTGTTAGGAATTTGTTTATTTTTTAGGTTATCTAATGTACAATTAATTAAGATATTTCCACAAACATTATTCTCATAAAAAACAATAGCATTACAAAAATGCATTATACTTTTAGCTCCATCGGTCTCTTACACAAATATATAGCGCTCACTAATAACATTTTAAAACAGTGTAAGGTCATATTCATGCTTTAAATTTATATTAAATGGATATATGGATATAAATGGATAAATCCTTTATATTTTCAGTACCCTACTCCATACCAGAGACGCTTGGTGTGGGTTTTATTAGATATAAAATGTTATGTTCACCCTTTAATTTTATCCCCGATTGTGCATAACAACTAGCATTTAAGTCCCAGAGAAAATGATATGTCAGAAACTATAATTTGCCGACATATGGTTGATATTTCGGCCCTATTAACCTTGAAACGACTGAGTTTTAAATGGCTAGTTCAGCCACCGCCCACCAGAGTGCAGGTCATTACAGTCTCCCATCCTACCTAGTAATTATTATTCTGATCCCTTCACTGTCATAAACGTTAAGCTACATGTGTTCACTGTTTAATCATTTTATTAATTAAAATCGAGTAAGGCAATTTGTTAAGAAGTAAATAACAAGATGTGGTAATCGCCATGTTTGTCCGCAAGTTTTGTGATTACACGCTTTCTGTCAACTCGGTTTGAGGTTATAAATCTCGTAACGTGTTCTGGATGGCGGGAAATGAACTGTGTTTGGCGTTGAATTACGCAAATATCAAACAATTAATCACCGTGTTTGACGATATGATTGCAGCCCAACGTGGTAATATATTTCCCGGGAACCTTTAGTTTATTTTGCTGGTTGATTAATGGTAAATGTATTCTGTAAAAGTGAACTTGGAATTTCTTCCCGGTTGATATCTAACTGTAGTTTTCTATTTTACTCAGCTAACTTGAATATGAGTTTTTAGGGCTATAAATGCAATCAGCCGTTATATTTCTTTTTTTATTCGTGATGGTTTTATAGTTTGCTAAGATATACAAACTATTTATTTAACCTTACGTACTTTCTAAATTACCTCTCCCAATACTGTTTTACTATCGTCAGGTAAATCAGACAGCCACGAACAGACGTCGGCTCTCGTTTGTCAATCAAACTAACAACTGCGGCTTCCGAGTCAGCTGTCACGGTCGCCTCGTCAACGTCACGAAACGATGGACACGTTTTAAATATGCAAACGAGCGGTGCGACTCAACAGCGTTCTGGCATGGGTATAGTTTTGAACAAGCTAAATTGACGTCTCGTAGAGAAATGTGACAATTTGTGAGTGTCTATAAATTAGTATTAACGTGTTTGCTATCAATTAATTAATAACGCTTAAAGTTAATTACTAGTTAATAAACAACTACTGAAGACAAAGTAATTAATTAATAAGTTTTAAGGGATTGAAATGTTCTGAATCCTCATTGCAACCATAGGAAATTATTGATACACTCAAAAGACATATTATATTTCGTTTTTTCATGTTTAATCATGAATATGCCGTAAAGGTACTAGCCTATATCTCAGATAGAGAGAAAACGTTATCATAAACATAAACAATATCTACCATAAAATTAACTGTAATTCATGGTTTACGCTCTGATGCCTTTATAACAGAAATAATTTCCTGATATGTCAGATGCTTGTTTTTCCAGGAATAGATAGTGAAATTCCAGTGAGTATTCAACTTGTTCCATGGCGTTACAGAGCTAAACCCTCAACCCCTTGTTTTTCTACATCGGTCTGATCCAACTTATGAACATCCGACGACTGTCATTGAACTTCTTTAGTAATTCTTGCCCCTTTTATGTGCAATGTATCATTCATTTATAATTGATACCACTGTTATAATTTACATAAAGATAATTATTTTCTTTTTATTATTAAAATTAAAATTACAATTTTAAGTTACTATCAAGACAGTAAAAACACCAGTGTGCATAGCATCCAATCTTGTTCATTACTTCTAAAGAGCCGTTGGTCTTTAGTCTACGAAAGAGTATGTTTCACTATACATTTTTTGCATCCAATGCTGGATACTATAAATTAGCTTCCTATTCTAAAACGCATTATTGCTTGTCATCTTTAGGTAATAAATGCCAGAAATAGTCTTTCCTTTTGAGTTTTCTAAGTTCAATTTTGAACGCTCAAATATAATTTTGGCTGATTGTTTGCAGGTTTTGTAATTTAGAATGAATATATTCTATATTCAATTTTTTTCAGATAGTAATTGTTGCTGTAATAGGTTTCACGGTTGTTTATCCACCGAAGAAATGATTTCCATAAAAATTAGAGAAGATAAAGTGGGAACGTGGCAAATTGAAATTATTGTCATGGCTACTAAGCCTTTTTTTACAGACAGGGTTTGAATTGATGTGTTCTAGTATCATATGCACTTAAAATTTGCGCTTTCTTTCATACATTTCACAGCATTGTTATTTTAGGCCTAGTGACCATGTCTCACCTGACTCAATTTTACTATTTATTTAAATGCCATAATAAAAGAGAAATAAGTCTGTACTACTTAATATATTGTAGTTTCTATGGTTAATATAGTTTTTAAATGGCTAAAGGTTAGTTAACCTGATGTTGTGGAACCACTGTGTCCGAATTAGTTCTAATTGAGCGAGTACCCCCGACAGCGCCACCGGAAGCTCCCGGAAGCCACAGAGTGTTGTGGGAATGATAGTGGTTGGCCCACCCTGTAGGTGGTGTTGCGGGAAGGGGGATCATGTGATCGACAACCTACCTAAGTGATTATGACCAGGATAATTCCCATCGATTGCCGTGAGTTCGATTTACTGTGAAATGCAGGTACTATACAATTATGCTAGAAATGAAGATTTGCTTAAAAAAAATACATAAGACAACTCAATTTGTATTATGTACTTTGTAAGCTGCGAATTTCATATGCCACAAAGTATTCAAAACCAACGCATGTTTATAATATTGTCTTCTTCGTCATTATTATTGAATGTCAGGGATTCAATCTCCTTTTCAAGCCTACTCCTGTATTGTAAGGAATTGTAAGGATTGTAAAGAAGGAACAATTATCCAAAACCATTAATCTATTTTGACTGTTTAAATATTGTTGTACTGGTATTTTCTAGTCATACAAATGGATTGCATATTTACAATACTAATGTTTTAACATTGAAAAATAACGTAACATAGAAATATTTTATTATTATCATTTGAAATCCACTGAACCCTCCTTTCATGTATTGTTCTCAAAATATTGAAGTGACTGGACCATGTGTAAAAAATAAAAGAAGCTAAGAATTGTACAGAAAACAAAACACGTATTTGGGTTGTTAAATGTTTCATTGCAATTGTGTCCAAAGAAAGCATCCAAATCAAATCAAATTATATTTGTTCTGAGAGTCTATTTACCTCAGTATGAAATTCCTAATGGGCATATAGCATCGATGAACATCTAATGTTAAATTTTTCTTCGATCATTGTTAGACCAAATTACGATACAGTTGTCCGTTACAAGCAATAAGGTGAACAACTAAGGACTGTTTATGATTGGGCTTCTTACAAACTAATAGACTAAATCATTTCAAAGGAAGTTTCTTAAAAAACAAATAAAAATTAATAGCAAAACTCAAGCCTTTAATGTTTGACTAAATAAACCCAAATGTCAAATAAAATAGCCTATGTACCTTTGAGTATGTTATTCCCTTAAAGTGCTGTTATATTTCAGTGTATAGTGTGCAGTATATGTTTGCAATGCATTTATTTTAAACATTTTTTAAATTAGTTGGCTTAGCACACCTTTATGAAATGCTTTAAATATTTTTATAATAATTAGTGAGCTTAGTTTTATATTGTTTTCTCTGCTTAGTAAAGCTACTAAAGCTAGAATTTTTATAAATAAGAAAGTAAAAGAGTTAAAAGACAACCAACCACCCATCTGTTAAAACTGATTCCTATACAGCGGACACAAGCGTCAGACATTGCAGAATAACATGCCGTTTTTACATTGCATGTTTGTTTACTTTTATAAACTGCAAAAAAGGAGCTTAAGGTAGAGAGAGAGCTCCCGTAGGCCTCATGCGAGCTTCGTCTCGTGAACATAGCGAGGAGGATATATTAAATATGTAACTGTATATAAATGTGTAAATGTAAATGTATATAAAAAATATGTATTGTTTATATTTTTGAACATAAACAATACATATACGTTCAATTTAAATTGAATTTAACTAATATATAAATAGCCTGTCGTGGATAAAAATGTAGAATTGCATTATGAATGGTTTCTTGTAGCAAATGACACCAATACATTTTAACAACTTCGGTTTTTAACTGCATTTAAAACATTTATTAACAAACGTAATACGTGTACAGCTGTGGGTAAGGTTCAAAGATGCAGCCGGGTGGGTTGGAATATCAAGTATACACAGACGGAAGTCCGTTTTACACTGTGCACGTAACCAGTTAGAGTCGGCCTTTAGAGAGAAGCCAATCCTTTGAACATCTAAAGGCTATCCAACTTGGTAGAAAACAGCTGATGATTAAACTGGAACCTGGATCCAGTTATGTTCCAGTCAGGTGTTTCATGGTTTAGTTGAAACGATTTGCTGTGAAATAAATTTCATTTAAATTATTATTTCTGTTTTTGTTGATTTAACTCTGAAGTTATTAACTTCTGGCATTTTTTAAATTTAAAATTCAGTTGTTGTAGTTTTTTTATGCTGATTAAACAATAATGTTTTGAGATTTAAAATTTGAGTAGACTAATTAATTTTAAGTTAATTCTTATGGATATCATTAGATGTTAAACAAAAATTTGTTAGTTAGTTATATTACTAATTACATTCCTTGTGTACTAATTAAAGCTGATTGTGATTTTTTTATAAATGCTAAATTTTTACCAAAGCTTTATTTTCTCCTCGTTATCCTTTTTCCCGTAGATTTCTTTATCCTCAAGTCATTTTCAAATTGAGTGATATATATCGTCTTTAATTTGAATGTCTCCATCATAGTGTTTCTTAAATTAAGCTAATCTAGTTAAAGAGTAACTAATTAAAAATGCCAACTGTCGCTACGTTATATGTATTTATGTTGCAAGTAGGCATGTATAATACTATCCTAACCTAGGGGGGGGGGGGGCCTAATAGAACATTTACTCACACCGACAGGTGTTATTACAAGTCACGATGTTGTTTCAGGTTGGGCCTTACTCCGTTTCTTGTACGAGTTAGAGCACCTTCCTTACATTTGGTGAGCTTCATTGAATTCATTATGATTATTTAACAAGTTTTTTAAAATATTACCTATAAAATAAGATGTAATATATTAATCAATATAATAATTTAAAGGTTTTGAATAATGATCTACCTGTAGTTGTTCAGTATGTTGTATTTGTATTTGTAATGGGAATTATTTACTTGGAATATATTAAGATTTATCTATTTTTAAGTGTGATATTATTTTAATTGTTTTAATAATACTTACAGTCATGATGATATCTACAATCATGTGACTATATCTTTAAGTTTATGGGCCTGATAAAACTTAGAGATTTTTTTAGCTGATTAACAATCTTTTACAATGCACATGGTACAGTATGTTGCAAGGTATGTCACTGTATACACTTATTGTCTGTTTTGACTGGTAACCATTTTACATGTCATTATTTCTTACTACCATGTTTAATAAATGAATGAGATCTGTTTTCCTCCAACCAGGATATAAATGAAAATAATGTAAATAAAAAAAGAAAACTATTATTTTCATTGAAATTTGAAAATTATTAAAATACTTATGTTCTTAGATATGAATATAATATAATGTATACCCACATTAACTATCTACTTTACATTTGATAACGTTTATCTAGACTTAGGGCAGTTAAATATGTAATCACAACATGCTAAAGTAATCAGCATAGAAGAGTTTCATAGTTGAACTGTATGGCCTTATCGTCCTCTATTTCTTTTTTTTTAAGTCCTACAGTAGCAAAACATTTTAAAATATAAATTAATATTTTATTAAAATTTTAAAATAATGCGATGTATATGTTTACAATAAGAATACAATCGTCTATATTAATTTTAGATTTGAACCCATCATATATTTTATGTTACAGTTATATTTAATTCTGAGACATTATCATCTCTAAGAGGAACATTTCCCCTAGCCTATCTCAGATTTTTGCTTAACATATCCCCTAACATGATTTTTAAGTCGTTTGCGTCAACGACTTTACTTAAACTCTTACTTACATGCAAATTACGTCTTGTAAAGAAGGTTATTACATTGTAAGGTACCAGATGTGGAAGTTAAGTGAGTGTCTGAGAAAGACCACAAAACTGTGTAAGAATTTAAACTTGTTTCGTTAAAAAATTAAATTCTTAGCTGAAACATTCTTTTGCGTTATTTTAAACAATGAACGTGACTTTTTTAAATTAAGTTCTAAGTACTGTCCGAACAAATATTACATTTTGAAACAATACAAAAAATAATAGCTGTGAAGTAATGTCTTATACTATAATTAAAAAATAATGTTTCAATTTACTTATTTGTTTTACATATTATCTCAAGTAATATACATAGTTGTTGATGTATCATTTCTGTTGATTTTTTTTTTAATCACAATCTAATATACTGAGTCGCGAAGCTTGTCTATGTATGGTTTCAAACTGTGTAAACAGATATTTTTTATGATTTAAATGAACCATAAACAGAAGTAACTTATTTTTACTTAATAGTATACTTATCCTTTTTTTTGTGTTACTTCTACTGTACTATTAATTATTTAGGAACAAGATAAAACGTACATATAATTGTCTGTATAGAAACAAATTCCATACAATATTTATAATACACTATAGTTTATATTTATAATGAATGTAAGTAAACAGTTTAAATATTTAATTATTAATGTAATTTTATTACTATAAAATGTTATTGAATGTATATCTAAAGACTTAACCATGGTATAATTATGGGGTATTCATTCTAGATTTTGTAATTAATTATGGCTCTTATGGCTACTATTCGCTTTGTAGATATTTTTTCTTTAATGTTTTCATTTGCTTGGTTAGTTTTTGTATATATTTCAATGGTTATTTAATGGAAATATTTTTTTATTTACACTACCGTAAACAATTGAATAACTGAGCAAATGATTGCAAGCTTATCGGCATAGCTGTAATATGTATACACATATTGATACATCGTTTAAACATATATCTTTTTTTTGCATGATAAATTATGAATATTTAATAATACAACCTTCAGTTAATCAAGCTATGAGATTCCATTGGCTTTACCCTGTTGATCGATGTTAGATTGGTACATCATCAAAGATCTTACTTTTTTATTACATTTTTGTACGACTTATCAATAAAAATGTAAATACGTTGTAATCTTCATTAAAAATGTTAAAAGACGGGGACTGAAGGGAATGTCAGTCTGACAGGGAGGGGGCACAGCCTGAAGGGCTGCTGACAGCTTGAAAGGCGCACAATAGCTGCGGCTGATGTGTACACAGTAGCAGCTGACATAACTTGCAGTAAGAATATGATATGTTTTTTCGTATGTTTACAATGGAGAAACACGATATCAGTAAGAGAAATAGCTCATAAATGTTAAACCGTGAAGAATCTATAAACACAAACATGAGTGTACATCTAACATACGTCCCATCAGAACTGGGACAATAGTATCTACTATTTGGACAAGAGTAACTATCAACTAGAATCTGCCTACTGCAAACAAATTAATTCAAATTCAAATATATTTATTACTTGCGAAAAATACAATTTGTACATCAGTTTATATTTATCTCTCTACCTCAAGGCTAATTGAGAGAAAAACTATAATTTTTTTTACAATTATTAGTGTTACAATTAGATGTTAAACATATTTTTATACATATATATTCTAGTAAAGCATTTTTGGAACTTCCTTAAATCTAAAACAATATAACAATAAATTAGATAACAATAATTATAAAAATTTTAAATAAATAAGAAAACAAACAATGGGATAAATGTAACATTGGACTATTATATATACAACAAAATAACTAAATAAAATCTTTTGAATCAACTAAAAACAAAAACAACAAGAAACCAGTTTTAAATCCTAAAATTTACAAACACAATTATACTAAAAAAATTATTAAGAACGTGAAATAATTCAATAAAAAATAAATCATACCATATTTTTCTCGGCTATCGTCCAAAGACACAAAAAAAAATCTTAAACTAAATGTTAATTTTAAAAAGGTTTGTTATCTTTCTGATTCATAGTTTCTTGTGGGATGCCGATTTCACCCAATATTTAGACACCAAGTGTGACAAATGGACATGTACAGGATGGGAAGGTCAACTTTCACTTTCCAATATTTAGAGCTTTTGCCTAAGTAAAACAATATAAAAAAAGAAATTTAACAAGTTATGTACAACACATAACGTAAACCAAATTTCAAACTAAGATGTAAAAAAATAGTTTTAATCCTATACTATCTCATTGATGAATCGTTCACACACATTTGTATATGGTTCTGGCAATCGCTTTTATTACAACCGTCACAATTCATTATATTTATTTATCGGCTTCTTTTGGAAAAATTGAATGAATGAATGTCTTTATTTAAAGGCGGAGTTAGGACTACAAAGTCCTCTCTTCCACTCAACCTTGTATAAAACTATACAAACAACATAAAATATAATTTCAAACTAAAACTAAAATTCAAACAAAACTTAATTTACAAAGCGTAAACTACTAATCAAAGACAAAAAACTGAAAAATTATTAATATGCAACTAATACAATTTAATAGTTACAATAATCTAACATACTTACAAATTAATATAATAAATTACATTCTCACAGACTCATTCGCTCATGTAATCCGCCATGAAAATTGCTCATTGACGAATTAAATATTTTCTCTGTATAACTGTAGGCTACTAACGGCTCGTCAACACCTAACAGTTATACTCCCACAATCTGTCTAAATCAACCACATCTGTATACATGGCCACACTACCATCAGACATTTGATTAAAAAAGTTTTATCTACAATTACATACTCTCATTTAAAACCACAATTTATTAAATGCACATGATGACCCAACCACCCACCCTTACACTTACCCATCTTACGAATTTCGATCAACACTTTCACTTTCATATTTCTAAATATATATAGTACAGAGCTTAGTCGAACCTATATTTAATATAAAAATATTTTATCAATACAGTATGGCTAAAGTTCTATATACCTTTGGTATGACCAAAGACCTACTATTATTACAAAAAAAGGGTTTGCTAGTATACATTAAATTCTACAGTGGCAGCAAATATATCGATCGACAACGCATTTTTATTGTTTGTGCAAATAATATTGGTACTTGCACAAAATTCCTTTCTTGTATTAATTTTTAAAAATAAACAAATAAACATTATATTTTCAAAAGTTTCCTCTGTTGACACTTCAATGGATTATTTACAATATGGACATAAGTTCCAAATGTTTTGCGCCTCTTACAATGTAAATTCTCAGTGGCCAACAATCAGAATAGGCTATTTTGAAAGATACCTTTGATTATTTTGGGTGCCTCGTCGTAGGGAAAAAGCGTTTGAAACCTATTCCAAACAGCATGTCTCTGTATGTTCTACTAGCTTTCGTTCAAAAATGTCTGAATGAAAGAAGTATGTTATTCGTGAGGAAATTAAAATAAACACAGAACCATTTTGCTTTATTTAAGCAACGAACTTTTGATCAATATCAAAATAAATGATGTTCCTAGCTCACCACTTGTCTTATAACTGACACTTTTATCGAAGGAACTGTAACTGCAATGTGTGAGAGCATTGTTTCTGACTGGAGAGAGATAACAAGTGCGATATCGGTTGCCGATATCTGGAAGATGTTCCGCCGCCAATCAAAACGTAGCTGGAGGCTGTCTCTAGTCTAGTGACAACTTCTCTCCGTCACTGTCACTTAATTTCACTACAGAAAATGTTTGCGCTCAGTTCTTTGTAATAATGAGCTTCTATGGGAAGTGTTTGGGTTTCCTCCATTTTAAAATAGTAGATTTTTTTAAAATAAATCTTTACATTAATTAAATTAATAAAAAAATTAGAATAAGAATTCCTAAAAATAAATAAATAAAAAGCAGTCTTTTATTAGATAAACATAGTAGACTAAATTTCTAGTCTATATTTATATATTCAAAATTTAATATCTGTTATTATTATTATTACTATTATTATTTAGTATCATTAGTAAAAATAGCAATACTACATTGATATACTTATATCTAGCTAGTTAATATATATGTACTATTGCAAACCAGAAATCGTGTGGAAATATGACGACTTGCCTTTCCTGAAATATGTGTAGGGTTACAGGTCATTTAATTTTTCATAAGCCACTTTTCAATCATAATATTTATATTTAAAGACATTTATATACCTGATGGTAAATGATGCTCATATATGAATATCGTATCAAATATTCCATTTAATAATGATAACAACTTATTATTTTATGTCTTCAGAACTAAGACTCATATAAAGTTATATCAGTTGATGAAATTGATGACATTGGCTCTCTTTTGTGTAACACACTATCGTATTCGAAGCAAAATAATGTGATGATAAAACGGATGAAAAACAAGCAACAATAAAAAATATATACAACAATATTAGTGGTACATATCTTGAATTTTACTCAGATCGTAACAAAAAAGTAATTTTCAAATAATTATATATTATGTTAAAGAATCACGAGCCAAGTCAATAAATCTGCACCGTAAATTATAACCTCTGTATTCCATCCCGAGAGTTCAGTACTTTCCTCATTCCATTCTGAGTCCCCCATTACAAAACCTCTAATAGGTTACAGAGGAATTAATCAGAACAAGCTGGGGACGAGTGTACTTCCCTGAGTCACACCCGTCAGAATGGAACCAATGAATGGCAGCAGCCAAGAATCAATCAGTGTTTCCCGCCATACAGCAGGACAGTGATATACGACTGTATCGTCACAGTTTTGTTTACTTCGCTCTCTACAATCCATCTTCCTTCCCTGATTGCATCTGCACCAACTGAGGCTGAGCTGATTTCATCTTCGTCCACGCCTGCTTTTAATTAACGTCAGACCTGAAAGGGATGTCAGTTTAATTATTCTTCAGTTTTTTGAAGGCTCTTTGACTCCTTTTCCCGGCCTTTGACGGTGTAGGCGGTTGGTTAATTATTAGAGATGGGAGCTGATTATGTAGCGCGAGGTTTTACGCTTCCGCTCGTCCGACGACCGTCCGTGCTTTGATTTTTATCTCCATTCACACTTGTAACTCTCCACTTTGAGCATGTTTTTGTAATAAATTTACAGCTTTCTATTCACGCTTGTCAACATGATAATCAACATGTGTTATATGTCACAATAATAATTATCGATTAACAAGACACCTGCCGTATTCAGATACATTTAAATGTGTTTATATTTACCTATATAATTACCTATGGTAAATACACTTTCTTACAAGTTATCAAGCCAAGGTTAAATGCATTGACGTCAAATGTAGAATCTATATTTGGCATTCTAAACATTTTGTTGGTTAATACAATCAGAACTTTGTATGTATTCTGCTTAAAATATAATAGATTTAGCTTATTTAAAAATGTTTAAAGCCACAAAATCTAAAACAAACATTTTCGCAATTTCTGTCCGTCTGAACATCTATGATAAGTCCTTTTTTGTTCGCTCTAAACGTGAAAAGGATTACATTTTTAATGAAACTGTATCATGATTCTATTCAAACATGAGAATGTTTTGGGCTACTTGGATTTTTTGAATTCATTCATTCGTGGAAGCTCCTTCTTCATGGTCTCGTTATTTGCCATGTTATTATTGTGAACAAAACATGACATACAACATTGGCCACTGTAAAGTGTCATTTGTAGTAATGTTCTTTTACATCTAATCATGTTTAAAAACTAATGTCTTATCGGGCAGAGAGAGGCCTGATTAAGTCTATCTTACTAAGGTAATATACTTATAGACTAGAGAAGCACGGATAGTCAGCTAGTAGAGTATATATGATATATATATTTATAGCCTATTTCTCAAATTCTTTGCAGAAATAGGCTTTAGAGTCGGGTTTTTATTAGAATAATAGAATCTTACTTCAATTATCTGTATCTATTTTTGCAAAGCACATCCCAGACCTAAATCGTAGTAAAGAGAATATTGTAACAATAATTTTGCAATGTTATTAGTCTTTAAAATATAATTCCACAGTTACATACTTAGTGTAGAATTCGGTTACTTATTTTATAAAAAATTTGCTAAACAATATTTTCAGTATTTCTAAAGGAAGTCTCTAATTATTTCAATCACGTGAATTTCAATGGACTCTCTTAACTTGATTACAATATAACAATCTCAGGTGATTTGTCTACCAAATATTTGTAGTTACCTTAAACATCCATTAGGTATCAGAACTGGTAAACACCAAAGTCCATTGGCTGTAGGTAAACTTGCCATTAGTCCAGACTAGCTGTACTGGTTTACATAACAATCTACAATGGTGATTTGTCTACCACATAATTGTAGTGAACTTAAACATCCATTAGGTATCAGAACTGGTAAACACCAAAGTCCATTGGCTGTAGGTAAACTTGCCATTAGTCCAGACTAGCTGTACTGGTTTACATAACAATCTACAATGGTGATTTGTCTACCACATAATTGTAGTGAACTTAAACATCCATTAGGTATCAGAGATGGTAAACCCCAGAGTCCATTGACTGTAGGTAAACTTGCCATTAGTCCAGACTAGCTGTACTGGTTTACATAACAATCTACAATGGTGATTTGTCTACCAAATATTTGTAGTTACCTTAAACATCCATTAGGTATCAGAACTGGTAAACACCAGAGAAAATTGACTGTATGTAAACTTGCCATTAGTCCAGACTAGCTGTAACTGGTTTACATAACAATCTACAATGGTGATTTGTCCACCAAATATTTGTAGTTACCTTAAACATCCATTAGGTATCAGAACTGGTAAACACCAAAGTCCATTGACTGTAGGTAAACTTGCCATTAGTCCAGACTAGCTGTAACTGGTTTACATAACAATCTGCAATGGTGATTTGTCTACCAAATATTTGTAGTTACCTTAAACATCCATTAGGTATCAGAACTGGTAAACACCAAAGTCCATTGACTGTAGGTAAACTTGCCATTAGTCCAGACTAGCTGTACTGGTTTACATAACAATCTACAATGGTGATTTGTCTACCACATAATTGTAGTGAACTTAAACATCCATTAGGTATCAGAGCTGGTAAACACCAGAGAAAATTGACTGTATGTAAACTTGCCATTACTCCAGACTAGCTGTACTGGTTTACATAACAATCTACAATGGTGATTTGTCTACCACATAATTGTAGTGAACTTAAACATCCATTAGGTATCAGAGCTGGTAAACCCCAGAGTCCATTGACTGTAGGTAAACTTGCCATTAGTCCAGACTAGCTGTACTGGTTTACATAACAATCTACAATGGTGATTTGTCTACCAAATATTTGTAGTTACCTTAAACATCCATTAGGTATCAGAACTGGTAAACACCAGAGAAAATTGACTGTATGTAAACTTGCCATTAGTCCAGACTAGCTGTACTGGTTTACATAACAATCTACAATGGTGATTTGTCTACCACATAATTGTAGTGAACTTAAACATCCATTAGGTATCAGAGATGGTAAACACCAGAGTCCATTGACTGTAGGTAAACTTGCCATTAGTCCAGACTAGCTGTACTGGTTTACATAACAATCTACAATGGTGATTTGTCTACCACATAATTGTAGTGAACTTAAACATCCATTAGGTATCAGAGCTGGTAAACACCAGAGAAAATTGACTGTATGTAAACTTGCCATTACTCCAGACTAGCTGTACTGGTTTACATAACAATCTACAATGGTGATTTGTCTACCAAATAATTGTAGTGACCTTAAACATCCATTAGGTATCAGAGCTGGTAAACCCCACAGTCCATTGACTGTAGGTAAACTTGCCATTAGTCCAGACTAGCTTTAACTGGTTTACATAACAATCTGAGATGATTTGTCTACCAAATAATTGTAGTGACCTTAAACATCCATTAGGTATCAGAGCTGGTAAACCCCACAGTCCATTGACTGTAGGTAAATTTGCCATTAGTCCAGACTACAGTAGATGTAACTGGTTAACTCCGTTTCAAATATTTCTACAAATACCTAACTATTTTTTAGATAATTACAGTAATGTTTTTTCGAGTATTACAGTTTATTTGAATATTCCTATGTATCTCTCAAATTACTCAATTGTAAAAGTAAATTTCTACTATTTATTTCGTAGTCGTCATATTAGTTATTAAAAATTTAATTTATTCATTGTAACTAGTAATGTGTAACAACAAGTTAATTTTTTTATATATATCTATATATAGATAACGAGATGAAGTAAGAAAATAATAAAACTTTTCTGAAGTTAATTATTCAAATAAAACTGTAATTAAATAATTAAATTTGGGTAACTAATCGAGTACGTCTTAAAATGTCAAGGCTGATTGGAGATAGGTCTATTACATCTTATGAATAAATTATTCTTATAAACTCAAGCATTTTATCCAAACGTGTATTTTTGTGTCGCTTAATTCTTGACTTTTTATACTGTGGAATATAAAAGAATAAAAAAAATATTAGTTTATATTTATATATATACTATTCATCTACGAACTACAGGGCGTGTTTAATCATACATATAACTACGAAGTTAATCTAATTGTCCACTTTCCACTACAGGTCATTGACAGACATAACCAGCTGCGTTCTGACGAGTGACTGAACATCTTATAGAAATTGGCAACCAATATTGCACTTGTAAGTCTCGTTCCAGTCATGCAAAATTTAAACAATTACCCAGGTATATGTTTTATTTGAAAAATTAACTGTTTTTATTAAGGAAAAAATGATGTAAATAAATGGAATTAATTGACTAGCGAAACGTTATTTTCAGCTGTGATTGGAAAAGCAGTTTACAGAAATTGATCACCACGATGTAGTTTTAACTTATATTGTTTAAATATTATTCTTAGTATGTTGTGTAGTTTGATTTTCATTTACTCGTAATTTATACAAACACGTAACATTTTAGTTAAGGTAATATTTGCTTCGTTACACGAGTAAATGAACAGGTTTATTATTACGATTAAGTTTCCCCGAGGATATTTTAAGTTGGAAAATGTACAAAAACTAAAACCATGCACGATATAGACCTATCTTATTTATCTTATAATCCTAATACTTGGCCTGTATGATAAAATTAGTCGACTATTAGTTTATAAACTATGTAATTTTCAATAAATATTCATGTTGTTTGATCTTTATTGTATTATCAAAACAAACATTATTCAGTTTGAACTGCATAATGTCTAACCTCATCTGTGTAAAATATTCCATGGGATAAGTTGGAAGTGTCACCATTAGAAAAATACATATAACTGTCCCTCTGGACACACATTCATGGGACCATCAGTCAGATGTCTGTGCTGGACCCCGTATTGATATAACATCTTAAGTTCTCATAGGTTGAGAATACAGTTTAAATAATAAAATACGAATACAATTGTAAACTTTAAAATCTATATTTAACCAGTAAACGGTAAAGTGAGAAGACGTTTCTGTAATAGGCTATATTTGTAACATTACCGAAATATTGTAGAGTAGAATACCACGGATTTTTAAAAGCTTTTAAATAGAATTTTACTATCCTCTTAATATAGGCGAAGGTAAAATCACCGATTATTATTATTTATTTATTTTTTTTTTTTTTAGAAAATAGTCGTATTATAATTACAATCACTTCATTTAAATTTACAATTCATATTTCGAACATTTCCTATACGAGCATATTTTAAGTTAGGCCTACGTTACTACGTGTAGGCTATGGTACAAATAGGCCTACTTTGAACGCTATAAAATCATCAGCTCAAATGAGCATTTTGCAAATCAGAAAAAAGTATCATATCACATCTTAATGTAGTATACGAGATATTCCTAAAACTAGCAATAGTCTATTAAGGATCGTGGTTCTAATCTCAGCTAATATTTACCAAAAAGCACAGCCATACACGTAGGAGGTAGTGACCCACCCGCCCACCTATACACATACCGTGGTAATGACCCACTAGCCCACCCGTATACGTACGGAGGTAATGACCCACCCGCCCACCTATACACATACCGCGGTAATGACCCACTAGCCCACCCGTATACGTACGGAGGTAGTGACCCACCCGCCCACCTTTACGCATACCGCGGTAATGACCCACTAGCCCACCCGTACACGTATGGAGGTAATGAAATGTTGATAAGAGTAGATATAAATGATGTGTCACTCTCAGACGTTATAATTGTTACTCTACCTCGGGGACAGTCACAGTGGCCTAGATGAGCGGAGTGGGTGCGGCCCCCCGTCAGTCATAGGCCATTGTTTCAAATCACTTAAATCAGCGGCGGCCCGCCCAGGAAGCGCGGGCAAGGTAGACGTCTCGCATCATGGAGCGGGACCACTTCGCCACCTGTGACTGGCAATAGAAAAAAGGACCGTACCACTGTTTATTTAATATACTAAAAACTCCAAGAATGAGCCCGTAAGGTGGTGGATAGTGCCATGGCTTTGGAATGTGCGGTGGGTTATCACATCAGAATCTGACATCATTAGTTCCAGCGTTTACCAGGATACGTTAGTAAGACCGTAGCTTTCTATAGCTAGGTCAACAACGAGAGACTTGAGGTGGAATTCTTTACCATTCGCCCTAGAATTCGAACCCGGAACTCAAGTTTCGGAAAGGAATAGTGTGCTAATCTGCAACCCCTTAATTATGTGAATTTGATTGAAATACCGGGACATAATTTGATCACATGAATTTTTTTGGAGATTCTCATCTAATGTTATACCATATCATAAAATGGATAATCCTATCATTTAGAATGCTACTCACTTTAAATATTTCTTTTTTTAACTAATAAGCTTTTAGGGTCATTTGGCAGTATTAAGGTGTAGTGATGTAATCCAGCCACTCGGAGAAAAAGTGTTGTATTATTAAGAGGTTTACTTACCTTTTAGGTTTTAAAAAGTTAACAGACCTTTTAATTCATCCTATTTTAGGTTGATTTCAACCTCAATTAGGGCCTAACCCAACGCATAATTCACCTATTTATTATAATCAACTTTAAATTATGCGAATCATATTTATGTCTCGTCTATTTTAACTAAGAAACTTAGTATACGAAAATGACAGGGTCCTAACATCTAAAAGTAAACAAAAGGAAAAATCCTCACGAATATCCTGGCTATATAAGCTAAACTCAAAATATTCATACATTTTCTGATGTTGCACGCCTGCTGAAAGAAAAAATTACTTTTCTTCACTTACTTTAAGGAGAATTTCACTGCAGCAAAGCCTACTTTCGGAATAGCAAGTTGTATGTAAAGAATTTAAAAAGACAAAAGAAATCGATTTAAATAAGATTAGACTGGGCTGGAGAGAAGAAAAATCTCTACGTCTTCGAATAAATAACCTGTTGTAGCTTTAACATGAATTTGACTAATGATCGAAGAGCAAGAAACAGGAAATATAGGCTACTGTAGATACAGGAAGATAGGAACGGAAAGGATAGCAGGGCCTACTACATGGGCGAGAAAGCCATGGATATTTATGTACATAGGTATTGATGATTTATATTGCAGAATGATTTATATTGTTTATTCAAATAAAAGGCCGAAGAAAAAATACTTCAACAATAAAATGTAAATAATTGAAATAAAATACTGTAATTTGATTAATTAGGAATCATTGCTAAATTAATTAAAGAGATTCGTATCAGGTTAAAACTATGGAAATTAGCACTGATTAAGGGTGTTATAGTAAACGTATATCGATTTCAATAAATTTGCTAATTATAAATGTTTTCCTTACAACGAAAAATGGATCGCCTACTGCAAGTCTACCGCGGAACTGGCAACAAGTTAGTCTGAGCCACAAGGCTTAGAGTTAGTTAGCCACATATAATCTCAGCTGATTACTGTGTTGAGCTTTGACACAGCTGATTGGGCTTTGAGGATGGCGGCTCACCTGATTGGTCGCCAAGGGTGGTAGTGGTCGCTTCCTGTCTGTTTAGATGCACTACTAATAGATTACACAACATTACAGTATTTAATTTAAAGTGCCTCTACTAATCAACCCATTTTTTCATTGAAACCAATAGGAGTTGATTTGGAAGTTTTTTTATTTTAAATCAATTAAAAACTGATTCCTGTCATAAATATAAAGAATTATTAAATGTCAAGTTCAATTTATTAATGTAATTAGATAAATTTGTACATATACTAAAAGGTCTGTTATCTTTTTGTTGAAAAAAGTCATGTTAAAATGTAGTATTTCTGTAACAAAGAACTATTCAGTCTTTTTCTCTTATAATATGTATATTCATTTTTAGTTTATACATTTTTTTAATGCAATATTTCAAGTGATAACATAAATTTCATTTTATTTTCCATGAATGAAAGACTAGTCAAATTAAATTTGTAACTACATTGTAATGCACATACCTAATTATAGAATTCCAAATTTGAAATATTGAAATTACGTACGTATGACTTATTAAAGTACCAATCACAAAGTAACTTACTAAAGTTACAACCAAACTGAAACTTGAAAGTGAAAGCTATAAAGCTAGACTGTTTTGTAAATAATTTTAAGATAAGAAAGGTTTTTATATCTCTTCTGCCATTGAACATTCCTCAGGACCTCAGTTTTTTTTCTTTTTTTCAGTATTATTTGATATATTTAAATTATACTAATACTTCTTGTAACAATTATTTGTTTATCGTCATTGTTGTAAATGTTTATATCCAATTTTAACTTACCTTTATCTGTATTCTTTCTCTTTGAGATTTTGTTAAATGCATTAATAAATTTTTCCTAATTTAATGTTTGCTAAATATAAAAGCAGTAAAAAATTGTTTTTTTTTAATTAAGTATACTATATATTACTGTCAATATATTTTTATTATTGACTATAAAGTTTATTAAGGCCAATGTATGTATGTATTTGATGTAATAATTGATTGAATAAATTGAAAAAATAGATATTGAAAAACATTTTAATAAATTAATTTATATATACGACACATCTGTTTTCATTCAATAGAATATTTATTTTTATTCAATAATTTATTATTGTAATATGTATTTCACTTAAATATAAAAAGCTTTTAGTAAGAATATAACATGCTAAAAGAGTTAACCGAATTAGTGAAGTTAGAAAAAAGTAAACTGTTTTTATCAATATGTTTTAGTGTTTTAATTAAGCCATAGAGAACAGTCTATTGAGAAAATATGGTGCCTATATGGTGATTGAACTAATAAATCTAATGCCATATTTTTGTTATTTAAAGAACAATATTAACTTTGTTTTACGAATGTAGGAAACACAATTATAATAAACTATAGGAAACGAGATTGCAAATTTAGGGTTACGTCCACGACCCCCCCTCCCCCATGATACGCCTCATAATCGATTTCCTGTGCACTTAAGGTACTTGCAAAATAAATAATAAGAATAATAGAAACAATATAAACAGTTATTTTCAACATTGGTTTTCACATCAATGACATTTTAAATACAAAATTTTAGAATTCATCTTCTGGCCTTAAAAAGTTGAAATAAAGTGAAAAAATTAACACCTTTGAATTGTGACTGTTTATATAGAAATGTGTAATCATGTCGGTAAGAATAGGTTGGAAGTAAAAATAGTAATTAAAACGCTGATTTGTAAACTTCTTAAAAACATAAGCTCCCATTAGCTGTATAAACTACTTGTACATTGGCCTTGATAAAAGTTGAGAGCTTACAGACAAAATCAGGGGTTGACATGCCACACTATGGGGAAATGTTATGGAAAAAATTAGTTGTTATCCATTTAGAATCGGATTAGATACTCACTTAACAAAAACATCACTCTATTTTATTATTATTAGCATGTAGACCCTGTTAGATCACGCTTTCTTGAGTTTTTCTTGTTTGTCCACCATTTCTTCGTCTTATCACTAAATTCTATCTTTTCCTCTTTCTAGTTCGGCATGTCTTTTCTTTTTCTCTTTCTCTGGTTCTAGCGTCCACTTTGTAATCTTGCTCCCGTATGTATTCCTGTCTGCTACGTCTGTTTCTTTGAATCGTGTGTTCTTCGTGTCCTGGTTTTATTATTATTTTTAATTAACTCCCACGCCCTGCTGGATCACCCACTAGACAGATTGACTCACCCAACCAATGACTAGACAGAATGCCAGTCGTAAAAATGTAGTCCTTCAATCCTTAGAGTACCGCTACTCCTAATGTTATAAGTTTAAGAGTAAATAATTTAATACAGTTAAATGTGAACAAATATTTTACCTTGTAAGTTTTCTAATAATCTGCCTCTCTCTTTAACTAGACATGCAAAAAACTTAAATTGTGGATGTAAATAAATATTTAGATATTAAAAACAATATGCATTATTATTTACCATTGCAAAAATTACATTTATCTTAAATCGAAATTACACCCAACAACAATTTGTCAACTGACACACCATATTTACTTGACGTATCAATATTATCTGTCGTCCGACACCACGGATTTGTGTCACCCGTGTCCGCTTGTCGCTCTCTCGGCAGACCGTCAGTGTGCGCGGCGCCGTCAGACACGGCAGGTCGTGTAACCGCGAGCTCCCATCTCTGTTGTGGATTCATTTCGATCTAGAATTTTTGTTTGCGTTTGGCTTTACCGTTGATTCTCTACTGGGTTGTTAGGTGTACTTGTGTTGTGTTTTTCGAGAGTTCAGCTTTTTTTACTTACTGTTCTAATTGTTTCTTTAAAACAAGGATACTGATGAAGATTCGTTCATGGTAGGCACTATCATTGACTTATCAATAAGCCTAAAACAATTATTTTACTATGATAGTGTTGTTTTGTGTATGCTTATTTACGTGTATTAATTTTAATGTAGATTAGCTTTTGAAACAGTAATAATTATTTAGCAGTTATTTCATTAATTTTTAACTAACTGATTTATTTTTTCATCATACTATTCTTTACTCATTAATATTAAATGATAGGCAACACTAGACCTACGTAATATTGTAAATTAACATATCTAGGATCAAAGTAAGTTATGAATATGATTACTGAAGTCTAATAAACAGATTATAGTATTAGGTTGCGTCTTAAAGTTAAAGTTAGCGTCATAAAGTTAGCGGTTCTTTATTTTATAATAGTTTGTTTTTAAATCACACATTACTAAAACAGATTAAAATAAAGTCATACTATGAATTCGTCTATTTCACTAAAGAAATAAATTTGACTTGTCTTAAATTTATATGACGTAAATTTAACTGATAAGAAATATTGGTACAAAGAAAATATTTACACTTTGTGTTATATAAAGGCCTTTCTTTCATAGCATTGGATTCAAATTACTTTTAAAAATGTTCAACTTGATTTTAATAACACAAAATCGCTGAATAATATTTTTCCTCAGACATTTAACACTTCACTTTGGTAGCGTTAATGTATATAAAGAATAATTTTCTAAATCTTAAATTATTACCTTAAAATCAAATATAAATGTCACCGCACCCCAGACGCAACACAGGGCTAATAGGTTCTGCGTAATAGGCTTACCTGAGTGCTGTGTCAGCGATGCTTAGGTCTTACTACCACAGGCCACCCCATTCCACCACTTTACAATACAGTGCCGAGTCATCTAAAATAGGCCATCGTTTGAAAGGGTGTTCTAAGTAAATTGGTAAAGAATGCCTGAAATGGAATATGGAGGGAAACCTTACCTTTGAATGCAGTTCAAAAGAAAATCACAGTACATTGAAATAACGGTAATGCAACACTGGAATTCATGGAATTTGAGATAAAGTGATTGTGTTAAAAATAGTTTACAATAATAGGCTTATAGTCACTAAATCAAAAAAAATTTCGATATATTTATAATATTTACAAAAAAACATTATTCATTAAACCATTTCGACAACGATCTTTTCTCCTAACCATTACGGCGTAAATAATGTAAAATATATCCAAAATAATTTTTTATTTAGTGATGAGAGCCTGTTTAATGTAATTGTTGTTATTTTAACTGTGCTATGGATGCCAAATACTCCTTTTACGCATTTTAAAAAGGTATATCTTTAGCTTCTGGAAAGAGATCAATAGCTACATTAAATTACTTAAAGCTTTGCGACAGTATATTTTCTCCTAAATATAATTTAACCGATATGATTTTAAATTTTGTAAGTAGGTAGAAAAAATTGGCCGATAAGTTATATAAACTAGCCGGCAATATTGGATAGTGACCTATAGCCGGCAATTAGAAAATAAAAACTACAACTGTACAGTATTAGGCAAGTCCACTCAATGGTTCCAGCCAGATATGCAGACTTATCTGACGTCACAACATATTGGTAAGCTCTCACAATAGTTCCAAAGTAGACTTATCTGACGTCACAACATATTGGTGAGCTCTCACAATAGTTCAAAAGTAGACTTATCTGACGTCACAACATATTGGTGAGCTCTCACAATAGTTCCAAAGTAGACTTATCTGACGTCACAATATATTAGTGAGCTTTCACAATAGTTCCAAAGTAAACTTATCTGATGTCACAATATGTTAGTGAGCTCTCACAATAGTTTTAAAGTAGACTTATCTGATGTCACAATATACTAATGAGCTCTCACAATAGTTCTAATGTAGACTTATCTGACGTCACAATATATTGTTGAGCTCTCACAATAGTTCTAAAGTAGACTTATCTAATGTCACAATATATTAGGCGAGTCCACACTACAGTTCCAGATTAAAATTATGTGACTAATATATTAAACATGTTCACACTATAGTTTCAGAGTAGACTTATCTGACCAATAGGCTATTTTAGGCGAGGCCACACTATAGTTGCAAAGTAGACTTATCTGATGTCACAATATATTGGTGAGCTCTCACAATAGTTCTACAGTAGACTTATCTAACGTCACAATATATTAGGCGAGTCCACACTACAGTTCCAGATTAAAATTATGTGACTAATATATTAAACGTGTTCACACTATAGTTTCAGAGTAGACTTATCTGACCAATAGGCTATTTTAGGCGAGGCCACACAATAGTTGCAAAGGAGACTTATCTGACGTCACAATATATTAGGTGAGCCTACACCACAGTTCCAGGGTAAACTTTTGTGACTGATATATTAAATGAGTCCACACTATAATTTCAGAGTAGACTTATCTGACGTTATAATTTGTCCTACAGACGTCAGACGAATCACACTTTATCCACAAGATAGCCAATGTAGTATTTCCTGTTGAATCCACGTCACGGTTCTCCATTGTATCATATTTTCTCTTTTGAATTGTTAGAGATATTTCTTAAATCACTTGTTCAACTTTATACTTTATTCAATGACAACATCTAATCAATCCTTTATATCGTAAGGGTCAGGAAAAAAGTTAGGAACTGTTGCACGAACGGTTTTATGATATAATGTTTTCGATTGAAACATTATTTTTGGAAAATGACATTAGTAGACTACTGTGTTTCTGAAAGAAAATTATTAAATCACTATACTATTTATACCGTTAAATTATATTTTAATCGTCACTAGTCTAAAATTGGGCGCTTAAAAATTTTATTTGTTCCTTCATAAGAAAGCAACTCTTTGTCTTCATTAAGTTTATTCTTTTTTTATCCATAATTTTCCTTTGTCCCCCTTAAATTTAAGTTTATTCTTTTTTTATCCATAATTTTCCTTTGTCCCCCATATATTTAAGTTTATTCTTTTTTTATCCATAATTTTCCTTTGTCCCCCTTATATTACAAATATTTTTCATTTTTTATCTAAATTAGTAAACAATTTATTTTCTTAAAGAGGCACCTGAACAACTTATCCCAATGCGTTGGGACTGGAACGTGGGGGCCATTTATATTGTGTTGATTAGAAGGGATTCCAAAATGAAGTTTATCTGGAACTCTCCTTAAATTTAGAATTTAGATAAAATATACAATTTTACTGGTTTAATAACAGGTATATCTCCCGTTTTTATATAAATTGTTTTAGGTAACTGGATATTTGTTGACCTACTCACAACTCATTAGCAGATGTCGAGGCATTGTTGCTTTATTGTTTGTTACTAAGCCAAGATTCTTATTTGTTACTCTTTCAAGGACAGACTATTCGTCATCATTTTTCTTCCATACGTGATAGTGGACACTACACCAATATTTGTCACTATCCAAATTATCCTAGTGTTAAACTTGTCAACATTCTTCATACTTTCCAGTAGAAAGATTTATGCACATACAGTATATCTTCTGGGCGTTAATTCATTTATATTTGGAGAAGAATTGTTTTATTCGTCTCAGCCTAATAATTGGTTTTTATTTGTTTATTCACTAAAGTAAATTATAAGTCTGTTCTAACATTTACTACTTTTTTAACTTCCATTCCATAGTTCTTGGTATTACAAGGCTGTCGAATCCTTGTTTGAACAACCGTATATCACCGGATGTGTGTAACTACTATTTGCTCTTATGAGTCAGTCACTTTGTACGTCTGATTGCCTTTTTATCTAAATGATTCATTGGTGTCAGTACGTATCTGAGCTGTTATCTAATTATTGAGAACACGATTTATATTATTTATTAAACATTTGCGAAAGGTTATCAAATTTGTTCTAAGCAGCAACTAAATATAAATATTTCTATACTCAAAATTAGTTTCATGTAGTATTTCAAACAAACTAAAATGTTAAGGGAACAAACTTGATCATTTATATTGTTACTTGCCTAAATTAAATAACCTCCTACTAGAAATACGTGTCCATATATTACCGTATAATAATATAACTAACTTAAAAATATACCAAATATCAAGAACCGACGCCTTCAGCATTTGACCTCTCTCAAGTATTTACAATAACATTCCTATTTTATAGAGCACTATCATTAGCCAACTTCCATTGATAATTTAAGTATTCTGTTTTAAATTAAAATAATTAACTATACTATAAAAAGGATCCCTGATGTTATATCTCACAAAAATGTACCATAGAATACCATAGGAGTTACCATAGTACAATACCATAGAATACCAAGGTCATTTGTAAGTTCACAATTGGAACGCGAAAACTCCTTTACAACACTCCAAATACATGTAAAAATTAAATGCAATTTTCAAATGAGTTTGTTCAAAGATCTGTACCCGTGTATTCAATTCTTCACGAATAATAAACCATCAACAATAACATACTTCTATCAACTTCTGTAATAAAAGCGAAACGAAATTAATTTCACTTTGATGGTGAAAGATTATGAACTCAAGAAATTCCATGGAATTTTTATAAAACCAGATTTTCTTGAAAAATTAAAACCATCTTATTTGTTTCAAAGGCAAAATTTGTTATTTTATTTAACTTGGACTAATTTTGACTACTAGAGATCCTGTGCTAAGCTACTAAGCCCTTATAATACTATATGATTATTGTACAATACTAATGAAAACTAGTATTCAAGACAAGTAATATCAAGTGCATATATTTTTCTAAACGAATCAAAATAATTCAAAAACTACATTATAAAGGTGCAGTTATGACTTTGGTTGCAAGAAAGTCTCCACTCTGAACATGCAAGAATAAGGGATAGCGATAATGGCAGCTTTGGATTGCGATGAACTGCTTTTAAATAATTTCTAATTCCTGTACAGTTTTTAAACCATAAAATTCAGAAATGGCAGTTCTCCTGACATGCTTTTTGGAGAGTTTTGAGATATGATTGTGAGATGTAGAGGTAATAACCAGTGTACAACGAAGTAACTGAAGGGGATCTGAGAGACAGCACTCTCACAGCTGCTGTCATATCAATCAGCTGTATGAGAAAACAGTGACGTCATGTGTGAGATGTAGAGGTAATAACCGGTATACAACGGAGTAACTGAAGGGGTCTGAGAGACAGCACTCTCACAGCTGCTGTCATATCAATCAGCTGTATGAGAAAACAGTGACGTCATGTGTGAGATGTAGAGGTAATAACCGGTATACAACGGAGTAACTGAAGGGGTATGAGAGACAGCACTCTCATAGCTGCTGTTGTATCAATCAGCTGGTTGAGAAAACTGTGACGTCACGTTTGAGATGTAGAAGTAATAACCAGTATACAACGGAGTAACTGAAGGGGGTCTGAGAGACAGCACTCTCATAGCTGCTGTTGTATCAATCAGCTGTATGAGAAAACAGTGACGTCATGTGTGAGATGTAGAGGTAATAACCGGTATACAACGGAGTAACTGAAGGGGTATGAGAGACAGCACTCTCATAGCTGCTGTTGTATCAATCAGCTGGTTGAGAAAACTGTGACGTCACGTTTGAGATGTAGAGGTAATAACCAGTATACAACGGAGTAACTGAAGGGGGTCTGAGAGACAGAACTCTTATAGCTGCTGTCATATCAATCAGCTGGTTGAGAAAACTGTGACGAAACATGAAATTAAGCAGAATAGTTATGTTAATCATTAATCAGTCTGATTGGTTTTATTTTGAAATAACTATAATAGGCTGTGATTAAAAATAAATCCTATATAATCGATCATGGTTTTTATCCTGCCTTATCAAGTTAATAGTATTAATTTTGTAATATGGTAGTAGTTTCTCACACTCGTGAATTTTGAATAATGTTTAGACAATTTTTTTTTACGGTTAAGGAAAAGACATAGAAGTAGATTGGATTCTTTTGCAGCTTTTAATAAACATTGAATACATGTATGTTTATGAATTATTTTAATAATAAACAATTGAATAATTTTTGTCTATATCAGTATGAACTTGAAATTTGTTGTTTTCATGAGACAGTTTTTTAATAATTTAAAAACAGCATTATATTTAAAGCCTACCATATAATCTTATTTTAAAAGTGTATAGTCAATTATCTATAAAAGAATACAATTTTTGAAAATTATAAACAAATTAGGAGTCGCAATCATTCTTCTTGAGTACGATATAGATAAGAGACATAATTACTCTAATATCTCTGCTAGAGCATATTTTTTAAAGATATGCCAATATGGGTTGTAACAAAGTAGAGTAATTTAAAAATTGTTCAAAAGGTACTGAACAATTACGATCTAAGTCTAATAAACCTCGGCGGGTTGACTCTGATGACTCATGGAAACATACACAATCACTACTTCAAGCCGTATTAGTCATTTAAGAGTAGATACTGTAAGGTACCACAAACAGGATCCACCTTAAGAATCTCTTGAAAAGTTACTTTGACGAGTATGTTGTATAGAGAATGGAAAAACAAGTGTTACTTTACATACAATCAGTTACAACAGAGGTGAACTATTGGCTTATTAGTAATGTACATATCCCCCTCCAAACATAAAGAGGTAAGTCCAGACTGGCCCATTGAGGACTGCCGTATCTAACAAGTAGCTCAGTCTGCCTGTACAATCATCCCCCATCCTATCCTCCTTTCATTCTCTCTCTCTCACTTGTGTGTAATGACAAACAATACCTTCAATTACCCGACTCGTTCCCTCGCTTTGTTACTGCGATATTTGCACAAGCCTTTTGTACACGTTTCACATATAAACCCCTTCTTTCACTAGTTTTATACCTCTATTATTATACAAAACCTGAGCAAACTTGGTTTGCATATACATAGTACTTTTTTTTAAGGTTATTATATGTTTCCAATTTGTGTTAGGTCTGAAAATTATTAATTATTACAAGGCATACAGTAAAAAAAGAGTACATTTTCTTTTTTTTTCTTTTGAATTGATATAAACAAATGAATATTGATTTACTTGTTTTGCAGTTTGTTTTTAATAAACACTGAATACACGTATATCTTATATTTTTTTATAAACACTTGAAGCAGTTTTTGTATGTTCATGAAGAATATCATTCTATAGCTTGCTTCATAATCAAGAAATATGTCTGTTGAGAATATGTTATTATACGCGTGAGATGTAGAGGTAATAACCAGTATACAACGGAGTAACTGAAGGGGGTCTGAGAGACAGCACTCTCATAGCTGCTGTCATATCAGTCAGATGTTTGAGAAAACTGTGACGTCACGCGTGAGATGTAGAGTTAATAACCAGTATACAACAGAGTAACTGAAGGGGGTCTGAGAGACAGCACTCTCATAGCTGCTGTCATATCAATCAGATGTTTGAGAAAACTGTGACGTCAAGCGTGAGATGTAGAGGTAATAACCAGTATACAACGGAATAAATGAAGGGGGTATGAGAGACAGCACTCTCATAGCTGCTGTCGTATCAATCAGCTGTTTGAGAAAACTGTGACTTCACTCGTGAGATGTAAAGGTTCCAGTATACAACGGAGAAACTGAAGGGGGTCTGAGAGACAGCACTCTTATAGTTGCTGTTGTATCAATCAGCTGGTTGAGAAAACTGTGACGTCACGCGTGAGATGTAGAGGTAATAACCAGTATACAAAGGGAGAAACTGAAGGGGGTCTGAGATACAGCACTCTTATAGTTGCTGTTGTATCAATCAGCTGGTTGAGAAAACTGTGACGTCATGCGTGAGAGGAGAGGTAATAACCAGTATACAACGGAGTAACTGAAGGGGGTCTGAGAGACAGCACTCTTATAGTTGCTGTTGTATCAATCAGCTGGTTGAGAAAACTGTGACGTCACGCGTGAGATGTAGAGGTAATAACCAGTATACAAAGGGAGAAACTGAAGGGGGTCTGAGATACAGCACTCTTATAGTTGCTGTTGTATCAATCAGCTGGTTGAGAAAACTGTGACGTCATGCGTGAGAGGAGAGGTAATAACCAGTATACAACGGAGTAACTGAAGGGGGTCTGAGAGACAGCACTCTTATAGTTGCTGTTGTATCAATCAGCTGGTTGAGAAAACTGTGACGTCACGCGTGAGATGTAGAGGTAATAACCAGTATACAAAGGGAGAAACTGAAGGGGGTCTGAGATACAGCACTCTTATAGTTGCTGTTGTATCAATCAGCTGATTGAGAAAACTGTGACGTCATGCGTGAGAGGAGAGGTAATAACCAGTATACAACGGAGTAACTGAAGGGGGTCTGAGAGACAGCACTCTTATAGTTGCTGTCATATCAATCAGCTGTTTGAGATAACTGTGACGTCATGCGTGAGATGAAGAGGTAATAACCAGTATACAATGGAGTAACTGAAGGGGGTCTGAGAGACAGCACTCTTATAGTTGCTGTTGTATCAAACAGCTGGTTGAGAAAACTGTGACGTCATGCGTGAGATGTAGAGAATAACCAGTATACAACGGAGAAACTGAAGGGGGTCTGAGATACAGCACTCTTATAGTTGCTGTTGTATCAATAATCTGGTTGAGAAAACAGTGACGTCATGCGTGAGATGAGAGGTACTAACCAGTATACAATGGAGTAACTGAAGGGGGTATGAGAAACAGCACTCTCATAGCTGCTGTCATATCAAGCAGCTGGTTGATAAAACTGTGACGTCACGCGTGAGATGTAGAGGTAATAACCAGTATACAACGGAGTAACTGAAGGGGGTCTGAGAGACAGCACTCTCATAGCTGCTGTCATATCAATCAGCTGTTTGAGAAAACTGTGACGTCACGCGTGAGATGTAGAGGTAATAACCAGTATACAACGGAGTAACTGAAGGGGGTATGAGAAACAGCACTCTCATAGCTGCTGTCATATCAAGCAGCTGGTTGAGAAAACTGTGACGTCACGCGTGAGATGTAGAGGTAATAACCAGTATACAACGGAGTAACTGAAGGGGGTCTGAGAGACAGCACTCTCATAGCTGCTGTTGTATCAATCAGCTGGTTGATAAAACTGTGACGTCACGTTTGAGATGTAGAGGTAATAACCGGTATACAACGGAGTAACTGAAGGGCTTTGAGAGACAGCACTCTCATAGCTGCTGTTGTATCAATCAGCTGGTTGAGAAAACTGTGACGTCACGTTTGAGATGTAGAGGTAATAACCAGTATACAACGGAGTAACTGAAGGGGGTCTGAGAGACAGCACTCTCATAGCTGCTGAAATATCAATCAGATGTTTGAGAAAACTGTGACGTCACGCGTGAGATGTAGAAGTAATAACCAGTATACAATGGAGTAACTGAAGGGGGTCTGAGAGACAGCACTCTTATAGTTGCTGTCATATCAATCAGCTGGTTGAGAAGACTGAGACGTCATGCGTGAGATGTAACGGTAATAACCAGTATACAACGGAGTAACTGAAAAGGGTATGAGACACAGCACTCTTATAGTTGCTGTCATAATCAGCTGGTTGAGAAGACTGAGACGTCACGCGTGAGATGTAGCGGTAATAACCGGTATACAACGGAGTAACTGAAGGGGGTATGAGAGACAGCACTCTCATAGCTGCTGTTGTATCAATCAGCTGGTTGATAAAACTGTGACGTCACGTTTGAGATGTAGAGGTAATAACCAGTATACAACGGAGTAACTGAAGGGGGTATGAGGGACCGCACTCTCATAGCTGCTGTCATATCAATCAGCTGTATGAGAAAATTGTGACGTCACGCGTGAGATGTAGAGGTAATAACCAGTATACAACGGAGTAACTGAAGGGGGTCTGAGAGACAGCACTCTCATAGCTGCTGTTGTATCAATCAGCTGGTTGAGAAAACTGTGACGTCACGTTTGAGATGTAGAGGTAATAACCAGTATACAACGGAGTAACTGAAGGGCTTTGAGAGACAGCACTCTCATAGCTGCTGTTGTATCAATCAGCTGGTTGAGAAAACTGTGACGTCACGTTTGAGATGTAGAGGTAATAACCAGTATACAACGGAGTAACTGAAGGGGGTCTGAGAGACAGCACTCTCATAGCTGCTGTTGTATCAATCAGCTGGTTGAGAAAACTGTGACGTCACGTTTGAGATGTAGAGGTATTAACCAGTATACAACGGAGTAACTGAAGGGGGTCTGAGAGACAGCACTCTCATAGCTGCTGTCATATCAATCAGCTGTTTGAGAAAACTGTAACGTCATGCGTGAGATGTAGAGGTAATAACCAGTATACAATGGAGTAACTGAAGGGGGTCTGAGAGACAGCACTCTTATAGTTGCTGTTGTATCAATCAGCTGGTTGAGAAAACTGTGGCGTCATGCGTGAGATGTAGAGGTAATAACCAGTATACAACGGAGAAACTGAAGGGGGTCTGAGAGACAGCACTCTTATAGTTGCTGTCATATCAATCAGCTGTTTGAGAAAACTGTGACGTCATGTGTGAGATGTAGAGCTAATAACCAGTATACAACGGAGTAACTGAATGGGGTCTGAGAGACAGCACTCTCATAGCTGCTGTCATATCAATCAGATGTTTGAGAAAACTGTGACGTCACGCGTGAGATGTAGAGGTAATAACCAGTATACAACGGAGTAACTGAAGGGGGTCTGAGAGACAGCACTCTCATAGCTGCTGTCATATCAATCAGCTGGTTGAGAAAACTGTGACGTCACGCGTGAGATGTAGAGGTAATAACCAGTATACAACGGAGTAACTGAAGGGGGTCTGAGAGACAGCACTCTCATAGCTGCTGTCGTATCAATCAGCTGTTTGAGAAAACTGTGACTTCACTCGTGAGATGTAGAGGTAATAACCAGTATACAACGGAGAAACTGAAGGGGGTTTGAGAGACAGCACTCTTATAGTTGCTGTTGTATCAATCAGCTGTTTGAGAAAACTGTGACGTCATGCGTGAGATGTAGAGTTAATAACCAGTATACAACGGAGAAACTGAAGAGGGTCTGAGATACAGCACTCTTATAGTTGCTGTCATATCAATCAGCTGTTTGAGAAAACTGTGACGTCCTGCGTGAGATGTAGAGGTAATAACCAGTATACAACGGAGAAACTGAAGGGGGTCTGAGAGACAGCACTCTTATAGTTGCTGTTGTATCAATCAGCTGGTTGAGAAGACTGAGACGTCACGCGTGAGATGTAGAGGTAATAACCAGTATACAACGGAGAAACTGAAGGGGGTCTGAGAGACAGCACTCTTATAGTTGCTGTTGTATCAATCAGCTGGTTGAGAAGACTGAGACGTCACGCGTGAGATGTAGAGGTAATAACCAGTATACAACGGAGAAACTGAAGGGGGTCTGAGAGACAGCACTCTCATAGCTGCTGTTGTATCAATCAGCTGGTTGATAAAACTATGACGAAACATGAAATTAAGCAGAATAGTTATATTAATCATTAATCAGTCTGATTGGTTTTATTTTGAAATAGCTATAATACGCTGTGACTGCACTCTTATAGTTGCTGTCATATCAATCAGCTGTTTGAGAAAACTGTGACGTCATGCGTGAGATGTAGAGGTAATAACCAGTATACAACGGAGAAACTGAAGGGGGTCTGAGAGACAGCACTCTTATAGTTGCTGTTGTATCAATCAGCTGGTTGAGAAGACTGTGACGTCACGCGTGAGATGTAGAGGTGATAACCAGTATACAACGAAGTAACTGAAGGGGGTCTGAGAGACAGCACTCTCATAGCTGCTGTCGTATCAATCAGCTGTTTGAGAAAACTGTGACGTCACGCGTGAGATGTAGAGGTAATAACCAGTATACAACGGAGAAACTGAAGGGGGTCTGAGAGACAGCACTCTTATAGTTGCTGTTGTATCAATCAGCTGGTTGATAAAACTATGACGAAACATGAAACTAAGCAGAATAGTTATATTAATCATTTATCAGTCTGATTGGTTTTATTTTGAAATAGCTATAATACGCTGTGATTAAAAATAAATCCTAGACAATCGATCATGGTTTTAACATGTCTTAGCAAGTTAATGAGTATTATTATTTTGAAATATGGTAGTAGTTTCTCACACTCGTGCATTTTGGATAATGTTTGGAAAATTTATTTTTTTTACTGGACGGTTAGGAAAAAGAAATGGAAGTTGATTAGATTCTTTTGCAGCTTTTAATAAACATTGAATACATGTATATTTATGATTTATTTTAATAATAAACAATTGAATAATTTGTTGTCTCTATCAGTATGAACTTGAAATTTGTTGTTTTCATGAGACAGTTTTTTTTTTAATAATATAAAAACAGCATTATATTTAAAGCCTACCAATTAATCTTATTTTAAAAGTGTATAGTCAATTATCTATAAAAGAATAAAATTTTTGAAAATTATAAACAAATTAGGAGTCGCAATCATTCTTCTTGAATACAATATAGATAAGATACATAATTACTCTAATATCTCTGCTAGAGCATATTTTTTAAAGATATGCCAATATGGGTTATAACAAAGAAGAGTAATTTTATAATGGCTCAAAAGGTACCGAATAATTACGATCTAAGAAGTGTAATAAACCTCGGCGGGTTGACTTTGATGACTCATGAAAACACACAATCACTACTTCAAGCCGTATTAGTCATTTAAGAGTAGATACTGTAAGGTGCCACAAACAGGATCCACCTTAAGAATCTCTTGAAAAGTTACTTTGACGAGTATGTTGTATAGAGAATGAAAAAAACAAGTGTTACTTTACATACAATCAGTTTACAACAGAGGTGAACTATTGGCTTATTAGTAATGTACATATCCTCCTCCAAACATAAAGAGGTAAGTCCAGACTGGCCCATTGAGGACTGCCGTATCTAACAAGTAGCTCAGTCTGCCTGTACAATCATCCCCCATCCTCCTTTCATTCTCTCTCTCACTTGTGTGTAATGACAAACAATACCTTCAATTACCCGACTCGTTCCCTCGCTTTGTTACTGCGATATTTGCACAAGCCTTTTGTACACGTTTTCACATATAAACCCCTTCTTTCACTAGTTTTATACCTTTATTACTATACAAAACGTGAGCAAACTTGGTTTGCATATACATAGTACTTTTTTTTAAGGTTATAATATGTTTCCAATTTGTGTTAGGTCTGAAAATTATTAATTATTACAAGGCATACAGTAAAAAAGAGTACATTTTAATTTTTTATTTTTTATTTTGAATTGATATAAACAAATGAATATTGATTTACTTGTTTTGCAGTTTGTTTTTAATAAACACTGAATATACGTATATCTTATATTTTTTTATAAACACTTGAAACCAGTTTTTGTATGTTTCAATTTGATAGAATATCATTTTTCTTATATAGCATTGTTTTTTATAAAGTAATCAGTAAAATATGTCTGTTTGAGAAGTATTGTCTTATTTATTATAAAAATAAAAAAAAAAAAAAACAGGCAGCGTTAACAATAACAACAATAGCATTTCCTTAAAACCACAAACGAGCTCAGAAGATGGATTATCTTGTAACAGCCAAAGACGATTAAGGAGTCAATTAAAAGTTGGGAGCTCAAGAAGTGCCGACCGAGGAGGTTTTGTCAGCTGTTTTTGTAGTGAGCATTCCATCTTTTTCAATCTGTTAGTTTCAGCAATCGGAATCTTTTTTTTTTTTTTTTTTTTTTTTTTGTACTTTCAATGATTGCATTTATGTTTCCTTCTTATACATACACACCTATGACAATGTAATATTTTTTTTAGCCCAAAGAGAAAAGTAATTAATTTGAAGTTAATGTAAAAAAATGACATTATAACATTTTTGAACATTAGTATTCATATTCTCTTTAAAATAACTATAATTTAATTTATCTTTAATATTTTGGCTCCTAGTAGTAAACTAGCTATAAAGTTATAATAACTTTTATTGTGCGATTCGTGTTTATTTTTTCCTACATTCCTTTTCTCGTTATAATAACAATTTTAAATTCTATGATTAATTTACGAATAACATTCACATCCGTTTTATTAAGAACGTTAATTACATTAATTGATTTGAAAATTTAATTTATGACCCAGATTCGCAACTTGCTTACTAAGATGCACAATCTATGAGTAACATCCTGGGTAAAATAGTTCCCTTTATGAAATACATATTTTACAATTTACAATATATTTGTATAGAATATAGCTTGTTTTTAATGTGATCAACTTATTTTATTGATGATAAGCCTTTTATTTATTTTACTTAATCGAAATTAATTCTCTTTTGAAATTATTTATGGATTGTTTTCTAAAGTAAAGTATTTGTATATAATCGATTTGCGTCAAAGTACACATTCCACAACACACTCAATGTTAGTGGGGCGTGTGTCTCTCTAATGCAATAAACCCCCGGACAATAAAGAGAGGCACAACAAACCGCCCGCCATCGTCATGTATCCCATTGTTAGATATGGTAATGCGCTCGCACCTACCCGCATGCACGCCACTTTTAATTGGAATATTTAAATTGAGCTCATTTTTGGAAGGGGTTCTTTTTTAACTGAATTATTTATGTACATACACCTGAATATTTGAAATAGTCGTTATTTATTTCCTAACTTCGTTTTGGTTTATGCATATCGACTTTTTAGTACATTTGAATAATAAGGGTTATTTGTTTTAGTTTTGTTTCATTCATTTACTAACTATTTTTTTAATTTAATGGCACTTGGTGATATTTTATATGAAATAATTTATTTTAGGCATAACTATTTAATGTCCTATATGAAATTGTTACTTTATATACATTTTTTTATTTAATTTCATGACACACGTACACTTACGATACTTCAATAGGTTCTTAATTGGTGTACAATAACTGGTTTAAGAAGTGTTTCCATGTAAGGTCTGTATGACAATAGGTGCAAGTGTGAGTTTATTCTAAAGAGAGATAAAAGCAAACAATCATAATTGTTAAGTTCTGCAGCACTATTACACCGGGTTATTTGAGTTTGTTTGGTTATTAACTTTTCTTTTAACTACTTTTTTTCTTAGCTATTGAGAATTTTTTTTATTTTTAACATTCCTTCAAGTATTGTCTCATTAACCTTATCATTTTGACTATGCATGTCTATATCGTGGTAGATGAGTTTGTTCAATAAAATATTGACCGTCAAATTGACCAAGCGGTAATTCCTGTTTAAATCATCTCAGTTGATAAGTTTATCTATATTCATAATCATATTTTACGTACTATAATAGTTAACGGAGATGGTACTCAGCACTCAACAGTAGGATTTATTATTTATACTGAAACATGTTATTTCATTTTCATTTTTATGTTTGCATGATTAATTATAATTGCTATCTAGTGGTGTAGATGTGGACATGTCACAGGCAGTCTTCAGAGCCACATGTAAAGATTTAATACGTTGAAGGGTTGGTGGTGTGATTAAATAACAACCACAATCAATTGAAATATTTAAATTCACTTTTTTGGATTTTTTCTTAAGTTAAAGTATTCAAAGAAGCACTGTTTATAATAGTAAAGAGTTGATAATCCTTTAGTCAAAAAATTAAGTAAATTTATTTATTGTAAAAGCGTGGAGGTTTTAGTGGATCATTAATATTTTTTTCTCATGCAGCCGCTATAATTGGGCCCTTGGTCTGTTGGGGTCGCAGTTGTTTTTCGCAGGTTTTAGTGTGTATGTTCTTTTGTTTGTTTGGTTTTTAAGTATATTTGTTTGAATAGAGATAATCCATATGTTTAATAGTTTTTATTTGGTTGTATAATTTGTTAAATCACCAAGAATGTAGATATATAATTTGGAGAATACTATACTTAGAAGCTTAAGTTAGAATTGTGTTTTTCAATTATTTAAGTTTTTTTTTCTTTCGTAAAATGAGCCTTTTTATTGTGATTAATTTTATATCCTTCAAAATGTATGTTATTTGTGTTACTATACCTGTGAAAGCAATAGATATATTTATTATTATTATTATATGATATTATTGACATGTTATCTTGCAGTTTTTATGTTCTCATAATAAGTTACATAATAAACAATAATCAAATAATTTAACAAGTCCCTCATAATAATATATAAAATGCCTTGATAACGAGGGACTCCCAAAACGATTTATTCTATTGTAGAATAGGCTGTCAAATAATCTTTAGATGGCGAAATTTAGGTCAAAACTTTTATAAAAAGATTATTGTTCTTCTGTTGTTTGTAATTAAATACTATTGAATTAAAAAAGTGTTATCAAATAATAAGTACATATATTGATAATAAAAAGCAATATATGACATATTAAACAAAAACAAAACAAATTAATTACGTACATAAGCTAATTTTAAGGTGTTGCTCGAATCGTGTCCTTATTGTTGTATATTGTTTAATATTTTAATTTTATTTAATGAGCTAATGACTGATAAACAGAATGTTCTATTCAATAATACAAATAATACAAAATAATTAACTACAATTGGTGCTTTCACAATAAACATTTTATTACATTCAATTTATATCGTGGATAAAAATTATCTTGAAATTCGTAGCCCTTTGAAATATAAATAATAGTCTTGACTCAAAATCAGTGGCCTGGAACACTGCAAAGTACAATAAAGCAAGATGAATTTTGCACTGAGAAATAGAAACGTGAGTGAAACTCTCTACATAATTGGTAGTTACAAAATACGACATTCTGCGAAGTTGAACCAGAGATTGCGAGGTGACAACGGTTGAGCTTCACGCTTCACGAAGCTCTCTCCCGGTACCAACCATCTAACACAACAGGTATTGCGAGGTGACAACGGTTGAGCTTCACGCTTCACGAAGCTCTCTCCCGGTACCAACCGTCTAACACAACAGGTATTGTATACGTCTTCAGTTAACTGTCACTCAATCTTTCAATCTTCGGGTAAATTATGCCTTAACTCCTCCATTTGCTACTATCATTTGCCAGTCATATCAAACATTTGTTTAAAATATAATATCTGTGTAATATAATTACATCCAACTAATAATTCTACACAAAATTTTAAATTCTTATGATATAGTTTTTTTTAACTCAGCCATTGGGTCTCATTATACCATTTAGCTTACTATAGGTAATAAAAACCATCCAACTGGGTCAACCCACCATCCCTACCATAGGGTACGTCGTAGGCAGGGTGACCGGGTCTACACGGTTCACCGTTGGTATACTCCCTGACAGTCCTATCGTCTTTGTTGTTGATCATCATAATCCCACCCACTCACGTGTAAGTGATATTGAAGGAAACACGTCAGTGGATTCTCACTCTTTCACACACGTATGACTTTGATTAATACACTTTCAAATTTTTAGGGATACACGTCCGGCTAGTGGTCTTATGATACTGTTACTTACCCTACGCATGATGTGACTGTTACGCGTGCTATTATGTCTCGCTGTAGTGAGTTATCTTTAGAATCTATGAAAACTAATATCTAATTTGGATATGCTGAGGATGATCTCTTTGAATGTGAGAATGTCAAGATGTAAAGAAAATCACACTAGCATAGATAAGGATACTAGGGTAGGGGGCGAGCCGGTGGCCGAGCGGTCTAAGGCGTCAGGACTTTGAATTTGGGTTAGAGATAGCGCTGGTTCGAATCCGGCCAAGCCTGGAAATATTTTTCAGTAATATTTACCTTCTACTGTACTGGTTCACCCCCTTACTCAGTCTTAATAAGTTCCTCGCACAGATCAATAGTCTATGAGGAATGGGCAGAGAGTAAGGTTAAGAAGGAGGTCGGCCTCTCCTTAAAAAAAAGAAAGGAAAAGATGTCAACTTTTGTTCTGATAAGATTGAATATTTTATTGAACAAATAGCAATAACAAAAAATATTGCTCTGCAAAGATGCCAAGACCTTTTTGGCATCTTTGGTACATTGGTTGTATTTCTTACATTAATATTGTTACTTGTAATTTTAGTTACTAATTATACCAAATTAAGCTTCAACTTAAGTATTTAGAAATAGTGATAAGAATAATGCTGTTAACTTTAATAATAGATAGTATAGTTTAGTTATGAAAAACTCAACTATGCTTTTTTATTGTCTTCTGTGCAATAAAAAAATTGAATTTTAATTTGAATATGTCTAATATTTTAATTTGGTAAGAACTTTAGAAAATATGTCTACTATCATAAGGTGTATGGAGTTAAAACAAACAGTCAGAAACATTATCTATGAACCTTTTTATAAATAATTTAAATAACGCCTAATTTCATCACGGCTTTTTGTTAAAAAATGATTAAACTCATAATATAATATTTAAGAAACGTAACAACTGGGTAGATTAATGTTAATGATGGTATAGTGCATTAATCACGTTTGAAGCTCTCTGGATGTAGTATATGTGTAGGGGATAATTGTTTAATATAGTACTGGAAAAATAGGGTTGAAGATCCGTCTGTTTACAAAGCTTTCACTCTATGATTAGTGAATATGATAACTTAATGACGCTACCTTAAGATGCTTCCAGTAATTCAATCTGAAGAAAATTAATCAAGCAATGGAGACTTTTTCGTAAATTTTAAAAAGAAGGAATATATGTTGATTACTCCTTAAAAAAGTAACTAAAATGAAGGATAATTATTCTTTATTTAGAACTGGTTTTGCTGATTTCATAAATATTTGTACTTGAAACATTTAAATACATGAAATACGCCCTTAGATGTTTAATGTAAATTTTACTTTCGGCATGTTTATAATTTATATGAATACCGTGGGCATAAGACACATTTTAAAAAACGTAGAAAATCAAGAATTGTCTAACATAGAATTATTACCTTGAGTATCCCACAATTATTAATGGAATGTTATTACAAACTCTGGTTATTATTTGATTTATCTTTAATACAGTATAGTTTATACCTACATAATGATTTTTTTACAAATGTTTTTCCAAACCCTCTTAATTTTATTAGTTTATTTATTAAAATAACAGCAAAATGAACACTAAAATTAAAATGAACAAATCAAAAAGAGGTAAGAACGTTAAATTAACTATGATAGCAACCATAAACTAACAATTTTAAAGCATCTTCAAAAACAATGAAACATTTTCTTTTAATATCATGTAGTAAATATCATGTAGTAGCATTTACCAATAAATGATGTAATATAAATATAAATTAATTGTATAGGAATAGTTTAACTTACATCTACTTTAAATGTCGCCAATTGTGCAAAATAATTTAGATACTAAGGTGTATTGAGAAAACAATGAGCAAGACAGTTTTTTTAAAGAGGCCTGTATTGATTCTTAGACAACTATTTTTTGCTGGCAATTTAAAAATCTCATGGCCTTTTTAGGAAACTTAAAATCTCTCAGCTCCAAGGTGAGAGCATATTTTAAAGCAACCTAAAATATGCTTTAAAGTGGGCAAATCAAAACTATATTTCCCTGTATCTAATAAAGATAGAGATTGTTTTATTTAAGAGGAAAACGATTCAAAATTAGGAAAACATTTTTTACTTTGGTGTTCAGATCAAGACTCCAACATATTTGTCCAACAGGTTAAAATATTCTCCCAACATATTTGTGTTGTCGTTTCTAAAGCCATGTGGAACTTAGGCCTATCGTGTAAATCAACAGATTCTTGTTAACAACGAGTACTGTGTGATTCTTTATAGATCCTAAGTCATGAGTCATAATAAGTGCTCCACTGTTATATTGAACAGGTCTTCCAATAACTCCATCGAGACTATCCAACAGGAATTTTTTTGTGGATAATCTTTAGGTTTTCTCTCAGCCCAACGTACTCGGTAAACATTTTGTTCTTTCAAATAATCGTTTATGGCTACAGTACATCAGTCTATGAGTCCCAGAACATACCTTATGAAGTAGCAGACTGTGGTGCCCGAATCGTCTACGACCCAGTACTTAGATTCTTAGACATAAACAATTATACTGAAAAATGAAATGTTTGTATGTTTCCAATAAATTTTAGACGCAGCGCAAGATGAACATGGAGAACTGACGGATTAGCCTTTGTGCTCTATTAGCTGTAAAGATCCCAAGCAGTGATATTTATAATTTTAAACCAGATGGTTTTAGAATAGCATGTTAGGGTTTGTAGGACGGTCGTGTTATAAATGACATCCCTATTTTAATATGGTTCATATAACCGCACTAAAACCGTTAATGAATTTCTAGTGCAAGGAACGGTGGTGTGTGTGTGTGTGTGTGTGTGTGTGTGTGTGTGTGTGTGTGTGTGTGTGTGTGTGTGTGTGTGTGTGTGTGTGTGTGTGTGTGTGTGTGTGCGTGCGTGCGTGCGTGCGTGCGTGCGTGCGTGCATGCGTGCGTGCGTGTGTGCGTGTTTGTGTGTGTGGGAGCCCAAATTAGGAAAAAAATAAAATTGTCAATTGAAACATTATAACACTGATATAAAGTATTGAGAGACATACCATTTGACCACGTTTGACCACCGCAAACCACATTTGATTGCGTTGATCACACCCTTTTGTTGAACAAGCTCTACTTCTATAAATTTTCATCGAAAGCAGTTGAATGGATTAGGTCTTATCTAGAAAATAGGTACCAGCGCACGGTAATAGTAAAAAATAACACCAAAACAAAGTCTGAATGGAAAAAAATACAGGTGGGGGTGCCTCAAGGATCTATTCTGGGCCCCTTATTATTTATTTTGTACATAAATGACTTACCAATTAATATTTCTCATAGCTTAATATTGTACGCCGATGACACTACGGCAATTATAAAAGCGAATAGCAATAGTGAACTAGAAATGTATATTGATCAATCTTTAATAGAACTTACACATTGGTTTGAAGCAAATGGTCTGAAATTGAATTGCAGTAAAACACAAATATTACAATTTAGCACTCCACAAAATATTTTAAAAATTGACAGAGATATTAATTTTCAAGGGCAGTGCTTGAATTTGGCAAAAAGTGTTAAGTTTTTGGGAGTAGATTTGGATGCTAATTTTAAATGGAATACTGCAATAGAAAATATTTCAAAAAGGCTTAATTCGTCTTGTTTCCAGATGAGGGTCCTCAAAGATGTAGTCGATTTGAAAACGAAGATGATGGTTTACTATGCCTATTTTTTCCCTATAGTTTCTTATGGAATCGAGTTTTGGGGTTGTACTTGTCAATCTGAAATTATATTTAAAATACAAAAGAGGCTCTTAAGGATCATGACAAACTCGTCTTGGAGAGCACCTTGCAAGGAAATTTTCAAGGACTTAAATATTTTGACAATACCTAGTTTATATATTTACAAAGTCCTTATGTTAGTGCACACCAATTTTGACCTAATATCAGACCAGCAGTTTCATCACAAATACAACACTCGATTCAAAAATGATCTTCAATATCCTATCCACAGATTGTCGTTAACTGAAAGATCACCATTATATATGGGGAAAAGAGCATTTAATAAGTTGCCTTCAAACATAAAATGCCTTGTAAGAGACAAGTCCTTCAAATGTGTAGTTTCCAATTTCCTGTTGGAAAAAAATTGCTATAGGTTAGATGAATTTTTTTAAGCTAATTTGTATTACTAAGGATAAAAAACCTATTTTTATTGTATTTTGTTGAGAGCTTTTTGTGATGGTGTGTGATAGTTAAGAAAATTTTATTATTTATATCATAGCATAAGAATTATTTAATGTATGACAAAAAGTACATATTTCATATGAACTATACTCTTGTAAATATACTGACAATGTCACCTGTTTTTTTAGCAATGCTATAATGTAAACGTTATTTATGTGACAATAAAGAATGATTATGATTATGATTATGATTATACCTGAGAGATTAGGGTGAAACGGATAAAACATAATCCTAGATGCTGATGATAGGTAGCACCCAATCTAAAACAACTAACTTTAAAATTCACTATCATTCATCGTACCTTTCACAGGATTGTAAAAACAGAATTAAGAGCAAAACTGTTGTGTTTATCAATTCAGAATGGAAAGTAAGAATCATGATAATCAACAAATGTATAATGCCAAAATCTGTTGTAAAACGTTTAGCTGTAAAAGACCAGTCTCCAAAACCGTTTCAGCATATAATCTCATCTGATTATGCTCTCCTTTTTTAACCCGAAGCCCACAATCCAGTCTAGTTTGAATGGAGGATCCTTTTATGCTGGAGGGCATGTGCGGGTTTTCTCAGATAATGATGGGGCCCAGTAGAGGCACACGCTCTTCGCTCTTTCTGGGCCTCGGGCCCTCTATGTGAGACCGATCTGTAATATCAGAGACTCCAGCTCCAGAACTGTAATTCATGACTCTAATACACACTGGTCCACTTTCATGTTGATTTGAGGACTTTTAACTCACACACGCACTACAACGTTACTCTCTCTTCCAATCACTGCCAGACTGTTTGCAATAGCCGTAATCACGCGAAGATCCGTTGTGCCCTCAAAACACTGACTGTGGTCCAATGTTAAACACGGCTCTGTTTGACGGCTACACCTTTGTTTGCTCAAGATTCTTGCTAATACTGGCGTATTTGCCATTTTATTAAATCCAACGTCTTAAAACCATAACCTTCACTTTTATAAAAGTTGTGCTGAAATACACTATAATCCGAAAAGTTTAAAGCATCCGTAGATTTTGTTAAGTCAACTTGAATACGGGCCATGCTTAACGGTACTACCATTTGTAAACTACCAAATGTGGTTTAGAACATTCCAAACACACTAGCTGGCCAAAATGAAATACTCAAACACTCTAGCTGACCAAAATGAAATACCCAAACACTCCAGCTGGCCAACATGAAATACCCAAACACTCTAGCTGGCCAAAATGAAATACCAAAATTCTCTCGCTGGCCAACATAAAATACCCAAACACTCTAACTGGCCAACATGAAATACCCATACACTCTAGCTGGCCAACATGAAATACCTAAACACTCTAGCTGGCCAACATGAAATACCAAAACACTCTAGCTGGCAAAAATGAAATACCCAAACACTCTAGTTGGCCAACATGAAATACCTAAACACTCTAGCTGGCCAACATGAAATACCAAAACACTCTAGCTGGCCAACATGAAATACCAAAACACTCTAGTTGGCCAACATAATATACCCAAACACTCTAACTGGCCAACATGAAATACCCATACACTCTAGCTGGCCAACATGAAATACCCAAACACTCTAGCTGGCCAACATGAAATACCAAAACACTCTAGCTGGCCAACATGAAATACCCAAACACTCTAGCTGGCCAACATGAAATACCCAAACACTCTAGCTGGCCAACATGAAATACCCAAACACTCTAACTGGCCAACATGAAATACCCAAACACTCTAGTTGGCCAACATGAAATACCCAAACACTCCAGCTGGCCAAAATGAAATACCAAAACACCCTCGCTGGCCAACATGAAATACCCAAACACTCTAGCTGGCCAACATGAAATTCCCAAACTCTCTAGTTGGCCAACATGAAATACCTAAACACTAGCTGGCCAAAATGAAATACCCAAACACTCTAGCTGGCCAACATGAAATATCCAAACACTCTAGTTGGTCAACATGAAATACTCAAACACTCTAGCTGGCCAACATGAAATACCCAAACACACTAGCTGGCCAACATGAAATATCCAAACACACTAGCTGGCCAACATGAAATATCCTAACACTCTAGCTGGCCAACATGAAATGCCCAAACAATCTTGCTGGCCAGCATGAAATATCCAAACAAAATTTAAAAAAAATTCCTTTATTGTAACATTAATGTATATTAGTGATATATTGTTTAAGATAATTGGAATAAGTAGGCCTACATAATTAACAGCGGGACAGTAAAACTGCTTTGACCTTAGACTTGAATGTCTCCCAGCAACACATTCGTGTAATCGAACCGGGTAGAAAGTAATACATTTTGTGGCCAATGCAAGTTAGATTTTTTCAAACGGGCAGTTTTGTGACGTAATTACAATTTCTTATAAAAAAATTAAATTGACCGATTTTTTTTGTTCCTAACGAAACTGTTCCCACTATGTAAGAGATGAAGCAATGCAGCACGGTCAAATAGGAAGTAAATGTTAATTGAAATTATTGTCGTTCTTTGGTTATTAAACTATTTTGCTATTACATTTTATAGTCATCGCCTATGTATTTTCCTAACTAAAACTTCTTTGTCATGGCTAAAACAAAACGTTATGTTTTTTTTATTATAGTGTTGGTTTAATCTTAGTTTGTAAAGCACGACAAAGCAGTTTTAATTAGGAAAATATATAGGTTGATCAATTAAATAGAATTTAAAAATAATTGATAACTAAATAAAGAGATGTCCTTTAAATATTACGATTGCATTATCGTCATTAGCTTTAAATGGCGACATTTAATAATGTATCACGTGACCATGTTCCTATCTAACATTTTGATGATGACTCCTAGATCGTGGACAACAAGTCATTCTCAATAGCATTAAAACACTAATTGTAGTGTGGGTTAGTATTGATTTAATGGATATTCAAAAAGCAATTATTTTATAAACAGAGGAAACAAAATGGGGGTAACTAATTTAAAATTCACCCTGTATGATGTATGGATATAGATGGTAGTTGTATCAAATAGTTAAATTTTTAACTTTATTTAACAGAATTGAAACAGAATCTATTACACAATATTTCTATTGCAGTGAAGCATACCATGTCCGTAGTATGTCTTCAGACAGATGAAGTTCAGGTAGCTCTGTCATTCAATTGGTAATAATTCAATTTTGCATTACTAAATGACCATTCAAGGTTGATGGATGTGAATAGATCAAGCAGTCTACAGCTCCGTCACGATTAGGTAATTTACTAATGACGCTGAAGCAGTGAATGTTTTATCAGCTGCTGCCGTCGATGTCAGTCTGGATACGCTATCAGAGTTCTCTGAACACACACTTAATTGACACCCCATCAGTTAAACTTCTTCGCTTCCACTTCACTTCACCCACTTCAGTCTTGCACGCCAATCTCAGATACTGACAACATCGCTGTTTTTATTTTTGCCTTGTATTGCTACCTTCTCTTGCCAATCACTATACAATTCATAGTTCTTCAGCTTAGTGCCAGTTTGTTTTTTAAGAATGACCTTTAGAGGTTAATTAATGTATGTTTATAAGGGCATCAATCAGGAAAGTAATTACTATTTACAAGAGAAAAAATGCTGTACAAAATGCTAGAACGATTGTGATTACTTAAGATGCATGGTTTGGTGAACAACGTACATTTTCCCTACAATTGTTGAGAAAATAAATTTTAATATTTACTCTTTTTTATTTAATACAATTTCGAACGCCTGCTATAACAGGTTGAACGTTATGAGGTGTTTCAATTAGCAGTTCTTGAACTAATTAGTTTTGTTAATTATTTAGCAAAAATAATTTCTTGTGATAGCAGATGTCATAATGAATATTATTGACTTAGGATTCAACTGATGGTACGTCTTTTACTGTGGGCCAAACCTCCACGTCCTTTGCATTCTAAAATCGAAAATTTCTGATTACATATCTCAAAGTGTAAAAAACTAAGTTTCTCCTATTTTTTGTTCCATTAATTTCCATTCATATCATATGTAAAAGTTATGAAACTCCTTCGTTAATTTGTGCTTTCTTAATTATTATGTTTGTCATAATAGAATGGCAAACATTATCCAGGCATTCAATATTTCGCTTAGTTCAAATGTGGGTCAGAAAATTCAAGTTGAAAGTTCTTAGCATTCCTTGCATAAGTCTAACCTTGCATTCTAAATATTAAGGTTAGGGCAAAATGTATAGCTTAAAAACTACATTCACATTTTTAAGTTTCTGCTAATTTGCATGTTTGAACACGATCAACTTAATTTATATTTAGATTATTTTCATCTCCAAACGTCACAAAAGCAAATAATAAAATGTCTTTTAAAGAAAATCTTATTAAAACGACTAGACTTATTACTATCCACAAAATTATTTTTTGCTATATATCATTTTTATGGATAATTTTAGAATAAAAATTAAGAATTAAATTTTGGAAAATGTGCTTATTATATTTTAAACTTTCTATCCTGTAAAAGATTTAAATTAAAATCGTCTGTTATGTAAATATACCTATTTCAAGTTTAAGTCTCCAAGTTATAAACAATGAAAATATTGAAAAATTATGATTGGGAAAAGTTTATCAAACAATTGACTGAACAATTCTGGCAAGAAAGTCATTATGGCCGCCGACGCGATTAGAGAGTCAGTTAAAAGTTTGTCGAGATGGCAACTCCTTGAGCACAATTACGGTAGTCTTATGCAAAATAGGGAGAGAATGGGAGGGTGTTGGGCCTGACTCTTTCATCGCTGACATCAGGTGTTTTCTTCGGAAATATATAATGGTCTTCCATATTATTTCAAATAAAAAATAATAAATTCTAAAAGCCCTCGCAGTTTTTAGTAAAACACACCGACAAGTAGTATCATCATTATACATAGTTTAGTTTGTAAAACATTGATAGCATCACTTTCCTCACTGTCCTATATGTGTGATTTATTTATGTTTAGGTGAGTTACATGATATTTTAATTTTATCAAGTTTTTTCAAAGTCCCTTATTTATAAAATAAACAATTCGGATCACTCGTATAAAATTATAATTTCTTAATAGCTGCCACTTTTAAATAAGTTAGTCAGTTAGGTTTACGTTACTTTTTTCGTACAGTTTTTTACTACTAGAAGTAAGACAATTTTCCAAGAACATTTATTTGCTAATCATTTTCCTCTACTGCCTGAAAATTACCATGACCTCATAAAATCGTCCAGTTACTGGAATAACAAAATAGTTTACAAATAAAATATCATAATTACTGCAATTTCTTAAAAGGCTTTACCTGTATTTAATACTACTTATAATTAGTGTTTTACTGAATTTATACAAAAACTACTCCCTTACTTAGAAAATATATATATATAAAGAGATAAGTTAACCTTAAACTATAATGCCTACTTTTAGTGCCTGAAATTATAACGGTAGGGTCCACCAACCCCGATAAATAATTTTTAAAAATATATAGTTTCAGTTTTTTTTTTATTTGAAACTATATGTTAATTGTTTGTGGTTTTTATATATACTTTCTATATACTTTGTAGAGAATGTATATAATGTGCCTCAGCTCAATATAATATAGTAATATAATATTGGAAAAAACACAGTTTTTTACCAATAAAAATATATTTCCGAACATTTGACAAAATATTTGATTAATAAAATTTTAATAATAAAACATATATATTTGGAATCAGGAATAAATGTACTATAAGATAGTTATAGTGAAAATTTGGAAATATACTCATATGTTCTTACTATACCTAACAAAAATGGTAAATAATACGTTAAAAATAGATTAAAAAGTTAATAATTAAAATAATTTTCCTTTGTGCTCTTGCTTGAATAATCCCAAAAGACTGTTTTCACAAAAATTACACCACGGTACAATAATAAATAAAGATGCAATAAAGCCTTGCTTCACAGCTATTTATCTATGGATTCCGATTGAAATAATAAGGAAAATGCCACACGTAAGTATAACAGTGGGGTGCGAAAGACCCCTCTATAACTTGTTATATTTATTATAAAATATCAGTTTATTTTAAAATAACTGAACCATTGCAAAATGTTAATAAAAGATTAAACTAAATTTACATGGGTGCTAAGTATGAATTCAAGAATTTGTAATCCAAACGATATTTATTAAAAATTAAGTGGGGTCCAATGGACCCCCGTGTTATACTTGAGGGTTAACATGGTCAAGTTCGACAAACCTTATTAAATGAACAGTCTATCAACAACTTTTCTAAAAGAGAAAGATTTTTTTACATCCTTGTTTCTCCTTTTGGTCCAAAATGCGGTCATCTTTGATAAAATTATATTACTATCACCTTTCCATTTGTAACTTACCTAACTTGGTACACTAAAAATAGCAATAGATATAATTACAAACTTAACACTTTTAGTTATATAACGTTCCTTCAAAGTATGTTTTGTCTTTTTTTGATAAGAAGTTAAAAGAGAAGTGTAGGACTTTTCTGAACATCTGTGTGTGTTTTTTAGTATTTAAACCAATTAATTAATTGTACCATAATATATTAATATTTGCACATAACAGTTTAAACTAGTTAATTCTGCATCAAAATCGTAAAAAAATACTAATTTATTATAATAATTTGTAAAATACATAATAATTATAAAAACACATGAATTAAAAAGTTGTCATGTTATTAGACAGTTAGAAATACGCGTGCTTTTTCAAAACAAATTACTGTAAGTAAATTGGAGGTTAAGAAGATATGGAATGTTACCGAACTTAAAATTAGAGATCATGGATTTATGTAAAAAAATTAAACTCTATGTCAATAATCAATGGCCCAAAACTTGTAAGTCTCGGTTCAGTCTGTGTGGGCGCCAAGTTTGTTGACATGTATTATCAGCTGATGGTTCAAGCTGTCACTGGGTTTGCTTCAAGATAACCTCTTCCCTCACATTAAAGACTTTAATAGTGTAAGCTATGACGGTCTGTTTAGCCTCAGTAGTTCACTGACTGGTTGTGGTCCATGTGGTTAGTCTCTACGACTTTGGCCAATATAGATCTCTTTGTCATCCAACCGAACCATTAATATGTTAGAATTGGGCGTAGTTACCGTATAACATAAATCAGGATCTGTGTTCAACAAACTAATATTTTATGGTTCAGATTACAAGTTAAGAGTCTGTAGAGTCTGTCGGCCATGTTGGCTTCAAAGAACAATGTTACAGTATTTGCGAATCCATATATTTTCATTATTAAATTTACCAAAAGTTCTGTATGAGGTTTTATTTTAAATGTTATCATATTGCGCGTTGGGTTTGTTTTTAATATTTTGAATACATACGCCTAGTACTGAAAAATAGGTGAAAATAAATACTTCAAACTAAATATTGTTTTTATTTCTTTCTTTAAAACTAATTCAGAATTCGCAAAGCAGTTCCAACACGCAATTTCATTCTTGATCAAATGCAATTTGTTTGGAAAAGTCCCTTTAAAAATAACGGTTTCGTTTGGATGTGTGTGATTGTATGTGCGATTCGAAAATAGTATTGTTCTTATGTTTTACAGCCTCTGCAGACTCTTAACCATTGATGTGGCAAAGAATACCTGAGGTATCGTTTTAAAGTGATTCCCCAGTGGCAAACGATACCTGAGGTATCGAATTTACAAGCCTATTTTTAGCGGCTAGTTTTTCATACAAATAACCATGAAATCCTATCATATTATATATCATTACACTCGGAATATTCTCAAGAGTAAAATACTGTAATGAGATAAAGATACTCTTAAAAATACATTTGCAAAAAATTATAAAAGACTAATTACAAAATCTGCACTCCATAAATATCCCCGCGTCCGAGCGTATACACAAAAGAACACACGTTTTTCCCTCCACTTTTTACCAGGTAATGTTTGTGTGAGAAAGATGAGAGCTACATCCCTGAATCAGAAATTTCCTAGGCAACACGACCAACTGTTTGTATTCATTCTAAAAATGTCGATTTCTTATTATTCGATTTTTATTTGAAGTGATGTTTTCTTGTTTTCTATAATGGCAAACGATACCTGTAGGTATCGAATTGTTTTCGACCTGTTGCTAAGTAACTGTATGGTTTATATGATCGATTTTTATACCATTCGACGCGTTATGAAATTGTCAAAAAAGAATACATATTTTGGGAGGCTATTTATAGCTTGACCTTGTTTATTGTACCTGTCGAACGGGACGTATGATTCACTCGGCGCGCCAGGTAAATTCAAATAATTGTATATATAGTTATAGATAAGTGTTTTATTTTTTGAATTATGTTTAGTTATATGTTATTTCATGTTTATGTAATCAGATACTTTGATTTGAGATCCTGGAGACATGATTGTGCTAGTTTATTTGCAAAAACATTTTTCTCAAATTTCACAATTTCAACTATTTGTAAAAAAAACAAAAAACTAATGTCCAATAAAACAAAAAAATATATTTTTTGAAAGGATATTTTATATTGTACTCATTAAAATAGGTTTTATGAAATAAATGTAAGTTTACTTATTTTTCTGCGTATTTATTTGTATATACCTATAATTTCATAAATTTACACTTTTTCAAATATGTATAAAAATAAAACAAAATACAAAAATTTTGAAACAAAATTTTACTATATCTTGAAGAGAACCTTTTTTCATACATTTTTTATATTTTGATTATTCCAGTAAAAATTGTAGTATATTTTATAATTATGGTTACTTTTCAATTTTATAACTCAAAATGTACAAACTTTTATATTTTACTGGTAATAAACATTTTTGATGTGAATATATAACATTGTAAAGATAACAAACATATTATGTAGTTATTTCTGAACAAAACAATATAAAACATGATACATTTTAGTGCAAAACAGTATTTTTTACAGAATTTTGAAGTATAAGGCTCAAAACAACAAAAACTGGCCTGCCACTATAGAGATTTTAAGCTGCCATGTATAGGGTTAAACTAACGTCGATTTGTTACCGTTGTGATATACTTGTAATAGGATCTAGAGGACATTTCCTGTCGAGTGTTTAAGCTCATGGCTGCTTCTTTACCTTAACTTCACGACTATTTCGAAGTAACTCTGCATTAATTTTAATACCTACCTGTTATGGAACTGATGTTTGCTACATGGAACTAAATTATGGTCTTTTCTACTATACGACTGCAAATCTCGAAAAATATTCTAAACACACATAATGATATTAAAGTAGTTTTTCTGACCTGACTTAATTAAATGATCTATAAAATAAAAGGTTTTAGTTGTTTTCCTCAAAATACAGAAGAGTACTTTTCAAGAAAAAAACACTTATACAAACTTGTTGAATGTGAGGTTAGGTCAGGTTAGAAACCTAGTCACTCAACTTCTATAAAAAATTGTTCGAGCTTTGTGCTATAATAGAAAAGTTCCCTAAAATATATTATATGTCTTGTATACCATACATAAGCAGTCAACGCATAATATAAAATATGTTATAAATTAAATGTAGCAATACAATCTGGTTGCTGCGTACGTTGAATGGAAGGGTTCCACTTAAGTGTTGATTGGTTGGTTCCTGTTGTGCTGTAAAATGAGCTGTGTTTTGTGTTGATTGTTTGGTTTACTTATGTGTTGTAAGATGAGCTGGGTTTTGTGTTGATTGTTTGGTTTACTTATGTGTTGTAAGATGAGCTGTGTTTTGTGTTGATTGTTTGGTTTACTTATGTGTTGTAAGATGAGCTGGGTTTTGTGTTGATTGGTTGGTTTACTTATGTGTTGTAAGATGAGCTGGGTTTTGTGTTGATTGGTTGGTTTACTAATGTGTTGTAAGATGAGCTGGGTTTTGTGTTGATTGGTTGGTTTACTAATGTGTTGTAAAATGAGCTGGGTTTTATGTTGATTGGTTGGTTTACTAATGTGTTGTAAAATGAGCTGTGTTTTGTGTTGATTGGTTGGTTTACTTATGTGTTGTAAGATGAGTTGGGTTTTGTGTTGATTGTTTGGTTTACTTATGTGTTGTAAGATGAGCTGTGTTTTGTGTTGATTGTTTGGTTTACTTATGTGTTGTAAGATGAGCTGGGTTTTGTGTTGATTGGTTGGATTCCTTAAGTATGGTAAGATGAGCTGGTCTTTGTTGTTAAACGTAAGTTAAGTGAGTGTGTTGTCATATCATATTACAACCAAAAAAGTTTTCCTTTCTACTCCTTCACATTCAGTGTTCTTCGTGGAAGAACACTGGAATGTAATCTAATAGGCTACTACTACTGTATTTTACAGTAAGAAGGCTTACCGCTACTAAAGAAATTGGGCTTAACATTTTTACAGTAAGAGGTTATAAAACTAAAAAACAGGGACTGCCGGCGTGCGAGCACGTCCCCGCAGGCTGGGACACGACTGGCTCCTGTCGCCATTTTACACGTAGAGCGTGACAGCGGGATATCCTTGTAGGCCTTATCGCACACGCAATCCTGCCACTGGTAATTTACTTTCTTCATGAAGCTCCTTTCACCCCTTCCCCACGTCAGCTGCTTGAAATGCTAGTATTTGTGGCGTAAAACACTTTTTGTGTGTTGAACAAATATGTATATACTACGCACACAGAATCTGCAACACCTTATAAACCTTATTAAAATTAGTTTTTGAAGAGGCTAGCACTGCTAAAAGGGGATGAAAGTATCAAAATACATCGTGAAATATCTGTCTGGAAAGTGTTTTTTTTTCTTAGTGCCTTAGGAATTAACGGACCTTTTCTTCTGTGGTTCCGTAGCTACCTGAAGGACCGTACTCTACGGGTTAAATATGGTACAGCTCTTTCACGATCTATGCCTGCGGTTTCTGGGGTGCCACAGGGTTCCCACCTTGGTCCTTTCCTTTTAAGTTTATTTATGAATGACATCAAGGGTTGCATAAAGGGTAATTTCATACTATTTGCTGATAATGTGAAAGACTTTAGGAAGATATCTTCAGAGCGTTGTATGTTGGATCTACAGAACGAATTTCGATGTATTGAGCAATGGTGTCTTGATAATGAAATTGAGCTTAACCTATCTAAATGTACAGCTATTACTTTTGCAAGAAAAAAGAAGTATTGAATTGTGATTACACAGTCCACGGAGTTTCTCTCAATAGAATGAACAGTGTGAAGGACCTTGGAGTAATTCCTACGTCCAACCCAGATTCTGGTGTACATATACAGGAGATTTGTGGTAAAGCTGCGAATATGCTGGGCCTCATTTATCGTACAAATCGACTACGTCTCTCCGTCACATCTATCAGAATCCCTGTCTTGCTCTGGTGCGACTGGTACTAGCATAGTCGTGGCTTGGTCACCCTACCAGATTGGACATTTTGTTGAGCTTGATGGCATTTAGAACAGTGTGTGATTGAATGGACATACTCGTACAACTGATCTACATAACAAAAACTGCAAGATGACTAACATTAATAAACTACAATATCACTTTGTAAGTTGTTACAACGTATAAATAATTATGTCAGTGTTGTAATAGATATTGATTTGTTTGAATTTGACACCATTTAAACTTAAAAATGGTGCCGTTGGAAGCATGGAAATACATATCAGAAATAATTAAAAATATTATCAAATGTTGATATATTTAATTGAACAGTTCATAGTTCTGGGCGTGTGGTTCGAGCATGCGTATCAATGGATTTCCCTCTCCAACGACAGTTGTACATTCATCTTAGAAAAATAAACATCTGAGACACGGTACCTAGAATATACTTCCACGTGATTGGTTGATTTAGTTACCAGTATTTAATAGAATAATCAAACCAACTGATTTCGCCCATATGACGTCACAGTCAACTGCACGCCCTTGTCGTGATTCCAACCGTATTTTCTAATTACAGTGTTCTCGAATAGAGAAAAATCAGCGGGTTTTGTTTTCTTCTAAAAATATGTTTTCATTATTCAATTATTGTTTATATATTCTCGTAGCACGTAACCAAATAAGATACTGTAAAATCAAAATATAATAGAAAAAGCATTATTATTCAAATTATAGCTATTACTATCTCAATCTTTATTCGATTTTTTTATCTTTAACTTCAATAACACAAGCACCATCGAGCATATATACAAACATAACAGCCAACCTAAATAAGATTTTTAACAGACTGTACACAATAGACGTAAGAGAAGTATGGTGAGGGATATTCACTGTCTCGCTTGCACTATCTCTCCTACACGCCTAGAACCATGGCCCGGTCTGTAGAATAATACTGTACATGATATCAACAAAAAAATATAACAATACTAAATAAAAATCTATATAAAATAAAAGTTCCTTCTAAAAAAATACCAGTGACAGTCATGAAAATGTGCAAAATATTCTTAATTTTAATCGCAGTAATAATAATTACACTCATGATTATTATCGCGATTAGCAAAGTTAGTATGTGTGAAAATATAAATATGGTATTGCTATAATTTAAACAAAAATTACAACCTACATTTGGGTTAAATAAAAACATGTTTTAGTTCAGTGTCAAAAAACATTTGTCAGAAAAATACACTGCCAGAAAAACTTTATGGTAAGAAAAGTACACTTGATTATCTTCTATACTTTTTTTATTGAAATTGTAAATACAGTATGTATTTACATTCATTTAGTTGCTATCTAATAAAAGTGAGGTTTTATTTATTTCAACAGGTCAAACCATCCTAAAATACTACGACAGTCGGAGAGTGTATATAATTTGCTGAACAAAGAACAAGATAATCCTGCATTTTTATCAGATTTGGTTTTTTCTCTCTCTTTTTAAACGATTAACCAAGGATGATGCAACTGATAAGAACAAAGCGGGCTAGGGTGGTTCTGACAGCTGATGGCGCGGGTTGGTCTGTCAGTTCTGCCTGATGTCTGTTGTCTGATAGTAGCTCCCCTCGCTGACTTCTTAGATCAACTCAATTTCAACTTTTTACATTTCACAAAACATCCTTCAAAAAGAAACACTGGCCCTTAAATATCACCGAGAGGGTTGTGAGTGGTCTTTACAAAACTTTAAATTATGTTTTGTCAAGGAAAAGTACTGTTATTTTTTAACATGCTCTCGGAAGGGAAAACTTTATCGAGTGGTTCCTGACAAAAGTTTAACTTAAGGGATAATTTGTCTTATTTCCAAATTCAACTGAAAAGTACTATTTCTCATGGTAAGTTTTCTGAACGTGTTCATTATTAGTAAAGATAAGCGTAACACCCAATGAACCAAATATAAGAGTAAATTAAATTTGTATATTTAATAAATATAACACTAAGTTATGCTAAATAAATGTAACATTAGAAAATGTATCACACACTTTATAGATAGTACAACGTCAAAGTGAACGTCACACAACACACATTTATTCCAATATAACAACAAAATACACAATTTTATGTTGATCGTTTACCTTCCTCAGACCAGAGGGATTTTCTTTATATTTAACTAACAGCCATCCACAAAGAACTTCTTTTGGCCTACTTTAACAAGATAGATCCTACAAGATGAAAGGTTTTGCAAACAAGAACTTATACTTCAGTATGTTTTTCACAACACAAACATGATACAAGACCATATTTTAGGTCATATAATTGTTGTAAATACTCAATTCTTTTCTTATTAGTGAAGTTTTTCACTAAATTATACCTAAACAAACGTTTTTCTTTGATTTAGGCCTACTTAAGTCAAACGCCCAAAAACCCGTTTTTGGGTTCAGAAAATGTAAAACTTGACCGATTGGTTCACAGTAGCCAACTGTCAATAGTGACAGAAAATGCCAATTTGTTCATTATTATTCTTGTCCGATCGCGATGGCCAGACGGACAATCACTCAGGACATGACGTCAGAGGGCGCAGAGGGAAGGCGCGTCCGTATAAATAGCATCCGTTATGCGCGCCATAGTGACTGGCGGCTGCCGTGAAGATAGGAGATAAAGCGGGGCAAAAACAGCTGTTGATGATGATGTCTCGCTTTCCTCCCCCACCCACCCAACCACCCTCGCATCCACCCCTGCTGGGAGATTAGCCTAAGCCAGTAATGGAGCAGGAACAGAAGGTCGGCGATCAGACTCTATTCAAACAAAGGAGATTGAAACACAACACTAGAACTTCTTGATCCCTTGGAGAGATTTAATGACTTCACTCTTGAGGTGCAGTTGAAAGTGATAATATCACATAGTGAACAATAGTGTCATTTTAAACTTCCAAATCAAGAAGAAAAGATAGATCGGCTGTACTGTAGTTAATGAAATCTACGATCCATTACATACCATAAACTCTCCTATTATTTTTAGAAGGTGCCCTAATTCCTGATATAACTTGGAAATGAAAATCATTAAAATTACTAAGGATTAGTCACAAGGCTGCAAGATGAAAACTTATCTTCAATTATGCGATTGCTGGTACGAGTAGTGATGTAGTGCTGTAGTTCAGATGGATGCAAGGTGTTGGATGATAGAAAACATTGACTTTCTATCTCCGTATTCTCACGTTAAAAGACAGTCGCTTGATGATAGTCATCTTCACTATCACGAAACTCATGGATATGACTGGAGTGATCAGATTGAGAGATAGGCACTGTTTGGTCCTCACCTGAGTGACAACTGACACTATAGATCAGATACAAAACACGCCATTTCTATGTCATTTCACTGTCCTCTTTAGTGCGATATCAAAAATAGTTTTTTGAGGTTTTTGGTACTTTTTAGTGAATAACAAGGCCGCTCGATAAAATCTATCACATTCGCTTTCTTCACAAGGCGCAACGGTGTCTCATTAATGATGATGATTTTGTTCGTCTAAATATTCATACGGCGAATTGTTTTTAAAGTGATATTGAGAAGCTGAATGGCACGGATTGCTTCAAGCATGCCAAGATAATTCACCTCTGTAAGTCAGACACATGTACAGCACAGTTCACAGGTGATGTAAATAGGCTCTGTTTTAGTCTCTGGAATGCACGAAGAGTTGAGTAAATCTGGTACCTGAAGGCAATTCGTTTTTAAGATCATATCACTTGTGACCTCTCAGCACGGTCTTATCATTTTCCTTCAGGGCAGCATACATCATCATAATGAGCACGATGAAGAACTGTTGGTTGGCTGAAAAATGAACGTGGGTTTTAGCTACATTGGTGGGGTCTCAGCATCTTAATTGTACAAAATGCAATCGGTCCACTTAACATTACTATAGACCTCCAATAAATGCTTTCAGTCCTCTAATGTGATTACGGTATCTTGTCATGATATAAATCACAATCCTAAATCATCATCATTTTTATTTTTGTCTTATGAGAACTAATATTCCTCCAAACCAAACCGTCCAGTTTAGCCTCCTTTATTTGTTTCATGAAGGAGGCCAATACCCCTTTTTTAATTCCATCTATCAACTGTAAATTCTGTCTTTATTCCATCTTCTTCCTTATATAACTTAATAAGGCTAAATGTTCAGCATAAATTCACTCAAACTGTACGAAAATTAGCAATAAGCTGCAAAGAAGCAAGGTAACATACATAAAATTCACTTATGTTCGTACAAAATGTATTCAACATGTGTACCAACTTTCCACCACTAATGATGTATGCTGTAGTTTGGAGGCGTGTAACTGGAGGTTATTTGTTATGATGATTCGATAATTCTCATATTAACCAGACATATACCTAATAATTACAGTTTAAATGCAATTTGTGCATTAGTGCTCAAAGGTTCAGTGATGGAGTTCTCCTGACGGGAGAACTTCACTCTGAGTTTCGATATAAAAGTGAATTAAGTCATCAGATTACACTAAGTAGTTTGCCCTCTACTGCAATAGTCCCTTCAAATACTCACTGGCTTTTTATAAAGAACTATCATCATTTTGAAGCTATCTATTTTGAATGATCAATATATGTTACTATTCAGACTTCACTGGTCTTACACGTACATTCTGCGTATATGGTTTGCAATATTGTGTCAGTATCCAGACTTCACTGGTCTTACACGTACATTCTGCGTATATGGTTTGCAATATTGTGTCAGTATCCAGACTTCACTGGTCTTACACGTACATTCTGCGTGTATGGTTTGCAATATTGTGTCAGTATCCAGACTTCACTGGTCTTACACGTACATTCTGCGTATATGGTTTGCAATATTGTGTCAGTATCCAGACTTCACTGGTCTTACACGTACATTCTGCGTATATGGTTTGCAATATTGTGTCAGTATCCAGACTTCACTGGTCTTACACGTACATTCTGCGTGTATGGTTTGCAATATTTTGTCAGTAGCTTAAGTACAGTATTGTTAAAACAATGTACAAAAATGTTTTTGGCCATCCTAATACTATCACAATAATCACACAAATATAAATATATTTTTTTATCTAAATATATGCAAAGAAAATTTAATGAAGTGAACAATTTCCTTTTGTGAAAAACGATTTTCAAACTTATATTTAATTCAGCCTATATTATACTGTATCTTAAATTACAAATCGGAAACTGAACTGTAAAACATTGGAGTTTCATTATTACTGTATTATAATTAGAACATGATTCTCATACAAACACATACTTTTGACTCCCTTTATAATCCAAAGTTATTTTTCCAATATTCAAATGATTATAGTTATTCTCTAATTCTTAGTTGTTTTTATAAAAACTATAAGAACTACATTAATGTATGATAAAACTGTAAATAAAAAACTATAGATCCTACAAGATTATAGGTTTTGCAAACAAGTACTTATACTTCAGTATGTTTTTCACAACACAAATATGACACAAGACTATATTTTAGGTCATATAATTGTTGTAAATACTTAGTCTAATTATTTTCTTCTTAGTGAAGTTTTTCACTAAATTATACCTAAACATACGTTTTTCTTTGATTTAGGGCTACTTAAGTCAAACGCCCAAAAACCCGTCTTCTAAAAATAGAAGTGATTATTATTTTTGAAAAATTGATTTTATGAGATGAATTGTTAAGCTTCGTTATGAAACTATTGGAAATCATGTATGTACTTTAAATCTAACTAGTGTTTTTAAATTAGAACTACTGTCCCTACAGACACGTCCCTAGCAAGAAAGTATTTCGTGAATTTAGGGTGAAGGACAATGGAAGCTGCTGACAGTAGTAATAGATCTAATTAGTGAACAACAGTGTGTAAACTGTTGACCCCGCGTACACCCTGCGAGTTGCATGGGGCATGTAATTTTGTAACCTAAAAAAAGTACTGCCAAATATGTTCGACAATGAGAACAAACTGACGAAGAATTTCGAAAATATTAGAACATAAGGCTGAAATATCTTGTTAAAGCTCATCCACCACAACGTCCACTCGTGATGTTGGACCCAAATCAAGACTCTTGAGCAGCATGCACTTCGAAATATAGTCAGTTACCATTTTAAAGTATAGGATGGTAATTTATCTAAGCAAATGCAATTAACAAATATGAAAATGTAAACTATGAATATAAAATACCCAAGACTCACTGTAACAAACGGGATGGTTTCAAAATAAATAATTACTATAGATATACTGTAATGCACAATTCATAACATTACAATCCGTCAGCACGAAATACAATGTCCCACTTGCAGAACAAACCGGGCTCGAGGCGCCGGCCGATCACAGGTGGCGCTGTAATCGTCTGTTTAGCACACATTAGCCACGGTCCACGAGTAACAAACCTGTCAGCGCCTCAGAGTGCGCCGGCACTCTGTCGAACGACGGTACACTTGTACATAGCAAGAACATAAGAACGGATAAATATCTAGCTAAGTAACAAAATCTATTCTTAAATTTGTTATTCGTAAAAGAATTAGATAATATATACGATAGTTGGTGAACTGCAGGCTCTTAGTTATGCTGGAAAATCATACTTCTATAAACGCAGGTGTAGCGTGTGTTTCATACCTCTTTGGAGAAAACGTGGCCTATGTTCAGTGTAAGTTATTTGTATTGACTAAGGAGTGAGTCGAATACTGACAATTTCGACGATAACTTTAAACAGCTTGGCCTCACAGTACAGTTCTTGATGTACAAAGCATAGCACAAAGTTACTCATAAACTTTGTTTTTTTTTATATAAAAAAAAGTAGCCTAAGAGGGATTCTTACTATAATTATATTTTTCAAATGGATTAAGCTTTTAAATATATTTATTATCTGACGTGTGGAATGGAAAAGAAGTTGCATAGTTAACAAATACTAAATTACAGTGGCTTTGACTGCATATGAATTAAACTGTTTTATTATTCTCTATGTCTACTAGTTATTATTGAAATAAAATGTATACGTTAATATTTATGTTTTAGTTTAGGAATGTTTTTTTAAATGTATGCTGATTTATATTATCTAATTTACTTTTATCAGATGTATTTAATAGCTTCATATGAGATGGATCCGTTCAGTAGCTCGCGACCCTCCCACAATCCCTTTGTCTCTCCTGCTTCCTGGTGACAGCGTTGTTGCATTGTAATGAACGGCCACAGGTGGCGAACACTACTTGTCGTTTTTTAGTCCATTGTTGTGTCCTGCAGAATCGCTAATTTTACACTACTCGTGAATCCATTGTTCAAACTCTTTCTTCGCATGAATGATATTCGATGAGGTTTCGTTGAATTATTCCAACACGTGTTTTTCCTGTTTAAACATTCACTAAGACTGTTAAGTCTTGCTGTACAAGTTGTTTCTGTGACGTAGCGTGTTAGTTATATAGTATCAATCGTCACGTAAATAGATAGCATGGAGAATAGCGTTGTGAAGAATTGAGTTGTTTGATAAGCAGGTTGGAAGACTGAACAATCGTACATTTGCACGAGTTAGTTAGAAGGGTGGAAATTGGGGAAAAATGAAAGACTATCATGGGACGAATATCTGAGAGGTTAGTAGAAGAACTAGTGCGAAATGAATTTGGCGGTATAATAGGAAGAGTGACTGTCAAGAGACGAATTTCTGGACAGTGTACACAGGACGCAGAACGGTCAAGACAAGAATACGGGGATAGAATATGATGCTAATATGATAATACACAATTCTGTGAAATTCTAGGATGAAAATTATAAGAGAGGAATTTGTATATTAGTGCATTCAAGAAACAAATTCATTATTGTTCATTATTCATTTCTAAGACGCCGATCGTTGAGATATAGGCGAATATGAAGGGTCAATGAGTATGATGGGTGTAGATGAACGAGTATAGTCATTGTTACTATCTGAGTTCGACTTAGTTTAGAAAGGACTATTTATTAATAGCCCAATAGCTAGGGCAACTATAGGACCTACAGCTTTACGTGAAATCCTAACTATATAGTGTTAGTCTGATTATCAGCTAACTGACAAGTCTGACTCTCAGTTCTCTTTCCATACACAAAATCTGAACCTTGACTACCATCCAACATGGACACCCTAGATTTTTCTAGTAGTGTCTATTTCATCACAACCATTGAGCGATCATCGTGCCGATATTAATTAATAGAACCGATTATGGAATCTATCACTTACAAACTCCCAAACACTTTGTCCTCAAGTAGCTGGATTTCAGCACTGGGCCACCAGTGCAGACTTAGTGACATTGATTAGAGATAAGGTTTGTCAAGAAACGAATTTGTTGAAAGTTAGGTAAAATGACTTAAAAGAAACGTTATTCGATTAGCAGCCAACAGCCTAATTAAAAAATAGTAGCTGACAATAAAATATACGCTATAAATATTATCAGCCACCAATATATTTAAGATGAATAATACTGCCTTCTAAACTTATATACCTGTCGGCGAATAATGGTGCTTGTAAGGGTCTTATCTTATCTGAATGTAGATCTTTCAACAGGCGATGTTGGATAGACATCCTAAATTAGGTGTAGAAATAATACAATTTATACGACCTTAAACAATCCTATTAATATAATGTTTATTTTGTTATAGGCATAGATTAAAGTAAATTATTTGAGTTTGTCGCCATTTTCCTACAGTATATTTTATTAATTAATCAGTATCTTAATCTATCACTGATAGTTACTTTTCTCTATTCCAATTATTATGGTGACGGCAGTTCAAATACACGATTTATGTTTTTTTACTTATTTTTATAATTAAATTGGTACTCATTTTGTAGAATATTTTCCTGGTTTTTACATTTCAATTTTTCAGTAGTTTTAGTGTCACTCTTTTCGTCCTGAGCCGCCGGATGCAAGATGTGCCTGCCTCTGTTAGTCCTAGCTCTGCTTATTTTTATTGTCGTGTTTCATGAGTCGCCTGTATGTTGCAGGAGAATGCCGTGAGCCGGAGGATGCAAGATGTGCCTGCCTCTGTTAGTCCTGGCTCTGCTTATTGTTATTGTCGTGTTTCATGAGTCGCCTGTATGTTGCAGGAGAATGCCGTGAGCCGGAGGATGCAAGTTGTGCCTGCCTCTGTTAGTCCTGGCTCTGCTTGTTGTTATTGTCGTGTTTCATGAGTTGCCTGTATGTTGCAGGAGAATGCCGTGAGCCGGAGGATGCAAGATGTGCCTGCCTCTGTTAGTCCTGGCTCTGCTGTCTCCCGCTCTAGCGCTCGACACCTGTGAGTACCATTTCTCATCTCTATTTCTGTCCCACTTTGAATGAAAATAATCGCGTGGTTCTCTCACCACTGAAACGGCCACCCGTTTGTCAATATAACTAATGCGGGCCGTTTTCCCAGCCACTCCTTTTCACTTTATTGCGTAAACACTTGAAAATATAACAAACAATTATTTATATGTTTCATCCTAGATATTGTTCTAAATAAAAAAATCTAGTCCTGATTTTTATATGAGAATCTTTGTTATAGTATAAAGAAACTCAGTTTTATAATCCTTCACCGTATACCTTAGTCATGTTCAAACGTGCTGAGATGTTATAACAGTGTAAGTTAATAATTTGTTGTAATTTGATACGTGACAATTATTAACTGTATTTTACATACTAATAATTACTAAGCTTAAGTAAATCATTGTTTTTTAATCAAATATTTTTTCATTAAAATTGTTTGAACGAACTGGTAAACAAAAGTCAATGAAACGCTAACTTCGCCATCAGAAGCTAATGGAAAGTAAACAGAATTGAAGAGAAGCTCTACTGGTAGAGAAACGCGCAGATCACTGACTGGCTACACTTGAAGGGAATCATTCGCCGATACTTCCCCCATCTCACCTATATTCGAGAACACCGATCGAAGACACTTGAAATATATTTGGAACTAGATAACATAATTTTCCAGTTGTTTATATAAATTTGAATATGCCACTATAGGTGACCGGATGTATATCTGGCGATGTATTACTATTATCCTATATATTAAAACAATCTGGTCATTTAGTTCACTCACTTTCTGAACTTATTGCTTGACCGATTTTGATGAAAATTTTTTATTCAAAAGTTAATTTTGATTTCTAAGTCGTAACGAAGCTAGATTTTTTTAACTCCCGTAGGCTTTTGTCCTGCATGGCGTTAAAGTTACAATGTTATTCACATTGGGATTAATTTTAATTGACCAGCTGGTGGCATAAACAAATGTTAAATAGTCCAAATAATTTGTTAGGTTAAACATAGAGAGCAGCACAGTAAAATGTCAAGTTAAAAAATAAATGTAAAGTTACTTATAAAATAGGGAATACATGTCTGTCTGTTTGTAAGTTATCATCAGCCGTTAAATAAAAAGAAAATATTTTGAAATAGACTAAGTAATTATATTAGTTGTTTATAAGTATTTTTATACTACATATAGAGTTCAAATCAAGTGCAGTGAGTGAATTTCTGTAAATGAATATAAATCATATGAATTTTACTTAACCCTTTTAGTGCCGCACGACACGCTCCGTGTCGATGCGTTTCTGTTCTAAAAATGCCGTCGACACGGAGCGTGTCGATCCGTATTTAATTTATTATAGTACTATCTTACTGTATTAACTGGCTAGTAACAATGCAGACAGCTTCTAAAGGCTTTGAAGTACTTGTTTCGATCGATGTTTCGATGTAATCTTCGATATATCGATGTTTCATTTGTTTACAAAGTTGCGCTAATTTTTCGTTGTTTGTTTACATTGTGCCGAGCGGTGTTTGCGTGTGTTTTCAAATAAAAGTTTTAATCATTTTTATTGTAAAATGGATAGAAATAAAGTAAACTGTGATGATTAGTGTAAAAAAACAATTATAAATTCAATGCTTCAGTAAGGAGACCTGATTTTTCACTCTGAATATCTGAATTGAACAATTTTATTTTCTATATTATTCTTTATGATTACTATGGTTACAACATATTTTAAGTATAGAATAAGCTCCTAATATAGTAATTTACTTCTTATAACTTTGTTTTTTTATAATAATACAGAGAATAATTTTTTTCCATAACTTATATGTTTTCGCCGTAAATTATCGTATTGTAAAATATTTTTATTTTGCAAAATATTGGGGATCGTTTGCATGAAAGTAATATTTGTTATACTGGTTTTGTTCAGTTTTAGATGAACTATTAGACAGTATTACTGGAAAAAATTAAAAAAAATACTGAAATATACTTTTATGGACTCAAGGTCAAATTTTTATTTTTATTTTTATCTTTTTTACATGTTGTTTTAGTTTATAAATACTTGGAAGACAATATTTTAAAATAATTTACAATCAAAAGGTGCAATAATAATCATAAAACAAAATAAAACTTAATTCAAAGGTTTATGACCTAAAATAAATTTAATATGATTTTTGTTGTAAACCCTTACATTTTTGCTTAGAATTGCTTGGCACTTTTCAGCATAGAGGCCGTTCAAGGTCACGGCACTAAAAGGGTTAATACAGTTTAATTACTAATATTTGAAGTTAAAGGTTACATGCCCAGAACGAAGGCCGAGGTGTCACGAGCGCAGCAAGTGACGTGGTTGGAACGTGAAGTGTGCAGGGGTGTCCCCTAGTAATAATGATATTTTCAACGCCCTTCATTTTGAAGTTGTACGAGGTTTATCTTCACATTGTTAGACAATTAAATAAAAAACACAAAATATAACACTTATACTCAGGTTGTTTTTAGAATAGATTAACATAATACTTGCCAGTGGCATGTGATATTTTTATCCAATGCTTTTATTTATAATAGTGGTACACTAATTAGAATAAAAAAAACGTGAAAGCTATAACATATCAGTGGTATTTTAGTGATTTTATTCATATAAAATGAGTTGTAGGTCTAATACTTTCTCGAGTTAGTATTGCTATCTATAGTTGTTATATAGTTTTACATACAAGAAAGCTTTCATATTGACTCTTTTTATTGAATAAATAAATGTTCTTTATAAGATAACATTCCTATGGTAAAATTAAATTGCAATCTTTTAGAATTCTTTTTAACGTAATGAAAGAATCATCCAACCACAAGCAACCACAAATATCCAACCACAAGCAACCACAAACATCCAACCACAAGCAACCACAAACATCCAACCACAAGCAACCCCAAACATTCAACCACAAGCAACCAGTTCAAAACTGGTGAACGTTATTCCACACCACTCCTCCGCCATCTACTTATATGTAAACGTACGTTTATATTTAATCTGAACACCACATAAAGGCTGGTAGATGAAGGCTGATAGATGAAGGCTGGTAGATGAAGGCTGGTAGATGAAGGCTGGTAGATGAAAGCTGGTAGGTGAAGGCTGGCAGATGAAGGCTGGTAGATGAAGGCTGGTAGATGAAGGCTGGTAGGTGAAGGCTGGCAGATGAAGGCTGGTAGATGAAGGCTGGTAGATGAAGGCTGGTAGATGAAAGCTGGTAGGTGAAGGCTGGTAGATGAAGGCTGGTAGATGAAGGCTGGTAGATGAAGGCTCGTAGATGAAGGCTGGTAGATGAAGGCTGGTAGATGAAGGCTGGTAGGTGAAGGCTGGCAGATGAAGGCTGGTAGATGAAGGCTGTCTAGCAGCATGAAATTTTACTATTAATAAAATAACTTATTCAAAATAAACCTCTTAAATAATATTGACTAGGAAGATAATATTCCCAAGAAAACAGCTTGATAAGTGTTCTTATTTGCAAGTACAAGTGGCATCTCAAGTTTCTACCGTCCTTGTCCCTAAACGGCAAAGGCGTACGGAGCGGGAGGGAAGCCCCACCAGTGTTCGGACGTCGGTGTGGCGCACTTCACAGACCATGGGACCTGTCAAACCTACTTAGAGTGAAGGAGTCTCGAAATTGAAGTCCTATGTGTGATATTTTAAACATCTACATTGAAGAGTACCTACTGACCCACGAGTGGCTACACTGTCATTCAAAAAATGTTCAAGACTAATTAAATACCTTATTAAATTGCGTTTTTTAATCATTATTATAAAAACGGTTAAATAACTTCAAACTTAATCATTCCTCAAAGAAATAGGTTCAGTCACGAAAACACCACTATCAAGGCATTGATTATCTCACAAGCAAATGTTTCACTGCGTTCCTCAAAGAAAGAGGTTCAGACACGAAAACACCACTTCAAGGCATTGAGTATCTCAAAACCAAAGGTGGTACTGCGTTCCTCAAAGAAAGAGGTTCAGTCACGAAAACACCACTTCAAGGCATCGAGTATCTCACAACCACAGGTGGTACTGCGTTCCTCAAAGAAAGAGGTTCAGTCACGAAAACACCACTATCAAGGCATCGAGTGTCTCACAACCATAGGTGGTAATATGACGTTCAGAACGTACTGAATTACACTAGTAACTAGCAACTGCCCGTGCTCCACTACTGTATGATTGCTCATCTCTCCCCATGGTTCCCTCTAACCCGTTACATCGATATAAAAGCCCGACCTGCAGCATCACCTCATAACAATATTAGAATAACAATATTTCCCAATACTCGTGCTTATATGTTGAGTTTCTGATTTCTAATAAAGTTCTGGATTTAATAAGCAGACACGGAGGAATTAAGTCTTAAAGAAGTTTATTTCATGGAACCCCATGGACAGGTTATTGCTGTATTCTAATAAATTTTAAGATTTTATGATTTAAAACAGATTGTTCTATTAGATAACAAAGCACTATAAATCTACTTTAGGAGGGTTAAAAAGAATCACAGTGCCTTAACCACTTAAAAGGCTACTCTTTATAACAACGGTATTATTGCTCATCCACACCATAAAGAGATTCTGCGTGACAAACTTCAGCTTCACAGACTCTGTGAATTTCTAAATAAATTGATCAGACAGTGAAGAAGTGTGTCATAAAGGCAGGTTTTCACGCAGGTGTTGCCATGTCCTATCAGCAGAATATGGCTGTTTTGGAATGTTATGATTGACATCGATTTGTTCTCCTATATAACAAAGATTTATAGTCTAGAAAAATCACTAAGTGTATAATTTTAGAGAGCGCAAAGAAGGGTAATTGTGCCTGAACCAGTGGTTTCTCGCGATGTTCACATGTTCCTTGCTATCTGAAGATTGCTACAACTATCCAGATTATTCCGTTTTCCTGCAAAATTATCTTTGTTGTAATAGTTTTCTTATGTCGAGGATACTATATAAGTATACTTTTAGAGCGCGTAAAGTGCCATTATTCCATTTCAGAACTGCTGAGCATTTATACAAGTCCCTTCATATGGCTCACCTACAACATAATACCAATAATCGTACAGAATTTAATGTCCGCACTAAAACGGCTGCCATTTCAGAACTGCGGAGCATTTATCCAAGTCCCTTCATATGGCTCACCTACAATATAAGACCAATAATCCTACAGAATTTAATGTCCGCACTAAAACGGCTGCCATTTCAGAACTATGACGAATTTATCCAAGTCCCTTCATATGGCTCACCTACAACATAAGATCAATAATCCTACAGAATTTAATGTCCGCACTAAAACGGCTGCCATTTCAGAACTGCGGAGCATTTATCCAAGTCCCTTCATATGGCTCACCTACAATATAAGACCAATAATCCTACAGAATTTAATTTCCGCACTAAAACGGCTGCCATTTCAGAACTATGACGAATTTATCCAAGTCCCTTCATATGGCTCACCTACAATATAAGACCAATAATCCTACAGAATTTAATGTCCGCACTAAAACGGCTGCCATTTCAGAACTATGACGAATTTATCCTAGTCCCTTGATATGGCTCACCTACAACATAAGACCAATAATCCTACAGAATTTAATGTTCGGACTAAAACGGCTGCCATTTCAGAACTATATTGATTTAGAAGCCTGCTACCTGAATCTGCAAAACTACGACTCATGCAGTATCTTGTATTATCAGTATTTTATTATTGCTATCCTGCATACGGTAATAGTATTTCCAAAGAGGATACAGAAAGGATTCAAAAAATCCAAAACTCTGCCGTACGCTTTATTTTTAACTTAAGGCGGTACGACCACGTTAGTCTTTTCAGGCAGTCTGTAAACCTCCTTCCCATGAAGGCCGTATGCAGGATGCTGACCTGCTGCATGACTCACAATGTTTTAAAGCTCAATGAGCCCCAGTATCTAAGCGAGAGACTCTCATTCCGGGATGAGGTCTCAAAGCGCAGCACACGTAACGGAGGAAAACTTCATTTTCCAAAGGTTAGGCTTGAAGCTGGGAGGAAAAGCTATACTTATTTCGGCCCGACATTGTACAATGACCTCCCCGATAACTTCAAGCCTTACTCACATGAAACATTTAAGGTAAAGCTTAGAGAAATGCTATTAAATGGTGAAATAGTTGATAAGAAGTTGTTAATGTTTAGTTGTCTAGTTATATACTATGTCTCACTTGTTGCTTTAGGATTAGTTATTCACTGTTCATGTTAGTTTTATTGTTGACTCGAGTTGCTCTGAAAAGCAGTGTAAAACTGAGAAACGCTTATGTAAATAAAGGCACTTTTATTTATTTATTTAACTATGACGAATTTATCCAAGTCCCTTCATATGGCTAACCTACAACATAAGACCAATAATCCTACAGAATTTAATGTCCGCACTAAAACAGCTGCCATTTTAGAACTGTGAAGAATTAATCCAAGTCCCTTCATATGGCTCACCTACAACATAAGACCAATAATCCTACAGAATTTAATGTTCGCACTAAAACGGCTGCCATTTTAGAACTGTGAAGAATTAATCCAAGTCCCTTCATATGGCTCACCTACAACATAAGACCAATAATCCTACAGAATTTAATGTTCGCACTAAAACGGCTGCCATTTTAGAACTGTGAAGAATTTATCCAAGTTCGTTTTGGGAATTCTGAACAAGTAAGCGTAGGCCTCTATAGTTAAATTGCCTGGCAAGATATTCTTTAAGGGTGTTAGATTGAAAATTATTTTTGAAATGTTTTTGAGTAAAATTGTTAGTAGCCTATAACAATTTAATTCAAAATTGTTAAAGCTCACCCAAAACTTAAGACCAATAATCCTACAAAATTTTAATATTTTCTGAGATGCAGTGATCAGTGTGACTTTTATATACGTATAGATAAAGATAATGCATATATAGTAATAATTAAAGGTCTTTATATTACTTTTTAAAACATTTAATCATTTATTGTACTCAGGAAATAATTAGACCTTAAGGGTGTTCGTCCGGCCGCCCAGTTTATCGCTGTTGGGAATTTTGTTCTAGATTTTATCGCAACTGCCGCTAAAATTAGTAAAGATTCTTACTCACTAACGAACAAGCAATGTATTCCCCTCCCCTCTCACCCCCCATAGCCCCCGCCGGCCCCACCTCGCAAATTTGACAGATGAGCATAACTCCCACATTTACAGTAAACTCTAGCAATGAATTTTATTTATATTATTAATCTACTATTTAGGCAATGATGACTGAAAAAATTCAACTCAAAATTTGAACAAATATCATTTATATAAAAATAATTGGTAACACTTGAAAAAATTACTTTTTTTTAGATTTACTATATACTAAGTTGATTAGTACCTTTTGTACAATATATTCTCAAAATGTTAACAAATTATATCACACGGTTATGCACCAAAAACCCAAATTAGACACTTTGGGCAGCCATAACTCTATAAAGAGTTTTTTTCCCGTGACACGTTTATTACTTACATGAAAACTAACAATTTTATTCAAAAACATTTCAAACATAATTTTCAATCTAACACCCTTAAAGAATATCTTGCCAGGCAACTAACTATAGAGACCTACGCTTATTTGTTCAGAACTCTAACCAACTTTTGTGTAGGTTATGTATGAACTAACATGGTTTTACACTCTTGTAACTTTTATATAATTGTTAGTGTATCAAGCTATATTTGCCAATCAGCAACAATGTGCGTTTGTGGGTGGGAGAGCCGTTACATCTGTTTTTTAACTGGCTGTATTGGTAACTAATAGAATACAAGTAAACGTTACACAACAGAAATTTATTACAATAAAAGCACAAAATGCACAAATATATTACAACACAAGTACAAAATGCACAAATATTATGGTGATTGATTTCGGTGAACCACGCTCACCTTCCTCAGACCAGAGGGATTCACAAAAGAATCCCTCTGGTCTTGATGATTCTTTTGTGAATCCCTCTGGTCTGAGGAAGGTGATCGTGGTTCACCGAAATTGATCACCATAATATTTGTGCATTCTGTACTTGTGTTGTAATATATTTGTGCATTTTGTGCTTATAATGTAAAAAGTTTGTGATGTGTGACGTTTACTTGTACTGTATATGTACCATCACGTATTATGCTAATTAAAAAAAACTATTAACTAATAGAATACTGTATTACAAAAACTTGTAAAAGAAAATATTATTAAACAATTATAAGAAGAAGAAGAACATTACTGAATGAAAGTTAGTAGAAAGGGAGAATATAAGAAAAAACGTCCTACCTTACTATTAACCATACAAATTTGTATTCATTAATTTATTTTAATGTACCGTAATGATTTAATGTAAATCTCGTAATAATATAAATTATCGAGAAAGTAAGTACGTTGGTTAATTAATTGTATTGTTTTTGTTTATATTGTTGATTGACTTTTTCTAAACAATAATGCGTAGCATACCTCTATAAAGATCAGATATAACTAAAAGTAAGTAGAAATCAATGGGTGATAACTTGAAAGCAAAAGTTGTGACGAAAATAAACACCTCTTCGTGTAGACCGAGAGTGGAGCAACAATGAATCTCTGTCTCTCTCGTCGTGTACTCTACCAATTGGCAGCTACTCATCAAACGACGAGACACCTATTCTCTCACGTACTCCCCCCTCTCTCGACAAATGGGTTGGCCACCAATTTGTTCAGCTTGTTGAACCTCTTCACACCTACACCCTCTTAGGTCGAGCAACAGACAAATAATGAACGTACTTTGGGTAAAACTACTTCTCAAGCTCGTTTCTGCAAAACCGTATATTTTATTAAAATATGGAGTTTAAAACATGATACAAACATTAACATAACTGAAAGACATAAGGTTACATTGTAGTAGAGCCACGAACAGGCCTACCCCTATGGAATACTGTTTGCCAATGAGGAGATTGATTATGTATGAGGCAATTAACCTTGTTACAAACTAAAGTCAAATTGACATGAATGGCAAACGTAGAGGGCCTACCTAATGTCGGCACAGAAATTATGTATAGCCGAGATTGAAGGTTGTTTACTATCAAACTAAGAGGTCTTCTTTTGTGAATCCCTCTTGTCTGAGGAAGGTGAGCGTGGTTCACCGAGATCGATCACCATAATATTTGTGCATTTTGTACTTGTGTTGTAGTATATTTGTGCATTTTGTGCTTATATTGTAATAAATTTGTGTTGTGTGACGTTTACTTGTACTGTATATGTACCAACACGTATTATGCTAATTAAAAACTATTTATCACAAACCACTAGTCAAATATATTTAATTTAGAAAGTGACACTTTTGTTAAAATTAATAAATAATGAAATAAAATCAGAAAATATTTTAATACATTCGGAATGTTGGTACACCTGTCCCGGTGCTACGTTACTAGGGATTCTCTGCTCTATAGGTATCTCTCTGTATTGTTGGGGACGATCGTCGCAAGGAGGTCATGGCTGTGAAAGCCAAGGGAAAGATGCATCAGGGCCATGCTGAGTGGTTGTAACCAGAAGGATATAAGACTGTCGGCACCAATAGTGGCGCAGTGCTGTAACCCAGATACTTGGGGATAAATTGTAGGGGAGATTGAAGGCGATAAGGTTCTGTGCTCGGTTATCTTAATACCGACATGGCGTCCGCTATATTGTTGCTTTCGGAGTAGGTACTACTACAGAAGTCTGAGGTACAGTATCCAGGTTGGGTGGAAGTCAGTGTACGGATGGTGTTTAGAGGAGAGAACTGAGTATTAGGCTTGTCGATTAGCAGAATCAGACCAATACTAAGTGGTTCGGACTCCACGTGATGCTGTCGGTCACTTAGTTTCCCTGGCTATTGGGCTATAAATAAAACGAAACTCAGTCAGTAACCAGACTACACAAGTCATCCACACTCATCTACACTCAAGTAATCTTTCATATTCGCCTTAAAATCCGCACAAAGTTAATAGGCGTCTCATATCTAAGAATCTAAGACCTTCGCTCCTTACTAAATGACGTATTAGTAAACTTAACTTTCCCATACCATAGTTTATTTATTGGCTACACGTAGGCCTACCCCCAATGTTACTATAAGACATTTGTTGAAACATGATTTTTTTATTTAAAACTAATATTGCTGTATATTAATATTTCATTATTAATATCTATAACTTCAAAGCTCTCCCTGACCTAATAGTATTCGAGAGATCTGCCACTGGCTGTACAAAAAGCTCATGACGAATTGTTTAGGAAAGTACAGATAATGTAATTTTTAATTAGTTTTTACGATAGGTCGATGAGAGTACAACACTATATTTCAAACATGGTTGGTGTTCGTAAATATCTTTATCGGGTGTTCGGTTGTAAGTAGTAATGTGTGCATGAAGGACGATTGATGGTTTGAATAAATTTGAACACGTCAGGTAAGAGGATGGGTGGGTGGACCCTTGAGGGATATAGAGTGGAGGAGATACCTAACCTTTAACAACATTCAACAGTCTATTCAGGTATATTAATATAAATCAATGTTATGCATTTAAAAATAGATTTTATAAAATAATTAACTTGCTAATTAAAATATAATATTTAATTTGTAATCTGTTAATAAAGAAGTGATAGGTATCACAACATTGTCCGAGAGTGGGAACTGCGAAGGTCGCGGGTTGACTGAACAAACAGCAACACTATCGACTAACCGTCCGTTACAATTATGAAGAGAGATTTTCAGCTTCCACCTGATAAATGAGTTTACGTCCCTGTTACCAACGGAAAAGTTTGTTTGTGTCATGTTTTAAAATGTTGTTCTTATAATATACAGGGTGTTCAGTAAAACTGTTACAATAATTTGGAATGTTATTGTGCACATAAAAATGAGCAAAAAACTTTATATGAAGGTATGTCCTAAAACTTTTAGTTTTCCGTCTATCTGTCTTTATGTGTGTATTACATAAAAGTTCATAAATTTGGATCCACTTAGGGTACAATTGTGAAACTTCATCTTCACCCGTTTCAAAATGGTGGACTTTATTTTTTTCTAATTGGAATATCTAAAAACTGACTAATTACAAACAAAATGCAAAAATTAAATTTTTGTTTGTATTTTTTATTAAATCTTGCAGTGTTTTTATTAACTAATATCCACAGTGTTTGTTTAGAACAAAACTGGTACAAAACAGCTGAGTTATGCTCCAAAACCAAAGGCTAGTGCGGTTTTAAATATGTGTGTACTTTGAACGGCTGATTTCATGTCAATCTACTATTTCATATGAACAGCTGTTCATTTATGTTATTAATATTAGGTTGGTTTCCATTGTTGGCATTATTCATTAGTAACAAAAACAACACTGTCTTGTACACGTTTTTATGGGTGTTTCTGTAAAGTCTTTTTATTTGTTAGATTTAATTAGTTAGTGTTTGTAATTTATTTTCTAAAGACATAGTTCTTTTTTATTGTTTTCATAGTTTCCTTTTATTAACAATTAATGGCAGATAATATAATGTACAACGTTACCAACTCAGAAATGGCAGAGACACATTTGATGTATGGCATGGCTCATTGTAGTAGTACTCAAACGAGAAGACTATATTAGGAACGTTTTACAAATCGTGTTATACCTTGTCATAAAACTTTTACAAAGGTCCATCAACGATTTGTAGAGACAGGAAGCTTTAATCAGGCCGACCGGTTTCAGTAAGAACCAAACCTAAAATTAATTGCATAAACAGCTGTTCATATGAAATAGCATATTGACATGATATCAGCTGTTCAAAGTACACACATATATAGAACCGACGTTTTAATGGTTAACGCTTGCTGTTTTGTATCCGTTTTTGTTGAAACAAACACTGTAAATATCATAATAAGATTTACTAAAAAACATTATTCTTTCTTTTTTTGTAAAATTAGTCAGTTTTTGAGATATTTCAGTTAGATAACGTCCGCCATTTATTTTTTATATATATAAAAAAATTTAACTACTCTAGTGTAGTACAATAAAGAAGTTTCACAATTGTACCTTCAATGGATCCAAAGTTATGAAAGTTTATGTAAAATGCGCATAAAGACATATAGACGGAAAACTAAAGTTTTTAGGACATACCTTCATATGAAGTTTTTTGCTCATTTTTATTTGTAAAATAACACACAAATTCTTGAAACAGTTTTACTGAACACCCTGTATATATTGAAGAAACCCTAGAGGACGTTTCGACTTGGTACAGCCAAAATCGTTTTCAAATCTAGATTAACCTAAAAGATTTTATAAATTAACCGATCTCATGGGTTAGTTTAGGTTTATTACTTTACAAATATTGGGTTGTACAAATTTGAAATGTCATGAATAGTTACTTCACGTAATGATAGAACTCTCTACCACATTAGAATGTTTTAATAAATACTCCTTCATTATCAAATTTTAAAAAACGCCTACATGCGTTTTCACTTTTGATTGTATTTTGAAATGTACTTTGGACTAGAACCCTCCCTACAGCCAGGCACACGTTCTGGGTATCATTTTCCTTCATGTTGTAACACATCCCATAATTTGTCTGCTTTCTCCAAATACAAAAAATATAATAATAAATATTATAATCTGAGAGCATCTCTTTATAGCAAACAATGAAAAAAAGTCTGGCTATTAATTTCATCATTGCATACGTTAAGTTAAACATATGTTTACATTAAATTTAGTGTTTACTTTACTGTTAGTTACTCTTAGACCAACTGGTGAATTTTATTCAAACTATAAAGTGTTGAGTAAAGATTTAATAAAAGTAATACAATAACAAACTCAAGAACTTTTAAGACACAAAATGAATTACTGTACCAGCCAATTTCAACCTCGATACTGCTCCCATCAGAAACTCTAATTACAGCAGAAAAATGAAATTAGTGACAGAGAAAAGTGTATGTACTGGCACTTAACACCCTAAATAGTGCTCCTAATTTGCTATGCCATATTTCTCTTAAGTACCAATGGTGGACATTTCCAAGTAGTGGACGCATAACTTGTGGTCATTGATTGTTGAATTAATTTATTCTATATTGTATTGCATTGTACTTTATCCACATTATATCATTAACAAATAGATTATTATATTACATCCACATTATAACGTCAACAAAGAAGGTTTTTATGACCCTCCCGACTAACCATCATACAATGGTGATGACACACTCACTCACCCATTTACGTACGGTGGTGATGACAGATTCACACAACCATTCTAGTACAATATGGCAACCCTCCAACTACAAATACAAGTACAGTAATGATGACACACTCGCCCATCCATTCACGTACAGTGATGATGACACACTCGACAACCCATGCACGTACAGTGATTATGACACACTCGCCCACCCATGTATATACAGTGATAAAGATACACTCAACCACCCATGCAAGTAGACTGATGATAAATTACTCAGCCACCCATGTACGTACACTGATAATGACACACTCACCCATCCATGCACGTAGACTGATGGTAACACACTCGCCCACCCATGTACGTGCAGTGATAATGAGGCACACACCCACCCATGGACTTAGACTGATGATAAATTACTCGGCCACCCATGTACGTACACTAATGACACACTCACCCACCCATGTACGTACAGTGGTGATGACACACTCGCCCATCCATGTACGTACAGTGATAATGAGGCACACACCCACCCATGGACTTAGACTGATGATAAATTACTCGGCCACCCATGTACGTACACTAATGACACACTCACTCACCCATGCACGTAGACTGATGATAAATTACTCGGCCACCCATGTACGTACAGTGATAATGACACACTCACCCACCCATGTACGTACAGTGGTGATGACACACTCGCCCACCCATGTACGTACAGTGATAATGAGGCACACACCCACCCATGGACTTAGACTGATGATAAATTACTCGGCCACCCATGTACGTACACTAATGACACACTCACCCACCCATGCACGTAGACTGATGATAAATTACTCGGCCACCCATGTACGTACAGTGATAATGACACACTCGCCCACCCATGTACGTACAGTGATAATGAGGCACACACCCACCCATGGACTTAGACTGATGATAAATTACTCGGCCACCCATGTACGTACACTAATGACACACTCACCCACCCATGCACGTAGACTGATGATAAATTACTCGGCCACCCATGTACGTACAGTGATAATGACACACTCACCCACCCATGTACGTACAGTGGTGATGACACACTCACCCATCCATGCACGTACACTGATAATGACACACTCACCCTCCCACGTACGTACAGTGATAATGACACACTCACCCATCCATGCACGTACAGTGATAATGACACACTCACCCATCCTTGCACGTACAGTGGTGATGACACACTCGCCCAACAAAGGTGATGCCCTCCTACCCACTCATATATTATATATTTAGTGGTGGGTAGCACTTTGACACTATGCTACTCAGAGGCCCAATCCTCATGATGAATGGGGGTGAATCAGTGGTTATAGCCATGGTGTTTTTACTCTATCTATAGAATGTCTGTTAGATATAAATATGGAATTCCTAGGTAGAATTATAGCCATTGGTTGGTCCCATAGAGCTCAGATCGGTAAAATTGCATGAAGTTTATGGTTGGCCCACATCAACAGAGAGAGCAGATACTGGTTCAGTCAGCACAAGTTGGTATGGTCCCTGTAGTAGTGTATAACATATAGTCACTGTATAGTAAACAATGTATACTGTAGTTGTGTCTGAATGAGATGCTGTGTGTTTCAGCACAATGTACGGCCCCACTGGGGATGGAATCTGGGGCCATCCCAGATGACGACATAACTGCTAGTTCCTCCTTCGAGAGTGGAAACGTCGGCCCTCAATTTGGAAGGTATTGTCAGTTTTAATATTTTTGTATTTACATTAATTCAAACGCTGGACAGCTAAAGTTTATTCATAAGAATTAATTTAATGTGAATCGTTTATTTATTAATGTATAAAATAGGTTATACGTACTGTATTCTTACACTTTTTTTACATTTGTTAAGAAGTTAAATTCTTCCGAGCATCTCTTGCGCCTGGTACCAGCTCTTAAAAGACTTTTAAAAACCAAGTAATACCAACGTAACACCCTGTACGTTAAAAATCAAGATTGTTTTATATTTTTAGTTCTTTAGATTCAATATTGGTTCAAACCTCGGTTTTACATTATTTACTTTATTAAAAAGGTATCATATTATTACATTTAGGACAGGTACAACATATGCATATATGTTTGGCGTGGTCTAAGCTCTTAACAACATTACTTATTTCAGAATAGAGCATCTTAAAGAGGGAATCGCATAACTCACTGAACAAAACTATGTAAAAAAAATGCAAAAATGTTTCCGAAAATAAAATTTCGTCCAGAGCTTCCGTTTTGTGTTTTTTGATGAGCTCGACCGATATAAAAAAGTGTCCAATGAAAAATTACTTTATTTTATTTCTAATCCAATGCTGATTTTGAAATTTTATTTGAATTTATATTGCTGCATCTTGGAAATGACTCATATGGAGTAACTTCTTGATGAAATGTATCAATTTAAATATTGCTTTAGATAAATTGAGAAGTATTCATATTTTTAGAAGACATTTTAAAAGTTCTATAAATCTGTGTGGCTCCAGATCCAAAATCGCTAACAGGGAAAAAGGATTAGTGTTTGCTTAAGAACTGTACTATAAAGTATGTTTTGTGATATATGGGACACACTTTTGGTTAAATAATTAGTAATTGACCAATTAACATTTATAGATTACAACATTACGGAAAATATTTAAAATTAAATTCACCATGACACATTCAACAGGGAGCTCTTTTTTAAATATGAAAGTAAACAGTTGTCAACAGGAGAGTGGTTACCACGTATTAGAGTGCCACGGTACTCGTCGTGGGTGTGTGGCCCCGCCTCTACACTTTACTCATTCCGGAGTACGTAGGAGGACATTGCAAGGTTGTTTTATTAATTATCCAGAGTCCTTGTTGTGAGATATCATCGGCTTAGTGTCCTGCTACCGCCGACGTCCTGCGACACCTGTATAATTATAAGGACCGTTATTCTTTCCTATATTAAAGATCGCAGAGGAAAGCACGTCGTACGTTACCAACCCACTCATTGGACTTCCTTCAGTAGCTGGACCGTTACAAATGTCTTGTCCATGCTCATATTGGCTTGCTATATGATCCTTGTTAACAAATATTACAAATTCAATTATCAATTATAATGTAGAAATATAACTCGTGTAATATGTAATCTAACCATTATATGACAGTACTGGAATTGGTTATTATGTGACAATCTCATCACAAGGAGGTCAGCTAACTAAGTCACAGAGGAGGGGGGGGGGGTGGAACTGATTGTCTCAACATATTGTAATATACAATGGAAATGTGTTTTACATAACTCCTTAGATGTACGAACAAATTCAAGAGATCACAGTCGTACCATACCTTACAAATTATTTTATAGTATAAAATGGCATTCATGGTCAGTGAAGGATTAAAATGTTATCTGTATACATTCATTTTAAGTTCAATTATCTACTTGTATATACTATTTAGTCTTATAATTAATTTAATATTTATTTGATTAAGAAAAGTATGTTTATACCTTTGAAATGTCTAAAGCTGGTCTATTTGCAGCGAGTAATCAAACAAAATTACAATACTGTGTCATTTAAACAATGCTTGTTAGTAATAACATTTTACCATTTATTAGTGCGATTAAAAAAAATACAAAACTGTGTAAAACTAAGAATACTAAAGGTTAAATAAATGGCCATGTAAGGTTGAGTTCAATTCCTCTGCACAAATATCTCTTATAATATTTTGAGTTACATCTCAAGAACAAAAACACATATATTAAAAATATGAAGAAAAAATAAGAATGAGAAATGGGTTGACAATTTTTTTAATTATACTTATCACCTTCGTAGGTTGAGAACGGAGAGTCACGGCGGTGCCTGGTGTCCTAAGTACCAGATCACTACCGAACCCAAGGAGTGGCTGGAGGTGGACTTACACCGCGTCCATGTGATCACAGCGGTGGAGACTCAGGGAAGGTTCGGGAACGGCCAGGGTCAAGAGTTCACGGAAGCCTATCTGCTGGAGTACTGGCGGCCCCGGTTGGGCAAGTGGGTACGCTTCCGCAACGTCAAAGGAGAAGAGGTTCGTGGTCACTTAATATCTGATAATTAACAGTTGTTTATTGAATTATATAAATTATTATGTTATGCATGCTTTATTTTATAGCTTTTTCGATGGTTAACACCTGCATAATATTATCTTTTCGCTAATAAGTCTTTGTTAATTTAATTTAGAAATTTGTATAATTATCTAATTTACACTTTTACCGATTTGAGTAATAAACTCTTGAAAAAAACTTGAATATGATTAAAGAACTTAAATGTTGCCCATAAAGAACATACAAAAACGTTTTATGTGTGTACATTTTTCATCCTGACACTAATAGCTGTATACCTTTAGGACTATAATTTAAGATGTATACACTAGATTTTCTAATTCCAAATACCAATAAAAAAAAAAAACTGAAATATTAAAATAACATTATATTTATTATTCTGTTTTACATAATAAACCCTGTACGGTATAATACTAGCCATACATAAAATGCATAACATACTAAGTTATTAAATTAGTAACGATCTAACATGAAGGCCATTAATGGTTTCATAACAACCACCAGATTGATTTTTTAATTTATTTATTACAGTAACTAATTATTTTGTCATATAGCATTTATTGAAACCAAGAAAAGACATGTTGAAAAATATTTATCTAGCCAAAAAGGACCAACAACGTGGTTAGTTAAATAATTGCCTACAAAGTGTTATTTTATAGTAAACAATTGACTTTCACTTGAAAAACGATAAAATAGTGTGCAGTTTCTATGAATAGATAAAATGGTATTTAACTTCTGATGTACAGTAATTCTTGTCAATAAAACATTAAACTAGGTGACTCTACTGCATGCTTCACATGCCAACCTCACTAATGTCGGACGCTTCTAACCAGTCTTCCACTATGTAGGCTGCAGATTCATGATAGAATGTCTTCAACGATGAGCAACTTTTCTTGGTTTACTTCGACAGATTTCATCTGAGTGATAATCATAATTATTATTTACTAGTAAAAGAGGATATTTACTTCTACTCTGTTGAAAAGTTCTAACATTCCTGGTAAAAAAAGGGGAGTCTATTATATAAAGTAATTAGAGAAGCATGCCAGCAAAGGCAGTCCGAGTCCTTTGAAGTTCGGAAAACTTGTTTACCGCTGGTGTCACAAAGTAACTGAGTTGATATTTCTTAAATGTAATAACAAGTATTTCATCTTCTTTAATGTAGGAGTAACCAATAATTTTCATCGAAGAAAAGTTTATGTTTTATTAGAAAATAGAGTTTCCTCGTCATCAGCTTAATTAAAAATGAACTTGCGATCTTATTTATTTTATCAAAAAATTATTAACAAGATTACAAACTACCGTAGCTTCAAAACATATGATTTTAATATTACTTTTTCGCTACTGAGTAACATTTGCACAACTCAATAAGTTTGGTTAATTTACAACAAATGTTCTCATCGTGTTAATCGTGTCTTGATTCACGAAGTTATCAGGCCTGTTTCACGATGGAACAAAGTTACATGTAAATAGTTTCATACTTTAGCATATAAAGTTCCGGAAGCTTTTTACTATTTTATAGTAAAGTAATATGTATTTACTGTCCATAAAAAATTTAATTTTGTTAGAAAAGTATGTCAGTTTTATATTATATTAACTCATATAACAAATACGTGTAGGCTAAACATTGTGTGTTTTTCTTTCATTTCTGACGTACGCCCTACCACTGAGCCCTCATCAACACTGAGACACTGAGCTGAGTTTTGGATCACATTGGATTGCATCAGTAAAATAGCTGATGGAGATTGTCACGAAATATCTCTAATGGGCAGGGCTGCCATAAGTTTTCGTAGTAAAATACAGACACCAGATTTACTTAGGGATCTGGCGGGGGAGGGGATAGAAATCGTTTTGTCATATGCGATTTGGGTTGTTCAATTTGGAAAACAATACTTTGCGATATATAATACTAATATTACATCTATATTTTAATTTGAGATTTCAGAGTAATACAATATTAACAAACAATACTTTTAAAAAGTCATTCATTAAGTTTAAGTTAAGTTGGCACAGTTCAATAAATTGTCATAAATCTCATTGAAAAAGGTTAGGCTTCACTTGAACTAGTAATATTTTTCTGAATAGATTAACGTTTTAAAGTAAGAACTATTGTTTTTAATGGCTTTGAAAATTCAGTATGTAACATGTCTGTGAGACATCATACAACACACAACCTCTCACGATTGTCGATTGCCCAAAGTACTAGTACTACATGTTGGTCTTTTTTACAATACTAAATATGTAAAATACATTTTTAATATAGGCCTAAACAGACCGAAAAATATGGACATCTACCCGATTTTTTCTTTGTACGGTATGGACACGGACACTGAATGTAAAATACAAACTGTCCGTACAAAATACGGACGTATGGCAACCCTACTAGTGGGGCAACTTGGAGAAAGCAAGAGACTATTGTGAAACTAGACGCCCTAGGTAATATTATCTTATCACTTTTCCCTCAACTAGGAGCTAACAAAGTGCGTTACACCCCTCTGTGTCAGTAGAACTAGATATACCTAGCAGTAACCATAATGGAAGCAAACTAGTGCCAATATTAGTGTTGATTTGTTCGATCCTGTAAGGACTCTCGAAGATAGCTGCCACGCCTATAGCACACCTGACACAGTCCGCCACACCCGGACGACCGGCCCACCTCCTGGCATAATGATGTATCAACTGGACGCTAATTCTCACGTCATCCACAGCCCGTGATAACCCTCCCTACAACAATGAGATAGCCGGCCCGTAAACAACGTTGGCACCACTGTTCCTCATTACCTATTCCCCCATCGTCTCTGGGCTGTCGTTAGACACTGAGTTGCTAGATCCACCACTTTTAGAAATATGATACTTCCAATTAAAAGTGCTGTGTGTGTTGGGTGCCGCCTTTGACTACCTTGAGTTAAGGCCGATCTTGATTGTGCATGTCCGATGCATGGCGTCACTCGTACCTCGTGCACAAGGCGAGTTACTAGATGTAATAAATAAGACAGCGCCATGGCGATAAGATGGTCATCAGTGTTGGATGTAATTATATAGTTCCAAATCAATACACTAACAGTAGTTTCATTCATGACGGAGCCTTTTGTGTTTTCTTAAGTACTAAAAATTTAAATTTCGTATGGCTTTTAGTGGAGAGAGATGCCTAATTAAGACTTAAGACACAGTTACCCTCACTTGCTTAACCATTTTTGTTTTGTAGGCTCGTTGGACCATTGGCATAACGTGGCTTCCGGACCACGGGAGTGGCACAGGGGTAAAATCTATACATGGTCACGCCGGGAATAGACCAGCCTAGCTACTGCCGCTCCAATTCTTAAGCACCAAGCCAATAGCATATTGTGAATGCATCATCGTAGATAATGGCCAAAGCCCGGCATTCGCACGAACTGGCTTAGGTAGAAACCAGTGCCTAGTTTAGCGTCATTTAAGTGTTCAATTGAAAACAAGCATAAGCCATCTTTTTTATTGTTATTACGAATCTTTTTACTGTACAAATTCGAAGTCAAAATTCAAAATAATTGCCACTTACAAAGAAATATCTCGGGCAGTAACTATACAGTACATAGGTAAGTGACCGGGATCCTTAACCAAGTATGCAGTAAAATTAACCCAAATCGATTGTCAACGTTCACCGTGTCAGTATAGAAGATACCACGGCTCTCTAACCAAAATCACTCATGAATCTACGTACAATTTAAGTTATTTTTACTTTCAGTTATTTGTAATAATTATAAACGTAATATTACATAAATTATTACTCATTATTCCCCATTCAGACGCCGGTCGTAGAGATGTAGGCGAATATGAAGGGCGGATGAGTGCTAATGAACGAGTGTAGTCATTGTTTCTAACTAATGTTGGCTGTTCCTTAGAAAGGGCCATTCACTAATAGCTCAATACAGGGCAACTTAGGGATCTACGAGCTTTACCTAGAATTTTACCTACAACTTTACCTAGAACCTAGATCTCGTATAGCTTTACCTAGAATTTGAACCACATAGTAGATCTGATTTTCAGCAAACTAACAAGCCTGATACTCAGTCAAAACACAACATCCGGACCCTGATTATGCACTAGTTGGCAACCTGATTTGCCTTAACTCATGGCAACCATCGAGTTAGTACCATGTCGGTATTAAGAGGACCGAGTATGGAAAATGTGTTGTACAACACTTTATCCTTCAAGTAGCTGTGTTATAGCACTGCGCCACTAGTGCTGACATGATATACCGTATTTCCTATATATTATAACAATAGTCATTTAGTTAACTCACTTTCTGAACTTATTACTTGACCAATTTTGATGATTTTTTTATTCTAAATGTAATTTTGATTTCTAAGTCGTAACAGAGCTATATTTTTTAAATCCCCATAGGTTTTGTCCTACACGGCGTCAAAGTTTCCATGTTATTCTTATGGAGATTAATTTTAATTGACCATCTGGTGGCATAAACAAATGTTAAATGGTCCAAATAATTTGTTAGGTTAAACTTAGAGAGCAGCACAGTAAATATCAAGTTAATTATAAAAGAGTAAATAATTTTTCATTAGCTGTTAAATAAAATAAAAATATTTGAAATAGGCTTAGTAATAACATTGGTTGTTTATAATTATTATATTATAAATAGAGTGCAAATCAAGTGAAGTGAGTGAACTACTGTAAATAAATTTACGTAATATGATTTTACTTAATACAGTTTATTATTAATACTGGAAGTAAAAAGTTACATGCCGAGGACGAAGGCCGAGGCGTCAGGAGCACTGCGAGCGACGGGGATGGCACGCGAAGCGTGCAGGAATGTCCCCTAGTAATTTCTTATTATGTATAGGCCTGCTTGTAATAATTAAATAGCTACAAAGTGAGAGGTACTATGGTGTTTAGAAAAATGTTTGTTAGCGATAATTTGTTTAAACCAAGTTTCTCTAAATCAAGGCATTATATATTGTTAGTTTCACAGGGATGCGTTTACTACTTGTTTTTCTATTAAACATCAAATATATGTAATCGCATGTACAACTCGCAGGTTGAGTAGATAGGAAGGTCTACATAAATAACACGTTGGATAAATATGAGGAAGAAGGACTGGAGGATTCTTAGAGTGAAACATCGTTTAGGTGACGAGGGATTTTGTGTTCGTATGTACTTAAGGTGTATCTTGGTCCTGCCTGGTTATTATTAGAGTACTTACATAGCTACTCATGAGTAAATGTCTATAAGTAAATCTTTATAATGCTGATCGTATAAAGTAAATCGTGAGTAATACATTTTTTAGACCTAGAGATAAGCCATGACGCAACGTTTCATTGTATGGTAAAATTACAAAATAAAACGTGAAAGAAACACATTCAATTACCTATCCGGCCGCCTCTTCCAGAGATAACAGCTACAGAGCGAACAAGGGCAATGTTAGGTGTTGTAAGAGTGCGGCTTATCAGGAAGGGTGTGCGGCAGACACTGGTTACATTAAACGTTACAAGAACATTTGTTTATCAGCGTCGATAAAACACGATTACAGCTGTTGGTAACAATCACAGGAGACCATTAGAGACCGGTCCGGGATCCTCCAGGTCCACACCCAGCATCTTGTACTGTTCCACTCTCTAGTCCGCCAGTAGTAGGTATAGTAGGAGTTTTTATACTTAACTGATGCTTTTGTAAATCTCAATATAAAATTAACTTGTTGAATTAATTGCAAAGCCAAGCACCTTTAAGTTAAGTTGTCCTACACGTTAATGCGACAATTTACTGTTCCTAAAGGACTTACAGGAAAGGAAAAACGACTTACCGACTCTTTTCCACATACATACAGTCAAATAACAAGAGTGTGAGTACTGGTTGGTGGCTAGTCTAACACTGCAAATACGGAAAGGCCAATTATTGCTCTTAATTTAGAATAAATAGTCTTTGGCATATTTTTCTAAGTTCCAATGGTGGACAATTTATGTGCGGTAATAAATTGTAAAACTGACTTATTCTATACTGTATTGCATTACCATCCTGTATACATTAAGAAATAGATTATTGTATTTTATCTACATTTTAACGTCAACAAATGGAGTGGTAATGGCCCTCCCATCTAACACAAACTCATACAATGGTGATGACACACTCACTCACCCATTTACGTACGGTGGTGATGACAGACTCACCCAACCATTTAAGTACAATGGTGTTAACACTCCCACCCACCCATACACATACTAATTGTGGTGAATAGCTTACTGAATTCTGTTATTTTAAACCTCATGTTACATCATATTTTACTGATTACATATTGGTCTATATTAAAGTTTGAACAAATAAAACATGGAGAATTTATGTATGTTTCATCCAATTAATTTAAATTTTATTTAGCTAAAATTTATTTTTTATGCTTTCAAATTGAGGTACTAATCAAATAGACTTATTCAATATTTCTCACAGCAGAGTTATACAAATCAAACTGTTTGTTACATGATAACGTTTTTTTTTTTTTTTTTTTGTACCTCACATATGTCTAAAAAGTACTTCTTATGGTCTGAATGAATTACAAACAATTATTTTTAAGCTGAACCCAAACAGGTTTGGTTTGGTTTTACAAAACAAAAAGCCGAAACTTCGTCTGTAGACCTTTAACCACATAATTTTACTATATAGGTTTTCTAAAAAAACTTTACCGATTTAAAATATATTAAATGTTTAAACTAGTTGGATAATGTGTTGTTTGTAAACTTTACCAAAGTTATGTTCAAGAAAGTATTGATCCAAGCGAGTTGGCGACTTATGAATATTTGGAGGTCGACGAGGCGGACACGCGACAGCGGCACACGCACACTGAGTGACGGGCAAAATGGCGGCAATTTTCCCACTAAATGTATTTCATCATCTACTTCATCCCCTCAGCATCCAAACACTGAGTGACGCGGAACAATGGCGGCAATCTTCCCACAAAATATCTTTCAACGTCTATCTCATCCCCTTGGCACAAGCACACTGAGTGACGGGCAAAATGGCGGCAATGTTCCCACTAAATGTATTTCATCATCTACTTCATCCCCTCAGCATCCAAACACTAAGTGACACGGAAAAATGGCGGCAATGTTCCCACAAAATATCTTTCATCGTGTACCTCATCCCCTTGGCACACGCACACTGAATGACGGGCAAAATGGTGGCAATGTTCCTAGTAAATGTATTTCATCATCTACCTCATCCCCTCACCATACACACACTGAGTGACAGGGGAAAATGGTGGCAATGTTCCCACAAAATGTATTTCATCGTCTACCTCACCCCCTCAGTATACACACACTGAGTAACGGGATGAAATGGCGGCAATGTACCCAGTAAATGTATTTCATCGTCTACCTCACCCTCTCAGAATACACACACTAAGTAACGGGATGAAATGGCGGCAATGTACCCAGTAAATGTATTTCATCGTCTACCTCACCCTCTCAGTATACACACACGAGTAACGGGATGAAATGGCGGCAATGTACCCAGTAAATGTATTTCATCGTCTACCTCACCCCCTCAGTATACACACACTGAGTAACGGGATGAAATGGCGGCAATGTACCCAGTAAATGTATTTCATCGTCTACCTCACCCTCTCAGTATACACACACTGAGTAACGGGATGAAATGGCGGCAATGTACCCAGTAAATGTATTTCATCGTCTACCTCACCCCCTCAGTAAACACACACTGAGTAACGGGATGAAATAGCGGCAATGCACCCAGTAAATGTATTTCATCGTCTACCTCACCCCCTCAGTATACACACACTGAGTAACGGGATGAAATGGCGGCAATGCACCCAGTAAATGTATTTCATCGTCTACCTCACCCCCTCAGTATACACACACTGAGTAACGGGATGAAATGGCGGCAATGCACCCAGTAAATGTATTTCATCGTCTACCTCACCCCCTCAGTATACACACACTGAGTAACGGGATGAAATGGCGGCAATGCACCCAGTAAATGTATTTCATCGTCTACCTCACCCCCTCAGTATACACACACTGAGTAACGGGATGAAATGGCGGCAATGTACCCAGTAAATGTATTTCATCGTCTACCTCACCCCCTCAGTATACACACACTGAGTAACGGGATTAAATGGCGGCAATGTACCCAGTAAATGTATTTCATCGTCTACCTCACCCTCTCAGTATACACATACTGAGTAACGGGATGAAATGGCTGCAATGTACCCAGTAAATGTATTTCATCGTCTACATCACCCTCTCAGTATACACACAATGAGTAACGGGATGAAATGGCGGCAATGTACCCAGTAAATGTATTTCATCGTCTACCTCACCCTCTCAGTATACACACACTGAGTAACGGGATGAAATGGCTGCAATGTACCCAGTAAATGTATGTCATCGTCTACCTCACCCTCTCAGTATAACGGGTATACTGTATAACGGGTATAACAGCATCGTCTACCTCACACACTGAGTAACGGGATGAAATGGCTGCAATGTACCCAGTAAATGTATTTCATCGTCTACCTTATCCTCTCAGTATACACACACTGAGTAACGGGATGAAATGGTGGCAATGTACCCAGTAAATGTATTTCATCATCTACCTCACCCTCTCAGTATACACACACTGAGTAACGGGATGAAATGGCGGCAATGTACCCAGTAAATGTATTTCATCGTCTACCTCACCCTCTCAGTATACACACACTGAGTAACGGGATGAAATGGCGGCAATGTACCCAGTAAATGTATTTCATCGTCTACCTCACCCGCTCAGTATACACACACTGAGTAACGGGATGAAATGGCTGCAATGTACCCAGTAAATGTATTTCATCGTCTACCTCACCCCCTCAGTATACACACACTGAGTAACGGGATGAAATGGCTGCAATGCACCTAGTAAATGTATTTCATCATCTACCTCATCCCCTTGGCATACACATACTGAGTGACAGGGGAAAAGGGTGGCAATGTTCCCACAAAGTATATTTCATCGTCTACCTCATCCCCTTGGTATACGCACACTTAATGACGGGCAAAATGGCGGCAATGCACCCAGTAAATGTATTTCATCGTCTACCTCATCCCCTCAGCATACACACACTGAGTGACAGGGGAAAAGGGTGGCAATGTTCCCACAAAGTATATTTCATCGTCTACCTCATCCCCTTGGCATACGCACTCTGAGTGGCGAAGCGAAATAATGGCGGCAAAGCTAACTCTAAACGTATTTCATCGTCTACATCATTCTTTCGGCATACTCGCATTCCGCTAGCTGGCTGATACGGTGGCGTTGCTACTACTTAATGACCTAATTGACTGCATTGGGCATATTCTAAAAGAGCATGACATAACTCACTAGTAAGAGTTAAAAAAGGATCTCAGGACCAAACATCCTTGTTTTGCTTTGTACGTTACAGGTAGGTCAGGACCAGCGGTCACCCCTTATCTCATCTTTATAGATGACGGAGTGGCATGATAGAGGAACAAAGCATAAACTACCAGGAGATAGATGATCAATTTTTAGGGTTTTTTTAACTTTTATTCTGCTCTATTACGAAGGTATTTTATCTCCTACTCCATCCCCCAGCACTCGCACATTCAGTGGCAACGCTCGCATTGAATAAATTTGACTAGTTCCTCCTAAGACTTTCTGGGGTTTTTTTTCTACGAGAAAAGTTTGGATGAACCAATTGACTCATATTTAATATGTGAAATATCATAATATACTATAATGTTGTTTTTATATCGTATGCTTTTCTGTTTTCTCTTATTAAACCTCTGATAATAACCTCTTTTAGAAGTTCTTTGTCGACACTTTAAGCAATCATTGTTTTGATGGTAGGCCTATTTGTTAACTACTTTTTAGTATATTTTTATTCTCATATAAGTAATTAAATGCTCTTTTTATATTTAGATGTATATTGGAGCTTTAAAATGTGGTGTTTCTGAAATTGTATTATTTTAACGTTGAATTGTGTCTTAACATATTTCTATGGGCAACTACCAAGCTGAGCCACAAGTACTGCAGCGCCTTGTTACAGCTGCACATTATGTATTCTGACCATCGATAAGTAATCAAAAATAAACCGATTGAGATTTATTTATGCCGGCAGGAAAAAGACAATTAATTATCGTTTACGAATTTAAATAGTAGGGCCTACCCAATATCTCATACGTTTTGTGTCAACAATAAAAATAAACATTTATGGTACTCTTTGCCTATACGTCTTGATCAGTGAAAATACTTCAAAAACACAAAAACCAATTGATATTACTAAATTTAGACGGGAATTTAATTATGTTATCGTATAGCATATAAGATAATATTCTATATATTTAGTAAAATCATCCATTTTATAGAAACTAAAATAGTCACTGTTAATGATGGTAGTAAGCTAATATTTTATAGTATTCAAAAAGTTATGTTACTTTAAAAAATAGCCATAAAAGCTATATGATGAAGATTGTTCCTGTAGTGGCTAAATTTATTTTGTTACCAGGGAGGGCCACATTGAAGAAGAAATGCAATCTTTAACAAAATTTTGTAGATTTTAAGGAACTATTAATTAATTAATCAATTATATTTTTGACAAATTGGACATTATGTAATCAAACAATTATTTATTTCACCCCTATACAATATTTATATCATTAACGTTATTAAATGAAGACGCTATGCTCATGTATATTAAAAATACAACTAAATCAAACATATTTGTTTGAATTTTTCTCAATGTCCACTAAAAAGATATGTGAAGTATTTTAAAATAAAAGAGTTTAATCATACATATTTTGCACGTATTCTTGCCAAGATTAAGAACTTTGTTAAGAAAGAGTCCGCTCCGGTTTGTCTTACCACGGGCGTTCTGTGGTAATAAAATAGCATATTTATGGTCCAACTAATGGACTGGTATCAGGGCAGTATTATCTAGTTATTATTCGGTGCCACCATCTTGGTAGACCGTGCCGCTACTGTAATGGACGTTATCACAGGGATCGGGCGTGGGTGCTGCGCGAGCACAGCGCCGACCCTAAATCATTGCGCATGCGTAGGACACCGCGTCCGTTCTTTCGTGCATTCACCAATTGTTGCCGCTTTGTTAGGACGCAAGTTATTTCCATAAGCCGTTACCTCCGTCAAATATTTCGCTTTGATACCAAATTATGCGCATTTCTGAACAACGGAGTAATATGTTCGACGTTAGTGTGCGCATTTCCTTCATTTGTTCTCTTACAAAGTACTTGCCTACATAGCAAAACTCAACGGGGAAAGGCTTCACTTTTAAGTTATGTATAAAATGATCCTGTCAATCTTTCTTTACACAATTTGTAACATAGAATGTTTATTTAAGTTCTTTACTAATTAACATTTTATATTTATTATTTAGGTCTACAAAGCGAGGAGTAAGTTACTACGACAATTTTTGTTTAAGAACTTCATTCGCCTGTTTACAGGCATGTGCGTACTCTTTATTCAATGAGTGAAGTACCCATCCGTAGCTCAGTTGAGGATTCGAACCTTAGTCATGGACTCCCCAGTCTGAAACCTTAACCACTGAGCCATTACGCCGACATTTAATATTTATTTCTTCTCACTTCTAAATATAATTGTAGAAACATTATTTTTATCGAATATGTAGTTTATAGGTATTTATCACTGTTTTTTTAACCAGGTGAAGCCTTTTTGTTCCTCTAGAAAATCTCTTCAGTTAGGAAATATTCTCTACCAAATTGTTTCCTTATTGTAGTTAAAGCTACTTATAGCCAATTTGTTCCTATCTATTGTACAAAAATGTTCGTATCATTATCAATTTGTGTTGTCTCCACCTGAATAGCTGGGAGTTGCTACACCACTATGTATAACAAAATATTATATTTCAAAAAAATAATTTGGAAACTACATGATTACAAAAAAAAGAATATTCAATACATCGAATATTATGAGTTCATAAATAGGATATTCTTTTAACTTAAAATTCCATTTTAAAATAAAAATATTCAAAGTAAAAAAACCATGAAGCATATGTCTTATTTATTTTCAATAGTTAAATTACTTCTACAGCTTCAACATAACTATCTTAAACACTAAACATAGATAGAAAGAAAATCACTAACGCAATAATTTAAGCCGCGTAACTAATGTGTGAAATGTGTATAAAATGATATTTTCTTAATTTCGTTTATTTTTCAGCTTTTTAAAAACAGAAATACTTTTTCGTCATTATATTTAGACTGTATAAAACATAAGATCTTTACTTATACATTTCTTATTGGATTACTTAAATTCGGTCTAAAAGTGGCCCCTTTTCTGCCACTCAAGGCTATCACTTAGACAAATCCGTGGTGACGGTTGTTACTCTCAGATTTCTGAAGTCGATACAATTGTTTATCCATGTGAATTACATATGCTCTTCTTGCCTTATTATATTAAGTCAATGGTATGATATTCGAATAACTTATGTATCCAAACAAAAATATAGCTGTGTATATTAGTTATGCTTTTGTATGAACTCATTGTATAGCTGAATTATATATAAAATCAACAATATTTGTTTGCTAACGTGTTGTTTTTAGAAATAATTATTACCTGTCGGAGTTAGTGGATGTCTAACAAATGTGATGTTTATCTCTTGAGATGTCAAACGGCCAACTATGGACATGGTTGTGTATAATTAGTCTGTTTATAAATTAAATATGCCTTGGAAGTTTAGCAAGACATTCAATGTGGTAATAGGTGTCATCAGTCTACCTGTGGATGCAGCAGGTTAGTACTGGTGGTCTTTGGCTCAACTTTATAACAACTGGTTTACTTGTGGACTTGTCGTGCCTTGGAAGTTCAGCAAGACATTCAATGCGGTAACAGGTGTCATCAGTCTACCTGTAGGTGCAGCAGGTTGGTACTGGTGGTCTTTGGCTCGACTTATAACAACTGGTTTACGAGTGGACTTGTCGTGCCTTGGAAGTTCAGCAAGATATTTAATGTGGTAACAGGTGTCATCAGTCTACCTGTAGGTACAGCAGGTTGGTACTGGTGGTCTTTGGCTCAACTTTATAACAACTGGTTTACTGGTGGACTTGTCGTGCCTTGGAAGTTTAGCAAGACATTCAATGTGGTAATAGGTGTCATCAGTCTACCTGTAGGTGCAGCAGGTTGGTACTGGTGGTCTTTGGCTCAACTTATAACAACTGGTTTACGTGTGGACTTGTTGTGCCTTGGAAGTTTAGCAAGACATTCAGTGCGGTAACAGGTGTCATCAGTCTACCTGTGGGTGCAGCAGGTTAGTACTGGTGGTCTTTGGCTCGACTTATAACAACTGGTTTACTGGTGGACTTGTCGTGCCTTGGAAGTTTAGCAAGACATTCAGTGCGGTAACAGGTGTCATCAGTCTACCTGTGGGTGCAGCAGGTTAGTACTGGTGGTCTTTGGCTCAACTTTATAACAACTGGTTTACTGGTGGACTTGTTGTGCCTTGGAAGTTTAGCAAGACATTCAGTGCGGTAACAGGTGTCATCAGTCTACCTGTGGGTGCAGCAGGTTAGTACTGGTGGTCTTTGGCTCAACTTTATAACAACTGGTTTACTGGTGGACTTGTTGTGCCTTGGAAGTTTAGCAAGACATTCAATGCGGTAACAGGTGTCATCAGTCTACCTGTGGGTGCAGCAGGTTAGTACTGGTGGTCTTTGGCTCAACTTTATAACAACTGGTTTACTGGTGGACTTGTTGTGCCTTGGAAGTTTAGCAAGACATTCAGTGCGGTAACAGGTGTCATCAGTCTACCTGTGGGTGCAGCAGGTTGGTACTGGTGGTCTTTGGCTCGACTTTATAACAACTGGTTCACGAGTGGACTTGTCTTGCCTTTTATACCTTCCACGTGCAAGAAAAATAATTGCTACTTACTAACGGTTCATTTAACATTTAATATGTTATATTGTCACCACTATATTATTCTTTGGAGGGAAGTCGTCTTACAAAGAAATCGCTTTATATTTTTGATCAGTTTGACATTTTTTTGTGTTTTTTTTACTTTCAGTAAGTAATACTACACTTAATGTTGTTCACATTCATGTACAAACAAATTGTTATTAAATGGGTGTTCTTCACATTGGACCTCATTTAGTGCAAATACCAGTAATTTAATTTATGTTTATATACTTATAGCGTTTTCACTGCCATTAATGGTGTTAGCACAAATAAAATAAGAGACTACTCGTGTTCCATAGCCTATGGCAATTTGGAACTATACGAGATTGAACTCAAAACAAAAAGTAAGGAACTGAACAGAATAATTTAAAATGGCATGGCTAAAAGTGTTTATTAGATTTGATATGGTAGAAATAGACATATCTATCTCGGCTTTTTTTAATTTAAAAAAAATTTAGGAGAGAATTTATTTTTGAGTTTTATGGTTCATATACGTTAAAACCTGTGTTGGGAATTAAGATAAGTTATTATATGTAAGTTAAATCTCTGACTAGAAAAAATTGAAAATAAATCTTGAGGAGTTAAAACATTGTTTTTTTTTTTTAATTAAGGAGAGACATTTCTTCATTCGCCCCAGGTTTTAATAAATATAAGTTTTAAGGTTTTTTGTTGGATTCTTCTTGATTATTATTTATACACTAAGTTAGATAATAGTATCCCAACAAGAACGATATTAATATAACTACATTCATATAAATTTTGCGCACGCATTCACTAAAATACGCCTTAGAATACATAAACAGTTATAATACAGTAATTATTGAAAATATAAAAATAATTATTTTGGTTAGAATGATTGTAAAAATTCTACTAAGTAATTTACGCGTATTTTAAGCGTAAATTATCAAATATGAATTTATGTAGATATGTAGCTCTTTACAAGTGAAGTTAATCTCTAACATATTATTATATGGGTTATTCTCCTTGATAATTCTTATCAAAGTCTATGGAACTAATGAGAAATCTAATTAATATTAAGATATTAATGAGATTTATAATGTGGTCTGACCCAAAAAAATTAGATTTTTTTCCAATTTCCAATTATTTCATTTTAGACTATTTTAGAAATCCCTTTTCTAAAAGAGTCTAACGTGGCAAGAATATTTGTGATTGAATTTCTTTTTTTCAAGCTGAAATTTTATTAATTTCTAAGATGTTTGTTTGTATGAGAAAATAAATGTTTGTGTGTTCTTATTCTTATACATAAATATAGTAATTTTTTAAATGTTTCTTATTTTTTACCATTACCTTGTCTGTATATTTAAAGAGTTTATAATTCAAGTCAACATCATCATAGTACTGTGCACATGGGTAAATACAAAGGTGTCTGTGTTGTCAGGTGCTTCAAGGGAACACTAACACGTACCTTGAGGCCAAACGAGAGCTGGACCCTCCCATCTGGGCCAGCAGGGTACGATTCGTCCCGTACAGCTACCACCGACGCACCGTCTGCATGCGGGTCGAGATATACGGCTGCTATTGGAAAGGTACCATCTATATACAGTACATACATTTATCATGTTTACATCTATGAATTGATCCTACGAGAATGTATCCTTTTCTTCTATTGTTCAATTTTTGTTTATGTTCTGTCATTTTGTTTGATTTTTTGGTCAAACTGAATCAAACTGTCATTTTGATAAATAAAGGAATTCCAGATGTCCAACATTGGATTGAAATGGCTGCAGTTCCACGTTATTGTATCACACTTAAAGTAGTATATTCACAACTGATTTTAATGTCTGAATATTAATAATAAGTAAATATTACTCTTTATAAAGAAACGTTTTATTAGATATGTTTAATAAATACTTAAAACTAAACAGAACATCAATAAACATACACAATAAAAAACTGATTAAATCTAAATATAACCAATATGTACCTTATTAGTTTATTTCTTATTATGTTATCTACTACAGTATAGTTATAGTAACAATGATGTAAATATAGGCTACCTTTATAGAAACTTTATTTTCACGTAATAAGTTGCATTGAGTAGTGTGTAATAGATAATCTATTTTAAGTTTTAAAATCCTTTTTGGTGTTTTTGTTATCGATATTTGATTGTCTATGTATTGGTTGATATAATAATCATAGATTATTATGGAAACTGGAACCCTAGTCTCTGGAGTTTTACAGTTTATTATCTCAGAAAAAATCAAAGTCTTGTGTTGTTTCGTATAGCAGACAAAGTGGTGCGATCTGCAACTTCCCTTAGCGAAACTGTAGTATTTTCTAACGAAAACAAAAAATTTTATTTACTTTGGATTCTAAGGAAAACATAACACACACAACTTTTCTACGTGCATTATTACATAATAACTTAAATTAAATGATTTATCATAAACAAAATAAACATCATGAGAAATAAATATACAGTATGTAATCCATAAGCACATATCCCTGATAGATCATCGGCGTTATTATCTTCTTGCCCTTACAACAGATTACAGAACCAATAGGAGTCAAACGGTGGCTCGGCAGACCACAGACAGAATGCAAGGTAGGAAATCAGAGTCATTTATATGTGGACCTATTGAGAAACCAATCACAACTGCTCAGGGCCGTCCTGTTTTCCTTCACGCTGCTCAAAACTGTATCATTATGCAGATTAGTGCACAAATGAGGGAGTTTAGAAGCTTTGTCGCTATGTTGCAGACGGAGTTGTGAGCTACTCCATGCCCCAGGGGGACAAGCGAGGCGCCGGTTGGGAGTTCTTCGATGCTACTTACGACGGCCACTGGGACGGTCAGCTACAGAGGGGCCTGGGTCAGCTGACCGACGGCAAAGTGGGCCCTGAGAACTTCAAGATGGGCTACTATGACTACGAGAGAGGTAGGTTACATACATTGTCAAGTCAGAAGGGAGATACTTACGACGGCCACTGGGACGGTCAGCTACAGAGGGGCCTGGGTCAGCTGACCGATGGCAAAGTGGGCCCTGAGAACTTCAAGATGGGCTACTATGACTACGAGAGAGGTAGGTTACATACATTGTCAAGTCAGAAGGGAGATACTTACGACGGCCACTGGGACGGTCAGCTGCAGAGGGGCCTGGGTCAGCTGACCAATGGCAAAGTGGGCCCTGAGAACTTCAAGATGGGCTACTATGACTACGAGAGAGGTAGGTTACATATATTGTCAAGTCAGAAGGGAGATACTTACGACGGCCACTGGGACGGTCAGCTGACCGATGGCAAAGTGGGCCCTGAGAACTTCAAGATGGGCTACTATGACTACGAGAGAGGTAGGTTACATACATTGTCAAGTCAGAAGGGAGATACTTACGACGGCCACTGGGACGGTCAGCTGACCGACGGCAAAGTGGGCCCTGAGAACTTCAAGATGGGCTACTATGACTACGAGAGAGGTAGGTTACATACATTGTCAAGTCAGAAGGGAGATACTTACGACGGCCATTGGGACGGTCAGCTGCAGAGGGGCCTGGGTCAGCTGACCAATGGCAAAGTGGGCCCTGAGAACTTCAAGATGGGCTACTATGACTACGAGAGAGGTAGGTTACATATATTGTCAAGTCAGAAGGGAGATACTTACGATGGTCACTGGGACGGTCAGCTGCAGAGGGGCCTGGGTCAGCTGACCAATGGCAAAGTGGGCCCTGAGAACTTCAAGATGGGCTACTATGACTACGAGAGAGGTAGGTTACATACATTGTCAAGTCAGAAGGGAGATACTTACGACGGCCACTGGGACGGTCAGCTGCAGAGGGGCCTGGGTCAGCTGACCAATGGCAAAGTGGGCCCTGAGAACTTCAAGATGGGCTACTATGACTACGAGAGAGGTAGGTTACATACATTGTCAAGTCAGAAGGGAGATACTTACGACGGCCACTGGGACGGTCAGCTACAGAGGGGCCTGGGTCAGCTGACCGACGGCAAAGTGGGCCCTGAGAACTTCAAGATGGGCTACTATGACTACGAGAGAGGTAGGTTACATACATTGTCAAGTCAGAAGGGAGATACTTACGACGGCCACTGGGACGGTCAGCTACAGAGGGGCCTGGGTCAGCTGACCGACGGCAAAGTGGGCCCTGAGAACTTCAAGATGGGCTACTATGACTACGAGAGAGATAGGTTACATACATTGTCAAGTCAGAAGGGAGATACTTACGACGGCCACTGGGACGGTCAGCTGACCGACGGCAAAGTGGGCCCTGAGAACTTCAAGATGGGCTACTATGACTACGAGAGAGGTAGGTTACATACATTGTCAAGTCAGAAGGGAGATACTTACGACGGCCACTGGGATGGTCAGCTACAGAGGGGTCTGGGTCAGCTGACCGACGGCAAAGTGGGCCCTGAGAACTTCAAGATGGGCTACTATGACTACGAGAGAGGTAGGTTACATACATTGTCAAGTCAGAAGGGAGAACTCACGTACATCATTTCCCCGTTAACTTTTCATTAACGACTCTTTTATTTATTTATTTTATTTTTTTATTTATCAGAAACACGTTCTTCATGCTCTGTCATTCGTTTTTTATTTAAATGGAAACAGAAAACTGAAACTATTAAATTTATTTCCAATAAACTACTATTTACAATGCACACAAAAAACAGGAAATACCACTGACCACGGTTCTAGTAATGTGGCCAGAGTTTAAAAACATACATTTTCTTTAAAACTAAAAATTATATTAGTCCAGTCCAGTAATGTATAAACACCTAATCGGCCGTTCAATTAGTTTTACTTGACAAAATAATACGTTACTATGGTTTCACACGTATTGAGAATTAATAAAAGAAACCGACTATAACTGAAAAATTCTGTATACAAACTAGTTATATTTTATAATGTTTAAAAACATACTCAAAAAATAGTAAATTCAACTAAAAGTAACAAACAAACAAAATATCATCTTATTCATAATCTTTTAAAATGTTTTGACATTTAATAAAAACACTATTAAGAAAGTAGATATCAGAGTGAGAAAACAGCCATAGCTTAGTATTCTTACAGAAAAGGTTGAAATTGTTGCACTCTCTTATTTTTTTTAGAAGCTCATTAAAAAATTTGGCCCACAGTATTGAAAGGATGTTCTATAAATTGATTGTTTACTTTGGAACTGTTAAATATATTACAGGGGAACAGTCAGAAACTACAAATTTCAAAATGTACATCCCTTAAAAACAATATCACTATCTTGTCACAAACTATGACATGAAACTTTGTTGGACTTTCAACTGTCTTAATAACTTACAGTGCAATTTAATTTGTTCCGAATTCAAAGTCTTGGATCATATCTATACGACAACCTACAATATCACTTATAAAGATAAAGTATTGTTCAACTGTGGTAGTAATAAAACAGTTTGTACAGTAAAATTAAATGTTTTTCTAAAAAGTAAAAATGAAATTTACTTTACCTTCCTACTAAAAGGACACACTATTGCTTTAAGGTCATGATATAGGCCTTAAATCCGTTGTACCTGAGATTAAAATATTTCAACATTAATTGAACGTATATTGACATGCATTTATTATTAAACCACACAAAACCAATTATTTGATTTGAAATACAGTTTCAGAGTGATTATTTTGATATATTTTATATGGAACGTAGAAAAAAAATTATAAACTGTTGTAAACATAGACTATAAATATAAAGCATAATGAACATGTTAGCATTTTCCCGATAACTTACCGTGTTCCAGGCCAAGGCTGGGTCGGCTGGAGGAACGACACCAGGGGCGGCCAACCTGTAGAGATCAAGTTTGAGTTTGATCAAGTGCGAGAGTTCACATCAGTCCACATATTCTGCAACAATCAATTCACAAAAGAGGTTCAGGTTAGTTCGATTTTAAATATGACTGACATAGTATAAATGTTCAGTACAGTACTTGCACAGCAAATGACAGTTTCTTCAGAGCTAAATGCTAGATTTTTGTTATGTAATCTATAAATTGTTGATGAACTTAAATATGTACGGTATTATAATACTAAAAAGAGTTTGTTTCGTTTTTAAGTGTCTTCAGCCTTTGGAAATTTATACTGAGTGATTGTCATGAGCGTGTTGAAAGGTGATGTATATTATACCAGTAAATAATATTTGGCCCTGCCTGGGTACTTTTCTTTGACTCATGTATTGGTAGGTACATTCCTTACTATGTACATTCCGTACTATGTCCTTACATGTAACACTACGACATTCCTTACTAGGTATCGGCCATCAGAAGATAATCTCGTATTTCTTTAAGTGTGCTCGTACGAAAGATAATCCTCGTTGGTCTGTGTGAAGCAGGAACAAGGCTGGACAGTTATTTTGAATGTTTTTAAGGTAGGGTGGGGAAGGAGGTAAGTAATTGTTTCTGAGGAAAGACTGAAGAACCATTAGACGTCCTGCGCAGAGGTGGAAGGAGGATCTAGATTTGGCATGTGTAAAGTTTAGTATGATGGATCATGCTTATGGGGTGACAGGGAGGGTCATATGTTGATGTGTGTGCGCAGCTAGGTCATCAGTCGTCGTGTAAGATGTGTGGGAGGCAGCATTGTCAGTGAGGGATGGGAGAGTGACCAGGGTATGCTAGATAATTAGTAGTTCATTTTTTACCGATTACGAGTAGGGTTGAGACCTCAGAGTCTTCGTAAGTTTGGTATGGCAAACTGTCACTGAGTTGCCAGTCATTGTCAGTGAGGGATGGGAGAGAGGCCAGGGTATGCTAGATATTAGTAGTTTGTTTTTTACCGATTACGAGTAGGGTTGAGACCTCAGAGTCTTCGTAAGTTTGGTATGGCAAACTGTCACTGAGTTGCCAGTCATTGTCAGTGAGGGACGGGAGAGAGGCCAGGGTATGCTAGATATTAGTAGTTTGTTTTTTACCGATTACGAGTGGGGTTGAGACCTCAGAGTCTTCGTAAGTTTGGTATGGCAAACTGTCACTGAGTTGCCAGTCATTGTCAGTGAGGGATGGGAGAGTGGCCAGGGTATGCTAGATAATTAGTAGTTCGTTTTTTACCGATTACGAGTGGGGTTGAGACCTCAGAGTCTTCGTAAGTTTGGTATGGCAAACTGTCACTGAGTTGTCAGTCACTGTCAGTGAGGGATGGGAGGGTGGCCAGGGTATGCTAGATAATTGGTAGTTAGTTTTTTACCAATTACGAGTGGGGTTGAGACCTCAGAGTCTTCGTAAGTTTGGTATGGCAAACTGTCACTGAGTTGCCAGTCATTGTCAGTGAGGGATGGGAGAGTGGCCAGGGTATGCTAGATAATTAGTAGTTCGTTTTTTACCGATTACGAGTGGGGTTGAGACCTCAGAGTCTTCGTAAGTTTGGTATAGCAAACTGTCACTGAGTTGTCAGTCACTGTCAGTGAGGGATGGGAGGGTGGCCAGGGTATGCTAGATAATTGGTAGTTAGTTTTTTACCAATTACGAGTGGGGTTTAGACCTCAGAGTCTTCGTAAGTTTGGTATGGCAAACTGTCACTGAGTTGTCAGTCGATCACTGGTGAAGGGAAGGATAACGGATCGCCAATCGATGGGTGTAATATGCCTGGAAAAAGGGAGTCAGCCATAGTGTTTCAAACTGAGGCATCAGTCATCGAGCTGGAGACTCTAAGGATCGATATATATATATATATATATATATATTATTTTTCATACATTACACGTGTTAAGATTGACATGGTCTAAGTGTTAACTGTTACTTGAAGCCAAAGAAAAATGATACATTGTGATTAAAGAAGGTTCACTTAAAAATTAATAAAGGTGGAATTAATGAAGAAATCAAAACATACTATGGCACAACCGAAATCCTTTAATACGGTTAATAGAACGACTATTTTACAAAACAAAACAAAAAAACAAAAAACCATTGCGTACAAGAAACGAGTGGTATTCCAGCTCTCTCGCAAGGGCTTCAAATAATTCTTATGTTATCTAAATATGTGCCTGAAAAATAAATTACGTGGCTGGCATACTGAAAGCTAATTAGAGTGATTATTGTATTTTTAAAAGGGAATAAATGTTAAAACGAAGAATGTAAAAAGACCGGTGACTCATGAAGAATGCTGCCTCAGAAGTCTCCTTGTGAATACCATCCCACTCTGATAGAGGTCACCAAGTTTGGTCGTTTTAACGTTCCCTTTTATCTAAAACATTTTACAAAAATTGTTAATAATGTTTCCGAATATCTGAGAGAATTTGGAGGATAAAGTCTATAAATCTCTTAGGAGAAAAATGTTAGTTTTGTTAATATACAAATCTAAATTTCTGGGAGAAGGGGTAGTTCCAGTTAAATAATGATTATATTTTAGAGTTCATTTAGTAATAATAATAATAAGTTTAGCTAACGTAGAAGGCTCCTGTATCTGACTACTACATAAAAAGAGTAATTTTAATGTTGTAATAATGTCTACAAAATCCATAGTATTTGTGATTAGTGGTGTCCAAATTATATAACTTGACTTAAATGGATATTGTATATTCAATATTGTAGAATGTTTCATTTTTACTGAAGTAATTTAATTACTACTGAAGTGGGAACAAATTTATACGATTTAACATCTTAGTGCCTGTTTTTTTTTTTTTTTTTTTTTTTTTTTTTTAATGAATGTTCATTTATTATTATAGAGTGCTTTGTTACAAATTGTACTATGACAGAGGCTACACAACGAGTCTAGTTCCCCGTATTGTGGACCCACTTCTTAAATACAGAATATGAGCATTTAGATTAGAGATAAACTATGAATCATTTAACTGTTTTTCCAAACAATTACTAATTTGAGATCAGAACCAGAAATTGCAAGCTCGTGCCCGACAGTTTGGTGTGCGTGGGCCGAAATGTCGGTACCGCACCACGCGCTCAGCGGAGGTCGCTCCTAACTTTGTCCACGACATAAACATGTGTCTGATGAGCGGTTTTTATTGCTGGTCAGGTTGGGATGACTCCAAAATACCCGCAGTTACCGCATGTTGACAAAACTGTTTAGTACTCTCTGTTGGTTACTGTTTCCCACCCAGACAACATAATACTTTCCAATTAGTCAGCTTAACATTTATTAAAATCCTATTCTTGATGCGTCACCTGCATTGCAATGGAACAAATAATAAAGTTTATTTTCATTCTAATCTTTAGGTGTATTCTTTTTGTATATAGTTAAAATAAAACAACCAGAAACTTAAAATTTACTTCTTTCCCTCATCGCAAAAAAAGGCTTCCCGAAAAGCTTAGAACTTTAGATTTGACAGTTTGAGTCACACTGACAGAAATTATGCCACTTATTACATTTATTGAAAGGTGGCCATATGAGCCAAACTTAATACTTATGAATGGAGCGTTTTGCTAAACAAGAGAATTGATTTATTTGCTTCCAATTAATCGTAATAAGTACTCTAATGATATGGTCAAAGTAAAAATTAAAATATTCTCTGTTTAAACAATTATAATTGATACAAAAAGGAGTAGTAAATTTACACATACTTTGTAGAATACTGTTTTTATAAACACGTTAATTTGAAAACACATTATATCTTAGTTGACTAGTTTTGTTAAAATTTTTCTCTATCATTAGTGACACAGCGTGAGTTGTTCACTAAGTATAACCAATGACAAAAAATCTAAATTGAAAACTCAAATTATGTGAGAATGCAAGTCCTTAATTTTACATCATCTTCAAATCAGTGTATTTTCCATTTTATCAACGTAATTTATAGTTATTAAATTTTTTTTTGGAAAACAAATGGATCTCTTGAGTGAAAAGTATGTGCTCCAACTCTCAAACCAACAGTGAATCACGTATAGTAATCTATTTTCCATTATATTATTTTAAGAACACTGCTAAATGGTGTCTCCTTTTTACCAACAGTCTTATTATAAGTCCTTTCTTTCTACTTCTCTCTCTCTCTCCCCTCCCCCTCCCTCTCTATATTTTCATACTCTATACCTAACTGTTGGGAAATACCATGCATACTAATGCAACGAACTCTGCTATTATATTATCACATCTGCCTTCATTGACGATTTTCCCACTCAAGATCGTCACACATTACTTCCACAGGACCCTCTTGTAACCTGTTTAGAACAATTTAAACTTCCAGTACTTGTTTTCTTTGTGTAACATTCAACATCTCTATTTCTAGCTTTATTTCTTAAAATGCTTCTTTTGTTAGGAATTTTCCATCCCAACTTAGGTCTTTCCATATTACTGCTGTATTTGAAAGTCTAAATAGTGCTTACATATATAGTATACATTATCTTCACCAAATGACAATGACACTTTCCCTACAGGTGTTCTCGGAAGCAGTAGTCATGTTCAGTGTTGGCGGCCGCTACTTCCACGGAGATCCTATCACCTACTCATACATGGAGGACCGGATCTTTGAGCACTCCCGTAACATCACCATAAAACTACACCACCGCATCGGCCGCTTCGTCAAGCTCCAGTTGCACTTCGCCGCTCGTTGGATCATGATTAGTGAAATCTCCTTCGAGTCTGGTAAGAATGTGCTGTAATTCTTAGACATTGTCTGGCATCGGTATCCACACGTTTTTCCTATTCATAAATCTATAACTAATATAAACAATTACATATTATCCCCACATTCGTCACAAACCAACTAGAAAATTAGTTCGTGGTTTTATTATTTAAAATCCTAGAATGTTCCCAAAACTCTATTAGTTGACAAAAAATTCAAAGTCATGGCTATAATCGTCTGTCCTATTCAGAATAAGAACATATCTATACAATAAAACATTTTACAAAAACACCAGAACCACTATAATATGTTAATCGAATAACATTGCTGGTATTATTTTATGGACAGTGCTAAGATAGTATGGTTATATTTATCTGCAATGATTATTTTTCATTAAACTTATATATGCTATTGTTTTAGATATTGCTCATGGAAACTTCACCCCGGAAGAACCGACTGCAAATGAAGGAACCTTGCAGAGCGATGTCTTCGTGGACAAGACCAGCAGACCTCAATTAGAAGTACCAGGTACTTGTGAAAATATAAAATATATGTTAGCCTAACACTAAACTTTAGATAGCACTTTTATTACTGGATTTCATAAAGATTTTATTAAAATTATTGCAAATATTTCATATGTGTGGCACTCTTTAGAACAATATCTGTAGGTCTAGCAAAACAACATAAATTCAAAGAAATTTGCAATATCCTACAGTAAATAAAATTTCAACAAAATCACTTTGTCTATTTTTTTTCCATGGAAAATAGATTTTATTTACGAAAAAGTATTAATGGTACTTGTCAATTCTCCTATTTAACCATCACCTTATTGTCCTAACAGTTTCAACGGCAAAGCAAGAGGACGAGACTTATATGGCTGTGCTGATTGGTGCTCTGATGGCCGTGATCATTCTGCTAGCTGTGGCCATCTTCCTCATTGTCTCCCGACACCGGCAGTCAAAACAGTTCGCCAGTCCACTGGCAGCAAAGGCTGCACTACCAGGGGCTGCGGGAGGCCACCAACATCTATCTTCAGACAGTAGTTCGGGTAGTGGTACAGCGGATAAAACGTACAGTGCCCAGGCGGGGATAGACACGGCACTCCTGATGGACACAAAGCTGGAGGACTACCAGGAGCCGTACCAGGCACTCAAGTACGCTCCTTACTACAGCTACAGCCACGTGGTGGTCGACAGCAAACCCCCAGTGGTCACTCACCCAGGTAACCCCATTACCTAAGTAGCACATTTAAAGCACATTCACGATATGTACAAAAATGATACTGACAATCACGGGGTTATGAATATCACCCATTTTGAACAAAATAAAATAAAAACAAAAATACATGAATACGGTACTCAAACTGAACATGAAGTGTCATCTAAAGAATTTTGTTCCACCCTTTTACAATATATGAAAAAATTGCACATATTAAACAATAAATAAACTTGAGAAATCTGGAAAATGGTAAATTCTTATACTTCATGTTAAGTTACCAGAATACAGTATTACTTTTTTTATAAACAGTCTTTGTTGTCTTTGTAACTGTGTTTTTCGTAAGGTAAAACTTAATTCATAGTTCTGCATAATATTGATGTGAAAGAAAATTATATTTAGTACTATTTCATATATCATATCTATAATTTTTCATTTGATGGAGAGCATTAATAAAAAGACAATTTATCATGGTACTTTTAAATATTGATTTATTATCAAAAAGTAGGCCGAATTCGTTCAGGTACTTTTATTTATGCCTAGAGCCTGGAGCCTGCATCTCATTTGATCCTATTGTTGATGCTTTTAAGTAGGTTTTAATTAATTTCCATGTGGAACAGACTCGGGTCACGAGTACGCTGTGCCGGAACTGGGAACCACCCCTTTGCTGACGGCCTCTCCCCAGAAACCGGAAGTGGTCATTACGAGGGGCACGGGCAAGTCGGCCAAAGACGACGCCAAAGGGAGCAAGGTTGGTAATTGTCTAGTTAGTGGTATACATATTCATGATGAAAGATGATTTCCATAAAAAATGGTGGCATCATTCTGGCCGTAATGAACTGCCAGTTTTGTCTTTCGTTCATTAACTTATTAGGAGCCTTTAGTGATCGCTTGATAACGTCAGAATGTTACTAACCACTGTTATTCCCCTCATTGTCTTGTTATCACTCATTAGGACTGATACTCGTGTATTGTGTAATAGTTCAATACAAAATCATTAAGGTTTAATACATCAATGGTTTCAGAGCGATCAAATAAAATAAAATGCTTGAAGTACAATTTATAGGTACAATTTATTACAATTTATTACACAGCCTAGATAAACACTGACCCAGAAACGGGCAATCTACCAAGTAATAAATATGACATTAACACATCAAAGACACTGCACTGTTCAATTAATTTTACAAATTAAACATATATTCGTTTTAGAATTCAAATAATATTTTCAATAGTTAAATTACAGTAAGAAAACACGCTAAGGTTATATCACCTTGTGTTTGTTTACCGTACAACATTATAATTCACCCACTGCCGATCCAAGTGTTGTTGAGAGAATAGGGCATAGAGTAGAGAGCAGGAATGTTTTGGCAAACAGGATAAAATTATCTACAAACTTTCACCAGGCATATCTGGTGTAGCCACATTCTGTAGTTATTGTATTCATACCTTCTATTGTAATGCATAGTTTTGTCATATTATAAGCTGCATTTTTTATTTTGTTAAAATAGGTGCCTGCCCTAAACCGCCAATAATTACTAATAAATAACACTATAAAATATATATAAGTATATATGCATGTATTCTTTTGTACTACGTTTTTTTTCTGTCTTATTTACTGTAGGACCCCACCGACAAGTTTTGCGTAACTTGGTGAGGCCTTGATTTTGTATTCACTTTAAAGTAATAAATAAATAAATAGGTAATTACTGTTAAAGCAGAAATTAAATGTACACGAGTTTTAAGGTCGATTACAAAGAAACTAAGTGGTCAATGAAAAATCCAAACACACGTTTGTTTTCATCGTTTGATTTGCGTTTCGACATATGTAATTTTATTTAAATTGGCCTTTAAGTGTTTTTAAAATGATTAAAATCGATTTATTTACTTACTCGTATAAAAATAATATATTGTAAATTTATTAAAAATATTATTTGAAAAGGGTACTCAGTTTGAATGTTACGTACCTAAAAATACGTAAGTAGCCCTAATTTTTAACTTTATATTAGTACATTGTAACTATATATGTCATGAGTATTACAAAGTGACAAAGTAATTAATTGTACCTTCTCTAGAACTGGGAAATCGGTAAGACAATTTTTTCTTGACAATTTAAAATTCTGAAATGTATAAAACTTAAATGAAATGTATAAAAACATTCATGTCAATCAAGTATTACAATATAAATGTAATGCATTAACGGGTTTTCGACTAGTAAAAGTGTAAAGTTAATGCACAGTGAATTCTAGTACAAATTCTGATACTGTATTTTTTACAAATGGAATAAAAATTATAAAAACTTGTAATAATTTAGTAATAATTTTAAAATGCATAAATTTTGAAATCTGCATTTTAACTCACAATTCAACCATAAAAAAGATTGTGTGATGGGATTTCCAAAGGCCTCTCGGTTTCTTAGTAAACAACCTTCAAAATCGGGTACACATAATTTATGCGACAGTAAGCATTATTTATTTTCGTTTTCAGACTAAAAATTTAAATTATATTTCATTTGTTTCTCAGTTTATTTCTATAAAACATTTCTCAATATTTTTATAATAGTAGCAAATTTAATTATGATTGTATTATCCTATTTTCATCTCTTTACATAATTCATAATGCAATTGCTGATGGAAACAAAGACAAGTTTTTGAAGATGTACTATGATTTGATAATGTTGTTTGCAGTCTCCCAGCCAGCAGGAAGTGCTGACCGCTCTGAAGCGACGACTGGAGAACACCTCAGTCCCGGAGTTTCCCAGACATCGGCTCAGGATGTTGACAAAACTAGGGGAAGGAGCTTTTGGAACTGTAAGCACTCCTTCAACCACACTTTATATATTTACAAAAGTGATTTTTAGTGTTTTTATGATGCCATTTTTTATTGTTTCAAGAAAATATAACTGAAATATTGTTGACGTTTTGTCATTTTGATTCTTAGTTAGTATATTAAGTGGGTATACAAGTGATTGTCTTACAACACACATTTATTCCAATATAAGTATAAAATGTTCAAATATTATGGTGATTTACTTTGATTTATCGAAAACAATCGCTATTTGTAGGCCTACTAATATTTTAATAAATCTGTATGTTTTTTACGTTCATTTCTTTTGTTTGTAATTTTTTAAATAATACTACAGTATTCTCATATTTTTAAATTTTCGTTAGATTGAGTTTTTCTTATTAAGTTAATGACATTTGTTATTATACATAGTTATTAATTATTAAATTAATTATCTATGGAAAGAAGATATGTACTTAGCATTGGTATACCAATTATAGGGTGAATTTCAGGTGTACGTTGCTGAAGCGGACGGCATTCTAGAATACGGCACTACCACGTCTCTTTCCAAGCGTCTGGTAGCAGTCAAGTTTCTCCTTACCAACGCTAGTGAGAAAGAAAAGTGAGTTTAAATATATAACATACATATAGTTGAAATATGACGATTAATTAACTATTCAAATTTAAGATTATTCAAAAAAGATTATTATTCTAAGTTATTTTGTTATAAATATTAACATTGATCATCACAAAAAAATAATTATTATTAAAAATAGTTTATGAGTTGTAAAATAAATATTAGTAAAAATGATATTTTTTTAATTTATTGAGTTTTTTTTAGTATAATCTTATTAGTTATGTTTCTTTCTCCAAATTAGGAATGTTCCAGAAATGTTCTTTTTCTGTTTGTATTTGACTAACTATATATGCGCCATATTACCAAATATTGTACTCTACCAACCTTCAAATCACTAATGGCTGACATTTATGACATTTGTGTACATGACATAGACCTGTATTACAGTATTAATATCATAAATTTCGGTAACCATACATGTTTGTAATACCTATCTCCAATCAGTCGTCGAACTGAAAATTAATCATTAATGTCTTCTCCAGTATTCTTACAATTGAACCTCTCTGGAACGTTTCAGGCTGGACTTCCAGCGGGACGTGCGTATCTTGGCGGCCCTGGAAGACCACAACATCGCCCGCGTCCTTGGTGTGTGCAGCCAGGAGGAGCCTCTGTGTGTCGTCATGGAGTACCTGGATCATGGAGACCTCTGTCAGTTCCTCAAGAGTCATGGACCCTCGGACACCGCCACCACCCTGCCCCTAGGGGTCAAGACTCTAAGGTAGGGTGAAACTAGCCCTCTCTTTATACATCTAGCTTCAATAATTTTCGAGCAGGAAGATTGCTTTGTTTAGTTTTGGTAAACTGATGGGATCGAGACTTGTATTTCTCTACGACTTGTTACGAACAATAAAAACTGATGTGATCGAGACTTGTATTTCTCTACGACTTGTTACGAACAGTAAAAACTGATGTGATCGAGACTTGTATTTCTCTACGACTTGTTACGAACAATAAAAACTGATGTGATCGAGACTTGTATTCCTCTACGACTTGTTACGAACAATAAAAACTGATGTGATCGAGACTTGTATTCCTCTACGACTTGTTACGAACAATAAAAACTGATGTGATCGAGACTTGTATTTCTCTACGACTTGTTACGAACAATAAAAACTGATGTGATCGAGACTTGTATTCCTCTACGACTTGTTACGAACAATAAAAACTGATGTGATCGAGACTTGTATTCCTCTACGACTTGTTACGAACAATAAAAACTGATGTGATCGAGACTTGTATTTCTCTACGACTTGTTACGAACAATAAAAACTGATGTGATCGAGACTTGTATTTCTCTACGACTTGTTACGAACAATAAAAACTGATGGGATCGAGACTTGTATTTCTCTACGACTTGTTACGAACAATAAAAACTGATGTGATCGAGACTTGTATTTCTCTACGACTTGTTACGAACAGTAAAAACTGATGTGATCGAGACTTGTATTTCTCTACGACTTGTTACGAACAATAAAAACTGATGTGATCGAGACTTGTATTTCTCTACGACTTGTTACGAACAATAAAAACTGATGTGATCGAGACTTGTATTTCTCTACGACTTGTTACGAACAGTAAAAACTGATGTGATCGAGACTTGTATTTCTCTACGACTTGTTACGAACAATAAAAACTGATGTGATCGAGACTTGTATTCCTCTACGACTTGTTACGAACAATAAAAACTGATGTGATCGAGACTTGTATTCCTCTACGACTTGTTACGAACAATAAAAACTGATGTGATCGAGACTTGTATTTCTCTACGACTTGTTACGAACAATAAAAACTGATGTGATCGAGACTTGTATTCCTTTCGAGACTTGTATTTCCTCTTACGACTTGTTACGAACAATAAAAACTGATGGGATCGAGACTTGTATTTCTCTACGACTTGTTACGAACAATAAAAACTGATGGGATCGAGACTTGTATTTCTCTACGACTTGTTACGAACAATAAAAACTGATGGGATCGAGACTTGTATTTCTCTACGACTTGTTACGAACAATAAAAACTGATGGGATCGAGACTTGTATTTCTCTACGACTTGTTACGAACAATAAAAACTGATGGGATCGAGACTTGTATTCCTCTACGACTTGTTACGAACAATAAAAACTGATGGGATCGAGACTTGTATTTCTCTACGACTTGTTACGAACAATAAAAACCTTAAATAATACTTTTGTATGTATATTTAGAATTGTATATAATGGAAGAAGAAATCTGTTTAACTTTATGGTTATTTTATGAAATTCCTACAAGTTTCACGCACAATTAAAATATAACCTATAGGACTAAGGTTACATTTTATTTTTGTAACTAAATAATGGCGGTTTTGAAAAGCAAGAGCTATTTTGTGGTGTCGATTAGCAAATAGAATTCATTTTATGTTCTTTGGTATATTATTGATTAGGATAAATTACAAAATTATTTTAGCAATCACTGAAAATACAATATTTAACCATGAAGTATGATTAAAATGTTAAGTGAATTAAACAATAATTTCTTCAAAAACTACTGTAACTGTGTTAATATTTGCAATGTATTGTATTTTTTATTTGTAATATTAGCCTTTTCTGAGGCAAAACAAGTTGAAGCTGAGATTTGTGTGTCAATTAATAGTTATTTCTTTTTTAATTTATTCGTTTTTATCTAAACTATATTAGTATAACATTTTGTTTAACTCAACTTATTATTTACAGTTTATTTATGCATAATAATGATGTTGTTTTAGTAATATGGGTTGTAGTAGTACAAGTGTATAAACATTTTGTTTATAAAGTTATGTTGTTTGCACTGATTATTCCTGTATCACTGATACTCTTGGCTTGCTATAACAGTTATGTTTATGTTCTGTCATGCCTCAGGGGTGTCGGTTTGCGCAAGTACATATTCGTGAGACACATGTACGTAAAGTACAAAACTTTATCTTTAAGTACCTAAATCTCATATAGTCTAGACCAAGAGGCACCCATATCTTAGCTAGACCCATCCATTGACATAGCTTTAGACCAGAGGGTCTGGCAGACCATGGACCTCTGTAGAGTTAAATGACTGTTTGTTGTGTTCCTTGACCCATAGTGTTGTTTATAAGGCTACAAAACAAATTTTCTTCATCATTATCTTTTTGTGATGTCATTGTATTTGATGATGAGCACTACCATTCATTTAATTAAGAAAACTAACCTTGCACTTTTTAAGAAAATTTATATTTTAGGCTTGATTATTTTTTTTATCTCATATTTTATTCTACAAAGAGTACCACACTGTATATAAACCGCAATCTGTTATAACTGTTCATAATAGACAGTCCCCTCTTATGTTTCATGCTTTAGTTGATTATGTATAAGCATTAAAAATATGTTACACGTATTTGAAATAGTTCTGAAATTATTAATAATTTAAAATATAAAATCACTCTTTACGTGCAAGCCAAGTAAAAATAAATCTTCTTTTAGATATAAGGTTGTTTGCAAAACAACCCTGAAAGTAAAAATGGCCAATGCACTAAACGCTTTTTCATTATAATAATGCTGTTACTAAGTAATATTACATTTAACAAATAATTAAATTTAAAATTTCTGATTATTTATATATGAGTACGTAAGTATGTATATTTACAGACCACTTATAAGGAATTTTAATGAAAACTTTGCTAAAACTGGATATTGAAACACCACTGACGTATCTCAACGAGTTTTTAAGTTTTTAATTATTAAGAACTATTTATTTTGTTTCCAGAAAGCTTGAAACATAATAAACTCCACACCATTGATTAAATTATAATAAAATTTATGTTTAAATACAGTATTCAAATTTATGAGTTCAACATGTAATCCTCATCCATAGCAGAATACAACTATAGATATTATTTCTTTGGAAAACTGAATTGAGTTACTCTATATGAATTTTTAAGAAAGGAACATTAAGTGAAGCTTATTATCGATAGTATGACATGGCAGTTCATTCTAAAACAAAAGTTAAAATAATTACAAAATTTTATGTATTGTCAGCTATAACACTATAGTATTCAAACAAGTGTTAGTTACAAAACTGAACTTACTATCACGGGTTCTCGACAAATATACGTCCAATCTCCGATCGTTAAACGTGTACAAAATTGGAGATGGTGTAGTAAATTAATTCTGAGCGAGTGAAAATACTTTAATCCTAGTCTCCACACAATCACAATTCAGACGAAGAATCTCTGATTTTTATCGTACAGTACGTGGGTTGTTGGTTTTGTATACTATTAATGTCACGTCCTGGTTTTGAGATTTTAACGAAAACTGTGACATTACAACATTTAGTACGATAAAAGATTTTATTAAGAATACATTTTTTTGGACTTGTATAATTTTTATGTATAAATTCAGCTATATATATATATTTTAAATCTCAAGTATGTAGTATAACAGGAAATATGTCTATCTATACACCAAATATTCATTATGATGAAGTGTTTGTTTAAATTTTTCTCTAGATTGTGTTTTATAGAGTATTCCCTAAGTTAATTTTGAAATGAATGCTGTTTTATGAATCTAGTGGGTCAGTTATTTTAGTTTCGATAGTATAAAAAACAACAAAACAAAGCACTTTTTTGTATTGTTTAAACTAAGACATTTTGTGTCACATAATAATTTACGGTTCACATTAATTTACGAAAATTAAACAACCACATGATATGAAATGACAAATTCATATTAAAGGAAGTAGCAAGAGGCCAGTCAAGTAACCATTTCCTGCTAAGACAAATTGTAATTGTATTTTACAGTTACAACTGTCTGCTGTACATGGCGGCGCAGATCGCGTCAGGAATGCGATATTTGGAGTCACTAAACTTCGTACATCGAGATCTCTCCACCAGGTACAGTTTACGTTTACTGTAAATATAATATAACATTTCAGTCGTAAATTATCAAATCATTTTCCTGATTTTGCATATTGTAATATGAATGTATTATAAACTTACATCAAATTGAAGTTAAAAAGTGTATAATCAGATAACTGCCTTAAAACTCAGGTCAAATCTGTACTGCGTGCCTGGACAGTATACCCTTTTTTCACTTATTTTCAACAAGTATAGTTATTATCAAGTATCTTAATATTAGTTGTGATTTACATGTTTTATTATTGTTTAAATAGGACATAGTCTGTCTAATACCAAAGTGTTGTGAAACGTTCCTGATACTGTAAATTATTATCATAGACGATAGACACAAACAGACAGACCAAAGGCAGTGCAGTTGCTGCCATCTGACGGTTAACGGTTTCAAATAATAAGAGTCGTACTATTAGTTATATCATTATTCGCTTTAACGCTTTCTGTAGAGAGAGGGATGAAGAGAGAGATAGAGCTGGTCCTACTTGTGGAAACGGAACATGAACTAATTGCAGTTTCACAGGACTCATTTGAGTGAACATTCCTCTTCGGGCTAGTCAATTTTAACCTTACCAATGAAATACATTATTACTAGGTGCCATTGATTTGAATTCATCAGTTATTTGGAGTTTCCAGTTGTCACAATCCATTTCTAATTACTGCAGAGATGTAAGCAAGGTTTTTTTTAAGTTTTCTACTCACAATTGGTTACCCCTTGGTCTTGAACGTGTTTTTACTACGCGGACATCTGCAAAAGGGAACTTGCATGATTTAAATGAACTTTTAAAAATAAAATCCTATAACTTCACAGACCTGTTATAAATAGAATTTTCCGCACCCATTATCAGTAGGGCCTACAAAAATACAAGTAAAATTAAGGTACATGTCAATATACGGATTTGTTACAAAATAAATGAGTTTTATTAAAATTATGTTTTCATCATCAGAAATCTTCGTAAATTTGATAAATGTTTATCTATTGTGAAAATTTAATTTAAATTACCCTCAGTTACTAATTTACTCACTTTTACACTGACCATTCTTTACTATCTGCATTATATTACAAACATTTGGGTTCATCTAAGGTAACCTTGACACCAGCTGATGATCAGGTCTCAGTTTTACAGTTACATGTTGCTATCAATAATAATAATAATAATCATCTATTGGATTGATAGATATGCTGCGTTATGCATCTAATATTGTTGTGATCACAGATACAAAAATGTATCTAGAAAAAGTCCTCAGCAAAATGGAAATGATTTTATGCATTCAATATGGTATGAGAATAAACAAAATAAAGACTAAAGTAATGGTTTGTAGAGCTAAGGAAGTACATGAACATCTAAGTTTGAGAATTGGAAGAGAGGAGTTAGAAGAGGTTGAGGAATTTACCTATTTAGGAAGCAAAATTACAAGAGATTGTAGAAGCCGGGCAGAATTGTGAGTAGACAACAGTAGGCAAAAATTGCATTCAATCTAAGAAAGAATCTACTCACCAGCAAGAATATTAGTCTGGAAGTGAGAAAACGAATTATGCAGGCATTTGTTTGGAGTGTAGCCCTGTACGGATTTAAAACGTGGACTGTGGATAAACAGTAAATACGGCGTTTGGAGGCACTAGAGTTGTGTTGCTATAGAAGAATGCTGAAGATCAGTTAGAGGGATAAAGTTACCAACGAAGAGGTTATAAGAAGAGTAAAAGAAACTATGGAGGCTTATCCAGACAAGAAGAGACATTCTGGTAGGTCACTTTTTCAGACACAACATTATGGGAACAATAGCAGAAGGAGCTATTGAGGGAAGGAATCGTCGAGAACGACCGAGGATGGCGTACATGTAGCAGATTATGAATGATGTAGGTTGTGCTATTTATACGGAAATGAAGAGAAAGACAGACAGAAGAGAGGAATGGCGAGCCGCTGCAAACCAACCTAAGGGTTGAGCACTTAAGAAGAATAAGAAGATTCAGTTCAGGTTTGGCATCCTCTGTTTAACTAAGTTATTATGTAAATATAGTTTCCTAATTGTATCTTACCCGATATTTGCAGGAACTGCTTGGTCGGTAAAGCCTATCATATAAAGATATCCGACTTTGGGACCGACAACGACCTGTACGCCGACGACTACTACAAGGTGGATGGAGGAATGGCTCTACCCGTCAGGTGGATGGCGTGGGAGTCCATTTACTTGGTACGTATATATTTTATCTTTTAACATAACTATATTATATCCACCACTACAGTAATTCACAACTAAGTACTGTACTTTATTTCAATCTTTCTATTCTGTTTGATATTTTATTTCTACAAATGTCGGCAATTTGTAATTTTCACTGTATATTGTTTGTGTCTTGTTTATAAACCATTACTACTTTCAAAATGACTGCTGGAGACAATGGCAAGTAATGTAAAATCCATTTACATAGTTTTGGAACACGTAAGCTACTTAACATAGGTACATAACATTTAAATTATATAAAATGAAATATCAGTTCTAGATATTTTTCCTCTAAACACATGAATTTATGAGTCAGAGATTTACTATAATATTGCCGTTGTGAGTATTACTTTATGAATATATGTATTTTCAACAATATTTTTTATAGTATACAATGAATTTTCTGAAAAAACATTATATAGATTGTTAACGAACAGGGTTCACTGTAAACTTCAGATATATTTGAGACATGTTCAATTAAAACAGAATAGACTATAGATAATTATAACTTGAAAGTAAAAGTACTGTAATAACAATTTTCAAACATTCAATAAGATACCCTGCCTTGGAAGACCGATCTATGGTTAATTGAATTTAACCAAAACATTGGTTATTTTAACGGCCTATTGGAATAAAAAATAATTTCAAAACAATAGTAAACCATTATCAAATTGTTCAAATTTAAACTGACAAATGCTTTACGGTAGTATTACTAAATTTACAGATTTTGGCTTGCATATTAGTTAAAAGGTTTTCCTTACAGGGCAAGTACACAACCAAGAGTGACGTATGGTCCTTCGGTGTCACACTGTGGGAGATCCTCCACCTGGCGAGGCGGAGACCTTACGACTCCCTGACGGACGCCGAGGTGGTGGATAACCTAGGGCAACTCTACCGGGACGAGGATAACTTCTTGTACCTCCCAAGACCAGCTACCCCTCCGGCCTCCAAGGACATCGTGGACCTGATGGGAGAATGTTGGCGACGACATGAGGCCGAGAGGCCGTCGTTTCGGGAGATACACCTTTTCTTGCAGAGAAAGACGTTGGGGTACGCTCCCACGTAAGGCTCCAGCACTGATCATGGGGCCTACGTTGGAGGGTGTTTGTCTTTGTTTTAAATATTTGAGTACTTGAGCCCATAATTACACTGTATAATAGGCACCTAGCAAGGATATATTGACATCTAATAATAGCCATGAACTTAACACCTAGGCTACTACAAAATTATGATTTTCATAATGGTTTTAGAGTATTTTCAGATAAATGTTCCCTTATAGTTTAATACAATGTCATATTGTCCTCATACTTTCATAACTTAAAATATTCTTCTAGATATTATTTGTGTAACGGATTTTTATGGGTCTTTTATTAGATGTCAGGCTATATATAAAGATCAGAATTATAGTTGAATTGTATAATATTCTTATAACTTAAGAACTTAAGAGAAGAGGAAATATAGGTGTTAGATTGTTTATTACGCTCATACTTTCTAGACATCCCCACCACTAGGGAACTGCCCTAATCAATCTGCTTTGCTGCGAGGACCCTTAGAGGGGCTTCTGACCAATGTACATAAGAGATGTATATTTCAGCCTAATGTAAAGAAGCCTTGACCCGCCAGGGCGCTGTTGGATCTCTCGAAATCCTATTTTACTGACGTGTGCTGTAGATTTGGACTGTGGCTGATGATGGCCACTTGATTAGTGGTAGATGTAGAAACCCAATGCCTTGTTAATTAAATTAGAATGTTGTAAAATATCTTACTCTAGCCGAAATGTAGGTACTGTATGCTGATACTCTATGGACAACCGCCTTACGTCCTCCAACAACCATTGACAAACATCTTTGAAGAGTTAGTTATATAGTAAATAAACTACTTTTCCCAGCTCCTCATTTGTTTACAAATTAAGTAAAGGGAGAGATTTAATCAAACTTGTTATCCTAAAAAAGTAGTTTTAACCTTCACTTTTAGCTATGCTAGCTTAGTATCAGCTTGTTACTAATGAATGGTGTTTAAAAAAATCACTATCTTATGAAACCAAATAAAACAGTTTTTAATGTAAGTCGTATTCAGTAAACATACAACGATGAGGCTGTTGCAGTGTTATATGTACAAACCTGGTAATTTTAAATTATGTACTGTAATTAAAAATATTATTGAAGTTATTTTTAAGAATTTTTACGACATAAAATTATTTTTGAGAAAATGAATTTGGAAACTTGCATAGTGATTAACATTTAGTTTAAGACGAACCTAGTTCTTGGAGTTCCTGCATGACTTGTGTTACATTCAGATATTTGTCAAAGAGCTCGACGGTTGCTTCATCTGACCTCACATCCTCCCACACCACTCACCGTCACTAAATCGTTACTAACACTGCCAAAGCACTCAAATCTGCTGCAATTGATGTTTTTTCCTCTAACCTGAACTGTGCGCGAGTTTTTCTCCTATTTTAATTTTCCAAATTGTTCTAAAAAACCGAGCAAGCTTCCTAGTAAATTTCAACATATCTATTTTTTCACATATCTTGCGTTTAGTCTGAAAATCTGTGATATAATATAGGTTAGAACTATTTGTCGTGTAATGTGCCAGTGCTGGTCATAATTGTAAAGAAACACGAATTTTGTAAATTTTGTAGTGTACTTTATTGTTACAATCAAAGTGAATAAAAGTACCAATGTTTATAGAAATTACATAACGTCTTTCATTTTCCTTCTCCTCTGTAGTGGCCTACGAATAATGTATGGTTAGTTTTACGACTGCTTCAGCAACTTAATTTTAATTATTTAATAAAACAGTAAATACTAAATGATAATTTGGAAGCGTTTGCTGTGTTAAAGTCCAAGAGGGTCGTGCAAAGCAAACAACTTTCTAAATTTCGATGTTAATATTTTTCTATTTGCTGAACGATATTCTGAACTAAAATTGACCACTTTATAGAGAAAAGCATAATTCTTAGTTCCAATGGTGTTCGTTTAGGTCTATTGCTCACTGTGTAACTTCAAAGGTGTCCACTATTTCAATAAATACTAAGTGAAAGTACATGAGATCCTTTGAATAGTGAGATGTTATTTCCAACCTTAGTCACTCTTCAAGCTGTCACATCTTTCACAAACAGCTGGGAAGTCATAGAAGATATAACACGCTTAATCCAACTTAACACATTTCTTACTCTGGAAGTCCCGAATTTAAGTGTACATTTTAACTTGTTCCTTTATCAGTGGTCACTTGTAATTGTACATCTTCCATGTTAATTATCCCTTTTCTAAGATTTTCTAGAGTAATCAGGACATTATATTAAGGTATTAATGTGCCTGAATTATTTTCTTAGAATGATCATTTCCTTCTGCCAAAGGTCTAGTGTTTACAGAGTCCCACCCTTCTATAATGCACATATTTAGTCTACTTTGTGTTTGTTAGTACTGTGTTAGCAGCAAAAACTATATTATTACACTTAAAATTGTGTTAAGCTCTTTGGGTCAATTCTCTGTACAATGAGAGTTGTGGTAGAGGTAAGTTTTCTCATTACGTATGTGCTTTAGTGTATTAAATAGCTTATACAGTATTACATCACAGGTTGATACGGCCATGTCTTGTGTTACTGGAAGGTCAGGCATGTATGGCTAACCTCTGCTAGTATGGCGTACATGTTTTATACCTCATATAGGATAGTAACAGCTCTTAATTATTGGTAAATATGGAATGTATTAACAATATTTCAAAAAATCCTTTCAAAGCATTCTAACTAACTACCATACTTTTTTTAGAATAAACCAAAAAAAATCCACTCAATTAAGTAAAACTTATTTGTCTTAATATTTTTTAATTCCCTAGGTTTGTTTTAAAAGAAGTTATTGGAAGTCTTATTTTACCAAACCATGTTAGGGCTAACACTTAACCTGACGACCAACGGCGTAAAGGGGCTGATTCCCTTTGCGAGAAACGCTTAAAACATAGGTTTCTAATTTAACGATTCGGTGCGTAATAATGATCGTATCTTATCACTTTAAGTGTCGTTTGATAGGCAAAGACCTGCTCTAGTGGACCATAAGTGTCGTTTGATAGGCGAAGACCTATTCTAGTTGACCATAAGTGTCGTTTGATAGGCGAAGACCTGTTCTAGTGGACCATAAGTGTCGTTTGATAGGCGAATACCTGTTCTAGTGGACCATAAGTGTCGTTTGATAGGCGAATACCTGTTCTAGTGGACCATAAATGTCGTTTGATAGGCGAAGACATGTTCTAGTGGACCATAAGTGTCGTTTGATAGGCGAAGACCTATTCTAGTGGACCATAAGTGTCGTTTGATAGGCGAAGACCTGTTCTAGTGGACCATAAGTGTCGTTTGATAGGCGAAGACCTATTCTAGTGGACCATAAGTGTCGTTTGATAGGCGAAGACCTGTTCTAGTGGACCATAAGTTGGTTGTTGTAAAGTATCGAGTACCGTTATATTTTATACTGTTCAAACGTGAACTTGATGATTTTACGGTGAAAAACTAATAATATCAACTTATGGACCACTAAAATGGGCTTTAGTAATCATAAAGCGTTCACTATAACTCATTATAATAATAAACACGACAGTTGAAATAAAAAACCAAGTTTCGTACATCCTTTTCTATTTCAAACAAGATTTTAAGACCGGTTTTTAAAAAGATGCGTACTTACCAAATCATGAACTGATTTTGGACAAGTACTTATTTGCCACAGTGTAGGAGAAAAATGTATCCTTTTTACATTTTAAGGCTGACTTCCCATCGGTAACTTGGCAGTTTGGGAAACGGCCACCATAAAAGTTGCCTCCGAACCAACACCAGTAACGAATGACCGGATTGCTCAACCGGTCACCCATCCAAGGGACAGCAATGTTCGATGTTCCTTCGCAGCATTATCTTGCGATAACATCGGTACCCTCAAGACCACCCTCACCTTTAATGAATTGTATATACAACTATTTAAATATTATTAACAATATTACTATTTTCTTAAAAAAAAAAGGTAACTATCCCAAGTTACATACTAAAACGCCATCGCGCTGCTTTTTAGCAACTCGGGTCTGCGCACAGGCTTCCACTCATGCAGGCCTTTCCCAACGGCTAATATGTTAACTATGACAATATAAAATATATTTAGTTTCATTTATTTTATATTTCTACTTATGTTATGTATATTTAGTTTTGTAAATAAGTATTAATAACATTGTATGTATTTATGTTCTGTTTCTGGGAAATAAATCAAATTTTCATTTCATTTCATTCATAAGTACATATTCTTCGATTTAAAAATTATAAGTTATTACAACGATATTTAATTATCCTTTTAGAGTGTTTTATTTAAAAACTTACAACGAAAATGTTTATAATTAAATATTTAATTTTAAGGCGAATTTAAAGGAAATTAAAACTAATTTACTTATTTGTTCAACTATAGTAACAAACTATAAAAGTAAAACATTGGACAGACATTGATATAAGTTTGAGTAGTAAGAGGGAATTAGACTTGTCACGTGAAGAGGGTGTTTTCTGTTCACGCGCATGCATACATTCTGGAGAAATATTATGCCAAATCTCCTCTTTTCGAATCAAATGATTGGTAAAGAATTTGTCAATTACAGCATCCTTTTCAATTGGTAAAAGCCTCATCAATTTCTATTTACAATTTCTCATCGAATTATGTCAGATATTGAAATCTGAAAGATGTGATTATGATTTGGAAAATAATATATCTCAATTTTTTAAATTTTTAGTATTTATACTTGAAACGTAACAACAGTCAAAGAAATATTGAATGAGTGATTAAATAATTACTATAATCTATTTTAATGTCAGTAATCATTTCCAACTTACGTTGGTAAATAAAACATTTAAACACACGCAGAGCTTAATAAAGCAGCAAATGTAAGTAATTAGTGTTGGGTCTGTGCCGACTGGTTAGTGAAGTTTTTGTGGAAAGGAATGCCCTAGAATCAAGTGACTTAACATGTGACCTTCACGCACAAATGTCAGGCTCGTTTACCCAGTTCGTCGGCCTGGCATTACCAATGACTGGGAACTGTTTCACAAAGCCTTTGTAATCACATGCCTTGACCTTTTTAACCGCCTTACATAGTTGACCAAGTTAATAATTTAAATACTAAGCATATAAAACAAAATTGTACATAGAGAGATAATCTGTCTCTTGTTTACTGTTGGAATTATTGCTATCACCACCTAAATACATGCCGTTGACGAGAAATAAATAGTTTAATTTCCTTATTGTCAACTGTTTTACCAGTACATATAAATGTCACGAGCGACATTAGGTCTAAAATGGCAGATCACGATAAATACTACAACTAAACAGGTAGAGCTACGTAACTATATAAAGATTTGGAATAAATAAGTATAGATAAACGACAGTATGAACAACCAATAACAGTGGTAAACCGTAAACATGAATTAATATACCGGGTGTTCAAAAAGTCTGGAAACCCTTTAATATTTATTTTATTAATCAACGGAGACCAATGAAACTCTAGGATTACGTCTTTACTGTAGTTACTGACTTTTTGGTCGTTTTAACTGTCCTTTTTCGCTTTGGGGGGACATCCTGTGGAGGAAATCTGAAAAATCTTAAATGTAAACATAGGTCGAGTTATACTTCATTTTAAAGGTCATTGTAAGAGGAACACGTTGCCGCAACCCCGACTGAAAAAAGACTATTCGTTTGGAAATAAGAGCCTCTAAAAGTTTGGCTTCATTGGAACTTTGAGAGCCTACCATTTTCAAACGAGTAGTCCTTTTCCAGTCGGGGTTGTGATAATGTATTCCTCTAACAATGACTTTAAAATGAGGTATAACTCGGCTATGCTTACATTTAAGATGTTTTAGACTTCATCCACAGGACGTCCCCCCAAAGTGAAAAAGGACAGTTAAGATGGCCAAAAAGTCAGTAACCACAGTGAGGACGTAATCCTAGAGTTTCATTGTTCTGTGTTTATTAATACTATATTGTAAAATATTAAGGGGTATCCAGACTTTTTGAACACCCTGTATATATATATATATATATATATATATATATATATATATATATATATATATATATATATAAACATAATGAATTAATTGTATAGATTGAACAGCATAATGAATATCTATCAACACACATTAGAAGGCAAGAGGGTAATCAACAAAATCGAATTATCAAATATCAAATTCATTATCAGTATATAGCATAAAACATTATTACATATTATATCAGTTCCCAATATTTATATTTTAAAAATTTTATTAATGGTTCGGTCAAATTTTAATCAGATACAAAATGAGCAAATTGAACATAGATATAATACCCGACATAAAAATATTCTCCAATACCCCATACACCATTTGACGTTAGTGGAGAAAACGCCTTTTTATATGGGGATAAGGCTTTTTAGTAAATTACCCTTAAAAATTAGAAATTGTGTAAGGGATGGTTCATTTAAGAGGACTCTTACAGAATTTTTATTGGAGAAAAATTATTATAGCATTCAAGAGTATGTTAATGATATTAATTTGTAAACCAGATGACATAGTGATAGTTTACATCCTCATCTATTGATTATTGCATTTGTATAGCTTAGATTTATTATTTATTTATTTTTAGTTGTGACTGTAATATTTTTTAATATTACTATTATTATTGACAATGTTACCTGTTTCATTAGCTTTGCTAAGTTTTGTAAACGTGTTGTAACAATAAAGAATTTGAATTTGAATATTGTGAACAGCTAATGAATAATTGAGTAAATAAATATGAGTTCAATGAAAGTTATAATAAACATGTTTATGCTAGGGCAGTTCAGCAGGTTCTTCTTAAATATTAACAGTGAAGAATAAAAAACCAACACCTATTTAATAGAGATGAAACCAAACCAATTATTTTAGTGTAACTTCACTCTCAATTTGCGTAGGCTTGCAGACCTGTGTGGGAGCCTTATTCAACAGTAAAGTACCAACGGCCAGCTTAGAGAGGACTCGAAACTTGAACTTTGTACTACAACCGAAACCTCTGTCATTGAGAGCCACTTTGCTCGTAATACTGCTGTTTCCACTTATATAAGCATTTACAATTTTACCACAGGTTTAAAAAGCGTTACAATGTTCCTCCCTTCTATCGTACATTCGCTAATTGTACGATAGAAGGGATAAAAAAAATACTGGCTATTTTCAATTCTAATGTTGCTAAACTCACCAACTAGGATGATTTTATTTTGAGGATTGATGATTTCTAAGGAATGGCTTTGAAAACTCAGGTTCGATGGAGTGGATAAACTATGAAATCTTATAATGTGTCTGATTTTTATAATTGGAATCTTATAACGGATCTTTGATCTTGGATTGATATTCACGTACTCACAATATTTGACTACATACAGAATGTACAAAGGATGAGTGCGGAGGCCTTTAGTCAGTATGAGGAAATTGTTCATCATTTTGAGTGTGCGTGTATAAAGTAGAACGTCTACAGACCCATTGCTTGATAATATCTAAAAAATGGTCACATCTCTCTGTACAAATAACTTTTACTGTAAAGCTGTATGTACAGGGAACATGGAACATGGCTGTGATTAGGTATTTCGCAAGGATGCCAGGTTCTTAATAAGGAAGCAAGGCTTGTTACTAAGTAATTTACCGATTACATGAAGTATGCGACCATACCAGGTGTAATTGATTCAATAGCATTTAGGATTGAATAGTTCTAATGGTCATGATACTTCCGTTGTGCCGGAGGAGACAGTCGACGCTAGCGCAGTGTGGTACTCAATTCCACGTTCACCGTGCAGTACGGAGCGCCCATACGCCATGTTATCCAAACGGCAGTCTCGTCGTTACTAGCCGTCCAAAAAATATCAACTCTCGCGCAACGCTCCTTTATACACCGAATTAATTATTTTACTTCGGTTGGGCCTATATTTTATTTAGTTTTGTCTTAAACTTACTTTTATTCATAGATAAAAAGAGTTCAGAGAGCAATTCTTTAACACTTAAACAATGTAAGTTAAATAAGATTCAGTCATGTGAAAGTAATAAATTTGGAATGATAATTAACGCAGTTATAGATAAGTAAAAATATGTATATTAAACACCAAATATATTTATTCATATAGGCCATAGGCTACAATTATGATGTCATGATATTCCTATTTTATTTTTATAACTTTACTCACGTTGATTGCCTTCCTTGATTTACTGTAGCAAAGCAACTCCAGATTCAACGCTGACGTGTGACGTAGTTGAGCTATCTTCTCCCTCACTGGACAAGTTTGTCGAAGACCCCGAGAGTTGAATAATTAAAGGTTCCACGTCATCCTGCAAATTATCAATCTTCCACATTTCTTTTTCAATTTTGTCCACGCGTGATTGCAGTAGTTGTTCCATTGCTCTTTTGTGACGGCCTTAAAGGCGTTTTCAATTAATGGCTCCATTAGCTTGACATTATACGTTTTGTTATTAACAGCCACATGCCTTTTAACTTGGCTCCACACTAATTCTATAGGATTTAACTCGCAATGATAAGGAGGGAGTCTCAGAACTTCGAGTTTATGGGTCTTAGCTATCTCGTCGACAACGTTAAGATTAAAAAGATGCTTAATTTTTTGCACCTCCTTGATTGTTTCCTTTCCTTCCCACGTTCAGAACCTTATAACTGCGAGAAAAGCGACGGATCAATTTTATTTGTACCAATATTTCCACGTAATAAATCTATAATCTATTCAAGACAATCCGTTCATATATTAAAAGACACCTACAGGACCCTTATGCAATCATATTATTGTACTTTTTCGGTATTTTGCGTGTTAATTAGATTTTTGAGTTACTGTAGCTATAGACTAACTAACCAATATTGTTTAGTTAGTCTATGCTGTAACTCGTATATTGTTTCATATTAAAGTAAACCTACAGCACTTAGATGAATTTTAATCACGTTTTTAAAATTTCCTATTACACTTTTATCATAGGCTGTTTTTTTAAAAAGCCCAATCCATAGTGATAAAAAGCATCACAGATAACTGAAACACACATCATATGACCATCTTTATTGTTACGTAGCCTACAGAGAGCAGAAAGTAGTAATATCTACTTTGGCGCCTTCACGCGGGTCGCGAGGACAGTTGACGCAACCCACATAACAAAAAACTTTATATTTACAGTACAGGTAGTAGTTGACCATTTCCCGTAAAATCTGTACTGCACGGTGAACGTGGAATTGAATAGCTCTGAGACACCATCATTGCGTAATTCGCGGATGGAATAGAATTTGTTTTCAGTTCAAACGCAATGGTGGACTGTCTATTGTATACAAGGGTTTATGAAGTCCCGGGACGGCTTAGTATTTTTTCAAACAATACAGGCAGATCTGAAAAACTGACACAAAACTTAAGAATAAATAAAAACTATTTAAAAATGTATCCTATGAGCCATTACCTGCCTAGGGGATGGTCTGTAAGGTTTAAAAAAACTTAACTGTAGGCATAAGTTAACTTGTAAACAAAATCAATCTTAACTTATAGAGTACAATGCAGCAAATCCGATCTCAAAAGGTGAATCCGATGGGAAATTGTAGTGGTTCAGAATTTACACTACTTCAAAAAGTAGTGAAATCACAGCGGTCCGACATTTTACTTGTATGGTTTTATGAGTTTGAAGTGCCTTATTCTTCTTCTTACTATTTTTATAAAAAAAGGTATAATTTTAACAACCCATTTTCAGTATAAAACCTTTTTTAAGGTATTTGTTAACACTCCGCCTCCTCGATAAGACGCCCACGAGAAGTAAGGATACATTCTTAAACGTAAGCATATGGTACATAAAATTAAAGCCTGTATACAACTGTAATATATTGTCATTTTGCTGTGCATAAATAATTTTTTAGTTTAGATTTGCTGCATTGTTTGTTACTAATTAGCGACCTTTTCTTTTATGAACCATTCATTGTATAATTACATTAAAGATTTTATTCTTACTCCTTGTGGACCATGCTTAACTCTTACCTTAGGAAGTTACCTTGAAAAATAGGTTTTATGTCCAAAATAGATTTTTGAAATCTCTCTTCATTTACTTTCATAATAAATAGGAGGCTAAGGCACTTGAAACTCAGGAAAACGTTTAGGTAAAATTCTGAACCACCACAATTTCCCATCTGATTAATATTTCATCGAATTTGTTTTATTGTATTCTATAAGTTAAGGTATGTATTTACAAGTTAGCATATGTCTAAATTTAAGATTTTATTCTTAAATTTAGACTCCTCAAACTGACTCCTTGCACGCCATCTTCTGGGTTTGTATTGGTCCACAGAATAGGATTTACTGTTCCGTAATTTTATATGTTTAGTTTTGTAGATCCCTACAAAAAACTAATCTTCCCTGGAACTTAATTAGCACTGTATATAGAAGATATGTACTAAAAGTATCATACACATTGGAATATACTATCATGTCACATCTACTTGAGACTAGTCCACTTCCAAATGTTGGCGAGGGATTCCATGTAACTCCCAGTGGATTGCTGCAGTCTACTGATACTTATTAGAGGTTTAATAAGTATTATTTGAGTATCATAGGAATAGTGAGTAAAATACACAAATACAAAAAACACACACACATTGCCTTACATATATGATATATGAACCACTTTTTAAATAATTGGTAAAACATTGATAGCAAAACTCAGCGTTGCTTCTAGGACTTGTTTTATGGAGATAGTGGTGAGCTTTACATCGTAATTTACGTTTCTAGACGTCAAATAAAGTATAAACTTTATGGCAGTGATTTCCTTTGAACATAGAATTTAAACAGGTCGGGATGTTGGTTTTGAGTGGAACCTGAGAAGTGACTACGGTATGACTACTTCACGTGATCGTTAAGTTGGAGCAAGTGTTATTTTTGAAGTGCTATTCATAAAGGACTTCTCACACAGGAGGAAATTGTAAATGACCTTCGTGTCCAATTAAAGGTGACAGGACGTTTGATGTTGTCTGGCAGAGGTTAACGTTTGATGACGTTAACGAGGTCATCGTTTGTTTCTCAACAAATGTTTAATGCTTCTAATTTTACATAGGAAAGTTTAAATGAGTTATACATTTCTGTCATTACTAGTTCACTAAAATAAGTTCGCAAAATAACACACTCGTAAAATGGTTTTCTATCGCTACTGAATATGAGCTTAAAAGTTGTATGAGATTAATCTTTTGTAATTAGAGGACAAACCCTCTAATTAAATGCTGTGGTTCTTTATTTATTTAAATTGAATAATATTAAAACCTGTTTATTAATTTAAAGTATTTCTTGACTTTAGTTTTAGATTTACTCTGTGACGTAACAACATTGTTAATTAGTAAAACATTTTGTGTTCATTGTTCAAAATAAATGTTTATCTTCATTTAATTTTACGATTCTTGGTAAAAGTTTACATTACAATCTTCCAATTAGGTAATCTGACCAACTACATTATATATATATATATATGTATATATATATATATTCTTTTATAGTTTGATGATACATTAAGTAATATTGCATTTTTTACGATACAATCAGCTTTTGAGACTAATAAATAATGCAGTCTTAAAGTTATCCTCATTAGAGTATGAAAACATCTCTTCCTATCCCGCTATTAAATAATCATGAATCGGCCATAATCTTACAGTAGAACGAGGTGCTGAAAGCATCCTTCTGCGGGAATGATAAGTACCTCCTTGTGGCAGGCCTTTTAAGTAATAAGCCGCCACAATTAGTGGAGGTTCGTCATTTTCACACCTCGACTCATAAATTGTCAGACACGGAACTAGCCTGTAGGCAGTCTCAGTAATCACATGCTAATACCTGGTAAAACATCTGCCTTACGTCGGACATTGCAAGGTATCCCTCAGGAAGTCATAATGGCGCCATTACTGTTTAGTAGCCTATGCTTTTTTAATAACAGCTTGTTTATTATTTTCAGCTTACAATAGCACACTACCCTGGACTTTGGTTATTTTAAACTGTCAGCTGTGATCATATGTGTGTTGGTTCAGTTTATACCATGTAGAATTATTTCATAAATGACCATAATTCTTATTTTTAATACTGTGATCAGGCATGCTGAAGCGTGATTTGTGTCTTATACTTGTATGTAACTCAGTCTAATGTTCTTACTTACTTCTCAATGCCTCGGTCCAAGACTAATGTTATTGAATTATATACAAGACATATTGGTGACTAATAAAAATCTGAAATGTGTAGAACAGAACATTCTGCGTCGATTGGTACCAAGTTTGTCGTGATTGCTTGATGATAAATATACGTTATATTGAGTTTAACATAAGAGCATATTATATGCTCTATGTCACGATGGCATAGGCGTTTGATACAGCATATTTTATGCTCTATTTCACTATCTAGGGAAAGACCAAAGAGTTTTTTTATGAAAATGCATCGTGATCCTGTCCAGGAGTTACCTATGGGCCTCTATGATGTTGGGCAATCCAGTGTTTTTTTTTTCTGTAAGTATTTCTAACTGTTTACAGATTAAAATGTGTTTGATGAAAAACCATCGTGCTCCTGTCCAGAAGTTACCTTAATACCTTTATGCCATTCCAGTGTTTTATTATGTAAGTATTGCTAACTTTTTACAGATTAAAAAGTTTGTGATAGAAATCAATCGTACTACTATCCAAAAATTACCTTTGGACCTATGACGTTGGGAGTTCCAGCGTTTCTTCTGTAAGAATTGATGTTTGTTTACAGATCAAAGAGTTTTTTATGGACATCCATCGTGCTCTAGTCAAGAGGTTACCTTTGGACCTCTATGGCGTTGGGCATTCCAACGTTTCTTTTGTTAGTATTGCTAACCGTTTACAGTTGAAAGAGCGATGGATGTAAATTCATCGTGATTCGTGGTTCTGTCCATATCTTAAAAACTTTAGATGTTGCATTAATATCTAATATTTCCAACGATAAAGATAGCCTAACTCTTTGAAATAGAAATGTTGGCTATTCGAAATATCCTTTAAAATAATCCAATACCTCAATCAAATAATATACAGTGTAAATCCAATTCTATCTCATTCCAATTCTATTCACAAGTCCAAACATAATTAAATATTGTGATCAAGGACAGAAACTGGTTCAAGTGTTGGATAGGTTTTCTACGCAACAATTGTAAGCTCTTACTTTCTCTCCAACGCAAGGCCTATTGCTGCCCACGTCACGACTTCTCTCCACACTCCCATTATCACCTCTATTAGAACCGCTCTGCTGGTGTAATCTCACCTGTTTTATAAATGCCGACTGCTTATTAAAACCCCACCGCTGCATGCGTTACCTTTGTCTAGACTGGAGCACATTAATGCTAAACTCTCTTGTGTTAGCATTCTCAATTTAAATGCTAAGTGTCGATAGTATGGCTGTGGTTTCCTTCTTCCAACAAGACGTGTTTGACCTGGAAAGCTAATCAATTGCAGTGGAAGCAAAACTTTCTATTTACCTTATAATGAACATTTCCATTCAAGTTACTTTTTCATGAGTCAATCAATACTGAGAAGGTGAGCATCTTCATCACACCTTAAAGTGATCGTTTCCCGAACTAGCAACAATCCACCGCTGGAAAGCCGACAGCCCCATTGTAGGCGGCTAGCGATCTAAATAATGCTGTCATATTTCAATTGTACTGTTATATTATAATGATTTATAGTGAAAACCAGACTATAAACATTATAATTATTAATGATTCACTCAAGTAGAACGTAAAATGACATTATGGCTTTTCAGTTAAAAGTCGTTAATGATGACATTTAATTTTCACATATTTAACTGTTAACAATTATAAAAATATATTAATTCCAAAAAAAACTGTAATTGTGTGCACTACAATAGTTCCTCACCTATAGAGTAACACTTCAAGTCAATCCTTGAAATAGAAGGCCATGTTTTTGGCGTTTTTGTTAAACGAAACGTGCCCTTTAAACTACAAACAAAATTTCTCCTGCAACGAGTGTAATGCTACTCTTGAAATTACAACTGAACATAGACGTTATCAGCCCATGAAAGAAACCATTACAATTATAAATAACAATATGTGGAAACTAAGTTACTGATGACTATCTCGTACTACTTAACTTGTGTATGTCTCATAACGTTAAGTTTATCTTAATTACGAGTTTTTGAATGTAAATGATTGATGGCAAACTGAAAGCTCGGTAATGGGTAACGCTTTATCGTGTTTTGTTGTAAATATTTTTCTTTATCTTTTAAAACCAAATATTACAAACAAATAAATAAACATATAGTTTTTATTTACCGAAAACAAACCAGAACAACAGATTTATTACAATTGAAGCCTTTCATCTCCTAGAGCCACCTACAGCCGGAGTATAGTTCCTTAGGGGGATACGGCGGAAGGAATGACAGTTACAATTATTACCTTAAACATCAAACTAAGTACCGTGAAAAGCCGGGGTATAGCTCGTAGGGGGATACGCCGGAAGGAATGACAGTTACAATTATTACCTTAAACAGCAAACTAAGTACCGTGAACAGCCGGGGTATAGCTCGTAGGAGGATACGGCGGAAGGAATGACAGTTACAATTATTACCTTAAACATCAAACTAAGTACCGTGAACAGCCGGGGTATAGTTCGTAGGGGGATACGGCGGAAGGAATGACAGTTACAATTATTACCTTAAACATCAAACTAAGTACCGTGAAAAGCCGGGGTATAGCTCGTAGGGGGATACGGTGGAAGGAATGATAGTTACAATTATTACCTTAAACATCAAACTAAGTACCGTGAACAGCCGGGGTATAGTTCGTAGGGGGATACGGTGGAAGGAATGATAGTTACAATTATTACCTTAAACATCAAACTAAGTACCGTGAAAAGCCGGGGTATAGCTCGTAGGGGGATACGGCGGAAGGAATGACAGTTACAATTATTACCTTAAACATCAAACTAAGTACCGTGAACAGCCGGGGTATAGCTCGTAGGGGGATACGGCGGAAGGAATGACAGTTACAATTATTACCTTAAACATCAAACTAAGTACCGTGAAAAGCCGGGGTATAGCTCGTAAGGGGGATACGGCGGAAGGAATGACAGTTACAATTATTACCTTAAACATCAAACTAAGTACCGTAAACAACCTGGGTATAGCTCGTAAGGGGGATACGGCGGAAGGAATGACAGTTACAATTATTACCTTAAACATCAAACTAAGTACCGTAAACAACCACGGTATAGTTCGCAGGGAGATATGGCGTAAAGAATGACAGTTACAATTATTACCTTAAACATCAAACTAAGTACCGTAAACAACCGGGGTATAGCTCGTAAGGGGGATACGGCGGAAGGAATGACAGTTACAATTATTACCTTAAACATCAAACTAAGTACCGTGAAAAGCCGGGGTATAGCTCGTAGGGGGATACAGCGGAAGGAATGACAGTTACAATTATTACCTTAAACATCAAACTAAGTACCGTGAAAAGCCGGGGTATAGCTCGTAGGGGGATACGGCGGAAGGAATGACAGTTACAATTATTACCTTAAACATCAAACTAAGTACCGTAAACAACCGGGGTATAGTTCGTAAGGGGGATACGGTGGAAGGAATGACAGTTACCATTATTACCTTAAACATCAAACTAAGTACCGTAAACAACCGGGGTATAGCTCGTAGGGGGATATGGCGGAAGGAAGGACAGTTACAATTATTACCTTAAACATCAAACTAAGTACCGTAAACAACCGGGGTATAGTTCGTAGGGGGATATGGCGTAAAGAATGACAGTTACAATTATTACCTTAAACATCAAACTAAGTACCGTAAACAACCGGGGTATAGTTCGTAAGGGGGATACGGTGGAAGGAATGACAGTTACCATTATTACCTTAAACATCAAACTAAGTACCGTAAACAACCGGGGTATAGTTCGTAAGGGGGATACGGTGGAAGGAATGACAGTTACAATTATTACCTTAAACATCGAACTAAGTACCGTAAACAACCGGGGTATAGTTCGTAAGGGGGATACGGCGGAAGGAAGGACAGTTACAATTATTACCTTAAACATCAAACTAGGTACCGTAAACAACCGGGGTATAGTTCGTAAGGGGGATACGGCGGAAGGAAGGACAGTTACAATTATTACCTTAAACATCAAACTAAGTACCGTAAACAACCGGGGTATAGTTCGTAGGGGGATATGGCGTAAAGAATGACAGTTACAATTATTACCTTAAACATCAAACTAAGTACCGTAAACAACCGGGGTATAGTTCGTAAGGGGGATACGGTGGAAGGAATGACAGTTACCATTATTACATTAAACATCAAACTAAGTACCGTAAACAACCGGGGTATAGCTCGTAGGGATATACGGCGGAAGGAATGACAGTTACAATTATTACCTTAAACATCAAACTAAGTACCGTGAAAAGCCGGGGTATAGCTCGTAGGGGGATACAGCGGAAGGAATGACAGTTACAATTATTACCTTAAACATCAAACTAAGTACCGTGAACAGCCGGGGTATAGCTCGTAGGGGGATACGGCGGAAGGAATGACAGTTACAATTATTACCTTAAACATCAAACTAAGTACCGTGAACAGCCGGGGTATAGCTCGTAGGGGGATACGGCGGAAGGAATGACAGTTACAATTATTACCTTAAACATCAAACTAAGTACCGTGAACAGCCGGGGTATAGCTCGTAGGGGGATACGGCGGAAGGAATGACGGTTACAATTATTACCTTAAACATCAAACTAAGTACCGTAAACAACCGGGGTATAGTTCGTTAGGGGGATACGGTGGAAAGAATGACAGTTACAATTATTACCTTAAACATCAAACTAAGTACCGTGAAAGCCGGGGTATAGCTCGTAGGGGGATACGGCGGAAGGAATGACAGTTACAATTATTACCTTAAACATCAAACTAAGTACCGTGAAAAGCCGGGGTACAGTTCGTAGGGGGATACGGCGGAAGGAATGACAGTTACAATTATTACCTTAAACATCAAACTAAGTACCGTGAAAAGCCGGGGTATAGCTCGTAGGGGGATACGGCGGAAGGAATGACAGTTAGAATTATTACCTTAAACATCAAACTAAGTACCGTGAACAGCCGGGGTATAGCTCGTAGGGGGATACGGCGGAAGGAATGACAGTTACAATTATTACCTTAAACATCAAACTAAGTACCGTGAAAAGCCGGGGTATAGCTCGTAGGGGGATACGGCGGAAGGAATGACAGTTACAATTATTACCTTAAACATCAAACTAAGTACCGTGAAAAGCCGGGGTATAGCTCGTAGGGGGATACGGCGGAAGGAATGACATTTACAATTATTACCTTAAACATCAAACTAAGTACCGTGAACAGCCGGGGTATAGCTCGTAGAGGGATACGGCGGAAGGAATGACAGTTACAATTATTACCTTAAACATCAAACTAAGTACCGTGAACAGCCGGGGTATAGTTCGTAGGGGGATACGGCGGAAGGAATGACAGTTACAATTATTACCTTAAACATCAAACTAAGTACCGTGAAAAGCCGGGGTATAGCTCGTAGGGGGATACGGCGGAAGGAATGACAGTTACAATTATTACCTTAAACATCAAACTAAGTACCGTGAACAGCCGGGGTATAGCTCGTAGGGGGATACAGCGGAAGGAATGACAGTTACAATTATTACCTTAAACATCAAACTAAGTACCGTGAAAAGCCGGGGTATAGCTCGTAAGGGGGATACGGCGGAAGGAATGACAGTTACAATTATTACCTTAAACATCAAACTAAGTACCGTAAACAACCGGGGTATAGTTCGTAGGGGGATATGGCGTAAAGAATGACAGTTACAATTATTACCTTAAACATCAAACTAAGTACCGTAAACAACCGGGGTATAGTTCGTAAGGGGGATACGGCGGAAGGAAGGACAGTTACAATTATTACCTTAAACATCAAACTAAGTACCGTAAACAACCGGGGTATAGTTCGTAGGGGGATATGGCGTAAAGAATGACAGTTACAATTATTACCTTAAACATCAAACTAAGTACCGTAAACAACCGGGGTATAGTTCGTAAGGGGGATACGGTGGAAGGAATGACAGTTACAATTATTACCTTAAACATCAAACTAAGTACCGTAAACAACCGGGGTATAGCTCGTAGGGGGATACGGCGGAAGGAATGACAGTTACAATTATTACCTTAAACATCAAACTAAGTACCGTGAAAAGCCGGGGTATAGCTCGTAGGGGGATACGGCGGAAGGAATGACAGTTACAATTATTACCTTAAACATCAAACTAAGTACCGTGAAAAGCCGGGGTAGACTATAGCTCGTAGGGGGATACGGCGGAAGGAATGACAGTTACAATTATTACCTTAAACATCAAACTAAGTACCGTGAAAAGCCGGGGTATAGCTCGTAGGGGGATACGGCGGAAGGAATGACAGTTACAATTATTACCTTAAACATCAAACTAAGTACCGTGAAAAGCCGGGGTATAGCTCGTAGGGGGATACGGCGGAAGTAATGACAGTTACAATTATTACCTTAAACATCAAACTAAGTACCGTGAAAAGCCGGGGTATAGCTCGTAGGGGGATACGGCGGAAGGAATGACAGTTACAATTATTACCTTAAACATCAAACTAAGTACCGTGAAAAGCCGGGGTATAGCTCGTAGGGGGATACGGCGGAAGGAATGACAGTTACAATTATTACCTTAAACATCAAACTAAGTACCGTGAAAAGCCGGGGTACAGTTCGTAGGGGGATACGGCGGAAGGAATGACAGTTACAATTATTACCTTAAACATCAAACTAAGTACCGTGAAAAGCCGGGGTATAGCTCGTAGGGGGATACGGCGGAAGGAATGACAGTTACAATTATTACCTTAAACATCAAACTAAGTACCGTGAACAGCCGGGGTACAGTTCGTAGGGGGATACGGCGGAAGGAATGACAGTTACAATTATTACCTTAAACATCAAACTAAGTACCGTGAAAAGCCGGGGTATAGCTCGTAGGGGGATACGGCGGAAGGAATGACAGTTACAATTATTACCTTAAACATCAAACTAAGTACCGTGAAAAGCCGGGGTATAACTCGTAGGGGGATACGGCGGAAGGAATGACAGTTACAATTATTACCTTAAACATCAAACTAAGTACCGTGAACAGCCGGGGTATAGCTCGTAGGGGGATACGGCGGAAGGAATGACAGTTACAATTATTACCTTAAACATCAAACTAAGTACCGTAAACAACCGGGGTATAGTTCGTAGGGGGATACGGCGGAAGGAATGACAGTTACAATTATTACCTTAAACACCAAACTAAGTACCATGAAAAGCCGGGGTATAGTTCGTAGGGGGATATGGCGGAAGGAATGACAGTTACAATTATTACCTTAAACACCAAACTAAGTACCATGAAAAGCCGGGGTATAGTTCGTAGGGGGATATGGCGTAAAGAATGACAGTTACAATTATTACCTTAAACATCAAACTAAGTACCGTAAACAACCGGGGTATAGTTCGTAAGGGGGATACGGCGGAAGGAATGACAGTTACAATTATTACCTTAAACATCAAACTAAGTACCGTAAACAACCGGGGTATAGCTCGTAGAGGGATACGGTGGAAGGAATGACAGTTACAATTATTACCTTAAACATCAAACTAAGTACCCTGAAAGCCTTTCTATAGCTCGTAGGGGGATACGGCGGAAGGAATGACAGTTACAATTATTACCTTAAACATCAAACTAAGTACCGTGAACAGCCGGGGTATAGCTCGTAGGGGGATACGGCGGAAGGAATGACAGTTACAATTATTACCTTAAACATCAAACTAAGTACCGTGAAAAGCCGGGGTATAGCTCGTAGGGGGATACGGCGGAAGGAATGACAGTTACAATTATTACCTTAAACATCAAACTAAGTACCGTGAAAAGCCGGGGTATAGCTCGTAGGGGGATACGGCGGAAGGAATGACAGTTACAATTATTACCTTAAACATCAAACTAAGTACCGTGAAAAGCCGGCGTATAGCTCGTAGGGGGATACGGCGGAAGGAATGACAGTTACAATTATTACCTTAAACATCAAACTAAGTACCGTGAAAAGCCGGGGTATAGCTCGTAGGGGGATACGGCGGAAGGAATGACAGTTACAATTATTACCTTAAACATCAAACTAAGTACCGTGAAAAGCCGGGGTATAGCTCGTAGGGGAATACAGCGGAAAGAATGACAGTTACAATTATTACCTTAAACATCAAACTAAGTACCGTAAACAACCGGGGTATAGTTCGTAAGGGGGATACGGCGGAAGTAATGACAGTTACAATTATTACCTTAAACATCAAACTAAGTACCGTGAACAGCCGGGGTATAGTTCGTAGGGGGATACGGTTGAAGGAATGACAGTTACAATTATTACCTTAAACAGCAAACTAAGTACCGTGAAAAGCCGGGGTAGACTATAGCTCGTAGGGGGATACGGCGGAAGGAATGACAGTTACAATTATTACCTTAAACATCAAACTAAGTACCGTGAAAAGCCGGGGTATAGCTCGTAGGGGGATACGGCGGAAGGAATGACAGTTACAATTATTACCTTAAACATCAAACTAAGTACCGTGAAAAGCCGGGGTATAGCTCGTAGGGGGATACGGTGGAAGGAATGACAGTTACAATTATTACCTTAAACAGCAAACTAAGTACCGTGAAAAGCCGGGGTATAGCTCGTAGGGGGATACGGTGGAAGGAATGACAGTTACAATTATTACCTTAAACAGCAAACTAAGTAGCGTGAAAAGCCGGGGTATAGTTCGTAGGGGGATACGGTGGAAGGAATGACAGTTACAATTATTACCTTAAACATCAAACTAAGTACCGTGAAAAGCCGGGGTATAGCTCGTAGGGGGATACGGCGGAAGGAATGACAGTTACAATTATTACCTTAAACATCAAACTAAGTACCGTGAACAGCCGGGGTATAGCTCGTAGGGGGATACGGCGGAAGGAATGACAGTTACAATTATTACCTTAAACATCAAACTAAGTACCGTGAACAGCCGGGGTATAGTTCGTTAGGGGGATACGGCGGAAAGAATGACAGTTACATTTTTTACCTTAAACATCAAACTAAGTACCGTGAAAAGCCGGGGTATAGTTCGTAGGGGGATACGGCGGAAAGAATGACAGTTACAATTATTATAAAAGACATTACATTTTCATGCCGTCTAAATAATCTCCTTAGTTATGAACATTTCAATAGTTTTTGTAAGAAATGAAGTGAGTTAAATTAAAAGTAAAATAGATGAAAAGAACCTACTATCGGCGCAGATGTGCACCGTAGATTGAGTGTTGTTTACTAAAAACCTAAGAGGCCTATGACAACTCCAATCCCATCATTGTTTTTCTCGTTAAATTATGCATTATGACATACGGATATTAATATTTCATTTAAAAATTCAATAAATTTTATCTTATTTCAAACAGCAGTACCGGAATTTTAACGAGTTCATTGTACATAAAATGTACACAGTTTTTTCTAAAAAACAAGTAAATGTATCACATTAGTATTTAATACGTGGTTGATAGTAATGTTTTCTATAAGTTTCATACATTTTAGAGTTTCAACGTTTCAAGAGAAAAAGTCCTTATCACTTGCCTGGTTTTTTTTCTTCTAGAGATCGTAATGTTTTAGTTTAGTCTTTTTGTAATTCTTGTGACATATATGTTAATGAAAAATGTATATAAGACCACATCAGTGAACTATTAATTTAACAATAACAGATATAATCCTTAATATTATAAAATATTAACCAAATGTTATTAGGGAAAGTCATAATCAGGTGTAAACTGAGGTGTACACTGAGATGTTAACTGAAGTGTACACTGAAATGTTAACTGAGGTGTACACTGAGGTGTTAACTGAGGTGTACACTGAGATGTTAACTGAGGTGTACACTGAGATGTTAACTGAGGTGTACACTGAGATGTTAACTGAGGTGTACACTGAAATGTTAACTGAGGTGTACACTGAGATGTTAACTGAGGTGTACACTGAGATGTTAACTGAGGTGTACACTGAGATGTTAACTGAGGTGTACACTGAGATGTTAACTGAGGTGTACACTGAGATGTTAACTGAGGTGTACACTGAGATGTTAACTGAGGTGTACACTGAGATGTTAACTGAGGTGTACACTGAGATGTTAACTGAGGTGTACACTGAGGTGTAAACTGAGTTGTACACTGAGGTGTAAACTGAGGTGAACACTGAGATGTTAACTGAGGTATACACTGAGATGTTAACTGAGGTGTACACTGAGGTGTAAACTGAGGTGTACACTGAGATGTTAACTGAGGTGTACACTGAGTTGTAAACTGAGGTTTAAACTGAAGTGTACACTGAGGTGTATACTGAGTTGTACACTGAGGTGTACACTGAGATGTAAACTGCGTTGTACACTGAGATGTTAACTGAGGTGTACACTGAGATGTTAACTGAAGTGTACACTGAGATGTTAACTGAGGTGTACACTGAGATGTTAACTGAGGTGTACACTGAGATGTTAACTGAGGTGTACACTGAGATGTTAACTGAGGTGTACACTGAGGTGTAAACTGAGTTGTACACTGAGGTGTAAACTGAGGTGTACACTGAGATGTTAACTGAGGTGTACACTGAGATGTTAACTGAGGTGTACACTGAGATGTTAACTGAGGTGTACACTGAGGTGTAAACTGAGGTGTACACTGAGATGTTAACTGAGGTGTACACTGAGTTGTAAACTGAGGTTTAAACTGAAGTGTACACTGAGGTGTATACTGAGTTGTACACTGAGGTGTACACTGAGATGTAAACTGCGTTGTACACTGAGATGTTAACTGAGGTGTACACTGAGATGTTAACTGAGGTGTACACTGAGATGTTAACTGAGGTGTACACTGAGGTGTTAAGTGAGGTGTGCACTGAGATGTTAACTGAGGTGTACACTGAGGTGTAAACTGAGTTGTACACTGAGGTGTAAACTGAGTTGTAAACTGAGGTTTAAACTGAAGTGTACACTGAGGTGTATACTGAGTTGTACACTGAGGTGTACACTGAGATGTTAACTGAGGTGTACACTGAGGTGTACACTGAGATGTAAACTGAGGTGTACACTGAGGTGTACACTGAGTTGTACACTGAGGTGTAAACTGAGTTGTACACTGAGTTGTAAACTGAGGTGTACACTGAGATTTTAATTGAGGCGTACACTGAGATGTAAAGTGAGATGTTAACTGAGGTGTACACTGAGTTGTAAACTGAGTTGTACACTGAGGTGTAAACTGAGTTGTACACTGAGATGTAAAGTGAGATGTTAACTGAGATGTACACTGAGGTGTAAACTGAGTTGTACACTGAGATGTAAAGTGAGGTGTACACTGAGATGTAAACTGAGGTGTACACTGAGTTGTACACTGAGGTGTAAACTGAGGAGTAAACTGAGTTATAAACTGAAGTTTAAACTGAGGTGTACACTGAGTTGTACACTGAGATGTAAACTGAGGTGTACAATGAGATGTACACTGAGGTGTACACTGAGTTGTATACTGAGGTGTACACTGAGGTGTACACTGAGTTGTACACTGAGATGTAAACTGAGGTGTACACTGAGTTGTACACTGAGGTGTACACTGAAGTGTACACTGAGTTGCACACTTAGGTGTACACTGAGGTGTACATTGAAGTGTACACTGAGTTGTACACTGAGGTGTACACTGACTTGTAAACTGAGGTGTACACAGAGCTGTAAACTGAGGTGTACACTGAGGGAAAATGGCTCTTAATCATTAAAGTCCTATCGTCAAAAATTACATAGTACACATACTTCTAAAACTTATCTTTAGAGTACATTATAAAAATGTCAATAAAATTAAAATTTAACAAAAATTAATGAATACACAAACAAGTAAATTTAATAATAATGTCTTAAAAGAGAAATTTAACAAAAAATTTAAACTTTCAAGAACAACGACTTAAGTGGGAAATAGAAAAATAATGAATGGTGAAGTTCACATTTACTTGACTTAAAAACGAGTAAATAACATCTTTTTAATAGAAATTACCAGTTAGCTTTCAAATCCATCAAAAAAAAACATAGTTGGAAATCTAAAATCCAAAATTTTAAAAGAAGACAAATTAGAGTATATAAAACTAACTGTGATTAAAATGAACATTAACATCAAACTAAGTACCTTGTTTGATGTTCTAATTCAAAGTGTAACGAAATTGTTTGATGTCAAAATTCTAAGCTTTCATACCATTAAAGTTAAGTTTACCATTCCAGTAATTATACAGCGTGAAAAAAATAAGAAAACGCTTTCACAACGAAGTAATTTTTTCCATGGATAATTTGACAATATATTTTTTCCATAAAGTATAATAATTTTTTATAAGAATAATTTAATTGCAACCGCAAAATAGCAGATAAATAACGCTTGTTAAAAATAGTTTCTTTGAAATTCAAATGGCCGCTATTCTGGAAAAGATAAACCTTTAGAAGTCCGGATTTCGGCAATTAATTTCTCTTGACTAGAGCTTTCATTATATACCAAACTCTACCTAGGCTTACATTGAAGATTTTCGCTCAATTCCTCGTGGGCCGTCACCCTGGAAAGATTAAATGTCGCTAATGGCGTCATAAAGTATGTTCTCTTTAACCATGATGAAGTACACGATATCACTTTTACAAGTGAAGTTATAGTAAAGTTCTGAAAGCGTTTCCATATCTTTTCCATCCTGTATATAAATTATAGAAGAAGAAAATCTCAACTAAGTATAGAGAATACTCTATATTTAGTTTTGATTTTCTTAACTTATAAAGCAAATTTTGAATAAAAATTTGTTGAAAAGCGGACAATAACTAAGCATTCTACTTAAATAGGTCTTACGTTCTCGTCCATTTTAATACTAAAAGAAGTTATCAATATCTTGCTGAATGTTAAATAAAATACATGAATAAACATTACGAAAACTAGTCAAATAATGACTCCTCTCCTGGTACAAAATTATTTTCATTAATAGTGCAAAAAACAATTTATATATATTTTTTTATTTATTTCTACGACATATTTTTATTCTAAATTTACACAATGCTACTCTAACATGTTGTGTTAGTTTATGTGATTCACTAAACATTTTTACTATGTAATCTATAGGACTCAAAAGTTACTTATAATTATACTGGATTTTTTGTAACTAATTAATTAAGTTCAAAATATATTTTCAAAAAGAAACTGTTCAAGAATCATAATACTGTGTTTTAAAAATGAGTTAAAAATTTAATTTAATGATTTTTGAATATTAACTTCCAGTCTACATATTTAAGAACTAATTAATACTAAAAAAACGGCAACTGTCCCATCCTTAGTAACCATTATAGTTAGTAACGAGAAACTTGGCGTGGTAACTCTTCTGTCGTATTACCATTCCAGTCACCACCCAGGTATACCGTTCTCCCCAAGCTACACGCCAGCCAGCATATAATCACCCCTCGTTGTTTTTCGCTCATTGTTGTGTCCGAGAATTGCTAATTTCACGCGGTTCGTGCTCCCGACTCCATTGTTTATGCAGTATGTAGATGTTACTGGCCGTGAGCAGCTGCCGTACCTTGCCGACCGTTGTCATGTTAAACCACTATTTAACCATTAATGCACCAGTCTGCATTATTCAAATTTTGTTCTGTTGGGATGTTTTAATTAGATCATTATGTGACAATTTTATGAGTTCGTTACACTATATTATAGTCTCTTGCGATGTGTTAGTAAACTATCCGCCATTTTCTATTCATTGAACTAACTTAAACCGTGGTCACGTAAACACAACATTTAACACTTTTTCAAATGCTATACTAATGAATAATTTAACCTATAATGTGTGCTGATAACCTTGTTTTCACAACTTCCCATGTTTTCCTCCCACCTTAAAACTATTGTATACCAATTATATTAAGTGCATATTGTTTATTATTTCTTTAATTTGGCTTCAAGTAACCCTACGCTGGGGTTACTTGGTCCAACTCACAAGCTCCATTAAGGAAGGCTAAGGTGCTGGGATCAATTAGGGCCAATAATTTAGAAATAAAACTCTAAATAAACAATTTAAATATGCAAAAACATTTATATAAACTTATAATAAACCACTAAATACATAAAAAATGTACTCTTTTAAGAGTCAACTTACAATAACTCTAGTTATATATACATGATTAAGACATTAGGAACGAAAAATAATTCTCCCTTTAATTTAGGTGGCTGCATTTTCCTTTTTATATCCATCCACTTTTACTTTATAACATCCTTCGCTGACGGCCATTTTCATTCTTTCCGGCATTTTTCCATTCAATCCCTCCACCCGGAAACATTTCCAAGTTACCACAACAATCTTTCCTTCCTGAACAGAACTCCTTAGAGTAACTTCATCATCTACTGCATCAACAATCCACGGTTGCTCCACCCGGAAACAGTTCCAAGTTACCACAACAATCTTTCCTTCCTGAACAGAACTCCTTAGAGTAACTTCATCATCTACTGTATCAACAACCCACGGTTGCTCCACCCAGAAACAGTTCCAAGTTACCACAACAATCTTTCCTTCCTGAACAGAACTCCTTAGAGTAACTTCATCATCTACTGCATCAACAATCCACGGTTGCTCCACCCAGAAACAGTTCCAAGTTACCACAACAATCTTTCCTTCCTGAACAGAACTCCTTAGAGTAACTTCATCATCTACTGCATCAACAATTCACGGTTGCTCCAACCGGAAACAGTTCCAAGTTACCACAACAATCTTTTCTTCCTGAACAGAACTCCTTAGAGTAACTTCATCATCTACTGTATCAACAACCCACGGTTGCTCCACCCGGAAACAGCACTCTATTCCAAGTTACCACAACAACGTTTCCTCCCTGAACAGAACACCTTAGAGTGACTTCACCATCTACTGAATCAACAATCCACCGTTGCTCCACCCCGAAACAGCTCTGTATTACAAGTTACCACAACAACGTATCCACCCTGAATATAACCCCATAGATTGACTTTATCATCTACTATATCAACAATCCACGGTCGCTCCACCCAGAAACAGCTCTCTATTCCAAGTTACCACAACAACGTATCCACCCTGAATATAACCCCATAGATTGACTTCATCATCTACTATATCAACAACCCATTGTCGCTCCACTCGGAAACAGCGGTCTGTTCCAAGTTACCACAACAACGTTTCCTCCCTGAACAGAACTCCTTAGAGTGACTTCATCATCTACTGAATCAACAATCAACGGTCGCTCCATTCATAAACAGCTGTCTGTTCCAAGTTACCACAACAACGTTTGCTTCCTGAATATAATTCCTCAGAGTGACTGTAACATCTACTGTATCTACATTATGAGAGAGTGGATCTGGTTCCTAGGGGACCCGGAGCAGGCTAACGCATACGTTCCAAACAGTGTCATGCTTCAGACTGCAGAGCGAGATGCTATTACAAAATGTGCTGCTCAAGTGTTTTGAACAAATTTATGGTCTTGTGAAAGAGATTGCAATCTACGTTAATTATTTTATTGACTGTAACAGATAATAACAATATACTTTTTACAAGTTGCATGGGTTATACTTTTTGGACCTAAACTAAATGAAAATAGAAAAGGTGTTTGTGAATTTAATTCTTTTGACATTTGTCTAACTATATGTCCGTTTATTATTCTATAAAGCCTACTTAAAAAATGGTCAAAAATGGTTCAAACTTTCAGAACATAGGATCTTGTTCTTATCTTAGCAATTCAAATTTATAACTGGAATTGATTATTGGGAAATCAATTCCATTCCTATAGGAAGATAAAATATATTTACAAGTAATACATTGTGTATTCTTCCAAAGGATCTCACGGAACGATTTGTTGGTGATGAATAAAAAGATATTTATTGTTTATACTTAACTATACTTGGTCTTGCAATAGGGTTTACTAACCTGAACTTAATTTATAAATTATTGATTTATATCGCACTCAAGGCACAAAGTGAATGAAAACGTGTTTATTATAGTATGATAATAAAGAAATAATATATATATATGTATATATATATATGTATATATATATATGTATATATATGTATATATATATATATGTGTGAATTTTTTAAATCATGGAAATTTTTAATCGGTTTCCTGCTAAAAAGTTGCAGATAATGCACAATTTTGGAATCCTCGATCAGTTGATTAAAAGTGTCGGTGATACAGAAGTGGGCTGAACTCTATTTAGAATAGAACGTTAAGGTTGTGTTTAATGTTGTAATTTTATTACATAACTCATTATTCCCATATTCTTCAATGTAAGAGATTACTAGTGTAAAGATGAACCTCCAAATATCTGTTCGTAAATCTTAATTCCTTTCTATTGATACGGGTTTTAATGAACGTATCGCGAGTTCACAGTGTTTAATGTAAATTCGAGAATATGATAAATTGAAATTCTATCCTGGCCTATAAGGGAAACCCAAACTAAAAACTAGTATTCCTTCCAAAAGTACAAAGTAGCATCCTCTTGATTACATAAATTAAGTTTGGGACCAGAAGAAACTCGTCCTTACATTGTGTATTCACAACGTGCAGAACTGATGTCATGGTTTATAGCACCTTCCAGGTTCATCAAATAACCCACTAATTCTTTCCAAGAATCTATTCATGCTTTACTTGTTATTTCAAAGGTAACGCAAATGCCTTCTTACTTTTTTATCTATATAATGTAAATAGAATGTCTGACATTTTAAATTTCATTCATACCGGCAGTTAAATATTTCGACATTACTTCCTGTTTAGTCTTCATAAATCTTAACTACTTTCAAAAGTCTCGGGTGTATCAATCTTATCACCGATGTGTCAAGTTACTTTACACCACTCTGATTCCACTTTCACCCGTTGCGTATGTATAAATATATAGTAAATCTCTGTCACAATCATCTTATTGTCGTGTTCTACAAGTTACGTCAAGTGATGAGAATGTGAAGACTGCGGAGGAAGCATTGTCACTGGACAGTGGATTACTCCCTTAGGACGTGTATGTATTTTACTTATTATATATAACTTGAAAAATTTACTTAGTTCAAAACATTTACTTTATTAATATCACGTAAAAAAATTGGTTTCATTTCTTTCTAACTTCCTGAATAATACAAATTGTATTAAAAGGGAAAGAGATATAAGACTTCATTTTTTTACTATAGACATTTAATTAAAATGCGACGAATTTTTTGATGTGCATACAATAATAATCTAGTCATTACATACATTTATAATGACTCATTCATTCGACCAACAAAATGAAGACATCTACAGAACCATGCCTATAAATCTAGTAATGGGTAACACAATTGTAAGCAATCATACGCCCAACAATGGTGTTTACATAAGGTAATGTACGGCTCTCCCATCAACCCTACAAACTACATCCAAGGGGACCTAAGTCTTAAAGTGCATATGATCTTATGATCTTCTCTGCACTATATAATTATTAACCTTGTTCTTGTGTGAAACATTCATACGTAGGTCTATATAACAACTGACTCATCCAACCTTCGAAATAAGTTACAACGCAGACTTACCCATAAACCAAAAAAAAAAATATTTTTTTGAAAAATGTTTGTAATTTAAAAATATTTTCGTCTGTTCCTTAAAATTGAAGATTGGCGTATATTTTCAAACGATAGAAAATATATACCTAGCTATTTATTTTCCGAGAGTTACAAGAATTAGACAAACACTAAGGATATGATATAAGCCGTCAGGACTCTAAGCCTGGGCTAGAGATAGTTCAGGTTCGAATCCTACTTATTTGGACTGGAAGTATTTAATGTTCCCCTTGCAGTGCACTGGTTCACCCCCTTACTCTGAATACGTTCCCCGCACAGATTATATAGTCTAGGGCGAAAGGATGGAGTAAGGCTAATAAGAAAATCGGTCTATCCTAAAAAATAAAAAACTCAAAAGTATTTTTTTAAACTAAACAACACCCATAGTTTCAACACATTCGTTTACAAATTGTATACTCAATAAAATTAATAATTATTAAAATATATTCAACATAAGTTCAAATGTTCAAAACTTATTTGAACATTTAGAATCAACTTAAAAAATTGTTAGACTGAGTTAGATAATTCACTATATCCTAAGACTAAACAGTGATAAGTAAGATTTATTTGTTAAGAAGGACATTTGTGATAGCCTACAGTTTGAACTTATATCTTGAGTAACACATTTGATACCAACCATTTTTGACACAACCCCGATTATTTGGTATTGCTCATTACATATTATGTTCAATTTTGAGATTATTTTAGTTGAGTTCAATAATTACTCGTACAGGCCCGGACGAGTGGTACGTTACTCACCTTCAAAGTTCAAGGTTTCGGATTCGATTCCCTATTGCCCCTCAAGTCTCCTGGTCGTAAGCTACGACCTCAGTAGGGAATCTTGGTAACGAACCATGGAACTAACGGCATGGAATCTGATTTGATAGCTACAAATTCCCGAGCCAGAACGCCGTCGAGCCTTGTGAATCCGTTCGTGGATTGTATTACTATAAAACGTTGTACAGCTATATGAGTGGCTACACATGGAAATGACAAGAGTACACAACTATTGAAGTCGTTTTCTCCTTCCCGTTTCTGTAACTGTCACATTGCGTTTCATGTTGTCAAACGATACCAAGTTCCACTAGACTTCAAATTACATTTTACTACGTAGTCAAGTTGGTATGGACCTTGCGAAAGTGACCCAGGTGTCTCGACTGACCTGAAGGTAGCCGACTTCTGTGGGTATGTCTCCGGAATGCGATCACAGTTCAGCACTTGGCCAACTGGTATTTAGCCGCACTCGTACCCCTGGTGTCGCAAGACGCAATGGAAAGGACAAGGTCTGTACCACTCTACATTTATTGAAGTCGTTACGGTAAGAGCTCGTTTACATTCAAGTTGAGACTTGCTGCTTGCCCATCACACTAATGCCTCCTCTCATTGACCTAAATCCTCTTGCCATCAAAGAGACTTTCATCATGTTTTCATAGGATCTGGAAATAATTAGGCAATCCTGTTGCTAACATTAGAACAAAAGTTATAATGGTTTATATTTATTTATTTACTTATTTTTTATTTATTTATTTTTTTTATTCATAAGACGCTAATCGTCAAGATATGGGCGAATATGGATTTCGAATGAGTGTGATGAGTGTAGATGAGCGAATGTAGTCATTGTTACAAACTAAGGCCGACTATTCCTTAGAAAGTGTAATTAATTAATAGCCCAATGACAAATGAACAGCCGGTGATTATCAGCTGATCCTTCTCAAAATGTATTGACTCTGATTGGGATCGAACTGACAACCTTTAGCACATAAAGCTGGAATTGAACCAACTACGCTACCGACCAATTATAAATAATTACAAGAAGCCCCTGCAACATTTAATTAGTTCCCATTAAAAACACATAGTTGATTACCAGTCATAAACTATAAACACAGTTCCCAAAAGTATAACAACAAATGTTAACTTTTTTATTTTCGCTATAGGTCTGTTGTTTATAAGGATAATTTTGAATTCTTATACATAGTTCATATTTATATGTTTTAATAATTTACATCTCTTCTCTCTCCTGCATTAAAAAGTGTCTTCTAACCATCTAATAAAGAAACTCAATAAACCATGTATAAACAACGTTTGTCTATGATTTATGCATATTAAAACACAGAGAATATGTTTACAGGCGAGGCCAGTTTCATTAGTTAACAAATATATATTTAAGCCCCATCATAAAATGTTGAGAGTGTTGTGAATATTGAGCTACGCGACAATATGTATATATAATATCAATATGTATAAACAATATGTAAAAATAAGTATAGATAATATCCTCAAACCATACCACTAAATGAAATAACTTTTCATTTGGGTTTCATTTTCATTTGAAACAGTAATAAGCTTTTAATGAAATAACTGATATGTAACAACACAGATAAAAACCAAATATTGGTCATAGATTCAGCTCAGTGTTTCTAATTGTATGATTATATGTTGCGTTCAAACTAACAAAAATTACAATGAAATAGGAAAATCTAGTTTTATTAGGAAAACTAGTTAAAATAGTTTTTCAAAATTTAGCTACATTATAACAATGTACTTGGTAGTGTAGCTGTAATCTAAACTGTACTTCCTAGTTGTAATTTTGGTGATGTAATACGTAGGCTTCCCCGGCTATTCGTATACCAGCCCAAAGTGATCATCAAAAAAACGAGGTTTACGAACCTACTGGAGAGTAAGGTCAATGAATAATTTTTACTCTACTCTCCTACCTTTGTCAACATTACCACACGTGATGAAAAAACATTATAGGTAGCTGGGGTGGATGATGGTGAGTGACATGTGAGGGTGAATTGTTCACCTAAGCATTTAGTGAGTTTAATTCGTTCCAAGTGAATCCGTCGCGTGTAGGCTATACTCGATTAACGAATCCTGGAATTACCTCGCTGAGACACCCGGCGAAAAAAAATCGAAAGGCGTTTATTTAAGGGAAAAATAAATGGCGTTAATATAAAAAATATATCGACCCTGGTGAAACTACCTGACACCACCGAACGTGTTTGGGTGGGTAGGTAACCATCACCGTACGTGTATGGATAAGCTGAAGGGATAAAGAGTAAAGATCTCTGGTTAGGCCCACTCGCGGAGGAGTTGTCACAAGAACACTGCTCTAAGAAATGTGTTATTTGCATGTTTTGATAGTCTTAGCCTTGGTGAATCCCATTCACGTTTTGATAGAGACGAAGCACCGCATAAAGTTCAAAGTGATTAGTTTAATGAGTTGGTAGACCATTTGCCATATGAACAAAGCCGTTGTATAATTAAAGCTATTTAAACTATTTCAAGTGGAATTGAAGATATTACTTCGAACATAAAATATAATTTCCCCTCATTCCGAACATTTTCTTCGTTTATTTTACTCTCTAAAATGATGATTCATAATTTTTAGCTGTCAAAATTAGAGGAAATAAAATAGGTTATCGAAATAAGAAACAGACGCTGTATCAAAAGTTATAATGGCAACACTCCATCACTTTCATCAGAAGTTAGCGAGGAAGTCCAGCCTGGCCCCGGGAGAAATATCGGGGCAGACGGCAATCAGGCTCGACATTCGCCCTGGACAGCTCCACCGAAACTGTTTCCACTCATTTCCCCTTTTATAACGAAAGTAAAATTCTTTGATAGAAATAAAATTTCAGTGATTAGAAGAATGTTTATCTACAGTAATATCTAAAAAACTTTTCCTATTATTTCTTTAAGATAAAACACATTAGTAGCACTGTCTAAATATAACTCCTATTTATAGACCTTGGCTCCCCTTTAAACAGTTTTAATACAATACCTTGGCTTAAAAACAAAATACGTCATACATTTCCTACTAAACATTGGTCTATTTCTTAATACTACAATGGAATAGTAGAATTTCCATAAACTAATGTTATGTAGTTTTTTTAGGAAAGAATATATATGTTGACATTTACAAAAGGTAAAACTACATTTGAGTCATTTGGAAGCAAGTTGATTTGTTTAAATGACTACTAGTTTATTACTATTGTCCATTCAATAAATTAGTATTGTCCATTCAATACTAATTTATCCTGATGTTAAATGGGCCCACTCTAGTATTTTCCTTTTTTAATTTGTAAAATAGTTTTTAACATGTAACTACAAAATGAAAACTTGATGAGTAACGTCTTATTGTAATATTATCTCGTTTAAATTGTATGCTTCAGAATATTTAAGAAAATTTTGAGAATCGTTAGTAATTTCAGCACCTAGGGACAGCGATTTCAAATCAATAATATTTCTCTATTTTAAAATCCATAGTATTGTTTTTTTATTTTTTATTTTTTTTTTTATTTGTTCATAAGACGCCGATCGTCAAGATATGGGCAAATATGGATTTCGAACGAGTGTGATGAGTATAGATGAGCGAATATAGTCATTGTTACAAACTAAGGCCGACTATTCCTTAGAAAGTGTCATTAATTAATAGCCCAATGACAAATGAACAGCCGGTGGTTATCAGCTGATCCTTCTCAAAATGTATTATGACTCTGATTGGGATCGAACTGACAACCTTTAGCACATGAAGCTGGGATTGAACCAACTACGCTACCGACCAATTATTGTCCAATTACCAATTGTCAGTTTAATTGTAGGGTCTTCTGAATATCACATTTCCTTTACTCCAGTTTGTTTAATTTAATTAAATATTACTATACGGTAAACTGTTACTACATGCACCTGTCTGAAAAATGGGTTGGCTAAAAAAAATACACAGAGAATAACTGTTAAACTTATCGACCATCTACGTTTAATAAGAAAAAAACAATTTTGATAGTGAAGTTGACTTATTTCACTAGTTTTATTTAATATTTGGTATAGATAAGTCATTGTACACGTCATAAATAATAGTGCAGATGACATACATCATTTTGTCTTCTAAGCCGAAGGATGGGTGTCCTAAATCTAAGTTAAACTTTGCTGTATCCATCTGGGGACTGTTCACAGAAAAGCCTGTTGGAATTACAATGAAGTCCGAATAAATTTCATTTTTGAAACATTGTTAGTATATTAAAATCTAAAATATATATAATTAATTATAATTATAAATAAATTAAAAATAACCCCAAAGTGGTTTGAAACTATTCTCTTGCATTTTACTTGTTTATTTTTGACAACAACGTTAAGTAAGGTACATGTTTTCTCACTGCCTTCCAAGCTCTCTAACTGAGAACTTGTAGTCCCGTGTTGTGGAACAATTGCGAGATGTTATCAGACTGGAGTCGGTCAGCAGTGAATGGAAACTTCAACAAGTCCCTGTTCGTCGTTGTGATGTGAGGCGAACGTACCAGAACGGGGTTATGTAATCAGTGACGTAGCTGTTACAAATGTCATAAGCACATATTGACGGGGTTTGGTATTTTATTTAAAATTAGTTTCATCCGTACATAAATATGTGTCTGCAACACTTATTTACATAAGAGGTTCCTTGAAGGATCACCTCTGAACTCCGTTAGAAGTGATGGTACTCCTCTCTGACCAAATGGAAATGGATTCACAGTTATCAGCCATTCATAGGCACTACACCCTATTAAGGAATAGTCACCCCACTCACAGGCCGTGAACCGGTGGGAGCCTGTTTATGCCAGGCTTCTTATCAAACAACTACTAGATTATCACCTCTGTAACCAGTAGTGTGCTTTCTACTTGGGTATGGGCTATGAAAGAGTGTTGGTAGAGATGGTGTATCGTGGTTGAAGAAGACGGTTATTCTATGGCAATCACTGCAACCTTCACTGCACCAGTCGAGTAAACATTGTTTCTCGAAGCTAAAAATACTGTATGTTAATGATAAAATCCAAATTGTAAAATCAATATTTAAATTATTCTTTAATTATTATTGATTATTCGCCAACGTGGTGGCTCAGCGACGGATGGCTTTCCTAGGTTCGAATCCCCAGCTGAGCTAACGGTCAGTACTTCACTCGTTGAATAAAGTTCTCGCACAGGCATCCAGGCCCATGTAAACTGAAAAGTGAGGTTCAATAAACAACAATTGAAATTACCTGGGTTACGTTGAATAAAAAGGATCCTGATAATTAATTTCACGATTAATGAAGATATGAATATATAAAACTATTGAAGTATACTATTTATTTATTATATATTACTACTTATTGAGGTTCCATTTATTTATTTATTTATTCCAACGGTGAAAACCATTTTACAATATTTTGACAGTGAGATATACATGCGACAAAGATACAACATTTTACATTAGCATGCTAATAAGTGTTGAAAGATGACTTATGCCATCAAGCTAGACTTGATAACTTGTATAAATATTACAAACAATAACTATGTACAACATTGATGAATACTTAAATAAATTAGACATGGCAATACTGTGTGGTTATATATGTACATTGATGGCAACATGCAATTTGTGTGCAAAGTGCAATGAACATTTAAAAGATCAACAGTCTTTTAGTTAGATTGATTGATTATGTATGTAAATATATACGTTGATAAATAGATTTAGAATTAGATAACAAAGATATATAAATTATGACTATAGAAGGTAACAGCAATAAACTACGATAAAAGATTACATGTTACTTTCACAAACATTCCAAAAAAGTGATTTTTTTCTTACATTTTTTTTCCTACAACGGCGCTCAATTGCCATGTCGGATATAAAACAAATTAAGGGGAGTCAGATGATTCAATAGGCAAAAGAAGTAAATGTGCAGGTTTTTAGTTTGTTGTATTCTTCATTTCTTAACAATTAATTTGAGGAACAACAACAGTTTTATTTAATTCTGACAATTAGTTGTGATATTATGAAGAAAATAGTAAAACAATTCAAGGGTACTTTTTTATAAATAATACCCTGTCGAAATGATCAAATGCTACATAAAATGAAGTTTGTTATAGTATATTTCTTATTATTATTTTACAAGGCTTGCTGCAGATGTTATTGAGTTGTCTTAATATCAATTGTTGATTGTTTTGGTCTGTCAGATGTTGAGTTGAAATAAAAGTGTTTTGTTTGTTTACTTATTGTAAAAAGGTTAGTAAAAGTAAGTAAATGGTTGTTTTTAGTGTTGGTGTTGCAAAATAAGTAATCAGAAATGGCCAGATTGTCTACTGTGTTCAAAAAGAGGAAGAGAGTGTTCTATGGACGTCATATAAACAGCTTATTACATGTAATGTTGATCTAGTCTTGAAACAACTAGGTATACCTCTAGGTAACAACTGCATTGAAGCTATGAAAAATGTTGATATGCAAAGAATTAAAAAATCGTACAAAGCAATTTGTGAAATAGAAAATAAGGGTCGTAAAATAAAAACTCTGGCAAAAAGGGGATTTTAAGACCTCTATGAGGAACAAAAGGCCCCAAACAGACCTTTCAATGGCACTGGGATGTACTAAATAGAGATTACATAAAGTTATGAGTAGGCTATTCTTTTTTACGTCTTCCAAAAATTTAGTTTTTAAAGGTTTAGATACCATTTTCAAGGTCCAGGTAATATATCAAAGTGACTTTTTTTAAATGTTGTTCCTCATATTTAGTCCTTTAATTTAAACAGAAGATTTAAAAAAATAAGTAATATTTTATTGTTTATATTAATTTTAGTAGTAATAAACATGATACATTTTTATTTGTAAAAAAGGGATTGCTCCTGATGATGGCAATATTTAAAAAAAAACCTCGGCTCAAAACAAAGTTCATAAGTTGTTTTACAAAATAAAAAATAATCATGTTGACATGTTCTTTTATTGATTATGTTATTTTATTCTATTATACATTATACATGGTTCTGAGAAAAATATACATAAATTATGTCAATTCTACGTGTGGAGATACAACCATCCGACTGCCCTTAAATATAATAAAATGTCTAATTTATTAGTATTTAAATAAAAGAATTGGTTACGTAAGACACAAATATAATTTAGTATTATTTTACATTAAATATGTTTGTAGACCATATCTTTTGGGAGTTCTTCTTTGATTTATTTCGTATTATATTTTTTAATTAAATAGGCCAAAAGTAACTTATGGATCTGAATTATCTGTCGGAGAGGGTTGTCTGTGATAAATCTATAAATAAGGGGACCAATGTTTGTTGCAATTTGAAAGATCCTACAGCATTACAGGTAAATATAAAAGAAGAAAACTACATTTTATATTTATACAAACTAAATTTCTGATAACAAACATTAAACTGTGATAAGCTCCAAAATACAGATCATCAGATTTAACTCATCAAGCCATTAGTAACCGCCATCTAAAAGCACAAGGGTAGGCGTATTCAAATATATTTTGGAATATAGTTTGATCAATATTCTTGATAAGCCAGTTGTTTTAAATGTCTTCTAGCTTATCAGATCAGGGAGTCAAGACACGCTAAAGGTCAGCTGCTTTTTAACCCACTGAGTGTGAAGTGAGAAATTAATGGATCATCTCTACTTACATCTGTAATATTAAGATGGAGACTCGAACTGCTAGGTTAACATTTACAAGCAATGTACCTTTCGTATTCCTTTCCACAACATTGTTTAAACGAAAGATTGGAATGTTAGTAACTAATTGTTAACCACTGTACATAACATGGATTTCAAGTGATTATTAACCAATCAGATATTGTTGAGTAGTTTATTTGGCCTTTGCACATGTTTAGATAAACAAATAATGCTATAAATACATGATTTTAATAGTTTCTTTTTTACTATAGTTATAGTAAATAAATTACTATTACGTTAAGTTTACTAAGGTTGCTGGTTAAAAACCATAAGTTCAGTGCTTAAAAGCTTAATAATAACATAACATAAAATATGATGAAAAGTAAATTTACAATATTATTTTATGACACTTATTTCAATTTTTTATGATAACGCTTTGCAATCCTTATATTTTACTATATTTTCCGGAGCTATATTACTTTCATTTTATCGTACACTAAAATGGCAAGTTAATAAAATTAGTTTTTTAACCAGAATACTGGATAAATTGTAAAATATTTAAATTAATGGTATATGTTTCTATACGTGAATCCAACAGAATATTTAGCTATTGAATGCTGTAACTTTTGTTGAAAAAAGTACAACGGCACACTTACTAATTTCACTCAATTCATCAGGAAATCAATCAAAAAAGGAATTAAAAATATTCCCATACATATAAGCTCATAGTTAAAGATAATAAGCTGGTAGTAAAGCTTGCAAAAATTTTAATGCACCAAATAAACTATAACTTTGATTTGTTGTAGAGTTATTTGATATGAACATGAAAACGTTATTTAAACAAAATGTATACAATTCATGAGACAGAGATGTGTGGAAAGGGTGAGAAATATAGATATATCATACTTGGGTTGGCTTTGTTGAGGAACAACAATAACTGTGTGTGGTAATATGTTTGAGAGTCTGCTGAGGCTGTCGACCATGTTGGGCTTAATTCCATAAGAACAATGTTATTTGCGAATCCATATTTTTTCGTTATTTATAAAGGGATTATAAGACCTCTATGAGGTACAAAAGGACCCAAACAGACCTTTCAATGGTACTGGGATGTACTAAATATAGATTACATGAATACGTTATGAGTAGGCTATTGACGTATTTAACTACCACTTCACTTGCATGGGTGGGCGGGTGGGTCACTACCACTTCACGTGGATGGATGGGCGGGTGGGTCACTACCACTTCACGTAGATGGATGGGCGGGTGGGTCACTACCACTGCACGTGGATGGGTGGGTGGGTGGGTCACTACCACTTCACTTGCATGGGTGGGTGGGTGGGTCACTACCACTTCACTTGCATGGGTGGGCGGGTGGGTCACTACCACTTCACTTGCATGGGTGGGCGGGTGGGTCACTACCACTTCACTTGCATGAGTGGGCGGGTGGGTCACTACCACTTCACTTGCATGGGTGGGCGGGTGGGTCACTACCACTTCACTTGCATGGGTGGGCGGGTGTCAACGTTTAAAATGACACCAAAAGTTGTGTATGAGGTGTCATTTTAAACGTTACCACATTGCGAATTGGATTCGCTTTTGATATGTTGAATACATACGCCTTTTTTTAAAAGAGTTCAAAGTAAAAACTTCAAAATAAATATTTATTTATTATTTTATATAAAACTTATTAGAGATTTGCAACATAATTCAAACACGAAATTTCATTTTTCATTAGATTAAATTTTTTTGGAAAAGAATCCCTTTAAACATAACTGTATAGTTAGGGTACGCGTGATCGTATGTCCGGTTCGAACTTAGCATTGTTCTAAGGGATTGAAACCAACATGGCCGATAGTCTCTGCAGACTCTTAATTAACGACAAATGAACTTGTCGTTTAAGAGTTTATGGTGTAGGAGGTATGGCCAGATACAGAGTTATTCTTCTTTAGGATTGATGAGAAGGTTTATAACAGTTTAATTAGGGTAGGGTTCTACGTTTACTTAAGTTTCTGTCGGTCAAAGATAAAACCAACAACAGTCTTAAGTGAGTGAAATACAATTTAATGTTTCAACAACATGATTTTCAGGGCTAACAACATACTTACTAAGTATAGTTGTTGACTAATTGACAAAATCAACAACAGCTGTATTTGTGTAAAGATCTGCCACCAGATGGTATAGTGCAAAAATCTACTAAATACGGTTGAAGGGCCAATGTGAGATCTAAGTTACTAGGTTCATTAAGACGATCAAAAGCAATTTTCACTGAGAGACCAACAATCACCTTGTTGATTACGGCTGGTAACGAGGGCAATACTGCCCACTGGCTTACGACTTTATTGAGAGGCATCACAAAGCAGCAAATTCTTTCCTGTTTATTTCATGTAGTGCTTTAAATCATATCTGGTTTGTTTGAACGGTTATATATCCTGGAATGGCTGGACTCCTTCCATATTTGACAGTTAGGAGGCTGTGGCCGACCCGCCCGGCCACTCACTACATTCATCATGATGCCACATTTGTTTGATACACGGCCACAGAAATAGCGAGCGTCATTAGAGCAAAGTGCTAATGTATTTACGTCGAGGGCCTGTTGGCCACCGATTCGTCATGCGGCTTCCTGTTTTGCGGTTTATGTAAGCCTTTCGCTTGATAAATCTGTGGGATTAATCAAACCATGGTTTTTACTCATGTTGAGCCAAGAAATGATTAGCTAAAGTTAGCTTTCTGAAACCATGAAAAGTCGTGTTATCTCAGGCTATCGTTAGAGGTGGACGATGAAACAAAGTAAGAAATTCACTTTCTACGACGATCTGAAATAAGTTTGCCGTCCTCGAATACTCAAGGTTATCATCGGCGAGCCATCTTGCTCTTACTTTTGGTTTTGGAATCATATAGTTTTAGATATTTATGACATTTAAAGCCACCTGCAATAACAAACTTTTTGTACGCTTTCACGATCGATATCCGCCATGAACTAGGTACTTTTCGGCTGCATTAATTATTGCAAAAATGCAATGTTATATTTTTTACCTATACGCCCATTTCCATATATAATTACCATATTCTAGGTCGGTAAGAGATTTTAAATTGATTATCTCTCATGACTTTGAAATATGTACAGAAATTATAATTCTCCAACAAATTAATTGTGTATTATTTTAATATTTAGATGCCATGATATAAGAAATCCTCTAAGTTTATGAATTTTGATAAATAAACGAGTATTTAATAAATAAAAAGGTAATTTAAATGGTATATGAAACTAATACATAGTAGTGTATGTTTTTAATTTTAAGGCAATTTTGAAATGATATTTACGGATATGAAATAAAAATGAAATTTACTCTAACAAATCGGAGACTAATCTCTCAAATTAATGACACTAAAAGAATCACTATCGTAAATTAAGACCGAAGGCTTCTTGGGAAACAGCCCAAGGCTAATTGCTATGAAGATCCACTATAGGTAGGTCAAGGCTAAATAAGCGAGAAGTAAATTATTGAAATTAATTCCAATTTCAATGAATTGAACTTTAAGAATTTCCCGATCAAAAACACTGAAATGATAGCGAATTTCAGTTAATGAAACAGATAATGCAATAAGTTATGGTTAAATGTCATTAGATTGTTTACTGAAATACCAAAATTAAATTGAAACATTTGTTACAATTGGAAATTCATACTGAAGACTCTATGAGTCTTAAATGGCAACATATATTAAGTATTAATTTTCGAACATTTGTTATGTATATATTTATAATTCTAAATTTTTTCTTAATATTATTAAATATGGGTATTTTTCATGGAGAAAGTTAATTCTTACCGTCACGAAGTATTGAGTTGGATCAGCTGGACTAGACTGGCATTTTTATTCGTAGTTTTCAATTAAATTGACAGCTAAAAAAAAAAAAAAAAAAAACATTGTCTGCGTCGGACCAGACGGGGGAAGTTATACCGTAGACCTTCTATTATCTATATATATATATATATATATATATATAAAATCCAATGTATGTTTGTTTGTCTGTCTATCCTTATGCGCTACCAAACCGTCCAGCCGATCACCATGAAACTTGGGGAAGTTGTTCTATATCCCCCAGGGAAGGTTTCTGTCCTATTCCCGTTTCTTTAATCCCTCAGGGCTCCATCCCTTGGACTTCTAAAGTTTCAATGTTAATCAAATAGCAGGATGCATAAAGGTATAATAAGTCAAATATAAAAAGAATATCAGCTGTGGGTTTTAAATATGTCAAAATTATACTGTTTATATTTTTATGTTTTGATTTCTTGTGAAGCTATATTAATTGATTGATTTATTTGATTAACAGCTGTTAAATAAAACAATCGATTAATCGATAGTTCTTAAAAATTTGTTCTTAATTTTCAGCGTGACGCGGTTTCTCGACCAACATCCCATCCCAAAGTGTCTAACGGGCGCAAAGAAGTATAACTTCAAAAAAAGAAAAAGAAAAAAGAAAGAATAAAAACAACTGTTTTATGAATGATTTATTTATTAAATATTCTTTTCATGATATTGGCTTTATTTTATAAATCACTAGGGGACACCCCTGCACGCTTCGCGTGCCAACCCCGACTCTCGCTGCGCTCGATACACTGGCATTCGGCCTCGGCATGCGACTTTGACTGAAAATAATAGTACTTTATCTGTATAGTGTAAAATTACATTATTACATTATTTACAGTATTTCCCTCACTTGCTAAATTGCTTGCGTTGCTACCTATTTACGTATAAAGGATTACTTGGCCTATTTCAAACGTGTTTATTTCATTTGTGTTTTTTTTAAATTGCTGAAGATTAAACTCTTAATGCATCAATAGGGTAATGTAAAATATATAAAATAAACATGTTTATTTATTTACAAAACAGCTGTTATTAGTTTACTAAAATCAACCCAATGTTATTCTTATGGAAAAAAGGAAATTTTAAGGGGCTGTTTGTACCCCTTAGGAATGGAATTTTGAAAAATCCTTTCTACTTGGATCCCTTCAATAATAAGTCCAACTTCCTTTGAAATTTCGTGGAAATCCGTTCGGCGATTTTTGAAATTTTGAGATCAGTTTGTCGGTGAGTGAGTGAGTGGTATTAGGCTTTTATATATACAGATAAAACATAAAAACCTTTTATTACAATGGTTTCAAAACTCATCTCAGAAACTCACTCTTATGTACCTCACCCGTACATACTGAAAGGAAATACAGACAAAGGATAATGTGCACACTCGTGGAATGGTTACAATATTACTCGATACCTTAGTAATTGTGATGTAAAAAATTAACTTGTAACTGTAAGTCTATTAACACTGTTGTATTGACAACTACTGTTATATTTTATTGTAAATTGTACAAACACTTTAAAAAATGTTCAGTTTTACAGCGAGTTATTTCTTATTTCCATGTTGTTTTGTGTTTTAGAAAATATTTCACAAATAAAACGAAATTTAAATAAACATTTATTTTCATGTTATTTTTAAATTACTGTACGCCTCCTACAGGATTCAAGCTCTATGTAAATTTAACTAAGTTATTTGCATGAGGTCATGAAAGAAAGGTTTCATTGACAAAGTGAAGAAGGAAGATCAGGTTCCACCTATTCAAAGACAGACGCCTGCAATATGCAAACCACGGCGATGACACAGAGATAAGGAGAGGTCTCATGATTTACTATGGTTAATACTTACGGCCGATTGTACAGAGCATAGTCAACCATCCACGCGTTTTTATTGTTGACTTGCAAATCATGCAACGCTACAACAACTATAGGCCGGGGACTTAGTAGGCGTTGGAGATCCGTGGCTCTAAATTACTGGGAAAATAATGTCTATTGCAAAAATAAAACTGATCAGTATCAGACCGTTCACGAATGATTGTATCAACCAAATAACATCAAAGTAAGGTACAAACATACACTTTTCCATTTAAAAGTAAGAAAATTATTTAAAAAGTGTAAAACATTAAAGGTTACGATCAACAAGGACTTTAAAATTATTTTCTACTGTTTTTAGTATTTAAAAAAATTCCAGAGAAATGAAATTAAATATATTTACAATGGTCCACCTGGTACACAACTTAATTCATTCATTGGATAATTGAGGAATGTTAACTGACCAAACTATCAAACCACGATATATTTTTCTGACTTTCTAAACTATACCATGTTTAAAGTTGGCCTTATTTTATACCATAAAAAATAAATCTTCTATATCTATAAAAGGCGAAGCCCTGGCTGACTCATTCATTGCTAATTCTCCAGCTTTACATGTAGGCAGAGAGCTGAAATTGTGTACACTGTTTCTTTAGGTCTTAGATAAGACAAATAAAGTATTATCATCTTGATGAAATACTCCTAAGGGGTATAAACCGCCCCTAAAATATTATCACATGAGGATAAAATTGGGTTGATTTTAGTAAATTACTAACAGTTGTTATGTAAATAAATAAACATGTTTATTTTATATATTTGACTTTATCTTATTAATGCATTAAAAGTTTAATACTCAGCTGTTAAAAAAAACAAATGAAATGAACACTTTTGAAATAGGCTAAATAATACCAATGGTAGTTTATCCTAATAAATAGGTAGCAATGCAAGTAGAGTGAGTGAGATACTCTAAGTAAACTTAATATTGTGATTTTACGTTTTATTTGTGAGTTAATCTATTATTATATGTGGTCAAAAGTCACATGTCGAGGCTGAGGTGTATACAGCGTGTGTTGGGGTTGGCACACGAAGATTGCAGGTGTGACTCCTAGTAATAGTATAACACAAATATTTGGATATATTTTTTAATAACCTGGCCTACAGATTCGGAATTTGTAGATAATATTTTCATCCTACTTATTATACCTACACAACCATAGTTACACTCCGTCCATTCTGACTTTAAACTCAACCCTGTGTATACACACTGACTCCAGCGAACAGAACTGGCGATTGTTCTTGTCGTTACGACCATATAAATACCGAAATTTTCTTAGAGCACGATGGCATTGTTATATTTAATTAATATATTAACTATTCAAATTTGTTCAAGAGGCCTACCTGATGTGTACGTCTTTACTTAAATGTAATGTAAATTTACATTACACTCCTCTCTGAATGAACAAATCAGAAGTTACTCTGAAATAAGGACTTGTGTAGTTCCAGGTTTAATTTAATGATGAAAAATGTAGTGAACGCATCGTAGTTTTAAGGTTGAAAACAACCTAAAAATCTGATTTTTTCACTAAATATTCCATCCCTTGTGGTTTCCCTTCTGTCAAGCAACCATGATAATACCGATACAGTCAATGTTGCGTCCTAAACTTGAGCATAGGCACCTACTATTACTTATGTTATATTTGTAGTCCCAATAACACATACTTGTAGTTCCGTCCTCAACTTGAGCGTAGGCACCTACTATTACTTATGTTATATTTGTAGTCCCAATAAAACATACTTGTAGTTCCGACCTCAACTTGAGCGTAGGCACCTACTATTACTTATGTTATATTTGTAGTCCCAATAAAACATACTTGTAGTTCCGTCCTCAACTTGAGCGTAGGCCCCTACTATTAGTTATGTTATATTTGTAGTCACAATAACACATACTTGTAGTTCCGTCCTCAACTTGAGCGTAGGCCCCTACTATTAGTTATGTTATATTTGTAGTCCTAATAACACATACTTGTAGTTCCGTCCTCAACTTGAGCGTAGGCCCCTACTATTAGTTATGTTATATTTGAAGTCCCAATAACACATACTTGTAGTTCCGTCCTCAACTTGAGCGTAGGCCCCTACTATTAGTTATGTTATATTTGTAGTCCCAATAACACACACTTGTAGTTCCGTCCTCAACTTGAGCGTAGGCCCCTACTATTAGTTATGTTATATTTGTAGTCACAATAACACATACTTGTAGTTCCGTCCTCAACTTGAGCGTAGGCCCCTACTATTAGTTATGTTATATTTGAAGTCCCAATAACACATACTTGTAGTTCCGTCCTCAACTTGAGCGTAGGCCCCTACTATTAGTTATGTTATATTTGTAGTCCTAATAACACATACTTGTAGTTCCGTCCTCAACTTGAGCGTAGGCCCCTACTATTAGTTATGTTATATTTGAAGTCCTAATAACACATACTTGTAGTTCCGTCCTCAACTTGAGCGTAGGCCCCTACTATTAGTTATGTTATATTTGTAGTCCCAATAACAAACACTTGTAGTTCCGTCCTCAACTTGAGCGTAGGCCCCTACTATTAGTTATGTTATATTTGAAGTCCCAATAACACATACTTGTAGTTCCGTCCTCAACTTGAGCGTAGGCCCCTACTATTAGTTATGTTATATTTGAAGTCCCAATAACACATACTTGTAGTTCCGTCCTCAACTTGAGCGTAGGCCCCTACTATTACTTATGTTATATTTGTAGTCCCAATAAAACATACTTGTAGTTCCGTCCTCAACTTGAGCGTAGGCCCCTACTATTAGTTATGTTATATTTGTAGTCACAATAACACATACTTGTAGTTCCGTCCTCAACTTGAGCGTAGGCCCCTACTATTAGTTATGTTATATTTGTAGTCCTAATAACACATACTTGTAGTTCCGTCCTCAACTTGAGCGTAGGCCCCTACTATTAGTTATGTTATATTTGTAGTCACAATAACACATACTTGTAGTTCCGTCTTCAACTTGAGCGTAGGCCCCTACTATTAGTTATGTTATATTTGTAGTCACAATAACACATACTTGTAGTTCCGTCCTCAACTTGAGCGTAGGCCCCTACTATTAGTTATGTTATATTTGAAGTCCCAATAACACATACTTGTAGTTCCGTCCTCAACTTGAGCGTAGGCCCCTACTATTAGTTATGTTATATTTGTAGTCACAATAACACATACTTGTAGTTCCGTCCTCAACTTGAGCGTAGGCCCCTACTATTAGTTATGTTATATTTGTAGTCACAATAACACATACATGTAGTTCCGTCCTCAACTTGAGCGTAGGCCCCTACTATTAGTTATGTTATATTTGTAGTCACAATAACACATACTTGTAGTTCCGTCCTCAACTTGAGCGTAGGCCCCTACTATTAGTTATGTTATATTTGTAGTCCCTATAACACATACTTGTAGTTCCGACCTATACTTGAGCGTAGGCCCCTACTATTCGTTATGTTATATTTGTAGTCCTAATAACACATACTTGTAGTTCCGTCTTTAACTTGAGCGTAGGCCCCTACTATTAGTCATGTTATATTTGTAGTCCCAATAAGACATACTTGTAGTTCCGTCCTAAACTTGAGCGTAGGCGTTTACTATTAGTTATGTTATATTTGTAGTCCCAATAACACATACCTGTAGTTCCGGTAATGTAGCTCTTTGATCTTGCCGCGTCCACAACAGTTTGCCCGGCCTGGGTGCGTCGCGAGTTATGGTTGCCCATATAATTGGACAGTTGTAGCGCCGACGTGGACACTTGTGGAATTAGCACAACAAGCTACACCTGTCCTATGTACCTACTTCACCCACGTGCTGTCCTTTCGGGTGAAATGAAACCTGACCTGAGCAGATTTTCGGTGATGATAATCACAAAGAATGGCTGTTGCGTGGTTTAAACTGTGTTAGAAGGAAACCCGGAATGAAAGAAATATGACGAAATAATAGGGAACTCTCATTTAACTTATTTTTAGGGAGGAAATCGTTTAACAACTTCTTGTTATACTTATGATGATAACTTTCCAAAAATAAACATTGAAATACAGTACTATTATTCAACTGTAATTTCATAGAAATCATGAGACTCTGTAAAAATCTTGACATGTAATATCTTACATGTTAATATCTTAAAGTGTTTATATCTTACATTTACATGTTATATTTAAGAAAAGATAACAATAGTAGGGTACATGTTTAAGAATCCTTTAAAATGAAAAGTTAAGTTTTTTTTGTTTCCAACATTAACAAATCGTACTTTTATGATTTTTTATAAGATCGTCAGAGTAAATGTTGAATTATTATTTTTTCATACTCCAAAAGTATTATGTTTTTGTGAAGACGACTATTTCTCTACCTATTATTAAAAACATTATTTCCAAACTAAATAGGACTATTATAGAATATATAAATATAATTGTGTAAATATGTTAAAATTAAGTGGAATCTGTAATTTTTCTAAAGCTATCTAAGTTTCGAGAAGGATTATAAGTTGGGAAGTAAATAATTTCGTAGATTAATGAGTGAAATATAAACTCAGGTTTAAGAATCAGGGTATTTAATTTCATACGCCAACTATGAGCTGTCTAACGTGCGATCTTTCTCACATTTATATACATATAAATCACTGCGACCAGTCCATGTAGTTCTTTCTGTGAGTATATATGTTCTTTCTAATCACCTTAAAATGGACACCTCCTCCCCATCCATTCGTCTTCTCTTTTCATGATTGGAAGACAGTATTTGGATATTTCCAATGCGTCAAATGTTTAAGGAAATACAACGTTTCGACAGGTTTACAAACTCCGTCGTCTTCAGGTGTTACTTACCGTACTACTTTGTCTACATTTAAAACTAGTTTTTCCTTAACCCTCGTTCCTACTTTTAAGAAAACGCTAAAAAACTAATATGACTAAAAAATTCTGTTGACTGTTAAAAAAGTCAAGTGTTCTTAACAAGTATCACCATATCTGGTACCAAACATCACTCTCTTTTCACTTAACTGGTAAGGTCTGCCCAACCTCCCTACAAATAAACTATTGACAACCATAAATGCTTCTTTTGACAGGCCACCAAGAATATTACCTTCATTAAAAACTAGCGGTTCTTAAAACGTTATGCTGTACCAACCCTCCTCCTAAAGCATCGTGTATGAACCACGGCGTTGGACAGAACATGTTTTGGAAAGTCTAATAAAAGACAAATAGGCCTATAACAAGTAATCGGTTGGCATTTGAATAATGCATGGGTATGTTCTATTTGCATTTCAAACTATTTTTATCCATAATTAATTTTACATACAGTACTTTGTTTTAGACTACTTACTATTAGCATTTATCAACATTATAAGGTATACAACCTTAAATATACCTTTAAAAATCCAATAAACTTATGAAACATTGTTTAGCTATCACTCTAATAACATCCAAATACTTGGGTGTTGCTATGTATGGATATATCAAATATATAATCCTAATCACATATTTTCCAATGTTTACTAACGCCATATACTTCAGGTGAGTATAGAGTCCTGGCCAGGATCTCTAACTCCATTATGTACATCAGTGCAATAAAACGTGCCTTATAAATCCCGGTTGATGTCTATGTTGTAACAGTGCGCAGCCGTTCCACAGAACACTACACTCAATAAACCACGGCTTCCCAACGAATTAATTGCCACAGGCAGTTACAGTCGGCTCTGTACTCTGTGTCGACCTAAATCAGACCAGCTGACTAATATATGGGCCCGATCAATTCACGTAAATTATACTGATATTGTCAACCATGTAACGGCCTCTCGACAATTACTCAGTCCATCCCACGACGTGTGAGGGTGTGTGTAAGTGGCGAGTGTACCACGCCTACGTACGGTGGTGGGTAATTAGAATATTCATTAGTCACTGGAGAGATCAGTCTCAGATACAGTTCGGACACGATACGCTTTAGGAACAAATAGAGGACATGGTTTACTTAGATCTTGATTGCATGAACAGGATCGCCTCTACTGTACTTATTCAACATAAAACACTTAATTTCATTTGAAACAGGTATTTGCACTAATAGTGTTTAAAAACTTTTGAATTAACTCAATTACGGAGATTTGTATTACTTACGAGCAGAAAACTGAACACTTTGACTAATCTTTGTAAGGCAGACAACATTATCGTATACATTAAACCCACTTTGGTTATAAAATAAAAATATTTTAAAGGCACACACTGCACGAAATAAAATACAAGAAGTAATTTGGTATTATACGCAGATGACTCTAACCTTATAATGTCATCCAAAGATTATGAAAACCTTGAAGCAGCTTGTAAGAAACAACTGAAAGTTATAAATACCTATTTGACTGATAACACCCTTTTTTTAAATGCAAATAAATCTAATTATATTGTTTTTCAACCAAACAAAACAGTATAACTAATCAAATAAATATATCAATTGACGAATATAGATTGGACCAAATAAATCACACAAAATTCTTAGGATTAGAAATAGATAGTCATCTCAGTTGGGACTTCCATGTAGACAACAGCAAAAAACTTTGCTCAGGCTTGTATACATTGTGAAGAATGACTTTTTTATGTAATTTGGATACATTGATATCAATTTACCATGCTAACGTTCATTCACACATATGTTATGGCTTGGCAATCTATAGTGGAACATCAAAAAGAAATCCCCATAGAATATTGTTGCTACAAAAAAAAAAAAGCATTAAGAATCATGTTGAAACTTGAGCCACATATATCCGTAAAAAAACATTTTTCAAGTCTACAGATATTAACAGTTTATGATCAATATTTATTGGATTGTTTGCTTATTGTAAAGAATAACATTCAAAACCTTGATTCAAGAAGTAAATTTAATTCTTACAACACTAGGAATAAAAATGATTTAAATATTTATCAACATAATTTGAGTTTTATAGAAAAAAAGCAACATACATGGGATCAAAAGCTTTGAATCATTTACCAATTGAATTAAAAATTAATATTGAGAGTAAATATTTTAAAACTAATGTAAAAAATATCTATTGAAAAAAGTGTATATTCATTGGAAGAATTTTTTTCTCCTTGTTAATAAGTTATTTAGCTATGCATTATTTTTTGCATGTATATTTTAAGTGTTTGTTGTAAACCAATTTGACTCTGTTCATTTATGTATATACAAGATGAATAAAGAATCTATATTTATAAAAGAGGATGTTTGTATGTATATATATATATATATATATATATATATATATATATATATATATATATATATATGTTTGAAGTTTATGCGCTGCCAAACCATCCAACCGATCACCATGAAACTTAATGATGGTGTCCTGTATACTCCCGAGATGGTTTCTGTAAAGTTTGATGCAGATCCGTCCACAGGATCCCGCCCCACGGGCTCCTAAAGATCCCATGTTATTCAAATGGAGAATCTGAATTGTTTACAAAAAACATATGACTGTGTGGTTTAATGTAGTTTCACATGCCATAAGCAGATTGAAGTTCTCAAAACAACAGTACTGTATATGTTTTGATTTATTGTAGTTCTACATTTCACCTTGAGAGGGTAGCACACACTACTTTTACTTGATCAGGTGATCTGTATTTGGTGTTAACTTTTTTTCCTCGGTAATTAAAACATGTGGTGAAACGTGAAAATAAAAAATTATTTGTTTTGCAGTTTACTTTTTATGACATGCCTCCTAAAAAATCTAATATTGGTAGAAGAAGCAAAAATGTTCGAATTCTTTCAGCTATTAGGTTCTAAATCAAACTCAATATTATGACCGGCGAAGCGGGCGGGTACAGCTAGTAAAGAATACAATCCATAGTGAACATAAAACATTCGAACTTTTATCAATGTAGACCTCATATTTGTGAGCATCGATATCTCCAAGTCATGAGTTGTGTGTTGGAACAATAATTGGTACATTTCCTACATATATGTCTTGACAAGTATGAATCCCATGAACAATTTTGTACATTTATGCAATATATCAGCAATGTTATAGTGGATAGTGTATATTGTATAGATTGCTCCTACGTTCTGTCTGGTTTCCACCCAAATCACAGAGAAAAACAGAGGTCCCTTTCATATGGCTACAGCAAACGCCTAAGTGAACAGATTACAACTAATGTACATATTTATATATCTGTGGTAATAATTACTAAATTACCTCTTAGTATTTGGGGGAACAAGGAGCAGTGACAAGATGCTTGCCCTTCCATAAACATGGTGAAATGGAGAATTAACTACTTACCATATATTTAGCGCACTATTGAATGCGAACTCTGTTTCGTTTTTCTTTTCTCTTCTATTTTTCTTTTCTGTTCCCAAACATATGTTACAAACAGCACTGAAAATGAAGTTTCTTAATATATAAAAATTAGATGATACTTTAAATTTTCTGAAATTCAATATCAATTGACGAAGCTTGAAAATGCATTTTAATAAAACCTGTTAACCTAAAATAAACAGTCATATCCAAATTATATTCAGGTGTTTTAATTGCATTTATTTTATGTAGGTATTTCAACTCTTGGTCAGCTGTTAAACGTACCGAATTTATTGCAATTTTAAACTCAAATTTATTCAAATTTGCAATAGAATTCTTCTTCAGACGTTCAAATCATATAGGTGCTATATAAAGTGGATCTGCATTATAAAGGTATATTTACTTCGCGTAATTCGCAAGGCGTGAAGTAAGAAACTAAGTCCCAATTACGTGAGAAATAGAAATCTATTTATTATTTGTTGTCTGTAATAAACCAACTGGTACCGAGTAAAAAACTAAGTGTTTTAAACAGATACACTTCTATGATTTATTAATTTCAATCGATTACGTAAATTTGATTTTTTCAATTAGTCGAAATAGATGTCAAATACTTTCAGTCGGTTACGTTGTGCTTATATCGAGTTATTTTTAAAATGTCTGCTGTTCAGGAACTTGGTGACAGTCTGCATGGGTGCTGGTGTTATTTTGTGTTTCTAATTATCATTAACGTATTATATCATACAGTCTGGACACTACGCCGCTGCACTCCATCACATGGACAAGGCTTGGTCTCTTATAGAGTAAAATAGGCCTAACATAATTAAGTATTTTGATTTGTTGATCTAAAGAAGATTCTCTCTCGGACCGAGATAAAAAAAGTAAACCATTTTCTCGGCTGGTGTCAGTTTAAAAAATTACTACTAGTAGGGGACACCCTTGCAACCCCACGTGCCAGCCCCGTGATTCACTGCGCTCGTGTCACCTCCGCCTCTGACCTCGGTCTGTGACAGTAGGAAGACTAACCAACAGAAGAAATATTTAGTATTATTTTTTTACAGCTGGTTTTTACTACGTAACAAAATTCAGACGGTTAGATCCATATTTAAAATGTGCAATGTTCGCACCAACATAAACATATGTTATATGAATCAATAAACTTCCTGTACTGATAACAATCACTTATCTTTTAGGGCCAATGTGGTGGAGCCCGTGTGGTTTTTTTACATTTCTGATATTTTTAACGCCAGAAAAATACACCAGCCCAAAGTATTGGTTCTTAAGATTTAAAGTTAATCTAATTAAGATATCTTCTTCAAGCCTGATACATTGTCTGGCCACCGATCCACTCACGGAACTACATACGTAGGTAGATATGGAACTTGACCACGCGGAAGTCTTGTCTATAACAGTGAATTCAGATGTCCTAGCCGAAGAGTTATGTCTGTACGTGAGTCTCCTTATCTAGATGATCACTCGGCTCGTGTTGCGGCGGGTAGCCCAGATCTACCCCAGCTGAAGGCGCGTGGGCAGCAGTACAGCAGGACTGCCCGCAGCCAGTGACGCTAATTTGAGAGGTGTACACTGCAAAATAAACTACAGTCCTACCTGCCCACGCAATTGTCACCTTTCAGAAACTGATCGTTGGAGAATATTTTGTAAGCCACGTTTTATAAAAGTCAACTGAACGGTAGCAGGGTGATTAACATGAATACAAGATAAAAGTATTGTTAATAGAACCTCAAGACTTATAATATTTTTCACAAATTTTTATTGCTAAGTTAAATTTGTTTATGCTTATTCGTCTTTTGGAATAAATTAGTTTCGTTTCAATAACTATTAAATTGTTTAAATCAACTGAATATGAAGTAATGAAAGTGTTGAAGTAATTACTAATCCATAAGATCAATAGACTTAATACAGAGACTTCGTTTCGCTCGCTCAGTCTTACACTTGCCAATAGGATTTAAGAATGAAATTTATTTCATTGAATCTCTATAAAATATTATAAAATTTAAAGATTCCTTGTTTTTCTTTTAAAGTTACCTTAAGAATAAATATATATTTATTATTACTTTATTAAACTTTATTATACATAATGTCCCTTTAAGATGTCTCCCTGTTACTTTATTCTTTTATTTCATATTGATAGAATTCTATCCGAAGATAAAATCCGATTTAGGCCTACTAAGTATTTAAGAAGTTATCTCTCTATCAGAAATGGTCAATGTTATCCCAAATGAATGCCAAGTAGGATTTAATAGTACTCAACATTAGATAACACCACAGCCTTTGAGTAGATTGGCAATTTGATTCTCCACAACTTACTGAAAACCACTATGTGTTTACAATTATTTGATTTTTTGTTTTGTTTTTTTACGGTTCAATGAAAACTGTTTTGCCCCAAACAAGTACCGGTGTTTTCCTTGTTCGCTTGTTATGTCTTAAACACGAGAAAATATTTTATTTGGCCGAGGATCTTCAATATGAAGAGGTTAGCTCAAAAAATATATTTAAATAATGGTTTAGCCTTTTAACTGTCATCAACCTACTCGCATTTAAGTGACCTTTAAGAAAGGTTATAGGAGGTCTTATTTTATCAGGCGAAGGTAAGATTAAGAAGCTCTCTCAAACCTGGGAACCAACGGCTTAATGGTGACTTCCGAACCACTACCAGTGACCGGGTAAGCGGACTGCGTGCAAGGACGGGATCTTCCATTGGTCACCCTTCCAAGGAACGACCAAGCTTGATGTTGCTCTTGCAATAACGTCAGAACCCTCCGGTAAAGGCCACCGGCAATGTTATGGATTTTATAAATTTTGGTTATTAATAACTTTAAACATATATAAACGACACTGCGAGATCTTTTTTTATAAAATTATAAGTCCGTTTTTAATAGAACTGTACATACTCAACTTGAACCAACCATTGGTTGTTACATCGATGGTTCCCATTGGATTTGTCAAGTAGAGATACTATCAGCGGTGTGTTGTTTGGAGTGGGGGGGGGGCTACAATGAGCCATTCTCACATCTTGTTTTGCGCCGCGAGCAGAGGTCAGAAGTCACCTTCATCTTCATGCCCAACAGATTGGATTGATACGTTAATTCTATCCTCAGATACATCTCAATTGCAGCTATGGTATCTACGGAAACCTTCCATCTTTTATAATTGTGACATCATCGAATTTTCTATTGATAGTGATTAGTTGTGTACTATAACCGATAATAAAGAATTTTACCTATAAAAGATTACTGTATTTTTAAGTGTATATATATTTGATAATCTCTTGTTTTGTTATTTTTTCTGATGGATCATTATCTATGCTGTAATATTGTTCAGAATGTGTTTTTTTGACTGTGCCACCATTGGGGTCTAGTATACTATAAAGCTGACATAAAATGTTATATGGGGAGCATATCCTTGTTTTTGGAGAGAATTAAAAATATATAGTAAACATTTTTTAAAATACCACCATTTACCAATAGGTTGGCCAGCACAATTTCGTATAAAGGAAACCGCAATATTTTATGGAGGTTTCCGATAGTAAATATAAATTTAAGAATTTATTGTACTAAAATAATAGACCTAGGCATATATGTTACTTTAATCAACATTAAAGTATTAACATTAAATATACTGTACTTTAATTGCCAGGACAGGAGACAGATTTAATAATATACTGTAATTTAATTTACTGGACAATGGGACAGGAGACTAGAATTGCCATTGCCAGCTGGTATAGGTGGGAGATCACACAAGTGACGACATCGTCGTTCATTTAGCACCGACCGGGGACACGTAGGGACTACAGCTTAAGGATTGCTGTTGACGTGAACGTCATTTACCAGCTAAATATGGCAATGAGGGATATCAGCGGCTCCCTCGTTGACAGCTGGCACAGCTGGGAGATCACACAAGTGACGACATCGTCGTTCATTTAGCACCGACCGGGGACACGTAGGGACTACAGCTTAAGGATTGCTGTGGACGTGAACACCATTTACCAGCTAAATATTGCAATGAGGGATATCAGCGGCTCCCTCATTGCCAGCTGGCATAGCTGGGAGATCACACAAGTGACGACATCGTCGTTCATTTAGCACCGACCGTGGACATGTAGGACCTACAGCTTAAGGATTGTTGTGGACGTGAACATCATTTACCAGCTAAATATGGCAATGAGGGCTATCAGCGGCTCCCTTATTGCCAGCTGGTATAGCTGGGAGATCACACAAGTGACAATATCGTCGTTCATTTAGCACCGACCGTGGACATATAGGACCTACAGCTTAAGGATTGCTGTGGACCTAACATCATTTACCAGCTAAATATGGCAATGAGGGATATCAGCGACTCCCTCATTGAAACCCTTCTGCCATGGCTTGCAGTACAGTGCAACATAGCTGCTCCGGATATAAGACTCACAGAGCCACTTCTTACAGAGTTTAAAACAGCCTTTCTGCTCCGAATCTCCCTATTTTGCAAAATATATCACGACGTGCAGCGCTACTTTTATCTGGAAAAGCACGTCTTCGACTAGCTTCCCAGTTATTCTCAAACACATGTTCACCAAATATCAACTGGGTGTTAACTTGGGATATGTTTGATGGTCGAAAAAGTTTCTGGTATCAGACCCAACTACCGCCAACGGTGAAATGGACTGTGTTTAGTTACTTTCGCATGGGCGTGGGAAGATGCAACTACTGGAAATATCTTATTCATTTATTCATATACAAAATCTAGGCCTTCCCTTGGTTATTTAAACTTGTCACTGAGGATATATAGTAAAAAATAAAATAAAATCTGAATACAGAAAATACATGGTTTTTTATTTTAATTTTTTAATAGTAATTATCAACATTGGATGGTTTAGGGAAGGCACATATCTTTAAATATAACAATTGTAGCTTATCATTATTTTACTAACTGTGCAATGTGGCTACAACATAAACACTTGGAGATAACGAATTAAAGTTTGTAGATAATTTCATCCAGTTGGGCAGAATATTCCTGTTTTCTACTCTATGTCCCATTCCCTCCTTCTAGAACACTCACTTCGGCAGTGTGTGAAATGTAATACTGTTAATGTAAACAAAACAAAGCGAGAAATGGCAAATAATCATTCATGTGATTGCTGAGACGTGATTCAAACTATGGATCACTTAGTTAATGACTGCCTATTGCGTTCTTTTCAGGGAGATTTTTAGGGAGATTCTTCTATAATCTTCATTCAATTATAGAAGAATGATTAAGAAACCTGAACTTAGATCTGTGAGGTGTAGATTTTATTTTATTTAGATATATTTTTTATCTGTCAAAATGATTAACCATTTATTAGCTTGGTATCTAGCCTAGTTAAGCTAAACTATATATATATATATATATATATATATATATATATATATATATATAGTTTATATTTATTACATACATAGCTACATAATTCGGATAAAATTTCAGTCTATCAACTGTTATTATTCACTTTGAAAATTATTCTGCATTACTTATTGTAATATATGTTTATGGTTTAATTTGTTTTTATATGTTTTTTTCTATAGCGTTTACACACAATGTAAAACTTGACATGGTTAAAGTGTATTTTACAAGTAACAAAAACTGTATCGCAGTGAGTATCCCCATAGACGTACACTGAAACGTAGCTATTCGAAAAAAAATAAAAACCATTAATACGTTAGGTAATGTAGTAGTTGCTGACAGACTGACTGTTTGCTGGTTAGTAATGGTTTATGTTTCAACAATGGCATGGCTCTAATTAACAGCTGGCAATGGAAATAGTGGTCAACTAACCCACTTACAACAGATAGACGTACCAGATATATAGTGAATCTTGGGCTCTAAGTAACTCGTATATCAACAACTATTTAGATAAAAAGTCTTTAAATTTTGAGCACTATTCGAAACCACCATAAAATATGCGGTGTTCCGTAATAAAACGAAATGAGGTGGTTATCATATTAGAAAATGGCAGTATTTTGAAAATTGTTTCCTACATATTTTTAATTATTTCCATTAACAAGAGAATGTCCCCCCTTTTAGAATTTGTTATCATCTTCATCGTTTACAAGATCCTTACAGTGGTCCTGTTATAAAAACATCTTGTATACCAGTGGCCTTGGCCGGAGGGTTCCGACGTTATCGCAAGATAACGGAGTCAAGCAACATCGAGCATAGCTGTCCCTTGGATGGGTAACTGTCTGAGCTATCCCGTCCTTGCACACAGTCCGCCTTCCCGGTCACTGGTGGTGGTTAAGAAGTCACCCATAAGCCGTTCGGCCCCAGGTTAAGTGTTAGAGAGGGCTTCTTAACCCTAACTTCGCCTGGTAAAATAAGACGATCTTTAACTTTAACTTTTTTTAACTTTATATAAAAATGGATGTATTTCTGTCAGTTTGCCTTTTATTAATTACTAAAGCGCTAATTAAAATTTTAAATTCAGTATAATTTCAATAACATTAACTGTTTATAAGCTTATCTCGTGGCAAAGCGAGGGTAAACAAATATTCGTTTTATAATGTTTCCTTGAGTTTGGCTTTGATGAATACTACTTCTAATTATTCCCTTGAAGAAGGCAAATGATCTGTTTGTAAGACCAGTACCAGTTCGACGGTCCCTATTAATAAGTAACAGATATTGATGTATCTTTAAATATGTTAGTTTTCCATTCGATACTAGCAACAAATAGAAACATTCTCTCGCCAATCAAGTGATTCTCCTACTTTGCAGTTTGGTGTTTGTAACTGTTCGGGCTTGTCTGGCTGTTCACTGTTGGAGCTAGTCAGTTGATTTTCTAGAATATACTTGACAGAAACATAAAACGGTTGAAAAGAGACTAGCTACATACAGAATAAAGTGGAGTGAGAAAGCTCTCAAGGATCCGGCAGTGAAATATTTCAACACCCACTTAGCCCGTGTCCTGATGACGCAGCTATCTATAATACCGGTAGGCCCTGATCAAAAGGCTGTGAGGAAGAGATTTATGTGGTGTTGGTAGGAACAAGGATATTCAGATGCTGGTGACTGATTGGTGCAGGCTTCTGATGCTCATCTCTTTCCGTACAAAAACATGTCACAGATTCAACTATTAAGTGTGTCCGTAAGCCCAGTAAGTCCTCGACAATACAACTTGTACACGTTGTTTTCCAATACGTTCGTACTGTGTGATTTTAAACAGTGAATTAAGATGATTTTGATGTTATTATATAAAAAATGTACAATATTTTATTTATAATCATTTGAACAATGTAATGAGTACTCAACTAATTGCTATAATTAAATACTTTTATTAAATAAAACACACGAGTATGATCGCATTTGGAACAGCTTACCTGATCACACTAGACGGTTGGTTCCAGGGTAAGGTAATGGGGGCTTGCTTTTGGCCTTGCAGACTGACGATACCGTGACGTTGGGCATTAGGGCTATCAATGAATACAATTATAAACTCACGGTATGGAAGATGGTGTGTGGTTGGACTTAATTTAATCATTTTTTCTCTAAGTTTGTATGTAACGTAACCTTTCTAAAACATCATTATGTTATATTATATATATATATATATATATATATATATATATATATATATATATATATATATATATATATATAATATATATATTATTGCTATTTCATTTTATTTTCGTTTTATAATTTATTGTTTTCACACTCTTCATTCAATTTAATTTATTCATTTACTGTTATATTTTATTTAAAAACTATAATATTTATAGTTTATAAACGTTTATATAAATTTATTCATAAAGGTAAAGTAATGGAAACGTTTAGTAGTAATGGTAAGCTGTAAGAGAGAACCCCATAGTCGTAATCATCGCCATCTGTATCAAAAGAAAAAATTAAATACTTTTTATTTACTTATTTATTATTTTTATTATTATTAATTTTTTTTTCGTGGAACACATTGGCAATAGCCGTTGAGTGGCAACCACATCTAGTGAAGAGTGAAATCAGATGGCTGGGTGAACGAAATACCACAGAGACTCAAATGCCATTGAGGGGGCTATACGACAAAACCCTGCATCGTCAGGTACTTGATTTCCACATTATAATATGAATAAAACCAGAGGTACAGATTTAAGATCTGATAACCCCGTAACAATCAGAACGCGTCCTTTGAGATATGGGTTTACTACAGTCTCGAATGTATGTATCAGGAGAAGACTGTGAGGATACAATCAGATTGCTGAATCAGTGAGTGACCTTTGAGAAGTCAAATGACCCTAAATACTCGAATCTGACATTAGTTTAAGTGAGTCACCTGTAAGTTCAAGTACTTGTGCACTCGTATAAAAGATGGCTTGGTATCGATCTAGAGCAAACTCGATCGATATGAACTGTCATTTTGACAAAATGTGTTGCCAAACAAATCCAATAAGTAGATTTGAATATCCCACTGTTGTTCTTGAGGTACATGGTAATTTATTACATCTTCATTATGCATTGCGAAAGAAACGAGTTCAGTGTTACAAAACTGTTCTGCATGACTTGATAATAATTTGACATGAAATATCCATGGGGCAGCGTGGAATTGAAACGATCTGTTTATTATAAAACACAGACAAATCTCAGCGATAACCAGTCCCAGGGCAGAATTATAATCGCAAAATGTAGAACTGGTGGCCCACGCGGTCGCGGTACAATAATAAGCGGGCGGCGCACGAGTTGGCGGGGCATGACGGCACCCACGCCGACCAGGCACTTGTCTCCCAAGCCCTGGCCTACATACTCGACACAACTGAACATCTTCCATCGTTGTCATATTATCCTGGTGTATTTTACAAAATTATGCTTACTATAATAATATCCGAAAGCAGTTACATTCTGTGGAAGAAGGTCATGATTGGATGGTACTCTCCCTACGTAGCTAAAGAGGAAAGGTTTAGTAGACGTCGTTTTCCCTATCTAAGAGTTCAAAGAAAAACTTCAAAAGGAATAGATCTGCCAACCTTATGTTCTATTTTATTTCTTTATTTTTAGTGATATGGTCTTGACTTAGCCGTTGTAGGCTATGGAGTGCAAGGTTTAAGGTCCGAATCTCCTACCTAGCTAATGGTCAGTTCTTCACTCGTGAATAATACTGATGCACATGCCTGCATGCCTATGTGAACTAGGAGGTGGAGTTCTTTTATAAACGTTTTTAACATTTTTATCTTATTGCCGGTTTTATGGAGTAATGAATCATGAGCTGAGATTGTCTAGGACGTTTTGTGCAGTAAGGTGTTTTGTGACTGGTGGGTTTAGGGAACTATGAAGTGCTGAAGACACATTTTACAACACCGTCTATAGTAAGGGTACGTAATACTGACGACCTAGTGTGGTGACAGGTAGTACGCACCATACTACAATAAGTACCTGTACGTGTTTCCTTATCGTACATCAACAGTTGTGCAGTTCTAGAAAGCTCTTTTTATAACCTCAATTTCTATTTCTTTAATCTTTGGTATAATATATAGCATTCAACATTCACTTTAAACCCCTTAAGATTTTATAGCAAAGATTAATACAATTTAATGTTGTGCTATACCTACACCTTGAGTCATTGCGACATTGTTATATGCATTCGTTTTTTTTTTTAACTGACGTGAATTTTTCTATTCATATCGCAATTTATGAAACCTACAACTGATTTTACAATTATCTCCCGGATATGGTCAACCATTGACGAAGGCTTTGCAAGCCTGGGGAGGCGTGGCCCTCAACAAATCGTGAGGTAAATGTTAGGTAGAAGGTGTAAACTTGACAAACTAGTCAGCCGATACTCTTGTCCACCACTATGCAGCGCTGCCATCCTCGGCAAAGCCTGGGGAGGAGTGGCCCTCAACAAATCGTAAGGGAAATGTTAGGTAGAACGTGTAAACTTGACAAACTAGTCAGCCGATACTCTTGTCCACCACTATGCAGTGCTGCCAACATCGGCCAAGCCTGGGGAGGCGTGGCCCTCAACAAATCGTAAGGGAAATGTTAGGTAGAAGGTGTAAACTTGACAAACTAGTCAGCCGATACTCCTGTCCACCACTATGCAGCGCTGCCAACATCGGCCAAGCCTGGAGGCGTGGCCCTCAACAAATCGTAAGGGAAATGTTAGGTAGAAGGTGTAAACTTGACAAAGTAGTCAGCCGATACTCTTGTCCACCACTATGCAGCGCTGCCATCCTCGGCAAAGCCTGGGGAGGAGTGGCCCTCAACAAATCGTAAGAGAAATGTTAGGTAGAAGGTGTAAACTTGACAAACTAGTCAGCCGATACTCCTGTCCACCACTATGCAGCGCTGCCATCATCGGCAAAGCCTGGGGAGGCGTGGCCCTCAACAAATCGTAAGGGAAATGTTAGGTAGAAGGTGTAAACTTGACAAACTAGTCAGCCGATACTCTTGTCCACCACTATGCAGCGCTGCCAACATCGACCAAGCCTGGGGAGGCGTGGCCCTCAACAAATCGTAAGGGAAATGTTAGGTAGAAGGGGTAAACTTGACAAACTAGTCAGCCGATACTCTTGTCCACCACTATGCAGCGCTGCCATCATCGGCAAAGCCTGGGGAGGAGTGGCCCTCAACAAATCGTAAGGGAAATGTTAGGTAGAACGTGTAAACTTGACAAACTAGTCAGCCGATACTCTTGTCCACCACTATGCAGTGCTGCCATCATCGGCAAAGCCTGGGGAGGAGTGGCCCTCAACAAATCGTAAGGGAAATGTTAGGTAGAAGGTGTAAACTTGACAAACTAGTCAGCCGATACTCCTGTCCACCACTATGCAGTGCTGCCAACATCGGCCAAGCCTGGAGGCGTGACCCTCAACAAATCGTAAGGGATATGTTAGGTAGAAGGTGTAAACTTAACAAACTAGTCAGCCGATACTCTTGTCCACCACTATGCAGCGCTGCCATCCTCGGCAAAGCCTGGGGAGGAGTGGCCCTCAACAAATCGTAAGGGAAATGTTAGGTAGAAGGTGTAAACTTGACAAACTAGTCAGCCGATACTCTTGTCCACCACTATGCAGTGCTGCCAACATCGGCCAAGCCTGGGAAGGCGTGGCCCTCAACAAATCGTAAGGGAAATGTTAGGTAGAAGGTGTAAACTTGATAAACTAGTCAGTCGATACTCTTGTCCACCACTATGCAGTGATGCCAACATCGGCCAAGCCTGGGAAGGCGTGACCCTCAACAAATCGTTAGGGAAGTGTTAGGTAGAAGGTGTAAACTTGACAAACTAGTCAGCCGATACTCCTGTCCACCACTATGCAGTGCTGCCAACATCGGCCAAGCCTAGGGCGTGGCTCTCAACAAATCGTAAGGGAAATGTTAGGTAGAAGGTGTAAACTTGACAAACTAGTCAGCCGATACTCCTGTCCACCACTATGCAGCGCTGCCATCATCGGCAAAGCCTGGGGAGGCGTGGCCCTCAACAAATCGTAAGGGAAATGTTAGGTAGAAGGTGTAAACTTGACAAACTAGTCAGCCGATACTCTTGTCCACCACTATGCAGCGCTGCCAACATCGGCCAAGCCTGGGAAGGCGTGGCCCTCAACAAATCGTAAGGGAAATGTTAGGTAGAAGGTGTAAACTTGACAAACTAGTCAGCCGATACTCTTGTCCACCACTATGCAGCGCTGCCATCATCGGCAAAGCCTGGGGAGGAGTGGCCCTCAACAAATCGTAAGGGAAATGTTAGGTAGAAGGTGTAAACTTGACAAGGTGGCCCTCAACAAATCGTAAGGGAAATCTTAGGTAGAAGGTGTAAACTAGACAAACTAGTCAGCCGATACTCTTGTCCATCACTATGCAGCGCTGCCAACATCGGCCAAGCCTGGGAAGGCGTGGCCCTCAACAAATCGTAAGGGAAATGTTAGCTAGAAGGTGTAAACTTGACAAACTAGTCAGCCGATACTCCTGTCCACCACTATGCAACGCTGCCAACATCGGCCAAGCCTGGGAAGGCGTGGCCCTCAACAAATCGTAAGGGAAATGTTAGGTAGAAGGTGTAAACTTGATAAACTAGTCAGTCGATACTCTTGTCCACCACTAAGCAGTGATGCCAACATCGGCCAAGCCTGGGAAGGCTTGGTCCTCAACAAATCATAAGGGAAATGTTAGGGAAATGTTAGGTAGAAGGTATATAAGACTTGACTTGACTTGACAAACTAGTCAGCCGATACTCTTTTCATCACTATGCAGCGCTGCCAACCTCTCAGGTAATACGTATAACGCTGTGAATGTAGTTGGAACAGAGGGGTTGAGCTCGGCTGTGCGTGCTGACACCGCTGTTGCGTGCTGACGTCCGTCAGACATTCACAACTCACTAGGATCAATACACCGAACATAGCGCTATTACCTGCTGGGATAAATTACTACAACCCGCCTAAAGCCATTACAATTTTAGTATCAAGCCTGCTGCGAGCGTTCATTTGATTCCGAGCCAATTAATACGGGTTTTGTATGTAGGCCTAATTAAAACTAACTGTTCAATTAGTACTAAATATAATAACTTTAAATATTACATTCATATCTGCGAACGAAAAAAGGAATGTTTTGTTTTCAATGTTTGTATATGCCAACGTAACGTTCTAACAGGCCCACAAATTACCTTAGGTCATTGGATTGTTCACGTAAACAGAAGTGTCGTAGGATATAAGCGTGTAGTGATAAAAATATCCTAAATTGGTAATCTTAAATACATAGACTATTAATATAAGTAACAACAATGGCAGCGTTACAAAATAACAAATTAGGTAAATCCACTAGGGTAGATTGACCTATACTGAGTTATCATCCTTCTAGTCATTTTAGTTTAGTAGTCATATTTTAAATTTTTTTTATTTTAAAGGGATTATTTTAATTTATTAATCCTAACATATTTAATATATAGATATTGGGCTAATATTCTAACTTCAGATTTAATTAAAATAATAATTTAATGGATGGTATAAAATAAGTAGAGATTTTCAACGGTTTGGGTGTTTAAAGGAACAAACACTCCTTAAACTGTTGACTTCTTCATTGGAAATCTTCAACTATTTTATAACATTCATGAACAATCTAATGTTAACTAATAACTTTTATATAACAATAATGTAATGATATGAACTCTTCTTTGAAAATCATTACATAATTTACTCTAAAAACACTTAATTTGTTTGACAAAAACTAATTTTTATAGTAACATAAACTTAATGTACTATTGCATTCTTGTGTATTAACTTATTTATTTTAGTTTTATTTATTTTGTGAACTTAAAGATGTTTGTGAAATAACATGAAAATTTAAAGTGTTTTACTTTTTCATAAGAAGCAATGAATAGAAGAGAAAGTATTATGTATTGTAGGCACTAAGAAAGCGAGTTTCACCCAACCACATCACTCCACCTATATCTATATGAACCATCTCTGTGATATAAAAGTATTGCACGTGTTGTGTTACATGTATGTTACAGTAGTATGATGGAGTTGTTAAAGAGAAGGTAGCAGCCAGTTTGACTTCAATCTAAGGGAATTACATACATTACAAGGCAAGCTAAGGAAGCCAAACGAGCAACATACTCAAGAAAATGTCCAAATATATTGTATGGTTCATACAACATTCAATTGATGTATAGATGAGAACAAAATGTATACTATTACTCTTTCAATCGAAAGTTACACAGTACAATTAAACGTCACACAACACAAATGTATTACAATATAAGCACATTATGCACAAATATTATGGTGATCGATTTCGGTGTACCACGCTCACCTTCCTCAGACCAGAGGGATTCAGAAAAGATGGAAAATGGTGTTCAACAACTAAATTTATAGGCCTATGATTACGTGACCCTATTGGCTGGAATCGTCAAAATGGCGGCTGCTATGATATTATTCGCTGATTCCTATTGATTGTTACTTCTGTTCTTTTAATCGCTGAAAATACATTATTAAAAAATATTCCGGAATCAAAATTAACCTGTTCATTCATTAGTTTATCACGATCTTTACTTTTTTCTTTAAATGTAAATAACTCTAAATATAACTAACTAGCGAATATCGATGGTACTGGCAAGGGTGAATAATCGATTTACGAATAGGAGATTAAACAGTTAGTAACAATACGTGAATGTATATTTATACATTATTCATTAGTAAGACGCCGATGGTCAGTATGAGGAGTGAATAAGTGTTATGAAGTTAGATGAATGATTGTAGTCATTGTTACTTATTAAGGTTGACTTTTCCCCAGAAAGAGATATTTATTAATATCCCAATAGCCAGACCAATTAAGGGACATACAGCTTTACGAGGAATCCGAACTACGTACTGTTCGTCTGACTTTCAGCTAACTGACAAACCTGACACTCAGTTATCTTCCCTACACAACATCTGAGCCTTGTCTACCATCCAACATGTACACCCCAGACCTCTCTAGTAGTGTATATACAGGGTTAATAAAAAGTTCGACGGTTGAATATAGTTTATACCGTTACAGATAAAGGTACAAAAATTTTCACATTGCTGCTGGACATGAAAAGCTATTTTACCATGTATTCAGTGATCCACTACCTTCGTAGGGGGACGGCCCGCTAGGAGTCAGAAGAAATGTAAGCATAGGTCGATATGGATACCATTTTAAAGGTCTCAGTTAGTAGAACATCATACCACAAATTAGACCTCAAAAGTTTAATCTTGAACAAAATGGTGGCGGTCGAAAGTTTCATTACTGATCTTATATGCAAGATTTTAAACGGCCACCATTTTGCGACGGAGAAAGCTTTTGAAGTGCGCTTTATGGTATTCTTCAATGCTTGACCAGTCCTTTAAAAGGATGTGCACATCAACCCATGTTTACACTAAAACTTTTCTACTGACACTTCATGGACCGTTCCCATAGAAGAATAGCAGGGCACTGTATACATCTTAAAGTTTATGTAAAGTAATCATGTGTGAAGTTTTGTAGCTTCGTCTGATATGGTTAAAAGAAATTATGCCATTCTTAGACTTGCACATAAGAACATTATTGAACATTTCGAGTGCCACCATTTTGTTCAAGATTAACCTTTTGAGGTCTATTTGCGTTATGGTGTCCTACTAGCTAAGACCTTTAAAATTGTGTTTATATCGACCTATGTTTACATATAAGATTTTCTTCCGACTCCTAGTGGGCTGTCCCCCTACAGTGGATCACTGAATACATGGTAAAATAGCTTTTTATGTCCAGCAACAATGTGCAGTGTTGTACCTTTCTGTAACAGGCCAAACTATATTCAACCGTCTTCGTACTTTTCATTAACCCTGTATATAAAGTGTACTATAACATATAAAATTACAAATATATATAATTGTATAAATACATTTAATATTAAATGTATACTAAAAAAGTGGGAATTTAAATCTTTTATAGAAAAAAGTTGTCTTTAAAGTTTTCTTAAGTGTACATGCATAAAGAAAATGCAATTTTTTAGTGAGGATGCTGCCAACAACCTAGATGAAGTAATTAATATCAAAAGTTATTTCAGTTGGAATTAGAGAACAGTAAATGCATTTTAAAGCACTTCTCGGTGTTACAAACAGACAAATACATTAAGGAGAATAATGCGACAACTTTTGGAAGGATTTCACTTAGTTGTAAATGAGGGAAGGAGTGCTGGGAATTGAGACAAATATTCTTATGTCTCAATTAATATTTGAAACATGGGAAATGAATTTGTGTTGGAACACTTAAATGTGGAGTTTACTAGATGACTTGTCTAGTTTTGTACAGTGGGGACTTGTCTAGTTTTGTACAGTGGGGACTTTCTTTAATTGAATTCCTCCTTACTTTTGTAACTTTAAAAATCTACTTTGACCCCTCTTACACATCAAACTAGAATTCTGTATCAATTATTAAAATGAAAGGCAAGGGTACGATATTTCAAACAATTTACTTCTTATATACTGTGCTAGTGATGTACCCTTGTAAACTATTTAATAAGGGTGGTGATAATGAGGTCTTTTAAATAATAATAAAGAATGATTATTCATGTTACAGTGTTTTAAGTTGATTGGATGTTCGGTAATATACCTCGTATTTGGTACTAAGTTAATGTACCTCGTGGTTGGTACTAAGTTACAGGTAATGTACTCGTAGTTGGTACTAAATTAAAGGTAATGTACCTCGTGGTTGGTACTAAGTTACAGGTAATGTACCTCTTGGTTGGTACTAAATTAAAAGTAATGTACCTCGTGGTTGGTACTAAGTTACAGGTAATGTACCTCGTGGTTGGTACTAAGCTACAGGTAATGTACCTCGTGGTTGGTACTAAATTAAAGGTAATGTACCTCGTGGTTGGTACTAAGTTACAGGTAATATACCTCGTGGTTGGTACTAAGTTACAGGTAATGTACCTCGTGGTTGGTACTAAATTAAAAGTAATGTACCTCATGGTTGGTACTAAGTTACAGGTAATATACCTCGTGGTTGGTACTAAATTAAAGGTAATGTACCTCGTGGTTGGTACTAAGTTACAGGTAATGTACCTCGTGGTTGGTACTAAATTAAAGGTAATGTACCTCGTGGTTGGTACTAAGTTACAGGTAATGTACCTCGTGGTTGGTACTAAGTTACAGGTAATGTACCTCGTGGTTGGTACTAAATTAAAGGTAATGTACCTCGTGGTTGGTACTAAGTTACAGGTAATGTACCTCGTGGTTGGTACTAAATTAAAGGTAATGTACCTCGTGGTTGGTACTAAGTTACAGGTAATGTACTTGTAGTTGGTACTAAGTTAAAGATAATGTACCTCGTGGTTGGTACTAAATTAAAGGTACAGTAATGTACCTCATGGTTGGTACTAAATTAAAGGTAATGTACCTCGTGGTTGGTACTAAGGTAAAGGTAATGTACCTCGTGGTTGGTACTAAGGTAAAGGTAATGTACCTCGTGGTTGGTACTAAGGTAAAGTTAATGTACCTCGTGGTTGGTACTAAGGTAAAGGTAATGTACCTCGTGGTTGGTACTAAGGTACAGGTTATGTACCTTATGGTTGGTACTAAGGTACAGGTAATGTACCTCGTGGTTGGTACTAAATTAAAGGTACAGTAATGTACCTCATGGTTGGTACTAAATTAAAGGTAATGTACCTCGTGGTTGGTACTAAGTTAAAGGTAAATATGGCTCCTAACAGATACGTGATTTCCTTCACAGAATAAGTCTATATATATATGTATATACCAAACAATAATCTGAAAACACCACAAACAATAATATAACAACAAAAATCTAAAGTCAATAATAAAAACACAAATAATGTGCAAATTGTACGGGCTCTTTGATACGCGACACTATAAAATGCGATGTAGTATTTAAATTTGAAGCAAAAGTTGGCAAAACCCTCAAAATTGACCAAGTGAATTATTTAACTTTATATAATTACAAATTTAAATTAGTATTGTTTAAAATCAAAATTAAAAATCATTTTCAAATTTTTTTTATCATAAAAAGAATTTTTTTAATGACAATAAGTTTAAAGATTGTTTCGTCTCTTGTAACAAATGTTTAGAAAGTTATTATTTCATATAAAAGATTATATAATATTATATAATCTTGATTAAACTTTTAAACTTCGACCTTTAAATATAATAAATATTAGTTATTAAAAACAACAATTAATGTGTGTATTGATTAAAAATATAAAAAGTAATGAAAATAGTTTAAAGTTTATTGTTTTACCGCAAAGATAGACCTATTTAATGATACCTCCTATGTTTAGTTGTGACATTATTTTTATAATTAAATTTAATAGGTGTATAACTAATTTCAATTACATTGATCTATGTGGAATGTTTAGAAAACAACTGACTATATTTATTGATTTATTCGTTATGTTTGTATGTAGTATGAAGTAATAATAACTACCTTATTAGGAAAGTTTAAGTGTACCCTAATTATAATCCAAAATATACTCTCCAGCATATATATATATATAAAGAATAAATCAAGTGTATTTATAATGACTCATAAGGTGGGTATTCACTTGTACGTGACGGCTGCGGGAGTTTAAATTCAGTACTAGCAATAGTCCAGACATTAATAGCTTTATAAGATTACATTTCATTAAACATGTATTTATCATGGATAAATCATATTTTAGTATAAATATGTTTATAATGTAACTAAATGAAAAGTAAAATTATAAAAGCTATACTTAAAAAATGTAGTTTCAATTAATTAATAACTATTGATTATTAATGAGTTATTTCAGAGATAAATGGGAAAATGTTATATTCTTATGTCTACTGTATTGTTTATTTTAAACAATCGGGAATTTGGAAATAAATCGGGATCTTCTATTGACTCGACGTGCAAACGGTTGATTGGGCCGCGAGGAGCCATTGTGAGTTTATCTGGTGAATATTGTAATGGGGATTTGTTCGGAAAGAAAAGAATAACTTCTGAGAAGTGAAAAAGAAACAAACCTTTTGTGATAGACTGCCTTAGGGGTTCTTGAAAAATGACAAAGGAACAGTGCTCGGGATATTTATATTTACTTAAAGAGTCTTCTATCCAAAGAGTTCCAAATCATAATTAACTACTCCATAATTTTGAAATATGAATGGATCGATACTTTTATTTATCAAATACAAACAGAGTAAGCAAGAATTGACACAACTCTGTGTGCTTTTGATTTGTTTTTTATCAGTTTCATTATGCACAGACATTTCTATAATAAGACGATACCCCAAACGGTATTGTTTTTATACAATGCTGCCTGAATTCATTTGAGTCAAGGAATTCATTTGAGTCAACATCTATTATTATAACATAAGATGTTTTACACTCAATTCATTGTGTATGGCTCATTTTACGATATAATTCTGCTCAGCTATTGAATATTACTAACAATATACATGTATGTGTAATATATGCAAGAGTGTAAGCTAGTGTGATACTAATACATAAACATAACCTATAAATGATTTACTATCTATATTTTACAATATTACTCAAGTAAAAATTCCTTTTATATATTATAACAGTGTCGCGTGAAATTTAGGCAGACATTTTTTTGTTTTAAGTTGTTTTTTTAATTCATATTTCAATATGTAGCTCTGAATTGTGTAAAATTAATTATATAAATAACTTACTGCCTTACTTGCACAATTCATTTCAGTTTTATTGCAATGTATACATTTCGGGGATAACCCCATCTTCATAGCATCTAAAAATATAAAACTACACAAACTTAGTTAATTTAGTACACTGTATAACGTGGTGGTGTATAAATTAAAATAAAATAAATATTGAAACAATTCAGATTAGATTCTTAACCTTCAAACATTTTGTATAGACTACTTTAAAATAAAAATAAAAGTGACAGTTCGTATCATATGGTAGGTGGGTGCTCTCATAAGGGCTAAGTTGAGCTGTTACCATGTGTTCGGTTTTTTATCATAGTTTCATATATTGGATTTGCTGTGAAATTAATTTGTTTGTTAATAACAAGATGTGGTTCGCTTTTAACACTTTTGTATATCTCGTAGCCTTCCAAACAGTCTAATTTTCTTCCTTTTTGTTCCAAATGTAGAATTTCAATATTTTCAATTTTGCAGTAGTCGTGGCAGGTGTTTAATATATGTTCCGCATAATTTGATTCTGTTTTTTTCATTCTTGATACATTGAATGTGTTCCTGGTATCTTTTGCGAAAACTCCTACTTGTTTGGCCTATATAGAATGCGGAACATATATTAAACACCTGCCACGACTACTGCAAAATTGAAAATATTGAAATTCTACATTTGGAACAAAAAGGAAGAAAATTAGACTGTTTGGAAGGCTACGAGATATACAAAAGTGTTAAAAGCGAACCACATCTTGTTATTAACAAACAAATTAATTTCACAGCAAATCCAATATATGAAACTATGATAAAAAACCGAACACATGGTAACAGCTCAACTTAGCCCTTATGAGAGCACCCACCTACCATATGATACGAACTGTCACTTTTATTTTTATTTTAAAGTAGTCTATACAAAATGTTTGAAGGTTAAGAATCTAATCTGAATTGTTTCAATATTTATTTTATTTTAATTTATACACCACCACGTTATACAGTGTACTAAATTAACTAAGTTTGTGTAGTTTTATATTTTTAGATGCTATGAAGATGGTGTTATCCCTGAAATGTATACATTGAAATAAAACTGAAATGAATTGTGCAAGTAAGGCAGTAAGTTATTTATATAATTAATTTTACACAATTCAGAGCTACATATTGAAATATGAATTTAGTAAGCCAAACTACTGTAGCAAAATATAAATACACTAAACTTAAACTCATTGAAACAATACACAACATTTCGTTCAACAAATATTGCCTAACTAATAATATAGGCCTTAAATATAACCTACCTCATGAAAATAAATCCAGTTTGATGGATTCTCTGGTTGACATTGAAAGTTGCATTCAATCTTTACCTTCTGACAAACAGGACCTATTAAGATATGACATAGTAAATAAATTAAATACTTTTTCTAATAAGATATCAAATACATCAAACAATAATTATCAAGAAATAAGCGTTATCAAAAACATCAAAAAGAAACTTACAGATAACAATTCTCTTATTACTAAAGCTGACAAAGTAAATGCTGTAGTAATCCTAAAGAAATCTGAATATACAGACAAAGTTAGCACTTTCATTCAAGAAAACAATATCCTACAATTAAATAAAGATCCCACCAATCAGTATAAAACTGAAGTGAATAAAGCCATTAACAGTTGCAAGACCCTTTTATCTAAGAAAGAAATGTACAATCTAAAGATTATTAACCCCACTGCTCCTAAACTTCGTGGCCTCCCTAAAATACATAAACAGCTTTGCCCTATAAGACCTTTAGTCAATTTTATTAATGCACCGTCATATAACTTAACAAAATTCCTAGACAAAACTATCAGACGTTCAATAGAATTTAAGGTAACTGTAACGTAAGAAACACCAATGATCTAGTCACAAAAATAAAAGACATTCAAATACGTACAAACACTCAACTGGTCTCATTTGACATCACAAACCTCTATACAAACATTCCAACAAATGAAATACCAAGAATATTAGAAAAATATCTCAAAGACAGCAACAAATTAAACGATGAAGCAATAGTTGAAGTTACAACTCTTCTAAATATCGTTCTTAAACAAAATTACTTTGAATTCGAAAGGAAGTATTACTTTCAGAAAGAAGGTCTTGCTATGGGATCTCCATTATCATGTATATTAGCTGAACTATTTCTAGATAACATAGAATTCACAAAAATCAAGTCAGATTTCAACAAACACAAACATAAGATTGTTTACTGGTATAGGTTTGTTGATGATGTAATTTGTTTATACGAAGGTAATCCCAATGAAATACACATATTTAACAATTTCTTGAACACATTCCATCCTAAACAAATTCACCTGTGAAAATTAAATTAATAACTCTATCAATTATCTAGACCTAACAATTACCAAAAATGATCAAAAACATTCCTTCAAAATTTACCGAAAACCAACACACACAGACACCACGATCCATGCAAACTCAAATCATCCTAAATCACACAAATATGCTGCATTCAAATCCATGATCCATAGACTAGTCAACACACCACTTAGTGAAGAAGATTATTTTGAAGAACTTAATACAATTAAATTCATAACTCAGCAGAATGGATACAATTACAACATAGTTGAGAGATTATTAAACAAAATTAAGAAAAAAAAACGAAATATTAAAAAAACACCAAATAAATATGTCCTCATGGAACATTCTCCACAAACGCAACGCTTAGCAGCACACACATTTGCTAAGCAAGGCTATACAGTAGCTTTTAAAACAAATAACAGCATCTTAAAATATCTGTCAATATCCACCTCGAAAAACAATATACTGAACACTGAGAAATCAGGGGTGTATAAAATGAAATGTGATGAATGTAATGCATTCTATATAGACCAAACAGGTAGGAGTTTTCGCAAAAGATACCAGGAACACATTCAATGTATCAAGAATGAAAAAAACAGAATCAAATTATGCGGAACATATATTAAACACCTGCCACGACTACTGCAAAATTGAAAATATTGAAATTCTACATTTGGAACAAAAAGGAAGAAAATTAGACTGTTTGGAAGGCTACGAGATATACAAAAGTGTTAAAAGCGAACCACATCTTGTTATTAACAAACAAATTAATTTCACAGCAAATCCAATATATGAAACTATGATAAAAAACCGAACACATGGTAACAGCTCAACTTAGCCCTTATGAGAGCACCCACCTACCATATGATACGAACTGTCACTTTTATTTTTGAAGTAGTCTATACAAAATGTTTGAAGGTTAAGAATCTAATCCGAATTGTTTCAATATTTATTTTATTTTAATTTATACACCACATCGTTATACAGTGTACTAAATTAACTAAGTTTGTGTAGTTTTATATTTTTAGGTGCTATGAAGATGGGGTTATCCCCGAAATGTATACATTGAAATAAAACTGAAATGAATTGTGCAAGTAAGGCAGTAAGTTATTTATATAATTAATTGTTTTTTTAAGTTAAAACATGTTTTAAAAAGGGTTATTTTTCGGCAATCTACCTGTTAAAGCCAACTTAAAAGTAAGTAAAAGTGTGTAATAATGCTGAAAAATATAACTAAAACATAAAATTAATATTTGATGAATGTATTTAACCTAATAATAAATTTAATATAGGGAAATGTTTTATAACTTATGTTACTTAATCTGTAAGGAGAATTTATATTAAAATATAATTAATTATAGAGGTGATAAAACTTATAAAAATTACAACGATGCTATAACTTTATATTCCTGTGAAGTCTCAAAAGTTACCAGAATAGTTCACTCGACTTGGTAAAAATATATGAAGCTATGGTTAAACTAGCTCTTGTTTCACTTTATGTACGATATCTTAAATTTATAGTAATACTCCTTTTCTGAACAAAGTTGCATCCAATATGAGGAATAAACTATGTAATTCAATACATTATCACAATCCATGGATATTAATGTGACGTACTTAGTGGTAAAGAACCGGCAGATTCAGCAAAGGTCAGCCAGCAGTCAGCAAGCAGCTGCAAACAAGCTGAGGGGTGTCTGACTGATGAAGAAGGGAGGGCAGACACCCTCCCCCGGTAGGGTGACTCTGCGTAGCTAGCTGGAGATTAGAAGTGGTGACCATGACTTGGCTGAAATTGAAGTGGGCGTGGTAGTTTTAGAACAAGGGTTGACAGCCACTACAAGTTATAACATCCCGTTCGGCATGACGTTAATCCCTTCTTAGTTATGGAGTAGCAATTAAATTAATGATTCAGCTCTTTACAATTTAAAAATTACAAACATAAATATTAGCTAGTACAGTATTAAATAAAATGTTATAACGATCCTTGATAAAGTAAATTGTACTTGATAATAGTAGGTCAAATAAGTGAGACTAAATGAAAAATACGAAATGAATTTCGAATATCACATGTATTTAAGTCGTTTTTATATTACTGTATAAGGTTTATACTGTAAAGATATGTAGTTTACTACAAAGTATGATGTACATTTTTAGACGGAATTATTTGAAGGTTTTGAGCACTCATAACAAACTTGATGTGAAATTTGGTAACTTTTCGTTGAGACACGATTTTTTGAAAAGCCTTCAAAACGAACAAATATTTGTCTGAGACGTATACCAGGCAGGATCGTCTAAGTCGCATATAAGGAAATAATAAATGTATATACAAAATAGTTAATTATGTGATAATATAACGTGGGTAGGTATATGGCTTATCTATAATGAATAAAGAATCAGACTTGAATTCTATATTTAATTATGAATCTTAATAATTTCACTTAAAATAGCACTGAATATTAAAAAAATATTTGAACTCTCGTATCAAATTGTACATGAGTGTAATGTAATCTATGTAGTCTGTTTGTACTAACTTGGACTTCATTTCAAAAAGTGCTTATTGTATGGCCCAGTGGTGACAGAAACTTAGTGACTTATGATTGTCATTGGTATTTATGTAATATTGGGGTCTCATCCAATTTTAATGATTTTCTTTCTTATTAACTAGCCAACATTAATCCAACCCACACAAATCAATATTTACTTGTGAAAATGCCGATTATTGCCAAAAATGTTTAAAAAAGAAAAACGTTTTACACAAAAACAACTTGAATGTATATTACATTAATAATATGTAGTTTGATCTCCTAAACAGTAATATGACATCAAATTATTCATTCGACCAATAATAGCTGAAATATTCAACAAGAAAAGTTGGTTAGGTTTTGGTAGGTTAGGTCAGATTAAGTCAGCAATATCACAGGATAAGCAGATACTTTCTGGCAATGTGTATTCATGTTAAACCTGTGTGTATACTGACCGAACCTAACCTAACTTAACCGAACCCACTTTATTGATGAATATCTCAGAAATAATTCACTGTAAGAATAATTTGGTGGCATATCCTTTGATGAAAAAAATTAAAAAATATTAATGTACTATACATAGTTTTAGGTGTCTTTTTTAATTGGTACTCCCACAACAAGATTTTATAGATTCATCGTGTTAGTGAGGTTAGTATTGACTAGTTCAGAAGAAAAACAATTAGTCAGGCCCCATACATTCCATATTTACCTAGTATTTTCCTAAAGATCCGTCACTCGCCTCCGTAATAAAAGTCAATGTACAACTTTATTATTGGGTTGAAAATGATGGGATGAATTCATCTATTTGAGGAGAGAGATTGATTATTCATTTTTCTATTCATATACGTGAGGTTTATTGTTTATTTTATATTGGGAAGGGTTTAGATGTGAAAAAGCAAAAGTATGAATCTTTACGGCATTTTATAAATTATTCGTCATACTGTAAAACTATACAACCACTTTTAACGTCTATTTATTTATTCAACAACAATACTAAAACACAGTCCAATCACATTGTGAAATTGACACAATATTGGTAGTATTAATAGATATTGGTAACAAAGAACATGACTGTGTTTATTCCGTTTTAATCCCAAAATGTTTATTTAAATGTTTAATTTAACTATGGAAAAAGTTTTACGTTATCCAAGCTATCCTCAAAAAATCGAAATCTAATCAGGAGTCGCTTCCAGGGTTGATATTTTTCTCCGCATCGATAATTAAAGGCTACTTAAAAACTATATGAAAATTTGTGAATGTTTTATGATTGTATTAATGTTGTTTATTAAATTGTTAACTAAATAACTAAATTTGACTATTCATCTCGATACTTATACAGCTATCTGCTTTGAAATTAATGATTTGTGAAATTAACAACATTCGATTAAATTTATCACACAATTGATATTTTATTCGAAAGTTATCAATATTTATCCAACAGTAGACTAACTGAGTTAAAATAAACGAATAACTCTGCTAAGTTTCACACACATCAAAACATGCTTCTAAACGTACGACGACTTGTTTGTACTTGAACTGATGGTATCAGAGGTACAAGGCAGAGACCGACACGCCCTGGCACTTCTTCCCACTCAACACGACCTGAGTCTTATCGCTTATCAGTGCTGATCGGTCTTAGAACAAGTGGCTTTCATTGTACTGAATTAATATAGTAACTTTTTTTATTTTATTTCTTAATCATGAGTGGTTTGTATTTAGATTAAGAATAAATAAATTGCTTAAATGAGTGCATTAAAAGCAAAATATTGGTAATTACTTATATTCGTATTTAATTAATTACTTTATACATTTTTATTATTTGCTCTTTATTCAGTTAGCAAATACGGGGAAGTAATATATATATATATATATATATATATATATATATATATATATATATATATACAGAGGTTAAAAAAAGTGTTTTTGCACCAATCCATTTATTCATATTACTAAAATTAACAATAACCTACATTTTGTTTATTTACAAATGCAATATTAGGAAAACAACGATTAAGAAGTCTCGTCAAGCCACCTAAAAACGGTTCAAGGATCCTAAATAATAAAAATTAGTACATAAGAAAGTGAGAGGACTAATTCTTGTTTGTCAATCTCTCCTCAATAAAAAAAATTACATTTACTTTATTTAGTTTGCACATTTTATATCCTTTCTCAAGAATAATTTGGTTAAAAAAATAATATTCAACACATATAAATAAAATATATACAGTATTGCATATCAGATTCGTTTGTGATGCCTTATAGAGATAAAAATTGTTGAAGGGATGCAATATGCTGCTGGTAAAACTGTCTATTTCATTCCAAACAAGTCACGCTCTATTTACAGAGATATTTATAGATATAATGAAATATATTTAGCAATACTTAACACTTACTTTGATGAGAAGAACTTAAAAGTAAACGCTGTCAAAGCTTCCATAAAATCAGCAGGTATGTTTTATAGTAATTGATGAAGGTTTCATATAAGAGGAACATTCAACCAAGCATCCTCTTTTAGGATTGATGAAATATTAATATGTTGTACAATACAAAGTTAAAAAAACAATAAATTTAAAGTTAAAGTTCTTTGGAAATGTTTACGGCCTCCAAAATACTGTTCTTGGAGATAATTACAAACTACCAAAACTTAACGAATCTAAAACTACGCCCCGCGTTTCTAGTCTAATGTGGTGGGTGTGGAAAACTGCTTCCTGTGTTTCGATAAATCTAGAATCCCTCAGAAGATGGGATAATTTCTGGTCATTATTAGTACCTTTTAGAATTGGTTCAGAACCAACTACCTCTAGAAACTTCTGGATTGAAACGGCGCCAATTAGTTAGTAAGTGTCAGTGGCATAGTGAGTGTTTAGTCTTCAGCCTGCAGTGGAAGTGATAGTTCACGAACAATAACAGAAATCGAACAAACATAAAAACATGGTACAATTAAAGGATATTTAATACGAATGGTTTTATTTCAAGTGATAAAAAGCGTTTGATAGTTTGTATTGGGGAAGTTAATTGATTTACGATTTTAAATAAAGAAAACAGTAAGTAACCATAGACGATTTTAATAATAGATTTTTAATAATAGATAATAATAATTTTAATTAATAGATTTTAGCAATCCTTGACTAGAATCACCTTATTATGTTCTCTTAGGTCAGTTAGCAAATAAGTGGACGTAATAGTTTGACCCAATACTAAGGTTATGTGGCAGTTAAAAATAATGAAATCTTACATTACATTCTTAATGTAACATATTCACAAAAGAAATATCTGGGTATTTTAGGAATTAAATCTCAGAAAATCGTGATAATCACTTCAGGTTCTGTAATTGTTGCTCCCATTGCTAGTTAATGTATACATCTTTATAACAATAGGTGGAATTAATTTCTTTGTATTCAAAAACGTGTTCTTAGAGATAACATCAATCAGTGATCAACATTTTTGAAAAATATACCTTCTTGGTGAAATGTATGTATTCATGTATCATGTTTATAAATAATACTTCTTGTGTTCATATATTAAATACTGAAACTATTATTTGTAACTTTGTTAGATTGAATAGATAAAGTAGTTAACGTTTGAATAACCCACAATAAACATAGCCTGTACTCTAATAATTATATTCCTTCAACGCAAATCGTCAATATTTACACAGAATGAAGACTTTATTTTTATTATAAACTTGTGTTTCATAGTTTTGTGATTTATGAGAGCTTTTTATAAACTTAACTAAATGTGTTAAACATTTTAATTGAATAACTGAAATTCAATAAACAATAAAAACCAAAGTAAAGTTAATAAAAACCTTTCGTCTGAAATAGTTTGTTAACTTGTGTATTTATCGTTATCAGTACTGTAAAATAGACAGTAACGATAAGAGGTGTTACTGTTTAACAACGTTTTTCATTGTGTTGAACAATTACATGAGGTGAGAAACATAGACCTATGAAGACAAAGCCAAGTACATGATAACAGATAACATCTGCTGAAGGGAGAAGAGACTAGAATAATATCAGTTAAGGAAGGTCCAGGTATTGTTGGGTAGAAAACCTACGTATTAACAATAAGATAAGCATTGAAATTAAATGTAGGATAATTGCTAACAATACAAGCACTATGAAAGTCCAGCAATAATAAAGTAAAAACGTCTCATCCCGAAAACAGAGCTCAGGACATATAATAGAATGATCATCCTTGTTTATCGTATACTTCAGATACCTGTAAAGATAAATAAAAATGCTTTACAGGTATTTGATATAGTTGTTTGAGACGAATTTTTAGTCTGGTGATCTTTCCTTCTTAGGTTATGTAAACGGGATTTTGAACAACAGAGAGCTGGAAGAACTAATAAGAAATTAGGACATAGCCAGGTATTTTAATGTACTATAAGAGAACGATGTTTGGGGCTTATATTCCGAATGGAGTGAGGTAGAGGAGGTGAGGAAGAGTTAAAAATATTAGATATTAGGAATTGGAGATACGGACTGTAGGTGGCGAGTTGTTAGAGAAGCCAAGGCTTACAATGAGCCGTAGTGCTTTATGATAAGGTAAGTATGTAAAATTTACTTGTAAATAGTTTTTATATAAATTATAAAAACAATAATCAAAATTATTCAAGTTATCTTAGATAGGTTATGACATTTTTAATTCATGAATTAATTATGAATTAATTTAAATTTAATAATAATCATTTAATTATTTAAATGATTATTAATTAAATAAAAAAATTTTATTATGAATCATAATTAATTCGTTATGACAATTTTTAATTGAATTTTTAATTTTTAAATGAATCAATACTTTCTATATAGATCTATAACGGTTTTAAGTTTGATATAAGTGTAATTAATAAACGATTTTAATTAATTTATAATAACGTTATACGCATAGATATTTCGTCATTTTATATCTACCAAAATCAAAACATCAACAAAAGGGATATAAGAGATTGCCTAACGAAACACATCGTTAGCGGAACGACGAAGAGAGGGATTTGATAGCCCTAGTTTATCAGAGGGTCAACGTAAATAAGGAACGAGTGTGAAAAATGAGTCCGAGATCTTCCCTGGAGAAAAATGGGATCAGGAAGGATAATCAACCAGGCTGTCCAATAATCGGCACGAGAGTTCCAGACTGCTGCTCTGTGCGTTGTATTACTACTGTTTGGGTAATACATTTATATGAAAGGTTCTTATTGTAATTGATATGTTCTCACTGTCAGAAATGTAACTCTTGTAATCACCTACGTTATATGAATATATAATAATTTAAAGTAGTTGATTTTATACAAATATTAAGAACTAACTTAAGAATTAATTATTGTTATACTTGGTTATCACAACCGATAACAACTATTTTAACCAAAGTGAGCATATATATTTCTGCTTATTTACTTTCACTCCCATTTTTTTCATTTTTTTAAAATACATTTTAGCAACCCTTACAATTCTTACTTCTTCTTCTTCATTTTAGCCACCGACACAATGTTGTTGGTATTTTAAGGCAAATATGAATGATTATATGAGTGTAGGATGAGGGTGGATGAGTGTAGTCTGGTTACTAACTGAGTTAAACTGTTCCTCAGAAAGGGCAATTTATTAATAGCCCAACAGCCAGGGCAATAAGGGACCTGCAGCTTTACGTGGAATCCGAACCACGTAGTGCTAGTCTGATTTTCAGCTAATTGACAAGCCTGATACTCAGTTATCTCCCCCACACAACATCCCCACAATGACTACCACCCAACATGGACACCCCAGACTTCTCTAGTAGTGTCCACGCCGATAGCAACCACTGAGCGGACGCCATGTCGGTATTAAGAGGACCGAGAATCCAACCTATCGCCTAAAATCTCCCAAACATCTTGTCCCCAAGTAGCTGGGTTAAAGCACTGCGTCACCAGTGCCGACTTTGTAGATATTTAATGCAGCTATTTTATTTTTTGTACTTTTAATACATTACGTTCAAACAATTTAGTGATTTTATTAAAAACAATTTTGCATAATTGATTATAGTGATAGCTAATTTTTCTTTAATTAGATTTGTATTGGTAGCAAATATACAGTATAACAAATTCATAATGCTCCTATACACTTAAAAACAATACAAATTGCAACGCGCAATATTTATACTAGACTTATTTTTGACCCTGGTGATAGTAATATTATTAAAATGTGTGTTTTGTGGGTTATATTGAATTTACTAAAAGAACCTAACAGAATGAAACATTGATGTTCAATATATCATCACATGTTCAATTGTTTATTAATTGAAAATGTTTCCTTATTAATATATCATCATTTTGTTTACTAAAGCATTGTTAGTGTCTAATACAGAGATGTCATTGTTAAAATATGACTCCATGTATTTATAGTAGGCACAAGATGCGCCTAAGAGTTTCCTTGACGTGTACAGCTGAAGAATTAAAATCAAATTAAGCATTAAAATAAATATTTTACTACAAACTTGACATTAAATTCAAAGCCTGAAAATTTCGTTTCTCATTAAAGTTAAAGTTCACCCTCACATACTTTAGTGTCCATTACTGTTTAACAACGTTTTTCATTGTGTTGAACAATTACATGAGGTGAGAAACATAGCGAGAGGTACTCTCGTCAAGTAAACAATTACATGAGGTGAGAAACATACATAGCGAGTAGACCTCGAGCTCGCCGAGCGGTGATAGGCGGGGGACGGACGGGTGGAGGACCCGATATGCCTGCAGTCCTGGAAACATTTGCTACTATCAGACTTCCCCCCGCAATGAGTCTTTCCCATTCTTGCTTATAAAATAAAATGAGTTAATTTTTCCCTACGGCTCCACCTTAAGTACGTTTCCAGACTGCGTGCGATATGTTTGATTATGGTTTATGAGTGTTTAGAATGTTTACAGTACTTAAGAGAGTGGAAAACAATTATTTAGTGGTTTATGTGGTTGATTTTATTTAACTACTGTATTGTAATAAATATATGAACCCATTGAAATCATTATTAGAAACTATATTAGCCTGTGTCCGTTAAATCATTATTAGAAACTATACTAGCCTGTGTCCGTTAAATCATTATTAGAAACTATATTTGCCAGTGTCCGTTAAATCATTATTAGAAACTATATTAGCCTGTGTCCGTTAAATCATTATTATAAACTATACTAGCCTGTGTCCGTTAAATCATTATTAGAAACTATATTAGCCTGTGTCCGTTAAATCATTATTAGAAACTATACTAGCCTGTGTCCGTTAAATCATTATTAGAAACTATATTAGCCTGTGTCCGTTAAATCATTATTAGAAACTATACTAGCCTGTGTCCGTTAAATCATTATTAGAAACTATACTAGCCTGTGTCCGTTAAATCATTATTAGAAACTATATTAGCCTGTTTCCGTTAAATCATTATTAGAAACTATACTAGCCTGTGTCCGTTAAAGCATTATTAGAAACTATACTAGCCTGTGTCCGTTAAATCATTATTAAAACTATACTAGCCTGTGTCCGTTAAATCATTATTAGAAACTATATAAGCATGCGTCCGTTAAATCATTATTAGAAACTATATTAGCCTGCGTCCGTTAAATCATTATTAGAAACTATATAAGCATGTGTTCGTTAAATCATTATTAGAAACTATATAAGCATGTATCCGTTAAATCATTATTAGAAACTATATTAGCCTGCGTCCGTTAAATCATTATTAGAAACTATATTAGCCTGCGTCCGTTAAATCATTATTAGAAACTATATAAGCATGTATGCGTTAAATCATTATTAGAAACTATATTAGCCTGCGTCCGTTAAATCATTATTAGAAACTATATAAGCATGTGTTCGTTAAATCATTATTAGAAACTATATTAGCCTGCGTCCGTTAAATCATTATTAGAAACTATATTAGCCGGTGTCCGTTAAATCATTATTAGAAACTATATAAGCATGTGTTCGTTAAATCATTATTAGAAACTATATTAGCCTGCGTCCGTTAAATCATTATTAGAAACTATATAAGCATGTATCCGTTAAATCATTATTAGAAACTATATTAGCCTGCGTCCGTTAAATCATTATTAGAAACTATATTAGCCTGCGTCCGTTAAATCATTATTAGAAACTATATAAGCATGTGTTCGTTAAATCATTATTAGAAACTATATTAGCCTGCGTCCGTTAAATCATTATTAGAAACTATATAAGCATGTATCCGTTAAATCATTATTAGAAACTATATTAGCCTGCGTCCGTTAAATCATTATTAGAAACTATATAAGCATGTGTTCGTTAAATCATTATTAGAAACTATATTAGCCTGCGTCCGTTAAATCATTATTAGAAACAATATAAGCATGTATCCGTTAAATCATTATTAGAAACTATATTAGTCTGCGTCCGTTAAATCATTATTAGAAACTATATAAGCATGTATCCGTTAAATCATTATTAGAAACTATATTAGCCTGCGTCCGTTAAATCATTATTAGAAACTATATTAGCCTGCGTCCGTTAAATCATTATTAGAAACTATATTAGCCTGCGTCCATTAAATCATTATTAGAAACTATATTAGCCTGCGTCCGTTAAATCATTATTAGAAACTATATAAGCATGTATCCGTTAAATCATTATTAGAAACTATATAAGCATGCGTCCGTTAAATCATTATTAGAAACTATATAAGCATGTATCCGTTAAATCATTATTAGAAACTATATTAGCCTGCGTCCGTTAAATCATTATTAGAAACTATATTAGCCTGCGTCCGTTAAATCATTATTAGAAACTATATAAGCATGTATCCGTTAAATCATTATTAGAAACTATATAAGCATGCGTCCGTTAAATCATTATTAGAAACTATATTAGCCTGCGTCCGTTAAATCATTATTAGAAACTATATAAGCATGTATCCGTTAAATCATTATTAGAAACTATATTAACCTGCGTCCGTTAAATCATTATTAGAAACTATATAAGCATGTGTTCGTTAAATCATTATTAGAAAATATATAAGCATGTGTCCGTTAAATCATTATTAGAAACTATATAAGCATGTATCCGTTAAATCATTATTAGAAACTATATTAGCCTGCGTCCGTTTAATCATTATTAGAAACTATATAAGCATGTATCCGTTAAATCATTATTAGAAACTATATTAGCCTGCGTCCGTTAAATCATTATTAGAAACTATATAAGCATGTGTTCGTTAAATCATTATTACAAACTATATTAGCCTGCGTCCGTTAAATCATTATTAGAAACTATATAAGCATGTGTCCGTTAAATCATTATTAGAAACTATATTAGCCTGCGTCCGTTAAATCATTATTAGAAACTATATAAGCATGTGTTCGTTAAATCATTATTAGAAACTATATAAGCATGTGTTCGTTAAATCATTATTAGAAACTATATTAGCCTGCGTCCGTTAAATATTTATTAGAAACTATATAAGCATGTATCCCTTAAATCATTATTAGAAACTATATTAGCCTGCGTCCGTTAAATCATTATTAGAAACTATATAAGCATGTGTTCGTTAAATCATTATTAGAAACTATATAAGCATGTGTTCGTTAAATCATTATTAGAAACTATATTAGCCTGCGTCCGTTAAATCATTATTAGAAACTATATAAGCATGTGTTCGTTAAATCATTATTAGAAACTATATAAGCATGTGTTCGTTAAATCATTATTAGAAACTATATTACCCTGTGTCCGTTAAATCATTATTAGAAACTATATTAGCCTGCGTCCGTTAAATCATTATTAGAAACTATATTAGCCTGCGTCCGTTAAATCATTATTAGAAACTATATTAGCCTGCGTCCGTTAAATCATTATTAGAAACTATATTAGCCTGCGTCCGTTAAATCATTATTAGAAACTATATTAGCCTGCGTCCGTTAAATCATTATTAGAAACTATATTAGCCTGCGTCCGTTAAATCATTATTAGAAACTATATTAGCCTGCGTCCGTTAAATCATTATTAGAAACTATATAAGCATGTGTCCGTTAAATCATTATTAGAAACTATATTAGCCTGCGTCCGTTAAATCATTATTAGAAACTATATAAGCATGTATCCGTTAAATCATTATTAGAAACTATACTAGCCTGCGTCCGTTAAATCATTATTAGAAACTATATAAGCATGTATCCGTTAAATCATTATTAGAAACTATACTAGCCTGCGTCCGTTAAATCATTATTAGAAACTATATAAGCATGTGTCCGTTAAATCATTATTAGAAACTATATTAGCCTGCGTCCGTTAAATCATTATTAGAAACTATATAAGCATGCGTCCGTTAAATCATTATTAGAAACTATACTAGCCTGCGTCCGTTAAATCATTATTAGAAACTATATAAGCATGTATCCGTTAAATCATTATTAGAAACTATATTAGCCTGCGTCCGTTAAATCATTATTAGAAACTATATAAGCATGTGTCCGTTAAATCATTATTAGAAACTATATAAGCATGTGTCCATTAAATCATTATTAGAAACTATATTAGCCTGCGTCCGTTAAATCATTATTAGAAACTATATAAGCATGTGTTCGTTAAATCATTATTAGAAACTATATTAGCCTGCGTCCGTTAAATCATTATTAGAAACTATATAAGCATGTATCCGTTAAATCATTATTAGAAACTATATTAGCCTGCGTCCGTTAAATCATTATTAGAAACTATATTAGCCTGCGTCCGTTAAATCATTATTAGAAACTATATAAGCATGTATCCGTTAAATCATTATTAGAAACTATATTAGCCTGCGTCCGTTAAATCATTATTAGAAACTATATAAGCATGTGTTCGTTAAATCATTATTAGAAACTATATTAGCCTGCGTCCGTTAAATCATTATTAGAAACTATATTAGCCTGTGTCCGTTAAATCATTATTAGAAACTATACTAGCCTGTGTCCGTTAAATCATTATTAGAAACTATATTAGCCTGTGTCCGTTAAATCATTATTAGAAACTATATAAGCATGTATCCGTTAAATCATTATTAGAAACTATATAAGCATGCGTCCGTTAAATCATTATTAGAAACTATATTAGCCTGTGTCCGTTAAATCATTATTAGAAACTATATAAGCATGTATCCGTTAAATCATTATTAGAAACTATATAAGCATGCGTCCGTTAAATCATTATTAGAAACTATATTAGCCTGTGTCCGTTAAATCATTATTAGAAACTATACTAGCCTGTGTCCGTTAAATCATTATTAGAAACTATATTAGCCTGTGTCCGTTAAATCATTATTAAAAAGTATATTAGCCTGTGTCCGTTAAATCATTATTAGAAACTATACTAGCCTGTGTCCGTTAAATCATTATTAGAAACTATACTAGCCTGTGTCCGTTAAATCATTATTAGAAACTATACTAGCCTGTGTCCGTTAAATTATTATTAGAAACTATACTAGCCTGTGTCCGTTAAATCATTATTAGAAACTATATTAGCCTGTGTCCGTTAAATCATTTATAGAAACTATATTAGCCTGTGTCCGTTAAATCATTATTAGAAACTATACTAGCCTGTGTCCGTTAAATCATTATTAGAAACTATATTTGCCAGTGTCCGTTAAATCATTATTAGAAACTATATTAGCCTGTGTCCGTTAAATCATTATTATAAACTATACTAGCCTGTGTCCGTTAAATCATTATTAGAAACTATATTAGCCTGTGTCCGTTAAATCATTATTAGAAACTATACTAGCCTGTGTCCGTTAAATCATTATTAGAAACTATATTAGCCTGTGTCCGTTAAATCATTATTAGAAACTATACTAGCCTGTGTCCGTTAAATCATTATTAGAAACTATACTAGCCTGTGTCCGTTAAATCATTATTAGAAACTATATTAGCCTGTGTCCGTTAAATCATTATTAGAAACTATACTAGCCTGTGTCCGTTAAAGCATTATTAGAAACTATACTAGCCTGTGTCCGTTAAATCATTATTAAAACTATACTAGCCTGTGTCCGTTAAATCATTATTAGAAACTATATAAGCATGCGTCCGTTAAATCATTATTAGAAACTATATTAGCCTGCGTCCGTTAAATCATTATTAGAAACTATATAAGCATGTGTTCGTTAAATCATTATTAGAAACTATATAAGCATGTATCCGTTAAATCATTATTAGAAACTATATTAGCCTGCGTCCGTTAAATCATTATTAGAAACTATATTAGCCTGCGTCCGTTAAATCATTATTAGAAACTATATAAGCATGTATGCGTTAAATCATTATTAGAAACTATATTAGCCTGCGTCCGTTAAATCATTATTAGAAACTATATAAGCATGTGTTCGTTAAATCATTATTAGAAACTATATTAGCCTGCGTCCGTTAAATCATTATTAGAAACTATATTAGCCGGTGTCCGTTAAATCATTATTAGAAACTATATAAGCATGTGTTCGTTAAATCATTATTAGAAACTATATTAGCCTGCGTCCGTTAAATCATTATTAGAAACTATATAAGCATGTATCCGTTAAATCATTATTAGAAACTATATTAGCCTGCGTCCGTTAAATCATTATTAGAAACTATATTAGCCTGCGTCCGTTAAATCATTATTAGAAACTATATAAGCATGTGTTCGTTAAATCATTATTAGAAACTATATTAGCCTGCGTCCGTTAAATCATTATTAGAAACTATATAAGCATGTATCCGTTAAATTATTATTAGAAACTATATTAGCCTGCGTCCGTTAAATTATTATTAGAAACTATATAAGCATGTGTTCGTTAAATCATTATTAGAAACTATATTAGCCTGCGTCCGTTAAATCATTATTAGAAACAATATAAGCATGTATCCGTTAAATCATTATTAGAAACTATATTAGTCTGCGTCCGTTAAATCATTATTAGAAACTATATAAGCATGTATCCGTTAAATCATTATTAGAAACTATATTAGCCTGCGTCCGTTAAATCATTATTAGAAACTATATTAGCCTGCGTCCGTTAAATCATTATTAGAAACTATATTAGCCTGCGTCCATTAAATCATTATTAGAAACTATATTAGCCTGCGTCCGTTAAATCATTATTAGAAACTATATAAGCATGTATCCGTTAAATCATTATTAGAAACTATATAAGCATGCGTCCGTTAAATCATTATTAGAAACTATATAAGCATGTATCCGTTAAATCATTATTAGAAACTATATTAGCCTGCGTCCGTTAAATCATTATTAGAAACTATATTAGCCTGCGTCCGTTAAATCATTATTAGAAACTATATAAGCATGTATCCGTTAAATCATTATTGGAAACTATATAAGCATGCGTCCGTTAAATCATTATTAGAAACTATATTAGCCTGCGTCCGTTAAATCATTATTAGAAACTATATAAGCATGTATCCGTTAAATCATTATTAGAAACTATATTAACCTGCGTCCGTTAAATCATTATTAGAAACTATATAAGCATGTGTTCGTTAAATCATTATTAGAAAATATATAAGCATGTGTCCGTTAAATCATTATTAGAAACTATATAAGCATGTATCCGTTAAATCATTATTAGAAACTATATTAGCCTGCGTCCGTTTAATCATTATTAGAAACTATATAAGCATGTATCCGTTAAATCATTATTAGAAACTATATTAGCCTGCGTCCGTTAAATCATTATTAGAAACTATATAAGCATGTGTTCGTTAAATCATTATTAGAAACTATATTAGCCTGCGTCCGTTAAATCATTATTAGAAACTATATAAGCATGTGTCCGTTAAATCATTATTAGAAACTATATTAGCCTGCGTCCGTTAAATCATTATTAGAAACTATATAAGCATGTGTTCGTTAAATCATTATTAGAAACTATATAAGCATGTGTTCGTTAAATCATTATTAGAAACTATATTAGCCTGCGTCCGTTAAATCATTATTAGAAACTATATAAGCATGTATCCCTTAAATCATTATTAGAATCTATATTAGCCTGCGTCCGTTAAATCATTATTAGAAACTATATAAGCATGTGTTCGTTAAATCATTATTAGAAACTATATAAGCATGTGTTCGTTAAATCATTATTAGAAACTATATTAGCCTGCGTCCGTTAAATCATTATTAGAAACTATATAAGCATGTGTTCGTTAAATCATTATTAGAAACTATATAAGCATGTGTTCGTTAAATCATTATTAGAAACTATATTACCCTGTGTCCGTTAAATCATTATTAGAAACTATATTAGCCTGCGTCCGTTAAATCATTATTAGAAACTATATTAGCCTGCGTCCGTTAAATCATTATTAGAAACTATATTAGCCTGAGTCCGTTAAATCATTATTAGAAACTATATTAGCCTGCGTCCGTTAAATCATTATTAGAAACTATATTAGCCTGCGTCCGTTAAATCATTATTAGAAACTATATAAGCATGTGTCCATTAAATCATTATTAGAAACTATATTAGCCTGCGTCCGTTAAATCATTATTAGAAACTATATAAGCATGTGTTCGTTAAATCATTATTAGAAACTATATTAGCCTGCGTCCGTTAAATCATTATTAGAAACTATATAAGCATGTATCCGTTAAATCATTATTAGAAACTATATTAGCCTGCGTCCGTTAAATCATTATTAGAAACTATATTAGCCTGCGTCCGTTAAATCATTATTAGAAACTATATAAGCATGTATCCGTTAAATCATTATTAGAAACTATATTAGCCTGCGTCCGTTAAATCATTATTAGAAACTATATAAGCATGTGTTCGTTAAATCATTATTAGAATTTATATTAGCCTGCGTCCGTTAAATCATTATTAGAAACTATATTAGCCTGTGTCCGTTAAATCATTATTAGAAACTATATTAGCCTGTGTCCGTTAAATCATTATTAGAAACTATATTAGCCTGTGTCCGTTAAATCATTATTAGAAACTATATTAGCCTGTGTCCGTTAAATCATTATTAGAAACTATATTAGCCTGCGTCCGTTAAATCATTATTAGAAACTATATTAGCCTGTGTCCGTTAAATCATTATTAGAAACTATATAAGCATGTGTTCGTTAAATCATTATTAGAAACTATATTAGCCTGCGTCCGTTAAATCATTATTAGAAACTATATAAGCATGTGTTCGTTAAATCATTATTAGAAACTATATTAGCCTGTGTCCGTTAAATCATTATTAGAAACTATATTAGCCTGCGTCCGTTAAATCATTATTAGAAACTATATAACATGTGTTCGTTAAATCATTATTAGAAACTATATAAGCATGTGTTCGTTAAATCATTATTAGAAACTATATTAGCCTGCGTCCGTAAATCATTATTAGAAACTATATTAGCCTGCGTCCGTTAAATCAATATTAGAAACTATATAAGCATGTGTTCGTTAAATCATTATTAGAAACTATATTAGCCTGCGTCCGTTAAATCATTATTAGAAACTATATTAGCCTGCGTCCGTTAAATCATTATTAGAAACTATACTAGCCTGTGTCCGTTAAATCATTATTAGAAACTATATTAGCCTCTGTCCGTTAAATCATTATTAGAAACTATATAAGCATGTGTTCGTGAAATCATTATTAGAAACTATATTAGCCTACGTCCGTTAAATCATTATTAGAAACTATATTAGCCTGCGTCCGTTAAATCATTATTAGAAACTATATAAGCATGTGTTCGTTAAATCATTATTAGAAACTATATTAGCCTGCGTCCGTTAAATCATTATTAGAAACTATATTAGCCTGTGTCCGTTAAATCATTATTAGAAACTATATAAGCATGTGTTCGTTAAATCATTATTAGAAACTATATTAGCCTGCGTCCGTTAAATCATTATTAGAAACTATATTAGCCTGTGTCCGTTAAATCATTATTAGAAACTATATAAGCATGTGTTCGTTAAATCATTATTAGAAACTATATTAGCCTGCGTCCGTTAAATCATTATTAGAAACTATATAAGCATGTGTTCGTTAAATCATTATTAGAAACTATATTAGCCTGTGTCCGTTAAATCATTATTAGAAACTATATTAGCCTGCGTCCGTTAAATCATTATTAGAAACTATATAACATGTGTTCGTTAAATCATTATTAGAAACTATATAAGCATGTGTTCGTTAAATCATTATTAGAAACTATATTAGCCTGCGTCCGTAAATCATTATTAGAAACTATATTAGCCTGCGTCCGTTAAATCAATATTAGAAACTATATAAGCATGTGTTCGTTAAATCATTATTAGAAACTATATTAGCCTGCGTCCGTTAAATCATTATTAGAAACTATATTAGCCTGCGTCCGTTAAATCATTATTAGAAACTATACTAGCCTGTGTCCGTTAAATCATTATTAGAAACTATATTAGCCTCTGTCCGTTAAATCATTATTAGAAACTATATAAGCATGTGTTCGTGAAATCATTATTAGAAACTATATTAGCCTACGTCCGTTAAATCATTATTAGAAACTATATTAGCCTGCGTCCGTTAAATCATTATTAGAAACTATATAAGCATGTGTTCGTTAAATCATTATTAGAAACTATATTAGCCTGCGTCCGTTAAATCATTATTAGAAACTATATAAGCATGTGTTCGTTAAATCATTATTAGAAACTATATTAGCCTGTGTCCGTTAAATCATTATTAGAAACTATATTAGCCTGCGTCCGTTAAATCATTATTAGAAACTATATTAGCCTGTGTCCGTTAAATCATTATTAGAAACTATATTAGCCTGTGTCGTTAAATCATTATTAGAAACTATATTAGCCTGCGTCCGTTAAATCATTATTAGAAACTATATAAGCATGTGTTCGTTAAATCATTATTAGAAACTATATTAGCCTGTGTCCGTTAAATCATTATTAGAAACTATATTAGCCTGTGTCCGTTAAATCATTATTAGAAACTATATAAGCATGTGTTCGTTAAATCATTATTAGAAACTATATTAGCCTGCGTCCGTTAAATCATTATTAGAAACTATATTAGCCTGTGTCCGTTAAATCATTATTAGAAACTATATTAGCCTGTGTCCGTTAAATCATTATTAGAAACTATATTAGCCTGCGTCCGTTAAATCATTATTAGAAACTATATAAGCATGTGTTCCGTTAAATCATTATTAGAAACTATATTAGCCTGCGTCCGTTAAATCATTATTAGAAACTATATAAGCATGTGTTCGTTAAATCATTATTAGAAACTATATTAGCCTGCGTCCGTTAAATCATTATTAGAAACTATATTAGCCTGTGTCCGTTAAATCATTATTAGAAACTATATAAGCATGTGTCCGTTAAATCATTATTAGAAACTATATAAGCATGCGTCCGTTAAATCATTATTAGAAACTATATTAGCCTGCGTCCGTTAAATCATTATTAGAAACTATATAAGCATGTGTCCGTTAAATCATTATTAGAAACTATATTAGCCTGCGTCCGTTAAATCATTATTAGAAACTATATTAGCCTGTGTTCCGTTAAATCATTATTAGAAACTATATTAGCCTGTGTCCGTTAAATCATTATTAGAAACTATATTAGCCTGCGTCCGTTAAATCATTATTAGAAACTATATAAGCATGTGTTCCGTTAAATCATTATTAGAAACTATATAAGCATGTGTTCGTTAAATCATTATTAGAAACTATATATTAGCCTGCGTCCGTTAAATCATTATTAGAAACTATATTAGCCTGCGTCCGTTAAATCATTATTAGAAACTATATAAGCATGTGTTCGTTAAATCATTATTAGAAACTATATTAGCCTGCGTCCGTTAAATCATTATTAGAAACTATATTAGCCTGCGTCCGTTAAATCATTATTAGAAACTATATAGCCTGTGTCCGTTAAATCATTATTAGAAACTATATTAGCCTGCTGTCCGTTAAATCATTATTAGAAACTATATAAGCATGTGTTCGTTAAATCATTATTAGAAACTATATTAGCCTGTCGTCCGTTAAATCATTATTAGAAACTATATTAGCCTGCGTCCGTTAAATCATTATTAGAAACTATATAAGCATGTGTTCGTTAAATCATTATTAGAAACTATATTAGCCTGCGTCCGTTAAATCATTATTAGAAACTATATAAGCATGTGTCGTTAAATCATTATTAGAAACTATATTAGCCTGCGTTCGTTAAATCATTATTAGAAACTATATAAGCATGTGTCCGTTAAATCATTATTAGAAACTATATTAGCCTGCGTCCGTTAAATCATTATTAGAAACTATATTAGCATGTGTTCGTTAAATCATTATTAGAAACTATATAAGCATGTGTTCGTTAAATCATTATTAGAAACTATATTAGCCTGCGTCCGTTAAATCATTATTAGAAACTATATTAGCATGTGTTCCGTTAAATCATTATTAGAAACTATATTAGCCTGCGTCCGTTAAATCATTATTAGAAACTATATAAGCATGTGTTCGTTAAATCATTATTAGAAACTATATTAGCCTGTGTCCGTTAAATCATTATTAGAAACTATATTAGCCTGCGTCCGTTAAATCATTATTAGAAACTATATAAGCATGTGTTCGTTAAATCATTATTAGAAACTATATAAGCATGTGTTCGTTAAATCATTATTAGAAACTATATTAGCCTGCGTCCGTTAAATCATTATTAGAAACTATATTAGCCTGTGTCCGTTAAATCATTATTAGAAACTATATTAGCCTGTGTCGTTAAATCATTATTAGAAACTATATTAGCCTGCGTCCGTTAAATCATTATTAGAAACTATATTAGCCTGCGTCCGTTAAATCATTATTAGAAACTATATTAGCCTGTGTCCGTTAAATCATTATTAGAAACTATATAAGCATGTGTCCGTTAAATCATTATTAGAAACTATATTAGCCTGCGTCCGTTAAATCATTATTAGAAACTATATAAGCATGTGTTCGTTAAATCATTATTAGAAACTATATTAGCCTGCGTCCGTTAAATCATTATTAGAAACTATATAAGCATGTGTCCGTTAAATCATTATTAGAAACTATATTAGCCTGCGTCCGTTAAATCATTATTAGAAACTATATTAGCATGTGTTCCGTTAAATCATTATTAGAAACTATATTAGCCTGCGTCCGTTAAATCATTATTAGAAACTATATTAGCCTGCGTCCGTTAAATCATTATTAGAAACTATATAAGCATGTGTTCGTTAAATCATTATTAGAAACTATATTAGCCTGCGTCCGTTAAATCATTATTAGAAACTATATTAGCCTGTGTCCGTTAAATCATTATTAGAAACTATATTAGCCTGTGTCCGTTAAATCATTATTAGAAACTATATTAGCCTGTGTCCGTTAAATCATTATTAGAAACTATATAAGCATGTGTTCGTTAAATCATTATTAGAAACTATATTAGCCTGCGTCCGTTAAATCATTATTAGAAACTATATTAGCCTGTGTCCGTTAAATCATTATTAGAAACTATATAAGCATGTGTTCGTTAAATCATTATTAGAAACTATATTAGCCTGCGTCCGTTAAATCATTATTAGAAACTATATAAGCATGTGTTCGTTAAATCATTATTAGAAACTATATTAGCCTGTGTCCGTTAAATCATTATTAGAAACTATATTAGCCTGCGTCCGTTAAATCATTATTAGAAACTATATAACATGTGTTCGTTAAATCATTATTAGAAACTATATAAGCATGTGTTCGTTAAATCATTATTAGAAACTATATTAGCCTGCGTCCGTAAATCATTATTAGAAACTATATTAGCCTGCGTCCGTTAAATCAATATTAGAAACTATATAAGCATGTGTTCGTTAAATCATTATTAGAAACTATATTAGCCTGCGTCCGTTAAATCATTATTAGAAACTATATTAGCCTGCGTCCGTTAAATCATTATTAGAAACTATACTAGCCTGTGTCCGTTAAATCATTATTAGAAACTATATTAGCCTCTGTCCGTTAAATCATTATTAGAAACTATATAAGCATGTGTTCGTGAAATCATTATTAGAAACTATATTAGCCTACGTCCGTTAAATCATTATTAGAAACTATATTAGCCTGCGTCCGTTAAATCATTATTAGAAACTATATAAGCATGTGTTCGTTAAATCATTATTAGAAACTATATTAGCCTGCGTCCGTTAAATCATTATTAGAAACTATATTAGCCTGTGTCCGTTAAATCATTATTAGAAACTATATAAGCATGTGTTCGTTAAATCATTATTAGAAACTATATTAGCCTGCGTCCGTTAAATCATTATTAGAAACTATATTAGCTTGTGTCCGTTAAATCATTATTAGAGACTATATAAGCATGTGTTCGTTAAATCATTATTAGAAACTATATTAGCCTGCGTCCGTTAAATCATTATTAGAAACTATATAAGCATGTGTTCGTTAAATCATTATTAGAAACTATATTAGCCTGTGTCCGTTAAATCATTATTAGAAACTATATTAGCCTGCGTCCGTTAAATCATTATTAGAAACTATATAACATGTGTTCGTTAAATCATTATTAGAAACTATATAAGCATGTGTTCGTTAAATCATTATTAGAAACTATATTAGCCTGCGTCCGTAAATCATTATTAGAAACTATATTAGCCTGCGTCCGTTAAATCAATATTAGAAACTATATAAGCATGTGTTCGTTAAATCATTATTAGAAACTATATTAGCCTGCGTCCGTTAAATCATTATTAGAAACTATATTAGCCTGCGTCCGTTAAATCATTATTAGAAACTATACTAGCCTGTGTCCGTTAAATCATTATTAGAAACTATATTAGCCTCTGTCCGTTAAATCATTATTAGAAACTATATAAGCATGTGTTCGTGAAATCATTATTAGAAACTATATTAGCCTACGTCCGTTAAATCATTATTAGAAACTATATTAGCCTGCGTCCGTTAAATCATTATTAGAAACTATATAAGCATGTGTTCGTTAAATCATTATTAGAAACTATATTAGCCTGCGTCCGTTAAATCATTATTAGAAACTATATTAGCCTGTGTCCGTTAAATCATTATTAGAAACTATATAAGCATGTGTTCGTTAAATCATTATTAGAAACTATATTAGCCTGCGTCCGTTAAATCATTATTAGAAACTATATTAGCCTGTGTCCGTTAAATCATTATTAGAAACTATATTAGCCTGTGTCCGTTAAATCATTATTAGAAACTATATTAGCCTGCGTCCGTTAAATCATTATTAGAAACTATATAAGCATGCGTCCGTTAAATCATTATTAGAAACTATATAAGCATGTGTTCGTTAAATCATTATTAGAAACTATATTAGCCTGTGTCCGTTAAATCATTATTAGAAACTATATAAGCATGTGTTCGTTAAATCATTATTAGAAACTATATTAGCCTGCGTCCGTTAAATCATTATTAGAAACTATATTAGCCTGTGTCCGTTAAATCATTATTAGAAACTATATTAGCCTGTGTCCGTTAAATCATTATTAGAAACTATATTAGCATGCGTCCGTTAAATCATTATTAGAAACTATATAAGCAGGCGTCCGTTAAATCATTATTAGAAACTATATAAGCATGTGTTCGTTAAATCATTATTAGAAACTATATTAGCCTGTGTCCGTTAAATCATTATTAGAAACTATATTAGCCTGCGTCCGTTAAATCATTATTAGAAACTATATTAGCCTGTGTCCGTTAAATCATTATTAGAAACTATATTAGCCTGCGTCCGTTAAATCATTATTAGAAACTATATAAGCATGCGTCCGTTAAATCATTATTAGAAACTATATTAGCCTGTGTCCGTTAATTCATTATTAGAAACTATATTAGCCTGCGTCCGTTAAATCATTATTAGAAACTATATAAGCATGCGTCCGTTAAATCATTATTAGAAACTATATTAGCCTGCGTCCGTTAAATCATTATTAGAAACTATATAAGCATGTGTTCGTTAAATCATTATTAGAAACTATATTAGCCTGCGTCCCGTTAAATCATTATTAGAAACTATATAAGCATGTGTTCGTTAAATCATTATTAGAAACTATATTAGCCTGCGTCCGTTAAATCATTATTAGAAACTATATTAGCCTGCGTCCGTTAAATCATTATTAGAAACTATATTAGCCTGCGTCCGTTAAATCATTATTAGGAACTATACTAGCCTGTGTCCGTTAAATCATTATTAGAAACTATATTAGCCTGCGTCCGTTAAATCATTATTAGAAACTATATAAGCATGTGTTCGTTAAATCATTATTAGAAACAATATTAGCCTACGTCCGTTAAATCATTATTAGAAACTATATTAGCCTGCGTCCGTTAAATCATTATTAGAAACTATATAAGCCTGTGTCCGTTAAATCATTATTAGAAACTATATTAGCCTGCGTCCGTTAAATCATTATTAGAAACTATATTAGCCTGTGTCCGTTAAATCATTATTAGAAACTATATAAGCCTGTGTCCGTTAAATCATTATTAGAAACTATATTAGCCTGCGTCCGTTAAATCATTATTAGAAACTATATAAGCATGTGTCCGTTAAATCATTATTAGAAACTATATAAGCATGTGTTCGTTAAATCATTATTAGAAACTATATTAGCCTGCGTCCGTTAAATCATTATTAGAAACTATATTAGCCTGCGTCCGTTAAATCATTATTAGAAACTATATAGCATGTGTCCGTTAAATCATTATTAGAAACTATATTAGCCTGCGTCCGTTAAATCATTATTAGAAACTATATTAGCCTGCGTCCGTTAAATCATTATTAGAAACTATATTAGCCTGTGTCCGTTAAATCATTATTAGAAACTATATTAGCCTGGTCCGTTAAATCATTATTAGAAACTATATAAGCATGCGTCCGTTAAATCATTATTAGAAACTATATTAGCCTGCGTCCGTTAAATCATTATTAGAAACTATAATAAGCATGTGTCGTTAAATCATTATTAGAAACTATATTAAGCCTGTGTCCGTTAAATCATTATTAGAAACTATATAAGCATGTGTCGTTAAATCATTATTAGAAACTATATTAGCCTGCGTCCGTTAAATCATTATTAGAAACTATATTAGCCTGCGTCCGTTAAATCATTATTAGAAACTATATTAGCATGTGTTCGTTAAATCTTATTCGTTAAGTCATTAATTTAAACATATTACCTCGTTCTAAATCATTAATAGAAACTATATTAGCATGGTTCCTTTAAATCAATATTATTAAAACTATATAACAGATTGTTCGTATAAATCATTTTAGAAGACAAAATATTTTTTAGCCTCGTCCGTTAATCATTATTAGAAACTAAATTAGCCTGGTCCGTTAATTTCATTATAGAAACTATATTAGCCTTGTGTCCTTAAATCATATATTAGATAAATATATTACCTCTGTCCGTTAAATCATTATTAAAACACTATAAGCATGATGTTCGTAAATATTATTAGAAACTAATATAAGCCTAAATCGTCCGTTAAAATCATTATTAGACAACTATATAGCCTGTGTCCGTTAAATCATTATTATAATACTATATAAGCAAGTGTTGCGTTAAATCATTATTAGAAACTAATTCCTGCGTCCGTAAATCATATTAGAACATATATAATCAGTCGTGTTCGTTAAATCATTATATTTAACGTAAACAATATTAGCCTGTGTCTCTTAATAAATCAATTAAAAAACTATAATTAGCCTGCGTCGTTAAATCATTATTAGAAACAATATATACATGTTGTTCGTTAAATCATTATAGTAAACTATAATACAGTCATGTGTTTCGTTAAATCATATTAGAAACTATATTAGCCTGCGCCGTAAATCATATTAAAACTATATTAGCCTGCTCCCTTAAATCAATATTAGAAAATATATAAGCATGTGTTCTTAAAAATTATTAAAACTATATTACCCGCGTCCGTTAAATCAATTTTTTAAACTATATTACCTGCGTCCGTTAAATCATTATTAGAAACTATACTAGCCTGTTCCTTAAATCATTATTAAAATATATTATCTGCCGTTTAAATCATTATTTAAAAAAATAAGCATGTGTTCGTGAAATCATTTTTAGAAACAAAAAAGCCTACTCCGTTAAAACATTATTAGAAAACTAATTTTGCCTGCTCCGTTAAATCATTATTAGAAACTATATAAGCATGTGTCGTTAAATCATTATTAGAAACTATATTAGCCTGCGTCCGTTAAATCATTATTAGAAACTATATTAGCCTGCGTCCGTTAAATCATTATTAGAAACTATATAAGCATGTGTTCGTTAAATCATTATTAGAAACTATATTAGCCTGCGTCCGTTAAATCATTATTAGAAACTATATTAGCCTGTGTCCGTTAAATCATTATTAGAAACTATATAAGCATGTGTTCGTTAAATCATTATTAGAAACTATATTAGCCTGCGTCCGTTAAATCATTATTAGAAACTATATTAGCCTGTGTCCGTTAAATCATTATTAGAAACTATATTAGCCTGTGTCCGTTAAATCATTATTAGAAACTATATTAGCCTGCGTCCGTTAAATCATTATTAGAAACTATATAAGCATGCGTCCGTTAAATCATTATTAGAAACTATATAAGCATGTGTTCGTTAAATCATTATTAGAAACTATATTAGCCTGTGTCCGTAAATCATTATTAGAAACTATATTAGCCTGTGGTCCGTTAAATCATTATTAGAAACTATATTAGCCTGCGTCCGTTAAATCATTATTAGAAACTATATTAGCCTGCGTCCGTTAAATCATTATTAGAAACTATATTAGCCTGTGTCCGTTAAATCATTATTAGAAACTATATTAGCCTGTGTCCGTTAAATCATTATTAGAAACTATATTAGCCAGCGTCCGTTAAATCATTATTAGAAACTATATAAGCATGCGTTCGTTAAATCATTATTAGAAACTATATTAGCCTGCGTCCGTTAAATCATTATTAGAAACTATATTAGCCTGTGTTCCGTTAAATCATTATTAGAAACTATATTAGCCTGTGTCCGTTAAATCATTATTAGAAACTATATTAGCCTGCGTCCGTTAAATCATTATTAGAAACTATATAAGCATGCGTCCGTTAAATCATTATTAGAAACTATATTAGCCTGTGTCCGTTAATTCATTATTAGAAACTATTTACCTGTGTCCTTTAAATCATTTTTAGAAACATATTAGCCTGTGCCCTTAAATCATTATTAGAAACTATAATAGCCTGCGTCCTTTTAAAACATTTTTAAAACTATATAAGCTCGTCCGTTTAAAACATTTTTAAAACTTTTAAGGGATGTGTTCGTTTAAATCATTATTAGAAAAATATATTTCCCTGTTCCGTTAAATCATTATTAGAAACTATTAAACCTTGGGCGTTAATCATTATTAGAAAAATATAACCCTGTCCGTTAAATCTTTTTTAAAACTATATACCTGGTCCGTTAAATCATTATTAGAAACTATTTAGCCTGTGTCCCTTAAATCATTATTTTGAAACAAATTAGCATCTCCGTTAAAAACATTATTAGAAACATATAAACGGGGTCCCCTTTAAATCATTATTAAAACTTAATAAGCATGTGTTGTTAAATCATTAATTTGAAACAATTAGCCTGGTTCCCCTTTAAATCATTATTAGAAACTAAAATTAGCCTGGTCCGTTAAATCATTTTTAAAACTATATTAGCCGTGTCCCTTAAATCATTATTAAAACATATTTGCCTGCTCCTTAAATCATTAATTTGAAACTAAAAAAGCGTCCTTAAATCATTATTAGAAACTATAAATTAAAATGTGTCCCTTAAATCTTTTAGAAACTAATTAGCCTGCGTCCGTTAAATCATTATTTGAAACTATATAAAAAGGGGTTTTATTTTTCAAAGTTTAAATCATTTTTAGAAACTATATAACTGTGTTCGTTAAAACATTATTAAAACTAAATTAGCCTGCGTCCGTTAAATCATTATTTTGAAACTAAAAACCTTGCCCTTTAAAACAAATTTTTAGAAAAAATAAGCATGTTTCGTTAAATATTTTTAGAAACTATATTAGCCTCGTCCGTTAAATCATTAATTGAAAATATATTAGCCTGGTCCTTAAATCAAAAATTAAAACTATATTAGCCTGTGTCCCTAAATCATTATTAAAACTAATTACCTGCCCGTTAAAAAACATTATTAGAAACTATATAAACTGCGTCCGTTAAATCATTATTAGAAACTAATAACGGTTTGTTAAATCATTATTAAAAATATTTGCCTTGCCGTTTAAACTTTTTTTTGAAAAATATATAACATGTTTTTTGTTAAATCAATATTAAAACATATTAGCCTCGTCCGTTAAAAACATTTTTAGAAACTTATTACCTGTTTCCGTTAAATCATTATTAGAAACTATATTAGCCCTGTGTCCTTAAAAAACATTATTTAAAATATATTAGCTGCGTCCGTTAAAAAACATTTTTAAAACTAAAAAAGCAGGTCCTTAAATCATTATTAGAAACTAAAAAACTTGTTCGTTAAATCATTATTAAAACTATATTAGCCTGTTCCGTAAAATAAATTATTAAAACTATATTACCTGGTCCTTAAAAACATTTTTAGAAACAAATTAGCCCTGTTCCTTAAATCATTTTTTAAAACTATATTAGCCTGCGTCCGTTAAATCATTTATTAGAAACTAATAACATTGGGCCTTTTTAAAACATTATTTAAAACATATAGCCTGTGTCCGTTAATTTATTATTAAAACTATATTCCCGCGTCCGTTAAATATTATTAAAAAATTTTAAATTCCCTTTTATATTTTGAAAAATTTTGGGTCCCTTAAATCATTATTTGAAACTATAAACATTTTCGTTAAATCAATATTTGAAACATATAAACTTTTTCTTTTAAATCATTATTAGAAAATAATTAGCCTGGTCCGTTAAACATTATTAGAAACTATATTGCCTGGTCCGTTAAATCATTTTAAAAACAAAAAAACATGGTCCCTTAAATCATATTAAAAAACTATTTAGCCGGTCCGTTAAATCTTATTTAAAAAATATAAAAAAACATTAAAATTTTAAATCTTTAATTAGAAAGCTAAAATTTCCTTTCCGTTAAAAATTTTTTTAAAAAAAAATTAAAAAAATTTTTGTTTTAAACAAATTCAAACGAGGATTTAACTAAAAGTGATATGTATTTTAACGGAACTGGAATCACAGAAATATTTTTCTAAGTCACAATAACAAGCACGGTATCTTTTTCAGATAGCGTGATAAGAAGTATATAGTTCATAGTTACTTTATTTCAATTAAAGTTACTAACGTATTTATAATGTTTTACGACAGATATTACTGTTGATATTATTATACGTTTTAAAAGTTAACTTTTCAACACTTAACATGTATGGTATGTTTTTATTTTAAATAATGGTCTAATTATAAGAAATTCCAAAATACAAATACTCCGTAAAGACGTAAACACTCGCCCTTTACAATCTGTCAGTGAACGCCTCGTAAGGTTCGAGTCGATGTTTTTATATGACTAGTAGGCCAGCCAGGAGGTCGCTGTTTTACTGAAGACAGTTCCTTCCGTAGAATACGTTGAACGAAATATATATTTCCAAGTACTGTACTATTTAACATTAGTAACTGCTTAACTTCAACGCTATCATTCATCAATTTTAATAACGACAATTAAAAAAAAGCTTAATATTTCCCTTCTTAAACACTTAAAACAATTAATAATAGTCAGTTATTTTAAAGTATTTTACGTGTATTTATATCGTACTGAATAACAGATCGATGCTAGTTTAGATACATCAATAAATAATAGTTGAAGTGGAATATGTACTGGAATGTTAGCAATACCTAAAATTGTACTTACTCTATAAAAACTTTCTCATCCACTCTGAGTGAACTATCAGTAACGCGAGCGGAACTTTAGGCACTGACGTGTGATAGAGCTTCTTCAACAAGTTTCCATTCTCACTACCGAGTCAAAGTTTGCAGCACACTTATTGATAATCGATTTTAAATCACCGATTCAGACCAATAAGTGTATTTTAAGTGGTTACAAACTGCTATAACTATACTTGGAAAGTTCAAAATCAGTTAATAAAAATACAATTGGAATCCAAAATATATTATAATTTTATAAAAATGTATTATTCTTCTTTGCATTGCATACCCAAATGTTTAATATGCACATTCTGAACAAAACCATTTTCAAAAATGATAAAACAATTCAGAACTTTTTGAAGAAAAAAACTAGTTCAATAAACTTTCTTAAGTTTGTTTTTCTATTTACATAACAATTTTGGGGAGCATAAATCGTCATTTGAGAAATATGATATCTATACTTCGGGTTGCCATAAATTATCATAGTAAAATAAGGACAACAGATATACCTGGCGGATTTTGTAAACTGTCGTAGAGTTGTATGATGCTATTTGGGTTGTTAAATTGGGAAAGTTGTATTACAGGATTGTGTCACTTAATATTAATATTACAACTGTGTTTTATTTTAAGATTTCAGAGTAATACATACAAATATTTTGTATGCTTTTAAAAAATAGTTTAAGTTAAGATGGGCCGTATTAAATAAATTGTCATAAATCTCCTTGAAAATGTTTAGGCATCCTCAATTAATTGTTCTTTGTACTAGTTGTACTGGCTGAAGGCTAAAACCAGTTACATTTTTCTGAAGAGATTGCCTTTTTTTAAGTAAAAAAACATTGTTTTTAGTTGCTTCAAAAATTTAGTATATGACATGCCACTTTTAACTTTGATGCTCAGAATGTTTTCGACCTTGTCTACTGACAATCTATATTCTATTCCGATCGAGTGTCCAGACACTTTTCTTAAGTGAACAAACCCGTTCGACTGGTACCGAAGTACTGGGTAGAGAAAGAGCAAACTCCAACAATCTTTAAAAAATGTTACACTTATTTTCAGCCAAGTTCAAGAGTTAAAAAAATTCTTTTTATTTTTTAAGTGGAGGGAAGTGTGTGATAGTATAGTTTGTGAGTCATCATACAACACACAACCACTCACGATTGTCGATTGACAATAGCCCAAAGTAATAGTAATACACGTTCGTCTTTATTATGATATTAAAAATAAAAAATATATTTTAATGATAAAAAATTAAAAAATACGGACATCTACCAGGTTTTTGCTTTGTACGGTACGGACACAGAACGTAAAATACAAACCGTCCGTACAAAATACGGACGTATGGCAACCCTATCTATACGTAACCTTGTATCCAATAATAGATAGTTATGAATTAATTATATAGATACAAACTTATCATGCAAATAATTAAAAGTTAGATATACTAAGTAAAATGTTATAGTGCGAATTTCGAAAATTCTAAACCAATAAATATTCAAAAATAAGCAATAACATAAACAATCAATTGAAATACTTGTTAATATGAATTTGATACTAACTGTACCGTATTCATTTGTAACGCACAAAAAGATATTAAAATTTGTTTAGTTAATTATAGTACATTTTATTTGAAATTCATTTATACATACCTTATTTCAGTGGTTATTTGTATGAAAATAAAACAATTTTAACACTGCTTTAAAAACTAGTTTTGCTTTATTGAAGAGTAGGCCGTAATATAACTGTATATTCAACAACTTCCTTCAAACATTACATATGGATATTTCTTATTAAATTGATTACATATATGTTACGTATGTAATTTAAAACTTGGCATTAATAAGAATTTTCTTTTTAAGTAGAAGAAAGGAATTGAGTTAACAGCTGTGAATATTAGCAATCCCAAAGAAGTCTTCCATTGATGCAAACTGTCGTCTGAAACTTTACGAAAAGACAAAACTTTAAAAGGTTTTACCAGCGGTCTCTCCTTGTACAACTTCAGATCCATTGTCTTGCTGAATACCATTATGGAAATTGAATAATAACTCTTTATTTCACAAGTTCAAGCATAGTAATATATTTCAACACTAATTTTCTTCATTGTTTTCTCAATATCTTTTTAATGCAACTGTAACGTTTTTGAATCAATTGAATATTACTTTTATTCAAAAGAAAGTAAAGTATATATCCGGAGTGGAAAAAAATTGGAAAAGCTTTGATATTTTTCAAGCGAGATTATGCAGACACATTATTTGTTGCAGAAAGTTCTATGCCAGTGTCTCATCACTCTCTTCATTGATTTAGGGTATATCCCAGAGGTAGGTTGAAATTCTTCAACAGAAGCATAGGTTGAGTTTAATATAAAACTAACGGCATATAAAGAGACTTTAAATGCTGCGAACCATAACCGAAAAGGTTCGCCCTATCCAGAGTTATGGTCAGTTGAATTTTAGAACTTATTTTAATAATGGTTCATTATTTTACTTCAATATACTTCAATACGTAATATGTCACTGGAATGTTCAGTTATTGTTACTGTCACTATATTTCAGCATGACGATCAAATCCAATATTTTGTGTTTCAAAGCTTGACCGTGACCCGCCAGTTATATTTGTGTTTATTTGTAGGAGGTGAAATACTGTGGGCAACTCGACCATATCTTCTTTAAAAATATTTTATTTTTGTCAGTTTTTAGTTTTGATTGAGTCTAGGATAGTGTTCAGTACACATACATTTCAATTGTCTATACGCTGAACGTTATAGGATGTAATGAGTTCAATTTTTAAATAATAATTTTAATTCAATTTCAAGTGCAATGTTTCTTTGTGAGTTCGAGGGAATAAGGTACTTGTAATACGTGGATGTGATGGTAGAGTGCTTCCCTATGGGGAAACCACTCGTTTACTTAACGAGACCTTCCCTAAAAGGCCTCCAATTAGACTACGGAGTTCTTCGCAGAATTGAAGAAACTGGGACAGTTAAAAATCGTAAAGGACGTGGAAGGCAAAAATTGGATACAAATGAACAACAATACGTAGACGTACTACAAGCATTTGTTGAAACTCTTAATACTTCGGCTAGATCATGCCATGAGCCACACGTCAGCGTTGAATATTTTACACAGATATAAATATCATCAATATAAGATAACACAAACCCAATAACACAGTGTATTATTTGACAAACGAACAGAATTTTGTGAAATAAAGATGATGAGATAACAAATCCAAAACTTTTTTTACTTCAATATTTTTTCGGATGTAGCTACTTTCTTACTTATTGGACATGTAAACAAACACACCTGCCTTCGATATTCCTCACTGGATGATCGAAGGCCACACACAAAGGCCCCAAAACGTGTTTGTATGCACCGGAATAATTAACAACAGTCGTATTGTAGGGCCATTTGTAATTGACAAAAACGTAACCGGTGAACTATAACAAGATTTTTCAATAAACAATATTTTCCAGCAGTGGATCTCTTCAAGTACCAGATTTAAACTCATATTGGTTTAAGCAAGACAAGACCCCACCGAATTACCATTATGCAAGTACGTGCAATGTTAACAAATAGTTCATTAACAGTTGAATTGGCTGTAGAGGTGCCTTTGAGTGGCTGGCTAGGTTACCGGACCTAAATCCTCTTGATTTTCATTTTATTTGTGGGGCTTCTTAAAATAACATTTTTACAAAACGTAACAATTGAAGGGTCTGCAGCAAGAACGGTTCAGCTCCACTTTTTTTCAAATTTTGGATTATGATGCTGGCAGCAACAATGAAAGATTCTGCGTCGATTGGTTCAACAACGGTGTAGCTCCGACCAGTAGTATGGTTGCTATAGGGAGCAATAGATACGGTTGTTACGGAAGTTGGGCCAAAAGCGATCCAGCTCCTGGAGCTGAACCCATTTTGCTCCAACTAGGTGAGGTATATTTGGTTGCAGCATGATGACAGCTGGGTCCTATAGCCAGCTGACCGTCTCAATATTCCTGCTAACCTGCTTTTCTGTAATCTAAATTCACAGGTTATGTTTGTATATTGTTTTGTTTGGCCTGCTTAGTAAACATTGTTCGTAGGCACTCAGTTTCAGTTAGGTCAACTATATTTTAGATCGTTAAACGTAAATAAAGTTTTTAATGGTTTAAATCTTAAACAGTACCATGTCGAGCAGTGATGAACTAACTGACTTCAGCTCTGGTTCTTCGGATGTATTTATACCTTCTTGTGACAGTGACAGTGATAGTCAAAGAGGTGAGGAACAAGTAGTGTTAAAAAAGAAAAGGAAGGTAATAAATGAAACGAAATGGAAAAGAAATGTGAAGAAAAGAATGCTTGCAAAAGGTAAAGCCCATATTAATTCTCAGAATAATGCAGTTGGGCCTAGGGTCACAGGACTAATCTGCTATTGCAAATATAAATGTTTTGAACGAGTAAGTGAAAATCTAGGAAAAAATATATTGAAAACATTTAACTCTCTTGGTGATAAACACAAGCAGGATATTTACTTGGCCGGTCAGATTAAATCTTAGAGGTGTCTAGTCGTAAGCCTAAACAAGGAGGGGAGCCTTGTAGAAACTGTTCTAACGAATATACCATTACAATCAGTTCAATTTCTCAAAAGGTGTGCAAAAAGGCTTTTGCCACCATACATGGTGTTGGCACTAAACGTGTGCAAACCATGTCATCCCACATTGGCAAGGAAAAGGTCATAACTGCAAAAACTGACCAAAGAGGTCATACCACAATAGGCTTAATCGGGTACCTGATGACATAGTAGAGCAGGTTGATGTTCATATCCGAAGTTTCCCAAAAAAGAGTTTCACATTATAGGAGGAGGGACAGCAATCGCTACTATTTGGTACCAGACCTCAACATACAACTCATGCACAAACTTTACCTACAACAATATGAGCCTGACATGTACTCAAAGTTAGTGTCAGGAGACAAAGTAGGTTATAAACCTAAGGTGTCATGTGACTTTTATTTTAATTATTTAAAGGTGAATTTTAAATTTACTTTCGGTTGCCCACGTAGCGACAGATGTGTTACGTGCGACAGTTTAGAAAACCAAATAAAAAATAACAAATTGACCCCAGAAGAAGTTAGAAGTTATAAAGTGAAAAAAACTCCACCTTTTATCCGCTGAAAAATTTTACCAAAAACTCAAAGAAAAATCTGATTTGGCTACTAAAAATCCTGAACTAGATGTTTTATCTGTTGACTACCAACAAAACTTTCCACTGCCAAAAGTACCGTCTGGCGATGCATTTTACTGTCGTCAGTTGTGGGTTTACAACCAAGCTATTTACTCAGCTAAAACCAAGCAAGCTCATTGTTATATATTTGATTAAACAACTGGTTCTAAAAAATCTAATGAAACAATCAGCTTCCTGGACCACTACATAAACAACTTTGTGGATGAAAATATAACAGTGCTCGAAATATTTTCTGATAACTGCACTGCACAAAACAAAAACCATGCACTTGTTCAGTACTTTTTTAATCTAGTAAAATGTGGCCGCTTTAAGAAAATAATACACCACTATCCAGTACCTGGGCACAGTTTCTTGCCGTGTGATCGATGTTTTGGGAGGATAGAAAAAAACTAAGAAACATAGAAAGAGTGTTTGTACCTGATGAGTACCATACACACATTAGGAATACATCCCATCATTATCAAACAGTTCATGTATCACAAGAAATGATCTTGGATTATACCAGCTCTTTTAAACCGTACATCAAAAGACATCTTGTTAGTGAGAGTAAAGAAAAGTTTTTTATCACTAAATACAAAGTTTTTGAGTACAGCAAGAACCATATTGATGAGGTGTGGGCATCAAAAGACATGGACTTCGAATGTGTCTCTAAGTAGGGGTTTCACCTTGCTTTTTTCCTGTCAATAAAATGTACCCCTCACGATTGTCTTTAAAAGCTCCGAAATATAAAGACGTTATGAATTTAGCAAAGAAATATGTAGCTGCAAATGACATGTGGTATTATGACTCTTTGCCAGTCGACCAAACTCTTACAGAAGATGTCGAAGAAACTGATGACCAGGATGAGGATTTGGAGTAGTTTGCCTAACGACAAAAACTTCCAAAGGACATTCTTACCAATAAGGATTTTTTTGTTTTGTTTTTAAGAAGTTATTTTTACTGAATGAAACAATATTGTTCTTTTGTTTTCTATTTAAATAGTAAACCAGTTTTATAACAGCTGATTTTCTTTATTTAATCCACAAATATAGAATATTTATATTAGTTGGTGCAATATAGACTCAGCTCCAAATTTATTTATTTATTTATTTTTAAGAAATAAATTTTTTGGGAGTTAAACACAATATTTAATGATTGCATAATATCTCAGTTATCATTTAGAGGACATTTGGCGTCAATTAAAAAATGAGGCGTTTAGTTATTTAGTTTTTCTTAATTTACCACAAATTTCTAAAAATGGAGCTAAACCCTTTTTGCTGCAGACCCTTCAATTAATTTTTGTATGGAAACTTTACTTTTATATAAAACTCGATCTATAATTGTATTGAAGAATTTCAATCGACCTCTGGATGGGAAAAATCCTGAATCAATGAAAAGTTCATTGTATGTTGGTAACTCTGGCCACATTTCATGTGTCTGTGTCATATTGCTTGAAAAATATTAGTTTCAATATTTTTATACCCCGTTTATATAATACTCTGAGATATTTTCAGTTTATTTTCATATCATCTTATTTACAATTGTGATACCGTATATCAATTATGTTTCTATCGCATTTTGTATAATTTTATTTTTAAATTTTTTTAAGGAATGTCAGAAGAAACATACATATACAAAATAACTACAAAGTAATTAAGGATTTCCTCATGAAAAAAACGTCATGTTTGTTGGTAATTTATTTGAATCACTGTTGTAATATTATAATTCAATCCTTATATAAAACATAGAAAAGTATTCAAACTATTTACAGTATATACTTTTAAACAATACATGTTTTTACCTTACTATCATAATATTCAAACGTTCTTATTTTCAACTAAGATATTAAATTCGTGCTTTTCTTCAAATTGGATAAAAGATTACGTTGTTTATATGTGACTGTGTACAAACATCAAATCGTATGTCAAAAAGAGTAAACTAAAATGTAAAATGAGGTAATTCTGTAACTGAAAGAGGAAGGGAGTTGTTTGATAGCATAGTTTATCAAACAGGGTGAGACATAAATAAGGAATGAGTGAGAAAAATGAGTCCGAGATCTTCCCTGGAGAAAAATGGGATCAGTAAGGGTAATCAACCAGGCTGTCCAATAATCGACATGAGAGTTCCAGACTGCTGCTCTGGTTTTCACATTTACATTTTTTGTTTTTATATATTTACGAACAACCTGTGCATTTACGTCATAAACACCTGAACTTGAAAATTGTCTTCATATATATACTTTCTTATTTATATAGATTTATAGACAAATGTTTATTTTTTAAAAACATTTGATGTACAGTTACATTTATTGTTAGTTAAACGACTAATAATATCTGACTTCTATTTTCATGAATAATGTTTAATCATCTTATATGCGAAAAATATTTGGAAATAAGTACAAACGAATATAAATTTTTTTAAATTTTGTTTATTCTTTATTCATTTCTAATACGCCGATCGTAGATATATGGGCGAATATGAGGGATGAATGAGTGTGATGAAAGTAGATGAACGAATGTAGTCATTGTTTCTATCTGAGTTCGACTTAGCTCAGGAAGGACCATTTATTAATATCCCAATAGCCAGAGCAACTATGGGACCTACAGCTTTACGTGGAATCCGAACCAAGTAGTGTTGGACTGATTTTCAGCTAACTGACAAGTCAGACACTCAGTTTTCTTCCCTACACATCTGAACCTTAAAAAAGTTGAAGATTGACTTATTTTACCAGGAGAAGTTAGAGCTAAGAAGCCCTCTTCTCTAACACTTAGCTCTAACCTTACTAAAAGCTTAAAAGTAATTTGCCCAAACTGAGGACTCCGCGGGAGCGATAGGGCAAAATCTATTAGTGGTCACATCGGGAAGCGAACCCGGACCACCCCTTATCTACGGCCGCTCCAAAAAAACAAAACTTATTTAATATGTGTATTGTTAAATACTGAACTATATTTGACTTGTTTAAGATAAAGTACGTTTACTTTCCTAATTATACAGGGTTGGGAAATATGTTATTAATTGTAAAACTATTGAAAGAAATGTAATTAAACTTTGTAGTTATGTACATGTTCCTATAATAAACACACACGCATATATATATATATATATATATATATATATATATATATATATATATATATTGTTTTTACTTCTTTACTTCAGGAGATGGCCCTGAAGAAAGTCTTAAAAATTTGAAATGTACGTCTACCTTGAGTTATACCTCATTGAAGTTTCTCATAATCAGTCAGATAAATTATAGCTCTACGCAGCGATAGATAATACCTTAGCCTTGTTCTTAAGCATTATTAGTTATATGATATTAAATCCTTTAAGAAGATATATTTTCTGACTAGGTCATCCTTTTGACCTCAGGTTTGCTCTCTTGTTTTTTACGAACAAAGGCATACGAACAAAATGAGGTGTTACTCGAGTTAGGTTTTTGTTTTAATTTTTAAGACTTCCTTCATGGGCCATTCATTGGATATGCAAAAAAACAAATATGCCTAAATGTTTGGTATAGGGACACGTAAATAACTACAAAGTTTCATTTCATTTTTTTAATAGTTTTAAAATTAATAAATACTTTCCAGACTTTTGCCCAACCATGACATTAAATTCTTTGAAAGGTTATATTTTCTGACTGGGTTATCCTTTTGACCTCGGGTTTGCACTCTTGTGTTTTACAAACAAATGCCTTTCAATTGAGGTATAACTCTAGGTAGGGTTACATTTATAATTTCTAAGACTTCCATCATGAGCCATCACCTGACTATGCGAGAAACAAGTAAATTATGTCTAAATGTTTCGTATAGAGGCATAACTCCAAAGTTTCATTTAATTTATTTAAATAGTTTTAAAAGTAATAAATATATTCCAGACTTTTGCCCAACCCTGTATATTTATTTTTTATTATTATAATATTTTTCCTCAACTCCATTATTGTTAAAGTTTAAATTATACTTTACGTAATTGTTTAGACAAGTATAAATTAAACTTAAATAGAATAATATATTAATGCCATTACAATATATAATCTGGGGTTTATTTTGAATATTTAAAAAATATAAATATATCATTGCTTGGCATATTATGAAAATATTTATTCAATTATAAATATCTAATTTTTGAAAATTAATAGTACTAAAACTTATCTTTAAATACCATCCTTTAAGGTAGTTGTTTACCAAACCACGTAGACACCGCCAGCGGGCCAAAACATGATGTACGGTTCGTGTGTATTATTATAATGAGTTATGGTGAACATGTTATGATTGCCAAAGGTCCTTATCTAGTGGACTATAAGTTTTTAATTTAAAATCGTCAATATTGGTGTGGAAAAGTTGACACATTTCACTGGCAACAAATTATAAAACTCATTTTTTTTTAAAACAACTTACGGTCCACTTGAACAGTTCTTCGCCTAACAAATAACACTCCCATTATTACGGTACTATCATTATTACCTATCTTTGAAATATAAACCCATATTTTGTGCTTTTTCGAGGGGCGAAACGGTCCCCTGAACTATTTGCAAAGCATTGTACTTGAGCACAACTTCAAATGATTATTCGTCTATAATATATCCACTATTACATAATATACGTGTATAGTTTGGTCAACACCACCTTACCTGTATGGATGAGTGAACACCACCATACGTGTATGGATGAGTCAACGCCACCATACCTGTATGGATGGGTCAACATTACCATACGCGTATGGATGAGTCAAGACCACCATACGTATATGGATGAGTGAACACAACCATACCTGTATGGATGAGTCAACACCACTATACGTGTATGGATGGGTCACCACCACCATACGTAATGGATGGGTCAGCACCACCATACCTGTTTGGAAGGGGTAACATTACCATACGTGTATGGATGAGTCAAGACCATCCATACACTTTTTGTATTCCGAGAGGTGGAAAAGAGTTCATAACTCCCTATATGGTGTCCAGTGCTAAAACAATTCCATTACAGATTGTGCCAATGTTCCAACGTATTTGAATTAGAAATAAGCTGAAAATTAACCATTTATATAAACAATTTTTAAATTCCTATTTCGTAAGCTTAAGTGGCTGGAGTCATTATTAACAACTAGTTCTTCCGGTGTCAACCGCGTCAAAGGACTATTTACAATATGTACAGTTCCAGACGTTTCGCCCATGCTACGATGTGGCATCCTCAGTGGTTAGGCTGAGACTGAAGGTCAGCAGTCGCTCTGCCCAATATATATACTATTCTTCTATAAGACCATTCTGTGTGACTTCTGTTTATTTTTTCTGTACTGTATGTATAACTTATTTTTCTTGTTAGTCGAATTCAATGCATATTTTATTAAAATCCTGCCAATTTAAAATATCAAAAAATAAATAATTTATCGCAATATTATATACAGAATAAAACTGTTTGAGCTCTTAACATGTAGATTATATTAAGATTCAGATTAAGATACAGAATTCTCTTAAATTGTCAATCTTCTTTATATGCATAGGGAGTTGATTAAAAGGTGTAGTCCAAGATACCCGCCCGCTCACCCATACACGTACAGTGGTGATGACAATATATTGGGCAGAGCGACTGCTGACCTTCAGTCTCAGCCTAACCACTGAGGATGCCACATCGTAGCATGGGCAAAACGTCTGGAACTGTATATATTGTAAATAGTCCTTTGACGCGGTTGACACCGGAAGAACTAGTTGTCAATAATTTTTAAATTCCTAGTTTGAATCAAAGGGATGTAAGAAATGAATTAGAAAATCAGTACGAGAACTTCTTCCTTGGAGAAAAATTAGATCAGAGAAAGTAATCAACCGGCTGCCCGATAACCGATGGCAGAGCAGTCTACGTCGGACTGTACTTCGCTTGGTATCTATCTACTAACACTACTAGTATTAATATTTTAGAGTAGAAAGTAAAATTGTGTCTGATTATTTTTTGGATTGATTCGTGTACAATACGAATGTATCCAATAAAAGTTCATTAATAGATAATATTTTACTTGATTTTAAAGATCCTGGCTAAGATCAAAAGGGCCAACCAACATTATATATACAAAACATCTTTACAATATGTTGCCTGGCAGTGGTTCAAGATTTAATGGCTATATAGGCTTTGTTAAAGTTAAATTGGTTCATTGATATAATAAATATAATTTGTTTTCAAATTTCAAACAAAACCGTGAATTCGCTATTGAAATTAAAATGTTATGTTGAAATAACTTTTATTATTCTAGTTTATATTATACTCCACATAATTACAGATAATGTACGCTAAAATAATAAGTAATATGCTTACTAATAAGTGATATGCTCTGTATTAATATAAAAGCAACAACACCTCGCTTTCTTTGCTTATGTTCAAATTTGTCTCATCGTGATTTAACAACTTTTTTCACATTTAAGTATTTTTAGAATATGTGCTTTTATTTGCACATATATGTGCAAATTGTTGAAATAATGTGATTTTGCATTTGTGAAATGCTTGTAAAATCAATATTCTAACAATATCGGTACTACCGTTGAAATAATCTGACGTGGGTAATGTGACGTATATAGTTGTACGTTTGTCATCGTATGACCAGGGTGCCCCTCCAATGTGACGTATATAGTTGTACGTTTGTCATCGTATGACCAGGGTGCCCCTCCAATGTGACGTATATAGTTGTACGTTTGTCATCGTAAGACCAGGGTGCCCCTCCAATGTGACGTATATAGTTGTACGTTTGTCATCGTAAGACCAGGGTGCCCCTCCAATGTGACGTATATAGTTGTACGTTTGTCATCGTAAGACCAGGGTGCCCCTCCAATATGACGTATATAGTTGTACGTTTGTCATCGTATGACCAGGGTGCCCCTCCAATGTGACGTATATAGTTGTACGTTTGTCATCGTATGACCAGGGTGCCCCTCCAATGTGACGTATATAGTTGTACGTTTGTCATCGTAAGACCAGGGTGCCCCTCCAATGTGACGTATATAGTTGTACGTTTGTCATCGTAAGACCAGGGTGCCCCTCCAATGTGACGTATATAGTTGTACGTTTGTCATCGTAAGACCAGGGTGCCCCTCCAATGTGACATATATAGTTGTACGTTTGTCATCGTATGACCAGGGTGCCCCCCCCCCCCATTAATCCGTATTCAGTTACCAAATGTCAGTAGTAAATAAGTAAACTTGCATCATGCCATTAAGTAAATATTGTTTCCATTAAGTAAAATAAATTTTCACTAAATCTACGTAATTATGATTCCATTAAAAAATTATTTTTTTGCACAGAAACTACAAAATAAACAAGGAAGGGGTATGTACATTTAGTGAATTATTGATTATAGTACACTATGTCTAGAGAGAGCGGAGCTCTAGAATTTCTTGATTAGAGCTTAATAGGATTTATTTACATTTTCTCGTCAATGTTAGCATTACTTTTTATATACCAGAAAAAGGTTAATTAATTATGTCAAATTTACTGTCATCACACATCAAAAATTGTTCATGAAATTATTTGATTACTATGTGAAATTAATTAGTCGCATCTTAAATTCTGTTGTTTTTTCCACGTCTTGTTTATAGCCTAATAATGTTTATCTATTTTCTTAACCCATAAAATACACATGTACACCAATAATAAATGTATGTTTACTCAATATAACGCTGCACTAGATATCTCTACAAAGAGTATTTCTATTTTGTGCAAACTTTCACTTCAGCTGCGAGTAAAGTTAGTGACGGGAACCGGAAGTTTCGACACTGACATGCGATAAGAGTATCTTCAACACTTTTCCGCGTCACTCTCGTGTCAAACGTTGACGCTTCGTTTAATAAGCAGTCACAACATTCTGTTTGTCAATAATAGTGCAATTAAAACTTCGTTAATTAATTTACTAATATATTCTAACGATATATTACTAATATTCTACCATCATTATTATCACCAATGAAATAATCTGACGTTGGCAATGTTTAAAGATCCTGGCTAAGGTCCAAAGGACCAACCAACATTATATATACCAAACATCTTTACAATATCTTTGTCAAAAGTGTTCCAGTCTGAAGGCTATTAAAACACGCAGCAACTATGGATGTATCGTAAAATTATGAATTGATATATTTATTATATTTAATTACTAGTGTTTTTCTTTCTTACATTTGCTTAGGGGAAAAAATAACGGTAGAGCTTATAACTATACCAGCTTAGTAAGTAATACAAATAGATTTGTATTTTATTTACAATATCGTTGTGCTGTCTTTTTAATTTTATAACAAGTGAAATATCATAGCAAAATTGTTACAATATTGAGAACTATTTTGAGTAACGCATGTTCACCTTAAGTTTATATAAATGCACATAAAAATTAGTTAGTTTATGTGTGTGATTATTTTGAATGCCACTTATTTTGAACATCTATAAATGGAAAGTTAAAATATTTCATCATCAGTTTGTTATTTTTTAGAAACATATACTGAATATTAGGTATATAATTTATAAACCGCTTTCAACATTAAATATTCCCTTGCATATTTTTAATGCTGGACAGTTAGTACAGCTAAGGACGACCTTAGTAAAAATAATGTGCGTCTAGACGGACTTGACACACAGAAATATGAAGGTAGTGTCGATTGTTGTTGCTAGGTTCCCGACATTTTATAACTGAGATTCGTGCCTTCAGCAATGGCTAGACAACCCGGCTAGAGAAGGTTCACACCAAACACAAAGGAATTTGTATTTCTGTCGTCTCTGGTAGTATAAAAATAACTCCCGTTCGCTTTTCTTAAAATTTTGCAGATATTTTTATGAATGTAGTAATATTAGATTAAAATTATAATGATAAAAAGGAGCTAAACCTAGAAACATAAACAAAAGAAAAATCAGACTCGAATACATTTTTAATATTTATTCTAGAAATAAATAGCAAGAAAAAACTACTAATATTTATATTTTAAAATTTTTAATAAAGTTAAAAACTTACGAGTTTCTGACCTGAATCCAGTTGAATAAGTCTAAAAATATTATAAACACAACTAACTGATAAATGAAATAAAGTTTCCCTTGAAGTTGTCGTTATGGTAACTCTTAACCCCCCCCCCCTCCTTCTCTAAAGCACGTAGAACTCACACTAATGGACTATTGGATAACAAAAATGTTTGACGCAAATCATCAACAAATATTACAAAAATACTTTTTATTACAACTCTCACTTTAAACGCAAATGTATGGTGTTTTTTTTAATAACAGAAACTGCTCCTTTTATTTTCTATATATTACAATATAATTCAATGGAATTCATTCTTCCTTGTTTTCTTTGAAGGTAAAACACGTGGGCTTTTTTTGGTTTTAAGCTATTTCAATTATTTCCGTCTCTTAGGTATCATTGGCATATAAAATGTCATTTTAGTCTAAGTAAATATATACCACGTGATTTTACTATAAACGTTTAAAAATGGTTTCTTATCTCTAATCAATATACAGATAGATATCGTCTATCTATAATCATGTGAACAGAAGACAAGTAAAAGTTATGAGATAAACAGATCAAATATACGAAGGCGGGTGGAGATTCCGTATTTTCCCTTATTGCCAGGATAATGTCAAAAGTAATTAAATAACGAATCAAGAGAAATATGAGTCCGAATCTTCTGTAGAGGAAAGTCAGTTCAGGAAGGATAATCCATCAACAATCAACACAGTGTACCTGCCATTACTTCTGGATTAAAGTCTTGCACTGATGGTTAACAAGTGATTTGAACAATCAACTGAACAACTCACATTTATACGTATAAGATATTTGTAACCTGATAGGTTATATGAGATATAACCTGTCAAATATACAACCACTGACTTTATCAAATCATTGAACAAACATATAATGAGTTTATGGTCTCTTATCTACCGACATAAATAATGTGCTACAACAGAATCAATTGTTTATTTTTACAATTACGTGACACATTAAAATTAACGCATTCATGCTTTATAAAGACTATTGTAACCTTCATGGCATTGTTTAAGATTGTATACATATTAAAACTCCTAAGAAGAATGTCTAGTTTGTGTTATCTGTTCTATTGCATTACTTTGAACAAAATGACATTATTAATTTAAAATTTTCGGTTTATTTGAATTAGTTTAGTTAAATGAACAAAAAATAATTATTTTACCGACTTTTTCTTGTTGTTTAGGTACAGAACAATATATATAATACATTATGATAAACAGAATTTTATATATTTTCAAATTCACTAAACCAAATACTTTAGTATTTATTTACATTTTTTTACAATCGCTGAAGGAAGGAGCAAATCAATACCAAGAGAGAATGGTGGTTGCTTTCCACGTCATAATTGTAGGGTTATATATTGTCGAGAAAATAAAATTAATTCATTTATTGGAGGAACATTGGCACCTTAAAGATATAACTTTTAATTCAGATTTTATATAGATCATAAATGTAAATATTATTATTTTCAACAATTAATATTTTTAATAATATTAACGTTTAAAACTGATTAGTAGTCAATATGTTACACTTGAATAAAGCAAGACATTCAGACAATGTATTTGGATAAAACAAATATTTCCAAGTATACGGACCTAAGACTGTAGCTAACCCTGGTAACGAACGCTGGAACTAACGAAGTCGTGGTCCGATGTTCTAACCACACACTCCTGAACAAAACTGTGGGTGTGGGAATTCTTCTAATCCAACACATCATATCCAACAACCGTTTTTACTATGTTATTGTTCATTACTATCAGTTACATTACTGTAATGTTTTTACAAGGAATACTTAATATTCACTTATTTACACGATAAAAATATCATCAGAGAAATTAACTTGTATATATTAAAATAAATAAAAATTCATATATAATTACATATGAATCTGACATAAAACTTGAATTCATATTTATTTGTTTAAGATGATTGTGTTCCCCCTAAATTGATTAATATTTTGTTATCAACTCTCGACCATTTCAAAATACAATTTTGAAAGTGTTGAGATGACGACATTAATTAATAGAGGGTTGGTTATAAAAGTGAAGACAAAGACATGTTTTATCGATTTAAAATGTCTTCTTAAACTTTATGAGAAGGCAAACTTAAGAGTTTCACCAGATGTCTCTTCTTTGTTCAACCTAAGTTCTTTTGTCTTGCTTCATTGCCATTTACTTCTTGTTTTAAGTCAGAAAAATTATAAAGCTGAAAAACATGTTATTTCATTTATTTTTAGATACGTACGAATTTTTAAGTTGATTAAAACTGAATAGTTATGTTTTGTAAGGTATGTTTTATAGCTATTTGGTTGTATTATTTATTTTTAAAAACTATACTATAACATACTAAACCACTAAAATTACACGGATAAAATTCTTATGACAGTAAACGTTATGTTTATTTACGAATTAAACAATTTTTTTTAAAACACTGTTGAAAAATACTAAAGTTTAGGGTATTCAGTTTTTAGAGAGAAGACAATTCAGAAGGTTATTACTTAAAAAAAAGTGTAAACTAATATTGTATAAAATATTAATTCATTCATTAGGAGGCATAGAATCCATGAAAATAATTAATTGGTGTGTACAACAAATAATAAGCATAATATTACCAATTTAGATCGTTTAAAGAATTCATTTTATTAGAAAACAATTTAATCATGTCGTGTGAATTTAGCTCACAGCATCTTAAAACATATTCGCACTAAGGGCATTTACATTATATTATTTAATAATTATAAAGTATAAAGAAAATTTACATTATTATCTTCTTACAGACTCTTCATTTTCAGTTAGAGGAAACCAATGTAAAATTATTTTTTCTTGAATAAAACTATTCATTTTGTTGAATTCATGTGCACTATAATTTATAGACTTAGGTTTAGTGTACGAAAATATAAGTTAGTTTGTTTGTAAATACAACGTTAAAATTGAAGACTATTATTAATTTAATATTATTTGTTTCTTTCTATAACCGACAGTTTTAATATAATACTTTATTATACATTAATAAGTTAGCTAATTTTAAGGAGATTGTGTAATGAGGGACATCTTAAGGTACCTTAGATTCTTTGTTACTGAAGAGATCCTGAGGCATTTTGTTCAAAAAGCCTCAGTTGCACATTTACCTTCTGAACTATGTCTTGAAAACGAAAGGTCTTTCATTTCAATAGTTTAAATATTTTGGACTGCTCTCCTCCAAAAATAAATTGTATACTAAACTGATTTGGAGTTGTGGTAAATCTAAATTATATTCAACTAATTAAAATAATAAATTACTGCTGTATTGTATAGCAAAATAAATCTCAAAAATGGTATCTTCCAACTATTTTAGTTTCAAAATTCAAAATTATTGATGTAACCAATAAAAATTAGTGTAATTTATCTCATCCTGATGTTTACAGCAAGAAATATGCTGTCTAAATTTAGTGGTACGGTTACAAAAATAGACTGTTTGAGAAATAAGTTAAATTTGCCTTAACTCCATTAATATTTTATTTTCCTACTAATTTAAACGCGCTGCTTGTAGTTCTCTTTTCAGGGAAAACCGTTATATAGCGATATAAATAATAATTTGTATTTGTGAAGAACAATATTATTACAGAGGATATTCATTAATCATGAATAACTAATTAGACTGATTTACTAGTTACAAAGAATTTGATTTTTATGAGGTGAGTACTACAAAATACATAAACAAATCTTTTACCAAACAACATGCTATTACCGGTAGCCGAGACATTTGAATATATTTAATGTTAAGATCAACACTTTTTCAACATTAAACAATAATATGAATGTTTAAATGTCCTATTCGTCCCCGCATTTATAGCTTCTTATTTAAACACATAAGGGCACGAGCAGAATGAATTAATCAATTATTAACTATAAGATACGTTTAATAATTTTATTCACATAATCTAAAACTAATATTTTTTAGTATTCTTAAATAAATAAATAAACCTACTTTATATGACAAACCCAAGAATATAAACGATTGTTTGTGATGGGATTCATATATTATGGCTGCAGGTACAGCTATAGTTTACATTCCATAAAAATACAGAAGTAAATACGTTATGTTTTAAAACTCATTTCCCTTGAAAAGCACTTTATTATATTTATGTGTTATATCTTAAAGTAGGAACGACTTTTCCCTGAAATGGATGAATCTGTGTGAATATGAAAGCGTGTTTAAGGCTAAAGATATTTTAATAATTTGCGTAGATTAGTTTGTATGATCATATCTGTATAACTCATATAAACTAATAGATATGGTCAATAATCACGATTGTTAGAATGATGTTAACGAAACGGAGTAGGGAGTGTTGATGGGGTCAGTTTCACTGAGCAGGATCAGACTTTAAACCTGGACAACCAGGATAGTCAAAGTAATTAACAAACTGAACAAGAATCGCTGAGTATGTGGCATCTCTTCCGCAATAACTACGGTTTTGATTGTATTTGTGAGTAGCGTGTATGAGAGTATGATGTATTTATAAGTTTCGTGATGTCGAGTTTTCTGTTCGGTGAAATTAGTTAATTCGGTCTTCACATGTAACGCCAGCGATATCCCTCTCTCCATCTCTTTTTATCCTTCTCTCTGTCTCTCTCCAAGACGTGCCGAAGTCACTATAGCTGAGCTAATAGTACGCCAAACAGTCGTCCGAGCTTTTATTTGAAACAATCAACCGTTATATATCAGTACAAGCGCGCGTCTAAACAAAATACATTGCTTTGGACAGTATCTTTCTATAGTACATGTTGTAAGACAATGAGATATCAAAGCAAGTTAGAAGTTTACACTTTGATTTATTTCATCAAATTATATAAAATTAACATAAAATATAATACACTTTTTGGGTATATAACTTAGCAGAACAAAGCTGTTTCTATATATCATACATACAAATATATACCTTCACTTCTACTTTCGACTATAATAATACACCAACAACTATGTAGTGTGTTAAAATATTAGTCAAAGGACTTGTTAGTTGATATTTATTATTAAAGCACTTTTGTTTAACATTCTCACAAAATAATTATAACATATTAATCTTTTTTAATACGTGACTTTCAAGGTGCAATACATAATAAATTGTATATTCGAATGTGATAATGTTGCACCGACAAATATGGATTTCGAATTAGTGTGCACGAGATAATATACAAACTAAGGCTGACTATTCCTTAGAAAGTTTTTTAGTTTTTTTTAGTTTCAAATGCACAGCCGGTCGTTATCAAATGAACCTTTCAACATTTGTTTTGACTGTGTTTAGGATCAAACTGAGAACTTTTAGTTTTTGAAGCTGGACTTTAGCCTAAGTCGCTACAGACCAACTCATGTTCAAACACACTTACTTGAAAGATGAACATAAGGTTTAATTATTTTTTTAAAAGCATTGGTCAGAATGAAATCAACAGACAATATTAATGTCTACGTGAATTGCGGACTTCGACAAAGTCCACAACATAATTATTACATTATAAATAACTATGACTTTATCAAGATTAACGTTTCTAACTCCTACTTCCGCCATTAGCCAATACACGTACAGTGATGATGACGCACCCACCCACGCGCACACTTACAGTGAAAATGACCCAACCGCACGCGCACACATGTACATTAGTATTGACCCACCCGCTCACGCACACATATACATTAGTATTGACCCACCCACCCACGCACACATGTACAGTGGTATTGACCCACCCGCCCACACACACATGTACTGTAGTATTGACCCACCCACTCACACACACATATACTGCAGTATTGACCCACCTGCCCACGCACACATGTACAGTAGTATTGACCCACCCACCCACGCACCCATGTACATTAGTATTGACCCACCCGCCCACGCACCCATGTACAATAGTATTGATCCACCCGCCCACGCACACATGTAAAGTAGTATTGACCCACCCACCCACGTACACATGTATAGTAGTATTGACCCACCCACCCACGCACACATGTACAGTGTTATTGAATGTTTGTAAATATCTTTCTCTGAGTAGCTGGTTTGTATTGTACCAGCTAAAAGGGTCTAGGTGCATGCACTTAAGTACGGTCTCTATTTGATTAATAATATGTATGACGTATTGATATAAATGTATTAGGTCTATTAAATACTGCATTTAAAACTTTTAGAAGTAGTGAGGATAAAATAATACAGTGACATACATTGTTTTGGATATCATGATAGAATCATGAGAGTAATGTTTAATAATATGTTAAAAACTGAAAAATAATATCGTCAAGTAGGATTGAATCATTTTTCAGAGCTTCCTCTTTATAATTATCGTATACTTCAATTATATATATCCAATTAATCAAAATATATTGATGAAACATTCGTATTATACAGTTGTTAGCTGTTTATTTTCACTGTCACAAAAGAGTAATTTAATATTCGTTCTTTCAAATATAGACAAAGGAACTGAAATTATCAAAGACAGTTGAAAACTTTACAAAATGTTGTCTTTCCGCAAAGTTTCGAAGGGCAGTTGTCGTTGATGGAACATCTGTGACGTAATCATTTCATAAATATTCTATGATTAAATTAAGCGTTAATAACGTTTCTCTGACAATACAATTGAAGAGCCAATTTTTCGTGAAACATATTTATAATTTGGTTGGATAAATATAAGTATTGAACCCAATAATTTGGTATTTGATTAGTATTTCTGTTTCTAATTATAACCTGAATTAGAGACAATGATAAATATACTTAATAAGGTGACTGCGAATATCTTTAGTGATACGAGTATACAAACGTACATATCAGTTCATTAATATTTGTTTAACTAAAGTGTTATATTTGCCACGCACTACTACCATACGTGGCTCAGGGCTAAGGCTTCGGGCTGCGAACTGAGCCAGCGGTCGGTACTTCACTCGTTCATGCACAGGGCAATTCAAACTGGTGAGTGAAGGTAAAAAAATTTTAGCAAGTACAATAATCATTTTGACTCACTAATACAAACAATCACGAAAATTGAGTGAATCTGGTCCATCAAATGCTTTAATAATTAAAAGCTTAAAGCATTTGATGGTTAGGAATTCCTTACTTAAAACTATTTTCACAAATAAATAAATACAAATTTATTCTTATACTCAGATGAGTAGTGAGTAGTTTAAACTGCAAAAATTTAATACAAACTAAAACGAGTAAATTTTAAATTTATTATTTATATAGGACTCTTGACGATATAATACACTGAGATAGTTAGTAGTCAAGTTAGTAGAGCATAGTAAACATTGTTTACCATTGCATAAAGCTAATATATCAAAGAACTGTAATGGGTACGTGTATCAGACGACAGGTATATTGAACGCCACAACGTCTAACATGACATAGAAATTACATGTTTTCCTCATGTGTCAAATGAATACTAATATTTTAGAAGTTTTTGAAGATATACAATTAAATGTTCAACCCCAAACTGTAATAAATACTATGTAGGTCAAACCGTTCATTTCTTAGGAAATTCAAAGAACATTTTCCAAGACCAAAGATTACTAATCTGAGATTAAAATCAGCACAACATTTATTCGACGAAAATCATTCATTAGAAAGCATAGATAAAAAATAGAAATTTGCATAAGTACAAAGAAAACAAGAATATTAGATTGTATTGAGCAATATGTGATATAGACAGCAACAAAACTAAAGCATAATGACATTTTAAATGAAAACCTTAGTTGTTCAACCAACATTGTTTTCTTAGAATTAACTCAATACACAATATTAAAACATTTGAAGCTACAGAACATAAATAAATAATTCCAGCAAGTCAAGTTTCAGAACGTATTCTTGTCTCTGAAGATGGGACTTTAGTTATGAAATTGCAATAGGATATCAAGTAATTTGAAGAACTGAAGGCGGTTTTAAAGGTGTTTTAACCTTTTATAATGTTTAAATTCAGTTCGGAAGCTATAATGGATAAAAAATTAAACTTAAGTTATAACATTTAATAATTTAAGTACTGCATAGCATCCTTCGTGTTTTTCTGATCAACTCACATTATACAAACTAAGCTCATAGTATCTGGACTAAATCTCTTGCTGAACACAGCATCCCGAAGACGGAAACTATGCAGCTTAAGATTGTTGTTGTAGGGGATTGTTGTATTTGAATGCATTCCTCGTAGCTATGAGAACAACAACTAAACATGATAAACTCGTACCAATAATAAGTCTGTCTAAATTGTACGGAAGAGCTAACAATAGTTACGAGCTAACGAATATCACAAATGCTAAATAGTTAATATGAAATACCGATCACCATTCCTCCTCGATATTCAGTTAGTTGTTTATAAAGCGAACATTCCTTCTTAATGCTAGAATGTCTTACTTTCGTTCCATAAACAGCACAACGATATTGAAAATCGTGCGTTTAAGTCAGGGGTAGATTATCACCCTTCATAGTAATCGTGCGTTTAAGTCAGTGGTACAAGCTGTTAGATCATCACCCTTCATAGTAATCGTGCGTTTAAGTCAGTGGTACAAGCTGGTAGATTATCACCCTTCATAGTAATCGTGCGTTTAAGTCAGGGGTAGATTATCACCCTTCATAGTAATCGTGCGTTTAAGTCAGGGGTAGATTATCACCCTTCATAGTAATCGTGCGTTTAAGTCAGGGGTAGATTATCACCCTTCATAGTAATCGTGCGTTTAAGTCAGTGGTACAAGCTGGTAGATTATCACCCTTCATAGTAATCGTGCGTTTAAGTCAGTGGTACAAGCTGTTAGATCATCACCCTTCATAGTAATCGTGCGTTTAAGTCAGGGGTAGATTATCACCCTTCATAGTAATCGTGCGTTTAAGTCAGTGGTACAAGCTGGTAGATTATCACCCTTCATAGTAATCGTGGTTATCGTTTAAGTCAGTGGTACAAGCTGGTAGATTATCACCCTTCATAGTAATACAGGTTATCGTTTAAGTCAGTGGTACAAGCTGGTAGATTATCACCCTTCATAGTAATACAGGTTATCGTTTAAGTCAGTGGTACAAGCTGGTAGATTATCACCCTTCATAGTAATACAGGTTATCGTTTAAGTCAGTGGTACAAACTGGTAGATCATCACCCTTCATAGTAATACAGGTTATCGATTAACTTACTTCACTTACCAGCTTAGTCCTACATAACTGGTAGTAAAGTAATTTTCTAACATTTTGTGATCATTATTATTTAATTCTACAAATTACAGTTCCAAAATGTGGACGTATAGTTTATCTAAGGAAGATAGCTGTAAGAAATAAGTTTACTCTAGTTTTGGCTGGAATTGATGTACAACAGTTAACTGGGTATATTCTGCGGTTATAATTTAAAAGTCGAATACTATTAAGGATAAAATATTCATTATTTATAAATGTGAAACCAGATAAAATGACTTAAAACTTCTTCAAGTAAACTTTATTTTAGACAGTTCGTTTTACAACCAACAGCTACCAGATGTTCACCTTTATCAGTAGGGCGAGTTCATCATCTCCTAGTATATTGTATCATCTCCTGATTACAACATTACATACAACAGGCCTTCACAGGCTCCTGTTAATCACAACGTCTACACATGTTTTCACAGGTTCCTGTTAATCATTAGATTCTATACATCATATTACCATAGGTTTCTGTTAATCATTGGCTTCTCCATTATACTAAAACCTGTCGGTAAGTAACACTTCTTATAAACTAGCTGAAAGGTTGCTTAGCCGAAATTCTACACTTCAAGCAATTTATTCTATTAGCCGATTTGATATGAATTTTATGTAAATTTGCATTTGTTCCACATTCAAAACTGTAATATAAGCCTTGAAAAACAGACCCACAATCTAAATGTGTTAAATTAGTTATTTCAAAGGTTGTTCTTACTGCTGTAAAATATTCAATAAAATGAAAATACTGAGTTATTGTAATTTTATAAAAGTGAACGAATAAATGTTAATAAGAATCTGTCTAACTTTTGATCCTTTTATTACTGAAGCTGAATGTATCTTTTTAAATAAATTTGTATCTTTAATATCTGACTGTAAAATCTTTTTTGTAAATTGTGTTTTCCGCATAACATTTGTTCAACAAAAATCAATATCCGAAAGAAGTTCTTAAATAACAACATATTTACTACCTCTTAATACACACTGAATATTTATAACTACTTTACATATATTATGTAGATACAAATAATTTGAAAGCTCAAAAGTTAAAGTGCTATTTCTCGTAACGTAACGATCGACCGTTATGAATTTAACCTTTGATTCAGAAACTTGTTGTTATGGCAGCAAAAGTTTGATGCTTGTTATCTCGATCAGCTGGCTGTCCATCAATAAAACAAAACAGCTGTGCTTGGAACTGGCTTTCCATTGGTCAGCAGCCATCTTGTCTATTGTGAATAGTTGTTTACAAGGAAGGTATATTGTAAAAACGATAAAAACCAATTCCAGTTCAAGTAAAATATTTTTTTAAATAGTTTTTAATGGAATTATATGCAATAACAGTCTGGGTATTTGACTAACGAGAAGTAAAATAATTTGTTCTACGTATTCCTACGTCATTGTGGGTAGACGTCATTTACGTTTCCTCATTTGCGTTGAACATAGTTTAGATTTTTTAGGTAGATTTTCATTTTTGTAAATATTGGTCTATACGTAATTTATATATATATATATATATATATATATATATATATATAAATATATATATAAATATAAATATATATATAAATATAAATATATATATAAATATATATATATAAATATATATAAATATATATATATATATATATATATATATATATATATATATATATATATATATATATATATATATATATATATATATATATATATATACCAATGTTCAGAACAAAACAGATTAGATTAGCTATCTTGGATGTTTTATATTTGTCACATTGTAAACAGTAAGAGGTTTGGCATAAATTATAAAAATATATTTTTTTTCAAATTACAAAACTAAATTACTACGCAACTGCTTTCATTAACAAGTTACGTACATACAAGTACTGTATTCATTTTCTTTGATCTATGTACAAAATTATATAAAATACGGCTTTTTAATAAAATATGCATTTAAACATATTTATTGTTTGTACCTAAAAATGTTTAGTAAAAAAAGAGGAAAATAGAATATGATATTAGTTTTATAATTAGCATACTAAAAATCGATAAATGTATACGTTATGAAAAATAACTTGTGTCCTTTTTAGTTATATTGAAATGTTTTTTTATCTCATCTATATCAAATTTTCCTTAAAGTGAGACAGAAAGGACCTTTCGTTTGTCTTGTTTTACTCGCCCTTCAGACACGTTCGCCATAATAACACATAAACAATCTATTTATAAATAAATAACATGTGTTTACAGCTATCCCAATATATATGGTACAATATTAAACAGGATATAAAATTATTGGTTGAGATTCCTCTTTATGAAAGAAACAATCTGTCGAATCAATTAATTATTTCAAGAGAAATTTGTGGCCTTCACAAGGTTCTTTCATCTATGATTTGGTCAGTCACACATAAAAAATAAATTAAGCTTCAAATTACTTGTAATAAAAAACATTGTTTTAGACGATAATATAATTGTGTGATATATATGTTCGTGACAGATATTTTTTGTTGAAAAACTAATACACATTAATTATCTATATTTCTTTGTGAAACTATACAATAAAGAGTATTCAACTCTTAGTGGTGGAGATGTTAAAGAACTCTAATGTCAAATTAATATTGAATATTATATTGTCGGCGTAGTGCCTCAGTGAGTAGGGCTTCGGACTACGGAGGGCAAAGTCTGAGGTTTCAGTCCCCACTGAGCTAACGGTCGGTACTTCACTCGTTGAATAAAGTTCACGCACAGGCTTGTAAACCCATGTGAACTGGCGAGAGAAGTTTTATTAAAATAAGAAAAAATAAACTGAAGTTTTATTTTTACTTTAATGCAGTTTTCAGCTAACTTTAATTCTACAATATTTCATATTCCTATCTCCTGAAATATCGATGATACATTTATTTTTATATCTATAATCATCGAAAAAAGACATTTCTTTTAAAAAGTTCACTTGTGTATTAATGTATGGTTATTTCTATTTGGTTAAATTAATTTTATATTGTTGCTAAAATGAAAGTAGCTTATTATTGAAGTAAATACCAATCATGCAGGTCTGGGGTTCAACAAAGAGGAAACTGCTGGTAAAACTTTGCAAAGTTTCACAAAGTTTCAGATGACAGTTATTGTTTGTGAATAATTTCTCAGACTTTGCCAATATTCACAATAATGACACCAAGTCATTACGACATTTATTTATAAGACTGGGGTTTAAAAAAGAGGTTGATTTACAATAAAGTACAAAAGTTCACAAAGTTTCATATAAATGTAATTGTTGATGAAATATTTCTCTGACTTAGCCAATGTTCACAACCCCCAGTGACAGTAAGTCATAATCATATCGATCTAAAGTACAGTTACGAACCAGACTTTGAATGAAAATCCTTCAATTCTTATAACAAAATATTGACCAATTATTTTTTTTATTTTTCAAGATTTCAGATTTGTGTATAATTTGCATGTGATATACGTGACATGTGTGTGTGATCACAGGAAATACAATTCAAACCGTGTACACATAGTCTGATTAAAAATAGTGCTCTTGAAGCGTGAAAAGACAGGGAAATGGCAATATTTTATGAGTTACAGTAGACAAGCTGAAAGTCGTAAACAATTCAACGGCCAATAAATTAATGCACAACGAAATGCTTGTGCAATAGAATAAGTTAGAGCATAGTTGCATTTTTAATTTAACTATAAACATGTTTGTAAACCATTGCAAGGATGAACGTCCAACTTAATTTCAGGGTCCTAGTTATTTGAATAGCCATTTACAATGTTATTTCTAGATATGCGAAAAAAAAACATGTAGGTGTAACGAACAATACATAATGAATAATTTGATACTACCATTGAGACATTTGGTGCTTCAGGGTGGCTGCAAGCACAGAGAAGTGATGGCTCTGCTTACCACACCTCCACTACTTGTCAGGTTGTGGCGTCATGTGTTAGGTGTGTTGCGTTCTCGGTGTATTCAGGGTAAGTTATGTGACTGAGAACGTTGTTACATCATTCTTGTTTGAAATAAGGAGTAAAGTGTGAGTTATAAAACTGAATATATTCCTTATTAGTGTTCAAGTAATGTGAATCGCAATGTCTTAATGTTATAAAATAGATTTTCATTTTCATTACATTATTAGCATTTGTAACAAACATTTATACTGTAATACGTTATAAAAAATATGGAGACAGGCAGGATATGGCCAGAAATATTTGATTTGCTATTAAAGATATTATGACGTAAATTCACCTAAATAAGAGTAGGCCTAACAGACTAAGGCTAACCTATCCTACGAAATTAGCAAATGGTTGTATTACTAAAACGTATTTCAAATTGTATGTAAATTAACTAGTACCTACATCGATTTTTGTATTTTATAACTAAATTGCATAAAATACGAGGTCTAACCAATTACATGACATAAACATTTTATTTATCAGTCAACCCCAGCAAATTTAATATACAATTACTTGAAAATTATTTCTTATCAAGTAAAGCTGTTGAAAAATGTCCTGATACTGTTGTCATGTTTTATTTTTTTACTATAAATTGTTCAATAAAAAAAACTATTATTTTAGAATACTTATTTTATTTTAGATTACTTCTTCATAATTTATATTTTCTTGCTGACAGTGATAGTTCCTTCATAAGTGTGTGTGTAGTAAAAACCCGTCATAAATATATAAACCCTTTATTTTTCCTTTTTTTTATTCTCGTTTAAATTTGTTGTTTGTTGTTGTACGAGATGAGGTAGTCTGAAAGGAGACGAAGTGGAGTTGCTGGGCACGAGAAAAGGCAGCCTGACGACAGACGTGTATATGCGATAAATAAATATAGATTAACAATATTCAAAACTACTATGAGTCCTCTTTCACAAACTAGACAAGATACTTACTACAAAGTATAAATAATAAAAATAGATAAAGTAATAGATAATAGTCAAATAGTAGACAATAGTAGTCGAGTAGTGGTAGTACTCGTCGAAAGTAATTTAATATTCGACGAGTATTACCACTACTCGACTACTATTATCTACTATTCGGCTATTATCTATTACTTTATCTATTTTTATTGTTTATACTTTTTAGTATGTCTTGTGTCTAGTTCGTAAGAGGATTAATAGTAGTTTTCAATATTGTTATATTTGTTTATCGCATATAAACGTAAATAAGTTGAAATGTACTTTAGGTTATGCTATTTTGTTACTTTTGAAGAATTTTACTTTTAAACAATGAAGTAGTCGGACTTTACATATATCCGTCTTCATAACAAATCCAAGAACACGGGTTGTCTTAAAAATTGTTGCATCAATGTGACATCAGGATTGAGACTGCAGAAAATAACAGTTGACATATAAATATTGTTTTTAATATTTTAATATAATAAAAGAATATCTTTAAAAATCAGTTGAGAGTAACTAAAATAGTGTTTAACTTAAGTCAAAGAACAATAATTGAACAATTCCTTGTGAATGAATCTTGTTGACATGTATACATTAGGGCAAATAACGCATTTCATCATTATCAGTCAAACGGATAATTAATGTTGATCGGAAACTGAGCAAAAATGTAGCATTATAAAAATATAAATAATTTGTGGATTTTAAACCTTTGTCGTGTATTTTTTAGTTTATTTAGTTGTTTTGTCATTTTTAAGTATTTAAAGGATAACCACAAGATAATTATAAGAAATTTATTAAATACTGACTTTTGATGTCACATATTTATGAAATATTGTTCCTGCAAATCACGATCAAAACAGACAATATGACTGTAAATCTGCAAAAAGAGACGGTTGGTAAAATTTAACAAAGTGTGTTTTTGCAAGTTTCAAAGGGCAGTTTTCGTTAACAGAACATTTCTTTGACATTGTCATTTCACAAACATTTTATGATTAAATAAAGTAGAAATAATCGTGCCCCTTTCAAAGAATGACTGGCTTTAAGCAGCGATTGCTATACAAATTTAATATTTTGACTATTAATTCTGAATATTTTTATTACTTAAAAAAACGATGGCTTCATCTCTATTTTTTATTGGTAGCATTCTTACAAACAGGGTTGGCCAAAAGTCTGGAATATATTTATTAATTTTAAAATTTTTGAAAGAAATGTAAGTAAACAGTGTAGTTATTTACATGTCCCTATAGCAAAAATTTAGACATATTTCACTTGGTTTTCGATAGCCAGGGAATCGCCCATGAAGAAAGTCTTAAAAATGTTAAATGTAAGCCTGGCTCATGTTATATATCATTGTAAAGGACTTTGTACAATCCAAAAGAGCAACCTGAGGTCAAAAACATGACCCAGTTAGAAAACACAGCCAGGTTGTACAGATTTTATTGAAAAGTTTGAGGTCCTGTTGTTGAGTATGTTGGTGATTGTTAACAATCGAAACGAAAGACTGTATTATAAAAATAACTATGTAATTTAACAAAAATTAAAATAGGAAAAATTATTAAATCACTTTTGACTGTAGGTTGTTTACTCTAAAATAGTTTAATAAATATATTATAATAGTTTTTTTTATATATTACATATTTATTGTGAAAATGAATTGGTTTCTCATATTAAGTTAGTTAAACTATAGATCTAGACAGCAAAAGATAGTAAATATCTCATCATTGTTCTTAAGCTGTATTAGTTATATGAAATTAAATTCTTTGAGCGGCAGCTATATTTTATGACTGGGTCATCATTTTGACTTCAGATTTGCACCCTTATGTTTTACAAACAAAGACCTTTAAGATTAAGTATGACTCGAGGGAGGTTTACATTTAAAATCTTTAAGACTTCCTTCATGCAAGAACATCTCCTGGCAATGCGAAAAACAAGTAAAATATATCTAAATGTTTGGTGTAGGGACATATACATAATTACGAAACTCCGTTAGATTTCTTTTAATAGTTTTAAAAATTAATAAAGATATTTCAGACTTTTGCGTACTTCTGTATAACCCTTAAACAGGCAATAGGGGTCTACAACGTATGACCATGTCTCAAAAATTTCTTATTAAGACCCACAGGTTAGCTGTATTAAGACCCACAGGTTAGCCGTATGCAGTCCCACAAGTTAGCCGTATTAAGACCCACAGGTTAGCTGCATTAAGACCCACAGGTTACCTGTATTAAGACCAATAAGTTAGCAATATTAAGACCCACAGGTTAGCCGTATTAAGTCCCACAGGTTAGCTGCATTAAGACCCACAGGTTACCTGTATTAAGACCCACAGGTTAGCCGTATTAAGACCGACAGGTTAGCCGTATTAAGTTCCACAGGTTAGCTGCATTAAGACCCACAGGTTATCTGTATTAAGACCAGTAAGTTAGCTATATTAAGACCCACAGGTAACCTGTATTAAGACCCACTGGTTAGCCGTATTAAGACCCACAGGTTCGCCGTATTAAGATCCACAGGTTACCTGTATTAAGACCCACAGGTTAGCCGTATTAAGACCCACAGGTTAGCCGTATTAAGTCCCACAAGTTAGCCGTATGCAGTCCCACAAGTTAGCCGTATTAAGACCAATAGGTCAGCCGTATTAAGACCCACAGGTTAGCCGTATTAAGTCCCACAGGTTAGCCGTATGCAGTCCCACAAGTTACCTGTATTAAGACCAATAGGTTAGCCGTATTAAGTTCCACAGGTTAGCTGCATTAAGTCCCACAGGTTAGCCGTATGCAGTCCCACAAGTTAGCCGTATTAAGACCCACAGGTTAGCCGTATTAAGTCCCACAGGTTAGCCGTATGCAGTCCCACAAGTTAGCCGTATTAAGACCAATAGGTTAGCCGTATTAAGACCCACAGGTTACCTGTATTAAGACCAATAAGTTAGCAATATTAAGACCCACAGGTTAGCCGTATTAAGTCCCACAGGTTAGCTGCATTAAGACCCACAGGTTACCTGTATTAAAACCCACAGGTTAGCCGTATTAAGACCCACAGGTTAGCCGTATTAAGTTCCACAGGTTAGCTGCATTAAGACCCACAGGTTATCTGTATTAAGACCAATAAGTTAGCTATATTAAGACCCACAGGTAACCTGTATTAAGACCCACTGGTTAGCCGTATTAAGACCCACAGGTTCGCCGTATTAAGATCCACAGGTTACCTGTATTAAGACCCACAGGTTACCTGTATTAAGACCCACATGTTAGCCGTATTAAGACCCACAGGTTACCTTTATTAAGACCCACAGGTTAGCCGTATTAAGTCCCACAGGTTACCTGTATTAAGACCCACAGGTTAGCCATATTAAGTCCCACAGGTTAGCCGTATTAAGACCTACAGGTTACCTGTATTAAGACCCACAGGTTAGCTGCATTAAGACCCACAGGTTACCTGTATTAAGACCCACAGGTTACCTGTATTAAGTCCCACAGGTTAGACGTATTAAGTCCCTTAGCCATATTAAGACCCATAGGTTACCTGTATTAAGTCCCACAGGTTATCTGCATTAAGACCCACAGATTACCTGTATTAAGTCCCACAGGTTAGCTGCATTAAGACCCACAGGTTACCTGTATTAAGACCCACAGGTTACCTGTATTAAGACCCATAGGTTAGCCGTATTAAGACCCACAGGTTAGCCGTATTAAGACCAACAGGTTAGCCGTGTTAACTTTTATTATTTAGACCATTTGGAACGTTAAACTATATTTTTCAACCATTGTCGACTTTGAATATTCCTGAAAAGTTTAGGAAAGCAAATATGTATTTAAATCTATTCTTAAACGAATTACTTGGAAATAACTGATTTCGTTCTATGATAGGAAAACTATGTTATGCATTTTAAGAGTAATTTAGAGAGAGTCTGCAGAAATTTTGAATAGTAAAGTAATAATTATTTATGATAATTATTAATTACCTTACAGTTGTATGAATGCCGTTAATAGTGGATTATCTATCATTAATAAAGTATATTAATAGGCTCCAATATACATTCCCCTTAACATATTTAATCCATAATTAATGTCTGGTTGATTTTAAGTTTCCAAATACTCAATTACTCTTGAAATGTTACGTAGCTGTAATTTTTTTTCTTTTAGTTTTTAGTATGTAAGTTGTTCATTAAAGTGAATTTGTGTTAGTAAACTGCTGAATAATTTTCCTTGCTAAATGTAGCCAGTGTCATAATCTAAAAAAGTTTAGAATATTTCAACCATAATGTTTATTTGCAGAAAAAACATATTGTAACAAAATATTTCTATCATGTAGCCAAATGAATAAACTCTATCAAATAAAAAATATTGCTAGGTAATTTGGAGAAATAAAAGATAGAGAACAAAATTAATAGTATTTTTGACTGGTTTTCATGACCTATCCCTTTAGTGTTTTATAAATACTAAACACTAAACATCGCCGTTATCTCGGCAACAGAAAATATTTTTCAATAAGATAGCGTTGCTAATAAGAGATACTGTCGAATTACAAATAAACATTGAAACTGAAAAGAACGCACTTTCAAGTAAACAATAACCAGCAAATTTTAATTAGAAACTGTCTTGAAAAAAATCAAGACTTTAGAGACAATAAATGACATTTAAATCCAATGAAACTATTAGACAGAAAACCCAATGAAAATTTAAGAAGGAATTATGATGAATCTCGTTATTTGTCCTAAGGTGTGTACGTAACAAGATTCATTCACAACAGAATATGTCTTGAGTGCCTTGTTTGAATTAATTATGTTTGCATTTTATATATACTTATACCCATTTTTTTTACTTATTTATTTTTTTCAGATTATTTGTAGGGTCTATAGCAGAAAAGCGATTTTTGAAAACATTTTTCATTTTGTTTTCATCCCACAGATGCGTAAACTCACAAGAATATTTACAACATTCATCATCACTATTTATTTTCAGTTAAAATGTGTACATAAATTTTAATTATTTGTCCAAATTGTGAGATAAAATTATTTATATTAGGAAATCAGCACAAGATAGTAATCTACATAACAAATGTGTAAGTATAAAAGGTTACTACCAAACTCTGTCATAGTTAGATGGCCATATTTTACAACAGTGTGATTTCACTACAAACTGATAATGTTGGAGGTATTAAAGAAGGAAATAACTCTTTGGAATTTGTAATGGGTAATATATAAAGATAGCATTTGCTACCTTCAAAGTAAACAGTTCTTGGATCTAAAGAAAAAAAAATTAAAAATATTCACTTCACTGATTCGAAATATTCAAAATCTCAATACAAAGTTAAATCGTACAATGAAATAGAACACCCTACCAAAACTCAAACGAATGTAAATTAAAATAATGAGAATAATGTTGAAGATTGTGTCCATACAGACAGCTTCAATATTACCAAAACTGAGTCAATGAGCACCTGATGTAAAAGTTTGTTTCTGAGTGTTGTCCCACAGGAAGCCCTATTTTTCTAATTAAATGTAATAATCATGATGAAAAAAACAATTTAAGTTAATTGTATTCATTATTTTCTTGTAACAATTGTCTTTTACGTCATCTTTAGGTCATTCGTAACCAAAACGCAGCCGACTTGATGACTTGCCGGACTAAGGGAGTGGCTTTTCAACCGTCAGGAAAGCAATTTGAGCAAATTTCGTCCTTCGTTAGTTCCAGTTTTCTCAAAATCCACAGACGCATATTACTAACATAAAGTGCTTATGAATAATTAAAATAAATAAAAAACATTATTAACTAAATATTTTAACTCGACTAAAAGTTATATAGTTTAGGCTTTGAATAACTACAGTAAGGAGTTACATGGACAAAAGGCTAAAGCAAGAAAGGGCTTTTGATGTCTTTAATATCTGATCTACCCTGCTACACAAAGCCCTTCAAAGGTAAGTGATCGGTCTTTGAACGAATCTTTTCGTTACCAATCCAGATAAAATAGCACATCTAAGACTGTTGATACCCTTTGGGAATTTGCGAGGAAAGTCTCTTTTGTAGGATTATGTACAGTAATAAGAAAGAAAGAGCTGATTTCTCATTAATGTAGGCTTATTAGGAACTTTCTAATAATAAATTCCTAATAGCTTTTAACTTAACAGTATTGCAAATGTTAAGTTTCTCTCTGACTATATGGAAACGCCGTAAGACTTTGGTGCTACTTTTGTCATCTCAATAGGCTTGTCCTTATAAAAATAGCAGACGTTAATGCTCTTGAAACTAATTTATATACTATTATATATGCTAGATTTATGAACGATTCATTAATTTCATTTTGATAGAATGATATTACAAAATAAATCATTAAGGCTAAAATGTATTATTGGACCTTGCCTGTTTGTTTTAGATACAAAATATTGTTTGAAAAGTAATTGCCTATATATACAGGGTGTCTGAAAATTTTGGACACGGCTTAATATTTAATAAACCATAGCAGATAACTTCTATAAACTTTTTTCTTGCTTTTACCACGGGGGTACGGCCCAAAGAGAAAGTCATAGACATCTTAAAAGTAAGCATAGGTCGATGTGCATACCATTTTAAAGGTCTTAATTAGTAGGTCTTAATTAGAGGTCACAAATTAGACCTCAAAAGGTTAATCCACAAAATAGTGGCAATCGAAAGTTTCAATACTGATTTTATGTGCAAGTTCAAGAATAGCTTAATTTTATTGTAACTATATCAGATGAAACCAAAAAAACTTCACACATTATTATTTTTTTATTAGGTGTTTGTACAAAAAAACAAACACCTACTTTAAGGTGTATTCAGTGTCCTGCTATGGGAAGGGTCCATGAGGAGTCATTAGAAAAATTTCAATGTAAGCATAGGATGATATGCACATCATTATAAATTGATGGCCAAGCAAAGAAGAACGCCGCAAACCGCAAATAAAAAGCTTTATCCGTTACAAAATGGTAGCGGTTTAAAATCTTTGAAACCCAACCACTTTGTAACAAATAAAGATTTTGAAGTGCGGTTTGCGGCATTCTCTTTGCTTGGACATCCCTTTAGAATGATGTACATATCAACCTATGCTTACATTGAAATTTTTCTACTGACTCCTCTTGGACCGTCCCCATATAGGAGTAGCAGGACACTGAATACATCTTAAAGTGTACTTATATACTGAATACATCTATACTTACATACGACTTCCTCTGTGGGCCATCGCCTCATGGTAGGCATGTCATGGTAATAGCAAGAAAAATATGTTATATAGCCATTTAATTTAACGCCTTCTTCGCATCAGTAGGTACTGATCTAGGACTTCGTCCACGGAGAGTCCAGAATCCTCGCCTATCAAGACTGAGTCCATTAGCTTCTTTGGCATTGGCTCCAGTCACGGAACATGAGATTGAGAAGGTTATCAATGAGCTTGCACCCAAGAAGTCGAATGACGTGAATTACGTATCGACATGGCTTTTAAAAAAAGCTCCCACCATATTCTAACGCCCTTGGAACATTTGATTAACCTTTCCTTCTCATCAGGCGTTTTTCCTTCGTCTTTGAAAACTGCTAAAGTGACACCAATCTTTAAGGAAGGTGATTCTTCCAGCATTAAAAATTACCGACCAGTTTCAATTCTACCAATCATTAGTAAAATTTTTGAGAAGCTTTTCCTGTCCCGAATGCTTGGTTTCTTAGAAAAACATAGTCTTCTCTCGAAAGACCAATTTGGTTTTAGAAAAGGTCTGTCAACAACTGACGCAGTCATACGATTAGTAGAAACGATTGTAGAAGGGCTGGAGAGTCGGAAAGCTACAATTAGTGTGTTTTTGGATCTCTCCAAGGCTTTTGACTGTGTTGACCACGACATTCTGCTTCAGAAACTACACACCTATGGGATCCGAGGAGTACCGCTTCAGTGGCTAGAATCCTATCTAACAAAAAGAACACAAATGGTTCAAATTTCCGAAGTACGATCTGGATATAGATGTCTAAGGTATGGAGTCCCACAGGGATCGATACTTAGCCCTCTCTTATTCCTGATATACGTCAACGAAATTGGTTCATCACTACTGCATGGGTCACTCGTGCAGTATGCTGATGACACGACTCTCTGCTTTAAAGAAATTACAAATCAGGAGCTTGAAATCCATGCATACATGGATCTGAACAACTGCATTCAAAAATTTCAAGAACTAAACCTTAACACTAATTCGACTAAGTCCAATTTCATGAAGTTCTGTTTACGGAAGTCAGATTCCGAAGGAAATTTGACAGTGGCAATAGATGAAAATGAAATTGAGGAGTTAAATTCAACTAAATTCCTCGGAATATACCTAGATCGGGGTTTGACTTGGAATATACATGTTGACAGTCTTTGCAAAAAGCTTTCATCAAGCATTTATGTTTTGAGAAACTTAGCAAAATTTTGCCCTAACCATATAATGATGACAGCTTATCATGGTTTAGTTTACAGTCATCTCTCATATGGTCTGGCTTTGTGGGGAGGCTGCTCTGCCACAAACCTGACCAGAATATTTAGAATTCAAAAAATGGCAGTTAGAATAATTAGCAAATTACATTATAGAGAGTCGTGTAGGCCAGTATTTAAACGGTTAAACCTGCTGACGTTGCCTTGCCTCTATATTTTAGAGACAGCAACATATTGTATGTTTAAAACTGCACTGACAAGAGGCAGAGATATTCACAATCATCATACTAGAAGCAGAGATATATACAGAATTGGAAATCACAGGACGGTAGTCTACGAACACCTACCCTCACAGATTGGTGTTCGTATAATTAACAGACTCCCAGAATGTATTAAAAATGCTACAACGCCCAAGGCGTTTAAGAACCGTCTCAAGAAATGTTTGGCCAAACTGGCATTTTATAGTGTAGACGAGTTTTTTTCATATAATTGGGAAGCCACTGAATTTTAAAATTGATACTGGAGGACATTTTGGAGGTATAATTGGCGAATGAATGGGAATTTGGGTGCGTGAAAAAAAATGTATGTTTGAAAGTGTTATTGTGATTGAATGGATGGCAAATTTTATTTTATTTATTAATGACTATTGCGATACAATTTTGTCAATTGTTAACAAGATGCAATAAAAAATATATTATTATTATATAACACTGAGCAAAGTTTATAGATGTTATCTGCTAGGGTTTATTAAATATTAAGCCGTACCCAGACTTTTCAGACACCCTGTATTACAACGACTCCAAATAATATACAAACAGGTATAGTATAACATTAAATAGAACTAAGCACAATACTTATAAGAAAACAACATAAATAATGTAGAAGAAAAAGTGAAATATTTACATCTTGTGTTTTCTTCACTCCAAACTACAATAGTTAACATTCAGTCATTTATATCTACATACCTTAGATTACTTATATCACGCTGTATAAATAAGTGAACTACACAGTTATCTTTCTTATTTTTTGGAATTTTTGATTTGTATCATGTATGCTATAATTGTTCTAGGAAATGAAATGTATCTACGATGGTTGTTTACCATCCCATATCTGGTTTATAAGAAACTAAGGTACCCAACCACGTAACAATCAGTTCCTGACATGATTATACACAACTGATTTAAGCAGGCAATCACATCAGCATATATTTTGGTGTTATGAAATGTGGTTTCTTTATTTATCTTATATTTCAAAGCTATCCTGTGTAAAATTACATTGAATTAATGTATGGATTACGATATCAGGTATATAACTCAAACCACAAATCCAGATTTCAAAAACAGTTTTTATTTTACTTATTACAAAAGTTACCTAACATTATAATACAAAGTGATATTATAGATTGTGCTGTATTTGTAATGTTACTTTAGTTTACAGAATAGTTATTTGAGATATTATCTACTGGTAAGTATCGAAAAGCATAGTTATTAGGTAAACTTTAATTTAAGATGGAGAGAAGTTTGCTTTTACAATTCCTTACCTACGTTTCTATCTATGTTGTCATTCTCATATTGAATATCTGAAAAATAAAGTACACAAAGTTTAGTTTTCTTTAGTGTTAAAACTGTACTGTTTATAACTAGGTACAACATCGCACTAGACAAGTTTAATATACACAATATAAGTACGAGAAGACTGACCCAGTATTAACTCTTCTTAAGCCCCAGAACCAACATCAACGTGATGTACTACGTACGCACCTGGTGAACTTGTCTAAAAGTTTGTAACACTGTGTGACACCAGCATACATTTAGTGTTGTCTATGTGTGCATTATGTGAGTAAACCACCAATGTGCCTTAGTTAACGATATTGGTCTGTAATTGGACGGACTGAAGTCGTTATAGACCACTACCTGCACCGTCCCCCCCTCCCCCGTTACAACAGGGCGAACCAGAGACCAAAGAATAACTTTGGTATATTCTTATTCTTTGGTCTCTGGGCTGAACTAACATCTGTTCGGCGATAGATTATTTCAAAAATAAGTATTGACTTCCTCCAGTAAACTGTTTGAAAGTTTGTTTGTATTTTTATCTTGTTTGACAGAGATTTTAGAGTTACATACTTTTATTTCTGAAAGTTCATCTAGCTATTTATTTATCTGTTTCGTTATTTTAACGCAAAATAACATGAAATTCAAACTTCAAAATTAACATTTCCTTCATATTGTTTTATTAGTACATAAATTGTGCAATTTAATGCTATTTTTGTGTTGATTTTCATAATATTCTGTTGTATGATTTAATTATGTTGATTGTAGTAGGAAAAGGTTAACATTATGACACATAAAATGTGTTTTAATTAAGTGTTATTTCTTCTTTCATAATGCATAGATTCTCATTTATACAATAACTACACTTATTATAATTAGAAATTTTTCCACAAGAAATTTAATAAATTTTTCAAAACTGAAAACAAAATCTGAATAATCATATTATCACCACACCAAACGCATTAATAGTCAATAAAGAGCTAAATTTATTGTATATTAATAACGTAGACCTGTACCTGAAATTCACGATAGCAATAACAGAAATCTACACAATCTGGGTTATCAATGTATATTATGTAGGCTATATACAGTTTTTGTGGTGGGAAAGATAATTCTCAGAGGTATAGTGGTTGAGCATAAATTACGTAATCTTCTCCATAAAGGTACTTATGAGAAGATAACAACTACACTTACTGAAGCCAGGTGAAAGAAACTTGAAAGTAATAATGTATGTCATTATAAAGGTTCGTTTTATTTGGTGTTTTAATATGGTAGGAGGAGTCATAGGCAATTTCACCTGCGAGTATTCAATAACAAAATCACCTCATGAACAGTGAAAGAATGTTACTGATGAAGACTCATGACAATCATTGACACAGTCCTGGCCAGAAGGCGTCGCTGTTCCCACCGCAGTCTGTCGTAACGTTAAAGGATGTTACTGATGAAGACTCATGACAATCATTGACACAGTCCTGGCCAGAAGGCGTCGCTGTTCCCACCGCAGTCTGTCGTAACGTTAAAGAATGTTACTGATGAAGACTCATGACAATCATTGACACAGTCCTGGCCAGAAGGCGTCGCTGTTCCCACCGCAGTCTGTCATAACGTTAAAGGATGTTACTGATGAAGACTCATGACAATCATTGACACAGTCCTGGCCAGAAGGCGTCGCTTTTCCCACCGCAGTCTGTCGTAATGTTAAAGAATGTTACTGATGAAGACTCATGACAATCATTGACACAGTCCTGGCCAGAAGGCGTCGCTGTTCCCACCACAGTCTGTCGTAACGTTAAAGAATGTTACTGATGAAGACTCATGACAATCATTGACACAGTCCTGGCCAGAAGGCGTCGCTGTTCCCACCGCAGTCTGTCGTAACGTTAAAGGCTAATTTTTATGGCTGCGTCCAGAGGGCTAACCGCAAAATAAACGAGTAGCCATAAACCCAGTTCACGTACACCAACATGTGTCGACAGGCAGGTGAGCGGGACAGGTCTCTCGACCTGTCCACGTAGTTCCGCCACGCCAATGTGCGCTAGTAAGTGTTGTTTATTGTACATGCCTAGGAATTCTGAGCACACATTAGGGGGAGACATATTACTTTGAGATTTGCAATGTTTACGTAGGGAGTATAAACCCCTACAAGAGAAGTTTGACGAGTGTGGCTACTTGATGTCAGACTTATGTTGACTACAATACACATATTATTATTTGTATTAAATGTACTTTTGACTACAGGTGTATTTGTTTTGCGCTGTTTAGATTCCTATTTCTACCAATTCATTATAAAATTAATGGGGAAAAAATATTTTTAAATGTATTTTATTACTGTTTATTCAGTTAACTGGTTTTATTTAGTTTGTAAGAAAAATTTGTTACATGATTTATATCAAAAATACATCATGTAAAAATACAAATGTAAAAAGTACTATCATGTACGCAAACGTTAAATAGATAAAAAAAATTTCCTTACACTAATAAAGCAAGAAACAGACGTTCTGCTTTGAATCCCGAGACTGCCTAATAGTTCTAACTGATAGATATACTCTGAGTCTATATACTATTTATATACTCTATGTTGATATTTTCACTAGTGTCACTGAACTAGTCGACAGTTCTACAGCAACCCCACGCGAGATCTACGGTGATTGGTTCAAAATAGCTTATAGGAACCTAGAGAAAATACTAACCTAGGAACGATCAGATGTGTGTGATAATTGGGAAACAGTTGTTTAATCAGTTTGATAGAAACTTACGAGCAGCATCTTCTTTTTTAGGTAGAATAAAAATTGAGAAATTTTGTTTTCAAGGAACTAAATGTAAACTCTTTGGGTGACGTGCAAATATAATTGTCGCACTTATTTTTATTAGAGATTTTAAACTCGAACTAAGCCAAAATCAAGCCGTATCCCTACAACTCTCAGTACAATACCTGAATGTGATTACACCTGCAATATGCCATATTACAAGATCTTGGCTAAATACTTGTCTTTAAAATGGAAGTGTTAATTAAAATCCTTCAGAGACGATCTAAATAGCCTCCAAACGAATAATCTGTTGGTGATAAACTGCCTCATGTTTCCCACTTGTACTACGTGTTGAATGTGTAAACTTTACTTAGCAAATAAAGTCGTATCCAAACTAATAACCTGCTAGTGATAAACTGCCTCATGTTTCCCACTTGTACTACGTGTTGAATGTGTAAACTTTACTTAGCAAATAAAGTCGTATCCAAACTAATAACCTGCTGGTGATAAACTGCCTCATGTTTCCCACTTGTACTACGTGTTGAATGCGTAAACTTTACTTAGCAAATAAAGTCGTATCCAAACTAATAATCTGCTGGTGATAAACTGCCTCATGTTTCCCACTTGTACTACGTCTTGAATGCGTAAACTTTACTTAGCAAATAAAGTCGTATCCAAACTAATAATCTGCTGGTGATAAACTGCCTCATGTTTCCCACTTGTACAACGTGTTGAATGCGTAAACTTTACTTAGCAAATAAAGTCGTATCCAAACTAATAATCTTCTAGTGATAAACTGCCTCATGTTTCCCACTTGTACTACGTGTTGAATGCGTAAACTTTACTTAGCAAATAAAGTCGTATCCAAACTAATAATCTGCTGGTGATAAACTGCCTCATGTTTCCCACTTGTACTACGTGTTGAATGCGTAAACTTTACTTAGCAAATAAAGTCGTATCCAAACTAATAATCTGCTGGTGATAAACTGCCTCATGTTTCCCACTTGTACTACGTGTTGAATGCGTAAACTTTTCTTAGCAAATAAAGTCGTATCCAAACTAATAATCTGCTGGTGATAAACTGCCTCATGTTTCCCACTTGTACTACGTTTTGAATGTAAACTTTACTTAGCAAATAAAGTCGTATCCAAACTAATAATCTGCTGGTGATAAACTGCCTCATGTTTCCCACTTGTACTACGTGTTGAATGCGTAAACTTTACTTAGCAAATAAAGTCGTATCCAAACTAATAATCTGCTAGTGATAAACTGCCTCATGTTTCCCACTTGTACAACGTGTTGAATGCGTAAACTTTACTTAGCAAATAAAGTCGTATCCAAACTAATAATCTGCTAGTGATAAACTGCCTCATGTTTCCTACTTGTACAACGTGTTGAATGCGTAAACTTTACTTAGCAAATAAAGTCGTATCCAAACTAATAATCTGCTAGTGATAAACTGCCTCATGTTTCCCACTTGTAGTACGTGTTGAATGTGTAAACTTTACTTAGCAAATAAAGTCGTATCCAAACTAATAATCTGCTGGTGATAAACTGCCTCATGTTTCCCACTTGTACTACGTGTTGAATGCGTAAACTTTACTTAGCAAATAAAGTCGTATCCAAACTAATAATCTGCTGGTGATAAACTGCCTCATGTTTCCCACTTGTACTACGTGTTGAATGCGTAAACTTTACTTAGCAAATAAAGTCGTATCCAAACTAATAATCTGCTGGTGATAAACTGCCTCATGTTTCCCACGTGTAGTACGTGTTGAATGCGTAAACTTTACTTAGCAAATAAAGTCGTATCCAAACTAATAATCTGCTGGTGATAAACTGCCTCATGTTTCCCACCTGTACTACGTGTTGAATGCGTAAACTTTACTTAGCAAATAAAGTCGTATCCAAACTAATAATCTGCTGGTGATAAACTGCCTCATGTTTCCCACTTGTACTACGTGTTGAATGCGTAATCTTTACTTAGCAAATAAAGTCGTATCCAAACTAATAATCTGCTGGTGATAAACTGCCTCATGTTTCCCACTTGTACCACGTGTTGAATGCGTAAACTTTACTTAACAAATAAAGTCGTATCCAAACTAATAATCTGCTGGTAATAAACTTCCTCATGTTTCCCACGTGTAGTACGTGTTGAATGCGTAAACTTTACTTAGCAAATAAAGTCGTATCCAAACTAATAATCTGCTGGTGATAAACTGCCTCATGTTTCCCACTTGTACTACGTGTTGAATGCGTAAACTTTACTTAGCAAATAAAGTCGTATCCAAACTAATAATCTGCTGGTGATAAACTGCCTCATGTTTCCCACTTGTACAACGTGTTGAATGCGTAAACTTTACTTAGCAAATAAAGTCGTATCCAAACTAATAATCTGCTAGTGATAAACTGCCTCATGTTTCCCACTTGTACTACGTGTTGAATGCGTAAACTTTACTTAGCAAATAAAGTCGTATCCAAACTAATAATCTGCTGGTGATAAACTGCCTCATGTTTCCCACTTGTACTACGTGTTGAATGCGTAATCTTTACTTAGCAAATAAAGTCGTATCCAAACTAATAATCTGCTGGTGATAAACTGCCTCATGTTTCCTACTTGTACTACGTGTTGAATGCGTAAACTTTACTTAGCAAATAAAGTCGTATCCAAACTAATAATCTGCTGGTGATAAACTGCCTCATGTTTCCCACTTGTATTACGTGTTGAATGCGTAAACTTTACTTAGCAAATAAAGTCGTATCCAAACTAATAATCTGCTGGTGATAAACTGCCTCATGTTTCCCACTTGTACTACGTTTTGAATGTAAACTTTACTTAGCAAATAAAGTCGTATCCAAACTAATAATCTGCTGGTGATAAACTGCCTCATGTTTCCCACTTGTACAACGTGTTGAATGCGTAAACTTTACTTAGCAAATAAAGTCGTATCCAAACTAATAATCTGCTAGTGATAAACTGCCTCATGTTTCCCACTTGTACAACGTGTTGAATGCGTAAACTTTACTTAGCAAATAAAGTCGTATCCAAACTAATAATCTGCTAGTGATGAACTGCCTCATGTTTCCTACTTGTACAACGTGTTGAATGCGTAAACTTTACTTAGCAAATAAAGTCGTATCCAAACTAATAATCTGCTGGTAATAAACTGCCTCATGTTTCCCACTTGTACTACGTGTTGAATGCGTAAACTTTACTTAGCAAATAAAGTCGTATCCAAACTAATAATCTGCTGGTGATAAACTGCCTCATGTTTCCCACTTGTACTACGTGTTGAATGCGTAAACTTTACTTAGCAAATAAAGTCGTATCCAAACTAATAATCTGCTGGTGATAAACTGCCTCATGTTTCCCACTTGTAGTACGTGTTGAATGCGTAAACTTTACTTAGCAAATAAAGTCGTATCCAAACTAATAATCTGCTGGTGATAAACTGCCTCATGTTTCCCACTTGTACTAAGTGTTGAATGCGTAAACTTTACTTAGCAAATAAAGTCGTATCCAAACGAATAATCTGCTAGTGATAAACTGCCTCATGTTTCCCACTTGTACAACGTGTTGAATGCGTAAACTTTACTTAGCAAATAAAGTCGTATCCAAACTAATAATCTGCTGGTGATAAACTGCCTCATGTTTCCCACTTGTACTACGTGTTGAATGCGTAAACTTTACTTAGCAAATAAAGTCGTATCCAAACTAATAATCTGCTAGTGATAAACTGCCTCATGTTTCCCACGTGTAGTACGTGTTGAATGCGTAAACTTTACTTAGCAAATAAAGTCGTATCCAAACTAATAATCTGCTGGTGATAAACTGCCTCATGTTTCCCACTTGTACTACGTGTTGAATGCGTAAACTTTACTTAGCAAATAAAGTCGTATCCAAACTAATAATCTGCTAGTGATAAACTGCCTCATGTTTCCCACTTGTACTACGTGTTGAATGCTTAAACTTTACTTAGCAAATAAAGTCGTATCCAAACTAATAATCTGCTGGTAATAAACTGCCTCATGTTTCCCACTTGTACTACGTGTTGAATGCGTAAACTTTACTTAGCAAATAAAGTCGTATCCAAACTAATAATCTGCTGGTGATAAACTGCCTCATGTTTCCCACTTGTACTACGTGTTGAATGCGTAAACTTTACTTAGCAAATAAAGTCGTATCCAAACTAATAATCTGCTGGTGATAAACTGCCTCATGTTTCCCACTTGTAGTACGTGTTGAATGCGTAAACTTTACTTAGCAAATAAAGTCGTATCCAAACTAATAATCTGCTGGTGATAAACTGCCTCATGTTTCCCACTTGTACTACGTGTTGAATGCGTAAACTTTACTTAGCAAATAAAGTCGTATCCAAACGAATAATCTGCTAGTGATAAACTGCCTCATGTTTCCCACTTGTACAACGTGTTGAATGCGTAAACTTTACTTAGCAAATAAAGTCGTATCCAAACTAATAATCTGCTGGTGATAAACTGCCTCATGTTTCCCACTTGTACTACGTGTTGAATGCGTAAACTTTACTTAGCAAATAAAGTCGTATCCAAACTAATAATCTGCTGGTGATAAACTGCCTCATGTTTCCCACGTGTAGTACGTGTTGAATGCGTAAACTTTACTTAGCAAATAAAGTCGTATCCAAACTAATAATCTGCTGGTGATAAACTGCCTCATGTTTCCCACCTGTACTACGTGTTGAATGCGTAAACTTTACTTAGCAAATAAAGTCGTATCCAAACTAATAATCTGCTGGTGATAAACTGCCTCATGTTTCCCACTTGTACTACGTGTTGAATGCGTAATCTTTACTTAGCAAATAAAGTCGTATCCAAACTAATAATCTGCTGGTGATAAACTGCCTCATGTTTCCCACTTGTACCACGTGTTGAATGCGTAAACTTTACTTAGCAAATAAAGTCGTATCCAAACTAATAATCTGCTGGTAATAAACTTCCTCATGTTTCCCACGTGTAGTACGTGTTGAATGCGTAAACTTTACTTAGCAAATAAAGTCGTATCCAAACTAATAATCTGCTGGTGATAAACTGCCTCATGTTTCCCACTTGTACTACGTGTTGAATGCGTAAACTTTACTTAGCAAATAAAGTCGTATCCAAACTAATAATCTGCTGGTGATAAACTGCCTCATGTTTCCCACTTGTACAACGTGTTGAATGCGTAAACTTTACTTAGCAAATAAAGTCGTATCCAAACTAATAATCTGCTAGTGATAAACTGCCTCATGTTTCCCACTTGTACTACGTGTTGAATGCGTAAACTTTACTTAGCAAATAAAGTCGTATCCAAACTAATAATCTGCTGATGATAAACTGCCTCATGTTTCCCACTTGTACTACGTGTTGAATGCGTAATCTTTACTTAGCAAATAAAGTCGTATCCAAACTAATAATCTGCTGGTGATAAACTGCCTCATGTTTCCCACTTGTACTACGTGTTGAATGCGTAAACTTTACTTAGCAAATAAAGTCGTATCCAAACTAATAATCTGCTGGTGATAAACTGCCTCATGTTTCCCACTTGTACTACGTGTTGAATGCGTAAACTTTACTTAGCAAATAAAGTCGTATCCAAACTAATAATCTGCTGGTGATAAACTGCCTCATGTTTCCCACTTGTACTACGTTTTGAATGTAAACTTTACTTAGCAAATAAAGTCGTATCCAAACTAATAATCTGCTGGTGATAAACTGCCTCATGTTTCCCACTTGTACAACGTGTTGAATGCGTAAACTTTACTTAGCAAATAAAGTCGTATCCAAACTAATAATCTGCTAGTGATAAACTGCCTCATGTTTCCCACTTGTACAACGTGTTGAATGCGTAAACTTTACTTAGCAAATAAAGTCGTATCCAAACTAATAATCTGCTAGTGATGAACTGCCTCATGTTTCCTACTTGTACAACGTGTTGAATGCGTAAACTTTACTTAGCAAATAAAGTCGTATCCAAACTAATAATCTGCTGGTAATAAACTGCCTCATGTTTCCCACTTGTACTACGTGTTGAATGCGTAAACTTTACTTAGCAAATAAAGTCGTATCCAAACTAATAATCTGCTGGTGATAAACTGCCTCATGTTTCCCACTTGTACTACGTGTTGAATGCGTAAACTTTACTTAGCAAATAAAGTCGTATCCAAACTAATAATCTGCTGGTGATAAACTGCCTCATTTTTCCCACTTGTAGTACGTGTTGAATGCGTAAACTTTACTTAGCAAATAAAGTCGTATCCAAACTAATAATCTGCTGGTGATAAACTGCCTCATGTTTCCCACTTGTACTAAGTGTTGAATGCGTAAACTTTACTTAGCAAATAAAGTCGTATCCAAACGAATAATCTGCTAGTGATAAACTGCCTCATGTTTCCCACTTGTACAACGTGTTGAATGCGTAAACTTTACTTAGCAAATAAAGTCGTATCCAAACTAATAATCTGCTGGTGATAAACTGCCTCATGTTTCCCACTTGTACTACGTGTTGAATGCGTAAACTTTACTTAGCAAATAAAGTCGTATCCAAACTAATAACCTGCTAGTGATAAACTGCCTCATGTTTCCCACGTGTAGTACGTCTTGAATGCGTAAACTTTACTTAGCAAATAAAGTCGTATCCAAACTAATAACCTGCTAGTGATAAACTGCCTCATGTTTCCCACTTGTACTACGTCTTGAATGCGTAAACTTTACTTAGCAAATAAAGTCGTATCCAAACTAATAACCTGCTAGTGATAAACTGCCTCATGTTTCCCACTTGTACTACGTCTTGAATGCGTAAACTTTACTTAGCAAATAAAGTCGTATCCAAACTAATAACCTGCTAGTAATAAACTGCCTCATGTTTCCCACTTGTACTACGTGTTGAATGCGTAAACTTTACTTAGCAAATAAAGTCGTATCCAAACTAATAATCTGCTGGTGATAAACTGCCTCATGTTTCCCACTTGTACTACGTGTTGAATGCGTAAACTTTACTTAGCAAATAAAGTCGTATCCAAACTAATAATCTGCTGGTGATAAACTGCCTCATGTTTCCCACTTGTAGTACGTGTTGAATGCGTAAACTTTACTTAGCAAATAAAGTCGTATCCAAACTAATAATCTGCTGGTGATAAACTGCCTCATGTTTCCCACTTGTACTACGTGTTGAATGCGTAAACTTTACTTAGCAAATAAAGTCGTATCCAAACGAATAATCTGCTAGTGATAAACTGCCTCATGTTTCCCACTTGTACAACGTGTTGAATGCGTAAACTTTACTTAGCAAATAAAGTCGTATCCAAACTAATAATCTGCTGGTGATAAACTGCCTCATGTTTCCCACTTGTACTACGTGTTGAATGCGTAAACTTTACTTAGCAAATAAAGTCGTATCCAAACTAATAATCTGCTGGTGATAAACTGCCTCATGTTTCCCACTTGTACAACGTGTTGAATGCGTAAACTTTACTTAGCAAATAAAGTCGTATCCAAACTAATAATCTGCTGGTGATAAACTGCCTCATGTTTCCCACTTGTACTACGTGTTGAATGCGTAAACTTTATTTAGCAAATAAAGTCGTATCCAAACTAATAATCTGCTAGTGATAAACTGCCTCATATTTCCCACGTGTAGTACGTGTTGAATGCGTATACTTTACTTAACAAATAAAGTCGTATCCAAACTAATAATCTGCTGGTGATAAACTGCCTCATGTTTCCCACTTGTACTACGTGTTGAATGCGTAAGCTTTACTTAGCTAATAAAGTCGTATCCAAACTAATAATATGCTGGTGATAAACTGCCTCATGTTTCCCACTTGTACTACGTGTTGAATGCGTAAACTTTACTTAGAAAATAAAGTCGTATCCAAACGAATAATCTGCTGGTGATAAACTGCTTCATGTTTCCCACTTGTACTACGTGTTGAATGCGTAAACTTTACTTAGAAAATAAAGTCGTATCCAAACGAATAATCTGCTGGTGATAAACTGCCTCATGTTTCCCACTTGTACTACGTGTTGAAAGCGTAAACTTTACTTAGCAAATAAAGTCGTATCCAAATGATTAATCTGCTGGTGATAAACTGCCTCATCTTCCCCACTTGTACTACGTGTTGAATGCGTAAACTTTACTTAGCAAATAAAGTCGTATCCAAACGAATAATCTGCTGGTGATAAACTGCCTCATGTTTCCCACTTGTACTACGTGTTGAATGCGTAAACTTTACTTAGCAAATAAAGTCGTATCCAAACTAATAATCTGCTGGTGATAAACTGCCTCATGTTTCCCACTTGTACTACGTGTTGAATGCGTAAACTTTACTTAGCAAATAAAGTCGTATCCAAACTAATAATCTGCTGGTGATAAACTGCCTCATGTTTCCCACTTGTACTACGTGTTGAATGCGTAAACTTTACTTAGCAAATAAAGTCGTATCCAAACTAATAATCTGCTGGTGATAAACTGCCTCATGTTTCCCACCTGTACTACGTGTTGAATGCGTAAACTTTACTTAGCAAATAAAGTCGTATCCAAACTAATAATCTGCTGGTGATAAACTGCCTCATGTTTCCCACTTGTACTACGTGTTGAATGCGTAATCTTTACTTAGCAAATAAAGTCGTATCCAAACTAATAATCTGCTGGTGATAAACTGCCTCATGTTTCCCACTTGTACCACGTGTTGAATGCGTAAACTTTACTTAGCAAATAAAGTCGTATCCAAACTAATAATCTGCTGGTGATAAACTTCCTCATGTTTCCCACGTGTAGTACGTGTTGAATGCGTAAACTTTACTTAGCAAATAAAGTCGTATCCAAACTAATAATCTGCTGGTGATAAACTGCCTCATGTTTCCCACTTGTACTACGTGTTGAATGCGTAAACTTTACTTAGCAAATAAAGTCGTATCCAAACTAATAATCTGCTGGTGATAAACTGCCTCATGTTTCCCACTTGTACAACGTGTTGAATGCGTAAACTTTACTTAGCAAATAAAGTCGTATCCAAACTAATAATCTGCTCGTGATAAACTGCCTCATGTTTCCCACTTGTACTACGTGTTGAATGCGTAAACTTTACTTAGCAAATAAAGTCGTATCCAAACTAATAATCTGCTGGTGATAAACTGCCTCATGTTTCCCACTTGTACTACGTGTTGAATGCGTAATCTTTACTTAGCAAATAAAGTCGTATCCAAACTAATAATCTGCTGGTGATAAACTGCCTCATGTTTCCCACTTGTACTACGTGTTGAATGCGTAAACTTTACTTAGCAAATAAAGTCGTATCCAAACTAATAATCTGCTGGTGATAAACTGCCTCATGTTTCCCACTTGTACTACGTGTTGAATGCGTAAACTTTACTTAGCAAATAAAGTCGTATCCAAACTAATAATCTGCTGGTGATAAACTGCCTCATGTTTCCCACTTGTACTACGTTTTGAATGTAAACTTTACTTAGCAAATAAAGTCGTATCCAAACTAATAATCTGCTGGTGATAAACTGCCTCATGTTTCCCACTTGTACAACGTGTTGAATGCGTAAACTTTACTTAGCAAATAAAGTCGTATCCAAACTAATTATCTGCTAGTGATAAACTGCCTCATGTTTCCCACTTGTACAACGTGTTGAATGCGTAAACTTTACTTAGCAAATAAAGTCGTATCCAAACTAATAATCTGCTAGTGATGAACTGCCTCATGTTTCCTACTTGTACAACGTGTTGAATGCGTAAACTTTACTTAGCAAATAAAGTCGTATCCAAACTAATAATCTGCTGGTAATAAACTGCCTCATGTTTCCCACTTGTACTACGTGTTGAATGCGTAAACTTTACTTAGCAAATAAAGTCGTATCCAAACTAATAATCTGCTGGTGATAAACTGCCTCATGTTTCCCACTTGTACTACGTGTTGAATGCGTAAACTTTACTTAGCAAATAAAGTCGTATCCAAACTAATAATCTGCTGGTGATAAACTGCCTCATGTTTCCCACTTGTAGTACGTGTTGAATGCGTAAACTTTACTTAGCAAATAAAGTCGTATCCAAACTAATAATCTGCTGGTGATAAACTGCCTCATGTTTCCCACTTGTACTACGTGTTGAATGCGTAAACTTTACTTAGCAAATAAAGTCGTATCCAAACGAATAATCTGCTAGTGATAAACTGCCTCATGTTTCCCACTTGTACAACGTGTTGAATGCGTAAACTTTACTTAGCAAATAAAGTCGTATCCAAACTAATAATCTGCTAGTGATAAACTGCCTCATGTTTCCCACGTGTAGTACGTGTTGAATGCGTAAACTTTACTTAGCAAATAAAGTCGTATCCAAACTAATAATCTGCTGGTGATAAACTGCCTCATGTTTCCCACTTGTACTACGTGTTGAATGCGTAAACTTTACTTAGCAAATAAAGTCGTATCCAAACTAATAATCTGCTGGTGATAAACTGCCTCATGTTTCCCACTTGTACTACGTGTTGAATGCTTAAACTTTACTTAACAAATAAAGTCGCCTCCAAACGAATAATCTGCTGGTGATAAACTGCCTCATGTTTCCCACTTGTACAACGTGTTGAATGCGTAAACTTTACTTAGCAAATAAAGTCGTATCCAAACTAATAATCTGCTGGTGATAAACTGCCTCATGTTTCCCACTTGTACTACGTGTTGAATGCGTAAACTTTATTTAGCAAATAAAGTCGTATCCAAACTAATAATCTGCTAGTGATAAACTGCCTCATATTTCCCACGTGTAGTACGTGTTAAATGCGTATACTTTACTTAACAAATAAAGTCGTATCCAAACTAATAATCTGCTGGTGATAAACTGCCTCATGTTTCCCACTTGTACTACGTGTTGAATGCGTAAGCTTTACTTAGCTAATAAAGTCGTATCCAAACTAATAATATGCTGGTGATAAACTGCCTCATGTTTCCCACTTGTACTACGTGTTGAATGCGTAAACTTTACTTAGAAAATAAAGTCGTATCCAAACGAATAATCTGCTGGTGATAAACTGCTTCATGTTTCCCACTTGTACTACGTGTTGAATGCGTAAACTTTACTTAAAAAATAAAGTCGTATCCAAACGAATAATCTGCTGGTGATAAACTGCCTCATGTTTCCCACTTGTACTACGTGTTGAAAGCGTAAACTTTACTTAGCAAATAAAGTCGTATCCAAATGAATAATCTGCTGGTGATAAACTGCCTCATCTTCCCCACTTGTACTACGTGTTGAATGCGTAAACTTTACTTAGCAAATAAAGTCGTATCCAAACGAATAATCTGCTGGTGATAAACTGCCTCATGTTTCCCACTTGTACTACGTGTTGAATGCGTAAACTTTACTTAGCAAATAAAGTCGTATCCAAACTAATAATCTGCTGGTGATAAACTGCCTCATGTTTCCCACTTGTACTACGTGTTGAATGCGTAAACTTTACTTAGCAAATAAAGTCGTATCCAAACGAATAATCTGCTGGTGATAAACTGCCTCATGTTTCCCACTTGTACTACGTGTTGAATGCGTAAACTTTACTTAGCAAATAAAGTCGTATCCAAACTAATAATCTGCTGGTGATAAACTGCCTCATGTTTCCCACTTGTACTACGTGTTGAATGCGTAAACTTTACTTAGCAAATAAAGTCGTATCCAAACTAATAATCTGCTGGTGATAAACTGCCTCATGTTTCCCACTTGTAGTACGTGTTGAATGCGTAAACTTTACTTAACAAATAAAGTCGTATCCAAACTAATAATCTGCTGGTGATAAACTGCCTCATGTTTCCCACTTGTACTACGTGTTGAATGCGTAAACTTTACTTAGCAAATAAAGTTGTATCCAAATGAATAATCTGCTGGTGATAAACTGCCTCATGTTTCCCACTTGTACTACGTGTTGAATGTAAACTTTACTTAGCAAATAAAGTCGTACCCAAACTAATAATCTGCTGGTGATAAACTGCCTCATGTTTCCCACGTGTAGTACGTGTTGAATGTGTAAACTTTACTTAGCAAATAAAGTCGTATCCAAACTAATAATCTGCTGGTGATAAACTGCCTCATGTTTCCCACTTGTACTACGTGTTGAATGCGTAAGCTTTACTTAGCTAATAAAGTCGTATCCAAACTAATAATATGCTGGTGATAAACTGCCTCATGTTTCCCACTTGTACTACGTGTTGAATGCGTAAACTTTACTTAGAAAATAAAGTCGTATCCAAACGAATAATCTGCTGGTGATAAACTGCTTCATGTTTCCCACTTGTACTACGTGTTGAATGCGTAAACTTTACTTAGAAAATAAAGTCGTATCCAAACGAATAATCTGCTGGTGATAAACTGCCTCATGTTTCCCACTTGTACTACGTGTTGAAAGCGTAAACTTTACTTAGCAAATAAAGTCGTATCCAAATGATTAATCTGCTGGTGATAAACTGCCTCATCTTCCCCACTTGTACTACGTGTTGAATGCGTAAACTTTACTTAGCAAATAAAGTCGTATCCAAACGAATAATCTGCTGGTGATAAACTGCCTCATGTTTCCCACTTGTACTACGTGTTGAATGCGTAAACTTTACTTAGCAAATAAAGTCGTATCCAAACTTATAATCTGCTGGTGGTAAACTGCCTCATGTTTCCCACTTGTACTACGTGTTGAATGCGTAAACTTTACTTAGCAAATAAAGTCGTATCCAAACGAATAATCTGCTGGTGATAAACTGCCTCATGTTTCCCACTTGTACTACGTGTTGAATGCGTAAACTTTACTTAGCAAATAAAGTCGTATCCAAACTAATAATCTGCTGGTGATAAACTGCCTCATGTTTCCCACTTGTACTACGTGTTGAATGCGTAAACTTTACTTAGCAAATAAAGTCGTATCCAAACTAATAATCTGCTGGTGATAAACTGCCTCATGTTTCCCACTTGTAGTACGTGTTGAATGCGTAAACTTTACTTAACAAATAAAGTCGTATCCAAACTAATAATCTGCTGGTGATAAACTGCCTCATGTTTCCCACTTGTACTACGTGTTGAATGCGTAAACTTTACTTAGCAAATAAAGTTGTATCCAAATGAATAATCTGCTGGTGATAAACTGCCTAATGTTTCCCACTTGTACTACGTGTTGAATGTAAACTTTACTTAGCAAATAAAGTCGTATCCAAACTAATAATCTGCTGGTGATAAACTGCCTCATGTTTCCCACTTGTACTACGTGTTGAATGCGTAATCTTTACTTAGCAAATAAAGTCGTATCCAAACTAATAATCTGCTGGTGATAAACTGCCTCATGTTTCCCACTTGTACTACGTGTTGAATGCGTAAACTTTACTTAGCAAATAAAGTCGTATCCAAACTAATAATCTGCTGGTGATAAACTGCCTCATGTTTCCCACGTGTAGTACGTGTTGAATGTGTAAACTTTACTTAGCAAATAAAGTCGTATCCAAACTAATAATCTGCTGGTGATAAACTGCCTCATGTTTCCCACTTGTACTACGTGTTGAATGCGTAAACTTTACTTAGCAAATAAAGTCGTATCCAAACTAATAATCTGCTGGTGATAAACTGCCTCATGTTTCCCACGTGTAGTACGTGTTGAATGTGTAAACTTTACTTAGCAAATAAAGTCGTATCCAAACTAATAATCTGCTGGTGATAAACTGCCTCATGTTTCCCACTTGTACTACGTGTTGAATGTAAACTTTACTTAGCAAATAAAGTCGTATCCAAACTAATAATCTGCTGGTGATAAACTGCCTCATGTTTCCCACGTGTAGTACGTGTTGAATGTGTAAACTTTACTTAGCAAATAAAGTCGTATCCAAACTAATAATCTGCTGGTGATAAACTGCCTCATGTTTCCCACTTGTACTACGTGTTGAATGCGTAAACTTTACTTAGCAAATAAAGTCGTATCCAAACTAATAATCTGCTGGTGATAAACTGCCTCATGTTTCCCACTTGTACTACGTGTTGAATGCGTAAACTTTACTTAGCAAATAAAGTCGTATCCAAACTAATAATCTGCTGGTGATAAACTGCCTCATGTTTCCCACTTGTAGTACGTGTTGAATGCGTAAACTTTACTTAGCAAATAAATTCGTATCCAAACTAATAATCTGCTGGTGATAAACTGCCTCATGTTTCCCACTTGTACTACGTGTTGAATGTAAACTTTACTTAGCAAATAAAGTCGTATTCAAACTAATAATCTGCTGGTGATAAACTGCCTCATGTTTCCCACTTGTAGTACGTGTTGAATGCGTAAACTTTACTTAGCAAATAAAGTCGTATCCAAATTCAAGTATATCGGGAATTATATATATGACATTTTAAGAAAAATATCACATTTAAAATATAAAAGTAAATGAAACATGCAAAAGCGACATAATCCGTCTTTAATGCATATTGCATACTGTAATGATATAGACATGCCAACAAACGCAAAACCCAACATCAAATATCGTATTCAATCGAGAATTTGTATATGAGTTTTGCTCACCCATAAAAAGACAGTAAAACTGTTTTTTTTTTTAATAATTCTGAGTAATTTCATTTGCCTTAATACAGAGGAAACGGAATTAAAATCGGTCATCATTGTTGAATCTATTTAAGTCAATACAACGTTTTCTCAGTTAATTGTTTTCCTCCGGTTGAATGTAGGCAAGTTACAGAGAGTTTGTCTGCAATTGAAGCAAGTCGTACGATGTAATTCACGGTTTAACGACTGTTAGTTGTTTTCCTCCGGTTGAATGTAGGCAACTTACAGAGAGTTTGTCTGCAATTGAAGCAAGTCGTACGATCTAATTCACAGTTTAACGACTGTTAGTTGTTTTCCTCCGGTTGAATGTAGGCAAGTTACAGAGAGTTTGTCTGCAATTGAAGCAAGTCGTACGATGTAATTCACGGTTTAACGACTGTTAGTTGTTTTCCTCCGGTTGAATGTAGGCAACTTACAGAGAGTTTGTCTGCAATTGAAGCAAGTCGTACGATCTAATTCACAGTTTAACGACTGTTAGTTGTTTTCCTCCGGTTGAATGTAGGCAACTTACAGAGAGTTTGTCTGCAATTGAAGCAAGTCGTACGATCTAATTCGCGGTTTAACGACTGTTAGTTGTTTTCCTCCGGTTGAATGTAGGCAAGTTACAGAGAGTTTGTCTGCAATTGAAGAAAGTCGTACGATCAACTCACGGTTTAACGACACCTATGTTTAAAGCAGATGTAGTTGGCCCAAGCAACAGTTGGACTCCGTCTTTCAAGTATCTATTTCTATTGGTAGTTGCCGATGCCGACTGACTTGAGTTAAAACTGGCTATCAACAAACAAGGCATTCCCAGGAAAGTAATCAACTGTCTAACTCTGCCTGAACGTCAACGTTATAAACTTGAACGGTAGGTTTGAGTCCTGTTGAAAGAACTTCTTATCTTGAACTAGTTTACATAATTTTACAAAATAATATACCTTCTTAGATTAACATATCGACTACAATCAAAAATTCAGGTTGTTTGATAAATTTGAAAGACTTATTTTATTTCACCAATATGTAACTATAATTATAAATGATCGTTATAACTATAATACGTCTCATATTACAGTAAACTTGAGTTTTAATGTTTTTAAATGCCGTTTAATCTGAAAATTTTCAGTCGTGTCTTTTCTCCAAATTTTGCGTTGATAAACGACATTCACTAATAATGAAATTATCCACAGCAAACAAATTTGACTACATACAACTAAGTCTGGTCAAAGAATTTAGTAGCAGTTTTGGAACTAAACAGAAAATGTTTTATAGTGGTATATGTTTATAATAGCTTTAAAAAAGCGAAAAATCAAAATCTACAAAAATGTGTGGTACAAAGAAAAGATTTGAGTGCGTTTAATATATATATATATATATATATATATATATATATATATATATATATATATATATATATAAATAATACATTATATAGAATTGTGTCTCTTTATATGATGTTGTAGTTTAAATCATCTTTAGTAGATTTACATAACAATTTTATAATTTTGTAAGGAAATGTTAGGAAATATATAACCTTAAATTTAAAAGGTGTTTACTCTCTCAAAGCTGATATTTTTCACTATATCATTTCCAAAATGCAAAAAATCGAAAGAAGTAAAATCCCAATTGTGATGGATGAACACATCCTTACGTTTATTGGGTGGTTAGTCTATTTTCGTTTGTGTTTATTTTAGGAAATCCTGATTTGACTTGACCAAACCCCAAGACGATCCAAGTTCTTCTTTTGACAGTTATGATATATAATTTTCGCCCAGTCATTTATAATAGAGTATATTTTACTTAATTGTATAACAAAATATACTTATTTTATATTTTAACTAAAATTCAGTTCGTGATTAATTTAAAAAGACGAAATTTATTGTAAATAAAGAAGTGTAAAATAAGGTTTTATAAAGTACGATGTATTTTAGATTGAACATTTTTGGATGCCTAAACTAACACAATGGAGGTAAATAGTTAGTAGTTTTGCTTAATGTTTCAATCAAAACATATATAATCCATAGTACTGCCTGACTACTACAATACGTGTAACCTATGTCATATTTAACATGTGTGGGACACATGGACCGCGTAGGGTTTCAATAACCAAAGTACAAGCTATTTTTAAGCTGGTAGAATTATCATTTGTTAATAAATAGCATAACTGATTTGTACGATAATTCAAACAGTTTCATACTATCATTATCTTTTTGTGTAATCTTAGAGTTATATAGTAGGCATCACAATCAGTCGTCACCTGCCATAGGTTTAATTCTCATATCTTATAGGAATAGTCGTCATCTGTCAAAGGTACAGTCGTCAACTGTCATTGGTACAATCGTCATCTGTCATAGGTGTAGTCGTCATCTGTCATAGGCGCAGCCGTTATCTGTCATTGGTGTAGTCGTCATCTGTCATAATGGCAGTCGTTATCTGTCTTTGGTGTAGTCGTCATCTGTCATAGGTTCAGTCGTCATCTGTCATTAGATAAAGTGGTCATCTGTCATAGATACAGTTGTCATCTGTCATAGGTATAGTCGTCATCTGTCATAGGTATAGTCGACATCTGTCATAGGTATAGTCGTCATATGTCATAGATGCAGTCGTCATTTTTCATATGTGTAGTCTTCAGCGGTTAAAGACTGGATAGGCTTATTTAAGGTTGTTTTTTTTATTTGTTTTCAGACCCGATCAAATTATTTAGGATTGGTAAATGCTATGGTATACCTTATCATTAGTGTTTAAGAATGTGTTTGGATCAAAATTTATTTGATAGGAGATTCTTCTTCTGATGCAGTTTTAACAACTTAAAAAAAACTAATGCATATCGCGTATTACTTGAAATCCAATTCCTAAGTGGAAGCCACCAGAAATATTTACTAAATCTGCCATTTAAATTATTCTTGTTGTAAGTAGTCATATTTTCCTATAATTAAAACAGATTTAATTCGGGTTTTATAGTTATACGAGTAATTTCTTAGTTTTTGACATATTTCAAATAGACATTTTTTTAAATACACGCATGATGTTGTCTAAAGTATCACTATAGAATAAATATCGGAAAGAATGAAATATAAAAAATATTCTAGTCTTATGATGGGCTTAATTTAATTAATACAAATAGGTAAAACTGTTAACTCTGGTTATTGTAAGACGTCCTTGTTGTCTGGAAAGTGGTGAATAGGACATGAGTATTACACATTGTGCATTACTGGCTAGGGTGGCTTGGCATACTAACTGCGGACTTAAGTCTAGGACGGAACGATCATAAGAATAGAAACAATGATTAAAGAGAAAACAGAACGTACTAAGTTTTTTCCGTAGAAGTCATGTTACGATCAATGGGTTTTTTCCGTAGAAGTCATGTTACGATCAATGGGTTTTTTTTCGTAGAAGTCATGTTACGATCAATGGGTTTTTTCCGTAGAAGTCATGTTACGGTCAATGGTTTTTTTTTCTTAACTACGGTAATTTAACGCTTATTGGTCACCATGAGTGTTAGAGAACTTTATTTTTAAGTTAAATAAATTATAAATTAAATAATATGATGTTTTTATAATGGTTAAGGCATAAAAATTACTTTATTTAAAAAATAAAATTACTCCTTAATATATAAATTAATTTATTACTACTATCAAGAACTTGTAAAAATCTATTTCCCTGAAAATCGACTGTTTGATTGATGGAAGTATAGCTCTATATATTGGTTTTAGTTACAAAGCGATCGCGAGTAGTTGGCTGTAGTTACCGTGGGAGTCCTCCCGTACATCACAGGATCTCACATTCCCTCCCGTGCCAGATAATAATTAATAAAACACACCTCCTCCCTCGCCGTCACGACCTATCAGCGATACCGACATCCATTTGTAATTACAATGCAAGGCTGGGACCTCCCTTCCGTTAATGAAACAATCGGTTATACGAACAAACAACCGAGGTTTTGTCGATACGTTTAATTATTTCAACGATTAAAATAAAACTAACTACCAAAGAATTCTTATGTTAGATCAAGTAGTTCATAAATGTATACACGCAATCGATGCATATTTCTATACACTACGTTATATACGTCTGCCATAATTAAGAATTCAACTAAGAACAAACCTGTCGAAAGATCAAACAATATTTCCCTATGTGTTGGAAAAATTTTTGTTAGATAAAGTATGTAAAATAAATAAAAACAAACCAGTGTATATACTATGTGGTTACCATACGAAATGTTATTTATGACCAGGAGGACCTAATCATTTAATAGAAATTTTTCTTTTTCATATTAAAAAATAATATGTTGAACTATCAGACATTTTATAAAACAATACATAAAAATTTTACAAAGTTAAGACACTCTTTGGGGTGTATATCCTGTAGTGGTAAATCTTTTCCTATCTACTTGTAGCACTTGTACCGCCAACGTCCTGCTATCCGGACGTCCAAAAACTAGGCAAAAAGTGCCAACCTGACTGACATCACGAACAAAATTGATTTAAAAATTACAAAACGAACCTTTTATTGATTTAAAATTGTCTTCTTAGTTGTTGACATATAATTTTACGTAAAAAGCAATAATGGTAGTGGTGGTATAATATTGAGTTATATTTTGATACAAATTGTTCCGAAACCTGTCAGAAAACGTGTTACACCTGTGTTAAAAATTGCTATAACTTTTTTATTTGTGAACAAATTATTATGAATTTTCAACAATATGTTAATAACTAAATTTTTTGTAGAGTAAAGGGATTTAATAAAGCCCACCTATTTTTTGTCGTGGTTATAAGGATGCACAAAAAAAAAAAAGAGACAACAAACCTTTTTAGTAAAATTATTTTTAATAATATTAGCGTATATATTATAAGGCTATTTTTAATATAATTTTTAATGGACTGATTATTCATGTATAATTATGTAAAAAATGATAAATTTTCTGTTATAAATAACAGAAATAGGAATTATTTAATGACACTTTGTAAAATTTTATAGAAACCCTCTTGCATTGTCATAGACACTCTAAAAATTTTTCTGGTACTAAAAGGCCTAGGTCCTCCTCTTCCTTCTTTAGGCTGCACGTATTGTAAAACACATACTCACCAAAAATATATATACATGTATAGAGTTTTAAATATTCAAAGTAACTGTTATGCTTGAAATATTTACAGGGTGTTAATTATCATCATTAAAAAAGTTAGAGTAGTTTTATTTTTATTTTCATCTGATGAAATCTAAAATTTTGATTTCAGCCAGGTAAAACTCAGGTGATTTGATTTTTTCGTATTTCGAAAATTGAAATAATACGTTTACAAAAAAATAATATAAATTTTTTGAATCAAGACTTTTAGTTAGTGGTTAGTGTAAAGCGTTTGTAATTTACTCATGCCATTTATTGGCCATGTATTGGCCATTTATTAGCTATATATTGGCCATTTACAAAATTAACGATTTTTTTTAAACAAACACAAAAATTATAATAGCTGTAAAATGTTCAAAATTGGCTCATAAATAACACACATTATTGGCGTTAACGATCAGAACAGAGTAGTTGTGTTTTATGAAAATTGAATCAAAAATGTGTTTTTGGTGTAAATTTAACTACAGTAAATATGTTCACAACTTAACATTTTCATTTGTTATCTTTCAATGATAATGAGCAACCAAGTAAACTGTTGGACACAAAGTTCTTAAGCATATCACTGGAAGATGTGTTATTTGCATGCAAATCTTTGCAAAGGCCACTTTTATTGTTTTCTTTAGCCATTTTTTAAAATATAATTGAACTCATGATTAGGAAAATATTTAGAGTTTTTTCAAATGTTCCAACTATTTGGAACTAGAAGGAAGATTTTACAGTCCGTGGAAGTTTGTAAATTACTAATTTGCAGTTTAGTATCTCGATACATGATTATATTTCGGCAGTCGGATGGAAGTTTTTTTCTTTTTGTTTCTTTTTTGTTGTTGGGGTAAAAACGAGGTAAATTCATTTGTCAGAAGATAAGTGGTTTTTGATTATTGTCTGGTGGTGGTGTAGATTGTTTGAACTATTTTTCTTATAGTCCATTTCACTTATAGCTCTTCGTATTATTCTGTAGTTTACTTTGTTTTTGTTTATTTATTTTTTTATTTTTTTTTATGATCATTGAAGAATCTTAGTTAAATTGGAAAAGAATAAAGGTTTTTTTTTTTAATTTTCCAACACTAACAGATTAAAAGTACATGTTTACACCTTTGTTATTCTTCTTTTTAAACTAATATTTGCTGAACGAGTTTCACTTCTTATACCTTAGAAAATGTTATACTTTGATTAAAATTTGCTTCCAATAATAATTGCAATATTAACTATATTTTTAATTAGGTAATTACTCCTCACATTTAAAGAAAGTTTTGATTTGTCAATATCTTATGCAATTGTTTTAGTAATGATGATTTAAGTAGCATTGAATGTTCAGAGTAAAGGACACGATCTTGGGTTTCCTGAAAGCAGTTACTTAGTGCAATGGTGGCACTGCCAAAGTTCGCCACGAGAGCGGGGGTCAGAGGCCGGAGGCTGCAGCCTCGCGGTCGCTCGATGGTATCACGCCAGCTCCTCGGAGACAATGGAATCGTGGAACCTTTAATTCGGCCCACTCAAGTCCAGATTACTGGTTCCGCACCAATCTACTTTATCCATCGTATTCCATCGATAATTTTGCCCACCAGATGTTTTTTGTGTGGTTATTTTAGTAGCGCTGATTTGTGGCAAGCTAGGTTTGCTTTATAGTATATTAGCGCATTGAAGCAATATCAGGATGTGTTTGGCGGTTATCAGTGCTATTTAAAAGGATCTTTTCTCGAATAATGAGGGACCAATAGAGACAATAGCAACTATCAAGAGGCATTCACGTGGGAAAATTGGCAATCACGAGTTGGGAAATTTTCATTAAGTTATTAAAAGTAATATTGTTGTCCTCAATTAGTTGTATGATGTATTCTTACTTACATTACTGTTATCTGATGTATTTCATGTACTGATACTGGTGTACGGAGAAGTGTGTCCTTCTACAGAGGGTTGTAGATCAGTCAGTCCTCTGATCTCAGAACCCACATTATCAGCCCTAATATGTTTAAAATAGCTTTTATAAATAACACTAAACTATTCCATCAACGGCAGAACTATCTTATATATAGTGTTAATTTATCTTAAATATTTTCAATGTTTTCAGCCAGAATATAATATTCAACTTAAGATCCTTACAAGCTTATCGACTTCAACTGTTTGAGGCCGATGTAACTTGTTGTCATCAATGCCTTTCAACACAAGCGATCTACTTGTCAACGGTTCAGACGGTCTGAATCGAGATGCAGAAAAATTATAATATATTTATTTATATTTTGTTTTGATATTCTACAGTACTCGAAGAAATAAAAACACTGTGATGTCACTATACATTTATTGGAGGAACCTGGAACTTGTAACTACTTTTTATTCTTTTTAATTTGTAAAATTATTTTTAAAAACTAGTATCAGGAAAAGACAAGTATCAGAAGTCACCTTCTGAACATATCCTACTGATGTAATATCGACGTATAATTGATATAACGATTAAAATAGAGAACGTACCCAAAGAATGTTAACAACCATTTACAAAAATAAATGTGAGCGTACTTTTGAAATATATGTCTGAAGCTCTTACAGAATAAACGTCTAAGGGAAACTACAAAAACGTGACACCCCGAAAAAATAAAGGAAAATGTTATGTGACAGAGCGCTCCATAAAATGATAATGTCGAGCATGTTTATTTATTAAAATTATACATAGGAGCGTGCCATAATGAGTTTGTGCGTGTGTGAACTTTGCATGAAGTGGGTTTCAAGTCCATCTTAACAGAGACAAGTGACCTGATGATGAGTCTTTCAACTTGAAACCGTCGTCAAGTTATCTAGGGGACAGATTGACTAAAACAAGTAAGTAAATGCTTATTTAACATGGAATGCATCACCGACACTTATGGTCAACCGGTTTCTGATAACAGGAAATAAAAATAATATTAAGGCCTAATAACTATCCAATGAATATAATAATTTATCAGTTAATAAAAAACAATATTGGTATTTATCACAGCCTACTGTATATTAAATCGAAAGTTATAAAGAACGAATATTTATATATATATATATATATATATATATATATATATATATATATATATATATATATATATATATATATACACTGTTTTATATATATACTGTTATATATATGTGTGTTTGTGTGTGTGTGTGTGTGTGTGTGTGTGTGTGTGTGTGTGTGTGTGTGTGTGTGTGTGTGTGTGTGTGTGTGTGTGTGTGTGTGTGTGTGTGTGTGTGTGTGTGTGTGTGTGTGTGTGTGTGTGTGTGTGTGTGTGTGTGTGTGTGTGTGTGTGTGTGTGTGTGTGTGTGTGTGTGTGTGTGTGTGTGTGTGTGTGTGTGTGTGTGTGTGTGTGTGTGTGTGTGTGTGTGTGTGTGTGTGTGTGTGTGTGTGTGTGTGTGTGTGTGTGTGTGTGTGTGTGTGTGTGTGTGTGTGTGTGTTTTAACAAGTAATTGTGTAATCAGTGCTATTTTTTTCGAAAACTCGTTCAAGGCACAAAGCTCTATTTAGAAACAAGATACTATGAATTACTGAATGTAGACTAGTGAAATACTAAACTGAGTTTTCTTCACCCATGCCAATATACACGGAAATTATTGTATCGTACGCCATTAGTCTAAGAATAGTATAATACAAAAATAATAATATACTAAACTGACAAAACAACATTACGTAATTACAAGTTATACTGTGAACAATGAGGTACTTTCTTTATGTATCCATATATATTACATTTGTATCGAAATGTATTTTATATAAATATATATATATATATATATATATATATATATATATATATATATATATATAAATATATATATATTAAATATATATAGCTTACTCCAATAAGATCTATTATAGACCTATAGATACGTTTTGACGAGATGCGGATCGTGGGGTTAAATCAAATGACTCCTAAAAATATTAAGTTATACAGCTTATAACAGGTTATATAACAGCTGATCGATGATTTCAATTTCAGATGAGATAAATAAAGTAAAACAGCTTGCCAGGTTTTTTTTATCCAAAGTTGATTTTGTAAAATTAAAATTTGATCTTTTAAAGAAATAATATTAACCTATCACATGTTATTCTTCAGTAAAAAAAAGCAAGATTCACTTATAAAAAATTGGTGTTCAGTATTATGTTTTTTCCTCGGTATGGTATTACCAATTTTAGAATGTGTTTATTACAACTGTAATCAAGTAGTTTTTTAATTAGCAATGGGGTCACGTGATCATAGGCCTATAAATTGAGTTGTTGAACACCATTTTTCCATTATTTTGTGAATCCCTCTGGTCTGAGGAAGGTGAGCGTGGTTCACCGAAATCGATTACCATATATTTGTGCATTTTGTACTTGTATTGTAATGTATTTGTACATTTTGTGCTTATATTGTAATAAATTTGTGTTGTGTGACGTTTACTTGTACTGAACTTTAATCAAACAAATATCAGGAGCACAGCTATAACCTTCTTATATTATAGTAGCTATATTCAGTTGTAGTGTAATAAACGTAAGACACTTATCGTAATGTAGAAAGTTTAGTGTAAGCAGGTTTAATTACTACCATCACAAGTGTTAGTTAGTAATGCGTTCAAATTAATGCAACTCACACAATCTAGTTTTACTAAGAATTAGAATGTTACACACACTCGATTTATTCTACATAAAAATACGTAGACCACGTGCAACTCTTCACTTAAATATTTACAAATTTGTTTTGCTCTTTGTTCCGTTATTTGTTTTTTTTTTATAGATTCGATTTTTCTTTCTTAACAATACTAAGCAAAATTTACAACGTAATTTTACCAGGTTTCCGAATATTACAAGTATTGATTTTAACATAAAGTAATAAACGTAAAAATATATAATTTACATTTAAAATACATTTTATACTATTTCGTTCTTTATACATTCAATACAATTACAATTACAATTACATTCAATTACAGAGTTTAAAATATGTTATTGATTACAAATTAGGATAAGTCTGAGAATTTATGTATTTATTGAATTTTGTTCATGTTATATTTATTATATAGTCTTGTGTTTTCATTTTTGGTCTCTGTTATTTGTTATATCGATGTGTAAATTGTTAATCTAAACACGCCATTTTTATGATGAATAATGCGTGTATTGTAGAACTGTTGGACTGAGAGATAATGAACTGCATGTGCATATTTAAATATTATAATCTTAATGCTGCAATGTAATTGGTGTTGTTGCTGTTTTGTAGCATTGTAAAATAAATAAATAAATAAAATAATGCATTTTCGTCATTTTAGGGCACAAACTAAGTATAGTTAATGCACTAAGTGATCTAAAGGTAAAATTGCTTTATTGTGATTTACTTTTAAGCAATGTGTAAAAAGGATAGTCAAATTTATTTGTATAAACTAGTTCACGTTAGGGCTACTATTTTAATAAATTAAATGATAAATATAATAAAGTACCCTTTTATTCATTTGTATAAAAATATATTTTATACAAATGAATAATATTGTTAATTTATCAAATTTATTTATATTTACTTTTAGAATATATTATTTTTATTATTATTACTGCCCATCATTATATTTACTACTTTACCTTATTCTCGTTTAGAAGTATCCTTTGTTTCCTTTTTTCTTTTGTAAAGGAATGTCCATGCCTATTACACAAAATATATTTTACTGAAGCCTTAAATATTTGTTGTTTTATCGAATAACAACTGTAAATAGATCTACGAATCTTGATAATTGTCGGGTGGCGTCATCGATGGGGGGCGTAGGTTAACCCCCATCGTAAGGTTAACCCAGGTAAGCTAAAGGTTCTCAGTTTTGTCACAACCACAGGCAAAACAAATGTTGGGAGGGATCAGCTGATAACCACCACCATAATGACCATTTGTCATTGGGATCAACGACATTTGTCATGGGGTATCATTAATGACACTTTCTAAGGAATAGTTGGACTTAGTTTGTAACAATGACTACGTTCACTCATCTACACTCATTACAATCACTCGAAAACCAGATATGCTCACTTCTTGACGATCGGCGTCTTAGGGATAAATAAATAAATATTATGATTGTAGCCATGAATATTGTTTTATTATACTAATTGAAATCACAGCTGTAACCTTTTAATATTGAATACGTTCTGTGATAAGTATGTGATATAATAATGTCCTAGGTAAAATAAATCTATAAATTATAAATGAATATTACTAAGAAGTATTAAAGTGATCAACTTTATTTACCTTTGTATTTTATTGATTTATAAATAAATATCTTTGATACCTTATAGTTTGTCGAATCAAGATATAAGACATACCTAGAAGATTATATAGAAAGACATTTCCATACGGGGAAAACAAAGCTGTAACTCAGCCCGAGTCTTGGGACATAACGCGATATTGTGGTTTCGATCAAACAGATTTGTTTTCAAACCCAGTCGTACGAATTATGTTCTGTTTGTCATCTTTACTTTATGAAACATTTACATGTGAATGAATGTAAAGTGAACATGTTCAATAATTAACTTATCGACGACACATAAAACAATCTTATTGCCTTTCAAAGTCACGTGACGACATGACGTAACCCGTCCGCTGGGTGACGAGTCTTGGTGAACTACGTTACTGAATTATTTACCATATGATATTATGATTAGTCAAAGAGCAAACAATTTTACAATTTCGCTGTAATATTAGCTTGGTTTTTGTGTCTTTGAACAAAATGTAAAAACATTTTAACTTATTTATATTATCCCTTTTAAAAATTAAATTATCTGTCGTTTCTATTCCTGTGTTTAATTTATTTGTATTTTTTAATTTTATAATACAACGTTTGTTGCATAGTGTTTTTCCAATTAATCTAATCTCTAACCCTCTAGTTCTGATCTTAAATGTTTTGTTGGGTTTTTTTATTTTATATCTAAGAGTTTAATGTTTATGTTTATCCAGTTGATTATTTATTACGATATTTAAAACGGTTATAGTTATATTTGTTGTTATTTAATAAAGTTTTAGTTTAGGAAGTTCCCAAATCATACGAAAAATAAAAGAGTTGGAATGTCAAATAATTTATTATAATGTATATATATATATATATATATATATATATATATATATATATATATATATACATATATATATATATATATATATATAGGTTTCTAAATAATAAATTGTACATACCATTATAGAGAAATCCATATAGTTTTTCTCCCAAGAAGAAAATCTAGAGAAATAAATAAGTAATTTTATTTTCAAGTAATCAATATGAATTGATGGAAAGCATATTTATTTATGAAAAATCAAGCCTATTCAGGAAAATTGCTGATAATTTGTCAAAACTTTCTAGTATGGACTTTTAAAGTTATACACAATTCCGAGTTATATGTTAGATGGGGCTTCTCAGACAAACTCTTCCTGGTAAAATAAACCCTCCTTTAACTTTATACTAAACCAAACATAAATATGGCTGTTTAATGACAGTTGAAATTATTTGCACTTATTACATTTTCCTACTACTTATTACATTCCTACATATACTATGATTTATTACAACTATCTCACCACAGCATAGTATAGACTGTTTAGTAATATACAACTAGAGCAGCCAAAGTGTGTACAGTTAGGATCCGTGGGTAGCCTATATAATCGATAGTGTCAATTATTTTTTTACTTTTTATGAATGGTTGACGTTTCGTCTGAACAATTGTGATTATTATTATTTTAGATTAAATTTTCGTGTTTGTACATATAAAACTTTGGGCTTTTAAGAGCGTTATATATTTTATATTAAAATACAATAGATATATTCAGTTAGTAATCTATACTTTACTTATAGTAACGATACTAAACTGTAAACAAATACTTATATATTTCATAGATGGATACTTATATATTTTCTAATTACAAATAGATTGTTTTAAACTATAAAATATCTAACCTATTTGCCGATGTTCTTTACGATATGAAGATCATGATGAGTGCTATATTTCACGATCACCTGTGGATTATATGCCCAGCATGCGTTCAACTTGGTATGCAAAGAAGATCTCGTTTATAACTCCTAGAGATAGTACGTGGGCCGTACGAAGTGTCAGCCGACGCGATTCTCAGGCTGTATTTACTGTTGTTTGAAAGTTATTTATTAGCATTGGATTGTTCATGATATGTAGATAATATTTGGAGAATTCCAATGCTTTGAGTGTTTAAGAAACAAACACAACGTTTCGACATGTATAACAAACTCCTGCCGTCTTCAGGTGTACTTACTAACTTAGCCAACATCTAAAACAATGTTTTCCTCAACCCATACTAAATCAGAAAAGACTTAATACTACATGCTAGATACTAAAGGTTACTGTTGAAAGCTAAAATGTCTTAAAAAACTATCACACTTAACATAATTGTACAAAATATAATACACAATATGAAATACAAAAGAAATGAAAATTATGAAATCAGTCAACAAAACATAGAGCAGATTATTAAATAGACCAAATACTCAATGACATATAAAAAGAAATGTAAAATATTAAACAATCAACAGATCACGTTATTAAACATACAAAATATTCAATGAGACATGAAATAAATGTAAAGATATAAAAAGATTTTACAAAACATAAAGCAGGTTACAAAATAGACAAAATATTCACAACCAGCTTCCTATCGTCAAAGACGAACTGTGGTGAGTTGACGGTCGTGGTGAGTTGATCTCCTGAGTGTAGTGGTGCGAAGTCCTCGTACGTAATAAATGAAGTACCTTTGTTCGCAGTAACCGTTGTGTAAAATGTACACAAGTATAATGTATAAACCAACTTGTTATTTACGTAATAAATGAAGTAACTTTGTTCGCAGTAACCGTTGTGTAAAATGTACACAAGTATAATGTATAAACCAACTTGTTATTTACGTAATAAATGAAGTACCTTTGTTCGCAGTAACCGTTGTGTAAAATGTACACAAGTATAATGTATAAACCAACTTGTTATTTACGTAATAAATGAAGTACCTTTGTTCGCAGTAACCGTTGTGTAAAATGTACACAAGTATAATGTATAAACCAACTTGTTATTTACGTAATAAATGAAGTACCTTTGTTCGCAGTAACCGTTGTGTAAAATGTACACAAGTATAATGTATAAACCAACTTGTTATTTACGTAATAAATGAAGTACCTTTGTTCGCAGTAACCGTTGTGTAAAATGTACACAAGTATAATGTATAAACCAACTTGTTATTTACGTAATAAATGAAGTAACTTTGTTCGCAGTAACCGTTGTGTAAAATGTACACAAGTATAATGTATAAACCAACTTGTTATTTACGTAATAAATGAAGTAACTTTGTTCGCAGTAACCGTTGTGTAAAATGTACACAAGTATAATGTATAAACCAACTTGTTATTTACGTAATAAATGAAGTACCTTTGTTCGCAGTAACCGTTGTGTAAAATGTACACAAGTATAATGTATAAACCAACTTGTTATTTAGGTAATAAATGAAGTACCTTTGTTCGCAGTAACCGTTGTGTAAAATGTACACAAATATACTGTATAGCCGTAGTTGTTATTTATGTAATTTTTGTAATGGGAAGTAATTTTTAATGTTAAGTCACATAGTAAAAAAGGTAAATAAATTCATTGAAATGTTGAAGTGTTCAAAGTAATGTTTTTACTAGGGATGGGTTCAGTTCCTAAAGTCGGTTCTCGGTTCTATCGGTTATTACAAAAAGAACCGGAACTGAGAACCGATGGGAAAATCTCGGTTCTGCGGTTCCGGTTCTAGAAAACCGCAAATGGGGATATAGCTTTCATATTAGAAATGTTTCAGGTGTGAAAAGTGCCGACTAAATTAATAATTCATCTGTTAACGGCCATATCTTCTTTTAAGTTCAATACTGTAATCCCGTAAGAGTTTAATGTTTATGTTTATCCAGTTGATTATTTATTACGATATTTAAAACGGTTATAGTTATATTTGTTGTTATTTAATAAAGTTTTAGTTTAGGAAGTTCCCAAATCATACGAAAAATAAAAGAGTTGGAATGTCAAATAATTTATTATAATGTATATATATATATATATATATATATATATATATATATATATATATATATATATATATATATAGGTTTCTAAATAATAAATTGTACATACCATTATAGAGAAATCCATATAGTTTTTCTCCCAAGAAGAAAATCTAGAGAAATAAATAAGTAATTTTATTTTCAAGTAATCAATATGAATTGATGGAAAGCATATTTATTTATGAAAAATCAAGCCTATTCAGGAAAATTGCTGATAATTTGTCAAAACTTTCTAGTATGGACTTTTAAAGTTATACACAATTCCGAGTTATATGTTAGATGGGGCTTCTCAGACAAACTCTTCCTGGTAAAATAAACCCTCCTTTAACTTTATACTAAACCAAACATAAATATGGCTGTTTAATGACAGTTGAAATTATTTGCACTTATTACATTTTCCTACTACTTATTACATTCCTACATATACTATGATTTATTACAACTATCTCACCACAGCATAGTATAGACTGTTTAGTAATATACAACTAGAGCAGCCAAAGTGTGTACAGTTAGGATCCGTGGGTAGCCTATATAATCGATAGTGTCAATTATTTTTTTACTTTTTATGAATGGTTGACGTTTCGTCTGAACAATTGTGATTATTATTATTTTAGATTAAATTTTCGTGTTTGTACATATAAAACTTTGGGCTTTTAAGAGCGTTATATATTTTATATTAAAATACAATAGATATATTCAGTTAGTAATCTATACTTTACTTATAGTAACGATACTAAACTGTAAACAAATACTTATATATTTCATAGATGGATACTTATATATTTTCTAATTACAAATAGATTGTTTTAAACTATAAAATATCTAACCTATTTGCCGATGTTCTTTACGATATGAAGATCATGATGAGTGCTATATTTCACGATCACCTGTGGATTATATGCCCAGCATGCGTTCAACTTGGTATGCAAAGAAGATCTCGTTTATAACTCCTAGAGATAGTACGTGGGCCGTACGAAGTGTCAGCCGACGCGATTCTCAGGCTGTATTTACTGTTGTTTGAAAGTTATTTATTAGCATTGGATTGTTCATGATATGTAGATAATATTTGGAGAATTCCAATGCTTTGAGTGTTTAAGAAACAAACACAACGTTTCGACATGTATAACAAACTCCTGCCGTCTTCAGGTGTACTTACTAACTTAGCCAACATCTAAAACAATGTTTTCCTCAACCCATACTAAATCAGAAAAGACTTAATACTACATGCTAGATACTAAAGGTTACTGTTGAAAGCTAAAATGTCTTAAAAAACTATCACACTTAACATAATTGTACAAAATATAATACACAATATGAAATACAAAAGAAATGAAAATTATGAAATCAGTCAACAAAACATAGAGCAGATTATTAAATAGACCAAATACTCAATGACATATAAAAAGAAATGTAAAATATTAAACAATCAACAGATCACGTTATTAAACATACAAAATATTCAATGAGACATGAAATAAATGTAAAGATATAAAAAGATTTTACAAAACATAAAGCAGGTTACAAAATAGACAAAATATTCACAACCAGCTTCCTATCGTCAAAGACGAACTGTGGTGAGTTGACGGTCGTGGTGAGTTGATCTCCTGAGTGTAGTGGTGCGAAGTCCTCGTACGTAATAAATGAAGTACCTTTGTTCGCAGTAACCGTTGTGTAAAATGTACACAAGTATAATGTATAAACCAACTTGTTATTTACGTAATAAATGAAGTAACTTTGTTCGCAGTAACCGTTGTGTAAAATGTACACAAGTATAATGTATAAACCAACTTGTTATTTACGTAATAAATGAAGTAACTTTGTTCGCAGTAACCGTTGTGTAAAATGTACACAAGTATAATGTATAAACCAACTTGTTATTTACGTAATAAATGAAGTACCTTTGTTCGCAGTAACCGTTGTGTAAAATGTACACAAGTATAATGTATAAACCAACTTGTTATTTACGTAATAAATGAAGTACCTTTGTTCGCAGTAACCGTTGTGTAAAATGTACACAAGTATAATGTATAAACCAACTTGTTATTTACGTAATAAATGAAGTACCTTTGTTCGCAGTAACCGTTGTGTAAAATGTACACAAGTATAATGTATAAACCAACTTGTTATTTACGTAATAAATGAAGTACCTTTGTTCGCAGTAACCGTTGTGTAAAATGTACACAAGTATAATGTATAAACCAACTTGTTATTTACGTAATAAATGAAGTAACTTTGTTCGCAGTAACCGTTGTGTAAAATGTACACAAGTATAATGTATAAACCAACTTGTTATTTACGTAATAAATGAAGTAACTTTGTTCGCAGTAACCGTTGTGTAAAATGTACACAAGTATAATGTATAAACCAACTTGTTATTTACGTAATAAATGAAGTACCTTTGTTCGCAGTAACCGTTGTGTAAAATGTACACAAGTATAATGTATAAACCAACTTGTTATTTAGGTAATAAATGAAGTACCTTTGTTCGCAGTAACCGTTGTGTAAAATGTACACAAATATACTGTATAGCCGTAGTTGTTATTTATGTAATTTTTGTAATGGGAAGTAATTTTTAATGTTAAGTCACATAGTAAAAAAGGTAAATAAATTCATTGAAATGTTAAAGGTAAAATAAAGTTTGAAAAATTATAGTCTTAACTGTTTACCATTAGGTTGGACATTAGAAACCTGTACATATTAACTTGTTTTGAGTTTTAAATGAAAATGAAACTGATGTAATAAAGCCTCTGTAAATTCGAATTTTAAGGTATGTAACAATGATATGTGAGTTATAGGACATAATCTGTAAGAAAAACTGATTTTGAATATTTAAATAAAGTCAGTGAACAGATTTAACGCAGAACACTTCACTATCAGCTCTGCGGTAGTGAATGTAAAATATATTTTATGTATAAAAATATACTACATACACTAAACATACTATACATTAAATAGTATACTAATTAGGAGCGGCCGTAGATAAGGGGCTAAGGCTCTGGCTTGCCACGCAGCTGGTCCGGGCTCGATTCCCGATGTAACCACTAATAGATTTTGCCCTTCCGCTCCCACGGTTCGGAAGTCACGTAAAGCCGTTGGTCCCCAGGTTAAACGTTAGAGAAGAGAGCCCTAACTTCGGGTGGTAAAAAAGACAATCTTTAACTTTTAACTTTTTTATACAAATACTAAAGAAATAAAAACAGAGAAATGCTGTTTATTTATAAATAAATATAATATTATATAATCAATAACACAAACAAACAAATAATAAAATTATAACCTGTAATATTACTGCATTTCCAAAATAAATTTGCCACTTAGAGAAACAGAAAAAAGAGAATATATGTTCTATATGATACTAATGAAAATAAAATAAATACAAATAAATATTGCATAGTAAATGTTATAATAGCAATCCAATGAGTTTAACTTGTTAGTATAAAAGAACCTGGATGGGGATATGGTAAGACACTTCTGTGAACGGTTTTACAAGCGCCTGAATATAAGTGATGCACAAGTTGTACATCACTGCTTTGTGTAGGTGAGAACCATAATGAAGGCTTTACTTACTTACCACCTAGATGGCGATGTGGTAAGACGCTTCTGTGAACGGTTTTACAAGCGCCTGAATACGAGTGGTGTACAAGTTGTAAATCACTGCTTTGTGTAGCCGAGAACCATAATGAAGGCTTTACTTACTTACCACCTAGATGGCGATGTGGTAAGACGCTTTGTGAATGGTTTTACAAGCGCCTGAATACGAGTGGTGTACAAGTTGTAAATCACTGCTTTGTGTAGCCGAGAACCATAATGAAGGCTTTACTTACTTACCACCTTGATGGCGATGTGGTAAGATACTTCTGTGAACGGTTTTACAAGCGCCTGAATACGAGTGATGCACAAGTTGTACATCACTGCTTTGTGTAGGCGAGAACCATAATGAAGGCTTTACTTACTTACCACCTAGATGGCGATGTGGTAAGACACTTCTGTGAAGGGTTTTACAAGCGCCTGAATACGAGTGATGCACAAGTTGTACATCACTGCTTTGTGTAGGCGAGAACCATAATGAAGGCTTTACTTACTTACCACCTAGATGGCGATGTGGTAAGACACTTCTGTGAACGGTTTTACAAGCGCCTGAATACGAGTGATGCACAAGTTGTACATCACTGCTTTGTGTAGGCGAGAACCATAATGAAGGCTTTACTTACTTACCACCTAGATGGCGATGTGGTAAGACACTTCTGTGAACGGTTTTACAAGCGCCTGAATACGAGTGATGCACAAGTTGTACATCACTGCTTTGTGTAGGCGAGAACCATAATGAAGGCTTTACTTACTTACCACCTAGATGGCGATGTGGTAAGACACTTCTGTGAACGGTTTTACAAGCGCCTGAATACGAGTGATGCACAAGTTGTACATTACTTCTTTGTGTGGGTGAGAACCATAATGAAGGCTTTACTTACAAACTTAAAGTTCACACAGCTTTTTGTCCATCGTTCTAATGCATTGAAATTATTGTTAATGCATTGAATGTTAAAGAAAACAGTCATTTTACCCAATAAATTAATTTCTATTATATTTATGTTATTTATTTTCTTGCAGATTATACTGTATATAAATACAACTGTTATAAATATTTTTAATGGTTTTATAAAACTTCCACTTCCTTATTAAGTACTAACGAAAAGAAATCCTAATCTTAGGTTTCCATTAGTCTAGCATGACACGTGAAGAAGAGGGGGGGGGGGTAATAATCATTACGGTGGAGGATAAATAATAATAAATGTCTAAGATTTTTATCTCCAATATAAAAAATATCTGGAATGTACAAAAATCATTCATTGTACATTTAGACAAACTGATTCTCAGTTTGTTCGTATGTTCTAATTGTTTTATCTTTTTACGTCAATGAACCAGATAAGGGGTTAGGTTAACTAAATATTTTTTTATTACATTTTTATACCAAGGGAAAAATATTTCCTATATTTACAAATGTATATAATCCGAATGATTTTTTCTTTATATTATAGATAAGAAAGAAATAGAATTGTGTGCTGAGTGTGTCGAGTAGTTATTTATCCATTTTGTCATGAAGCTGTCAGGACCATCAACTCGTCAGTTCATCCCCTAAATCCCCCCAAATCCTCAAGGATAAACGTAATAATTACACTACAGATTTTTCTAAATTTTCTTTTATTTAGAAAACATTAGTTGTAATCCATTATTAACTGCCATTAATGCGTTCCAGGCAAAAACAAAGCGACATTTTTCTTTTTCCTATTTCTTTTTCTGCTGTGGTTATTTCTAGTATTTGTAAAAAACTTGTTTCTATGTTAAGTAGGCCTCTTATGCTATGTCATATACAAACATGAATATATTAGTAAACTGCTATAACAATAAAGAATAATTTAATTGTGGATAGTAAACTACTCTTTTCGATAAATGGGTATAAAATACTCACTGGCACAGACTACAAATGACAGTAAATATTACAATTGTCTGTTGTACTTAATCTTATATTAAGAAACAAAAATACATATATTTTAACTAGTATTGTGTACAGTCAGAGAGGAGCATGATTTTTCTGCTAAATCATGCAGAATATAGCAGGACTTGGTGTAGGATCAAGATATTAATGTTCCTACAGTATTGACCCTCCTACCCACTCTTACACGTACAGTGGTATTGACCCACCCACCCGCCCTTTCACGTGCAGTGCTATTGACACACCCACCCACTCCTACACGTACAGTGGTATTGACCCACCCACCCGCCCTTTCACGTGCAGTGCTATTGACCCACCCACCCATCCTACTCGTACAGTCATATTGAGTAGGATGTAAAGTTAACCTAAGTTCCACTGTCACAGCTCAAGTTAACGGAGCTATTTATCCCTATCTCTGTTAGCAATCGTCATGTACAATGTCACCCACCCATACACGTACAATGGTACTAACCTACCCACCCACCCATACATGTACAATGGTACTAACCCACCCACACACCCATACACGTACAATGGTACTAACCTACCCACCCACCCATACACGTACAATGGTACTAACCCACCCGCCCACCCATACACGTACAATGGTACTAACCTACCCACCCACCCATACACGTACAATGGTACTATAACATAACGTATAATATAACGTAGTTTTATTTCTTAGGAGGAAAATAAAACTTGGGCAATTTTTAACCACAAAGTATTTAGATTTTAGATAGCAAATATTTCCATGTTGTTTATTTTTTAATTGACTGTTTAAGGCAACGCACGTGCTGCTATAACTATGGTTGGTTTAAAATAAGCGCTCGAACGTCTGTTTGGCGTGTTATTGTCTCAGTAATTGGTCACTTCAGAATGTGTTGGAGAGAGATAGAGAGAAGGAGATCTCTGTCATTACCTGTGAACACCGAACAGGAAACCCGTCTACTACGGACCCCATCAGCGGACAGTCTACTTGTTTCTGTAGTCAATGGTTTTGGTTTAGACCTATACGATTATTGCTGGTATTCCCATTGTTAGTCACGGAATGTGTGTTTTAATTCCAGTGAAAAGGAGGCCTGACACACAAAATGAGACCTAATATATTAGAACAGGTATGACGTAGGTGAACTCGTGGTGCCAGGGAACACTTTACACGTGGTTGGTCTTTAAAGTCAAGTGTAAAGTTAACATTAAAAATGTAAGCTCATTTGACTTCAAAATAGTAAGTATTTATTATAAAACAAGATTACTATCATCCTCTTATATTTATAATAAGATCAAAATAAATGTCTATAGTTAATTAAATCTATTTAGTTAAAGCACTGATTTTACTATATAAATAGTAAAATCAACGATTAAAGTTTTTCACAACTGAAAATCAGTTTGTATTTGAAAACAAGTGCATAGTTAATTGGAAAATAAACACATTAACATTTTATCACTACGATGAAAATACCGAAAAAAGTGTTCAAGTTGGAGGGTGGGGATAGTAACAGAAGCATGCTTTTATATGAAATATTGTAGCAGTGTTTATGCTTATTATACATTATACAATCTGTAATGTATTGATAGTAATAAACAGACAATAATGGCATATAAACTGCTTCGGTTCATGAAAACTGACTGACAATATCCGAAGTGCATGGCAACAATAAAATCCGCTTGATGGATCGTCTCATTGTAAAGCCCTCCATTTAGTAGATCAGGAAATGTGTTTTATCCCTGGAAATAGTGATTTGAAATTTACCATGCCCGTTTATATCCGTAAATTCAATAATATTGTAAATGTTGCTCGTCTTACCCATGATCAAGTTAATCTATGTTTAAATAATCCAAATACCACCTACTCACGATAAATGTTCACTAGCGTGCATTATGCAAAATGTTTAACTTGGAGCAATTGTTTTATGTTTACGTTTATATTATGTTTTATTTACTTTTTGTTAGTTGAATAAACATTGAAGTTATTACAGAACGGTATTAAAAAAAATTTGTAACTTTTTTGATCAAAACACTTTTTATCATGGCGAATGTTAAACTAAAATAAGTTATGAACAAAAAAGAAAAACAAGGTATTGCCTTGATAAAAACATTTATACGAGTATTGAAAACAGTTTGGTGTACTAAATCATAGTAACTATCCTTATTACATCATATCGTCCAATCTTTTTCAAGCGAACTAGCGTTCCCTTTTCCATTGACAGAACTTTAGAAATCGGATAGCTTATATAAAGTGCATCAATACTCTCTTTACAGGCATATAAAATACCTACAGAAGTCATATTAGCAAGCTATTTACGAAGCGGAGACAATCTGAATTGTCATGGCAAATACATAGTAGTAGTTTTACTAGCCTTGATCTTCATGTGCAACAGGACACACAATTGTGTGAGATTACGTTTGTGAAGTGTATGACTTGATCTTCCTGTGCAACAGGACACACAATTGTGTGAGATTACGTTTGTGAAGTGTATGACTTGATCTTCATGTGCAACAGGATACACAATTGTGTGAGATTACGTTTGTGAAGTGTATGACTTGATATTCATGTGCAATAGGATACAATTTGTGTGAGATTACGTTTGTGAGGTGTATGACTTGATCTTCATGTGCAACAGGACACACAATTGTGTGAGATTACGTTTGTGAAGTGTATGACTTGATCTTCATGTGCAACAGGACACACAATTGTGTGAGATTACGTTTGTGAAGTGTATGACATGATCTTCATGTGCAACAGGACACACAATTGTGTGAGATTACGTTTGTGAAGTGTATGACTTTATCTTCATGTGCAACAGGACACACAATGGTGTGAGATTACGTTTGTGAAGTGTATGACTTGATCTTCATGTGCAACAGGACACACAATTGTGTGAGATTACGTTTGTGAAGTGTATGACTTGATCTTCATGTGCAATAGGATACAATTTGTGTGATATTACGTTTGTGAGGTGTATGACTTGATCTTCATGTGCAACAGGACACACAATTGTGTGAGATTACGTTTGTGATGTGTATGACTTGATCTTCATGTGCAACAGGACACACAATTGTGTGAGATTACGTTTGTGAAGTGTATGACTTGATCTTCATGTACAACAGGATACACAATTGTGTGAGATTAGGTTTGTGAAGTGAATGACTTGATCTTCATGTGCAATAGGATACAATTTGTATGAGATTACGTTTGTGAGGTGTATGACTTGATCTTCATGTGCAACAGGACACACAATTGTGTGAGATTACGTTTGTGAAGTGTATGACTTGATCTTCATGTCCAACAGGATACACAATTGTGTGAGATTACGTTTGTGAAGTGTATGACTTGATCTTCATGTGCAACAGGATACAATTTGTGTGAGATTACGTTTGTGAAGTGTATGACTTGATCTTCATGTGCAACAGGACACACAATTGTGTGAGATTACGTTTGTGAAGTGTATAACAGGTTACCTTAGGTACAGTAGCACGTTTATATGTCAATGTAACATATATGTACTTTATTTTATTATTAATTATTAAGATGCCGATCGTAGAGATATGGGAATATGACAAGCGAATAAGTGTGATGAGTGTAGATGAACGAGTGTAGTCATTGTTACTACCTAAGGTTATCTGTTCCTCAGAAAGAGCTATCTATTAATAGCCAAATAGCCAACAGGACAACTAAGGAACCTACGGCTTTACGTGGAATCCGAACCACATAGTATTGGAATACTTTTTAGCTAACTGACAATCCCGACACTCAGTTCTATTCCCTACACAACATCTTAAACTTAAATTCCACCCAACATGGACAACCCAGACTTCCCTAGTAGTATCCACATCGATAGTAACCATTGAGCGCACGCCTTGTCTGTATTAAAGGACTGAGTATAGAACATGTCACCTACAATCTCCACAACATTGTGTTCACAATATGGTTACAGCACTGTTTTACAAGTGCTGCCTCATTTAAGAAGAACGAAGAGATTCTAGAATCTACAATAATATTATTACTATTAAAATAGGTATCACTTTATAGAATACATTGACACCGAAAATAGAGACCATTATTTCGTTAGAAAATAAGCCTAACTGTACCTTTACCGATGATAATTTAAGAACTGTTAAAGTTTACCTCAGTGAGGAAAAATGGGTTGATGTGTTCAAAGATGGTGAAGTAAATAAACATTTTGAATATTTCTTGAATACTTTATGTTACTATTTTGATATATGTTTTAAAAAGAACAATAACAAATCGTAGGAAAAAGATTAATTGTAAACCTAGGCATAAGTATTCTGTTAGAGATTGGTACACACATTATATTGAAAAAGTAAAGAAAAGATTAGATTTTTATTATTGTGACTTAGCAAAAGCTGAGCCTGCAAATAGTAACCAATTTAAAGACTTTTACAATCCTGTTAAAGTTCAATATCGTAGTATGTTAAGACAGGCAAAAAATAAATCAACTAGTAAGATTATTACAAGTACTTCGAACCAATCAAAAGTCATTTAGGAAATTAATAGGCCAAGTTACAACTGTTTTTCTCCCCAATGATTTTAATAAGTACTTTACTGATATTTCAAATAAGATTATACCTAATAACTTAAATATTAAGACCAATGGTCCTAGTGTTAACAATTGGTTTAAAAATAAAGATATCCCTAATCTGACTAGTGATTTTAGTTTTAAGCTTATAACTGAACTTGATGTCCTAAATTTTGTGAAAAAAATAATACCTAAGATCATAAATACTGATCATTTTGGTTTCTCAAATTATTTAAACAATGAAACAATTTTTTCCTTTTTTAACACCATTTACTAGGCTAGTCAACAAATGTATCCTACTGGGTTAATTTTCTGATTTATTAAAAATAACTAAAGTAATCCCTATATTTAAAAAAAGGAAGTAAAGAACAATTAGTCAATTATAGGCCTATCGCTTCGATGCCAGTGCTCTCTAAGATTATTGAGATCCTACTAGGAGGACAACTAACTGATTACTTAGAAACTAATAAGTTATTGTGTAAGTCCCAGTTCGGATTTAGTAAAGGTCTGTCCACTACCCACGCCCTTAATTAGGGTATTTGATGAAGTCATGACTTGCTATAAAAACAAGGCCTTCACTGAGATTACTTATCAGCAAGGCCTTTGATTGCGTCTCCCATCAGATTTTGTTGGATAAGTTACACCATTACAAGATCAAAGGCATAGCCCTAAACGTTATGAATCTAACAGTAGAATTCAATACGTCATGTGTGATGCAAAAACTCTGAGAAACTACTGGTAACAAGAGGCGTTCCTCAAGGATCGGTGCTTGGGCCGCTTTCTTTTTTATTATGATCTCACCTGAGCAAAAGTGTGCCTTCGATCCCCGAGTTACAAGCGTATGTCACCACCATTATAATTAAACACAAAAATACTAATCAAGCACTTGATTTAGCTAAATCAATTTTGATTAGTGGGATTAAGTGTTAGACTTTACAGTCCTACCTTCGTCCCTTTAATAAAGGCATTTTCATTTCATTTTAATTTCCTGTATTGAAAAATTAAAAGCAATTCATAAGCCAAACACAAAACTACATACATCCAATCTTGTGGAAATCAAATTGAACATTTTATTCTGAGACGGTGAAACTACATGCCTCTAAAATGTTTACATATTATCGAATCAGTATTGAATCTAAAAAAATAATGCACTTATAGAGGAATAGCATATAATGACTTATATTCATGTTCATTTGAGGCCAAGTTATTTTTCAAAAACTCCACATTGAGGAAACTTTTGCCAAAACAGATTATGTATCGTTTACCAACGTAGGTAACTGTGCGGAAGGAAACTATAATTAATCTACTTACACATGTTAAGTTGTTAACGCTGTGGAAATAAGGAAATTTTGGGCATTGTAAAGTGATTTTTTGAATTCAGTTAAAACAAACCGAAACATGGATAAATTACTTTGATAGTGATAGTAATTATTGGCTGAACAAGTTTCGTTCAGTACTAACATTCTTTAGGTACAAGAGATGTACGTATATTCATTAAAAAATATTTTAGGATAAATAATTAATTTGTTATTTTCCTTGACAGCCAATCATAGAGACTTTTTTATAATGAAAAACTATCTTAAAATAACTCTAGACTAAACCAGCAACTGAAAAAAAAGCATTGCAGTTTGATAAAAAATAACAGCTAATCTACAAATAACTGTGTTAAAAATAATTATTTCTGTATATTTAATGGCTGTGTTAAAAACAGACTAAAATATTTTTAACGCCCAAACTAAATGAAATTCCAAACATAAGGTTATTTCTGCATTACTAATGCTTTCTGGGTATTCTTTATCATTATTCCATTATAAAGGCTACGTGGAAACTGATTTGTCACTTAAACATTGACTTGTATTTTATTAAAATGTATATAATAATTAAAATGCTTTCAATAAAGTATTGTTTGTGTAGTAACGCCTGAACATTGTATTTCATTAAATTCAACACTGATCAAGTGATGCTGATCAAACTATTTTCAAAATAAATGCAAAATATATTCCTTGCATATATATTTTTCATTTTATAACCCACGATACTTGAGCGGTAAATGAGAGATGAGAAAATTAAATATTTATATCTAAATTGATTCGAAGGACCAGGGAATTTTTATATTAAAAACGCCCAAAAAGTTATTGTCTATAGAGAGAGTTCGTGGATAATTTGTTGTTGCAAAATGGGACAATATGTCGAGCAATATGCTTACAAAAATAACTAAAGTTACACACATGAAATGATGAAAACAGTACCTTGTCCAATATTCCAATTAGATGAGGGAAGGTCCGAAGACAACTGTTGGTGAGGTGGTAGCGAGGTCCATCAATGTCCTGGAGGGAAACGCAACGAACGACAGTTCTCACTTAATTTTATCTTGAGTCTTCTTACACGAATCACGGTAGAACGCTTCTCGCAAAGTTCATCTGCCACGGAAGCACGCACAAAGAAGATCTTGAAGCACAAACTATGGCGGGAGTTCACACAAGAAATTAATATACAAAATATCACACACAAAAAATATTAAAAGACGTTTAAGAGTGGTTAACAGAGATTTAGAGAAACAATATAGAAACAGCACGAGGCAGAGGGCCTCCAAAAGTGTATATTAGAGAAGTGTGCTGTGAGAGGGACGTTACAAGACCGAGTTTTCTAGACAGAGTTTCTAGACAGAGTGGCGTGGCATAACCCCGCGTGGTGCAAAACGATTTTAGAACAGTGCATTCTAAGCAATCAGATTTCAAGACGACTGACTACGTCATATCGCCTGATTTATGTCGCTTTTAGAAAGCGTTATCCCCCTCTCTCTCTCTCTCTGTTGAGATATTTCAAATTAAAAAATAATACAACTTAAAATGCGCTCTTGGCTTAAAAACTATTTCTTAATGCTAAAGTGTTAACACATTAAATGCTATTAGAAAGACTTAAAATATAAGATATAAGTACTGAACATTCCGGCCCCCTTGAAGCATTGTAGGCTTCAACAACAAAGTCACACAATAGAAAATCACACCACACAGTTTTTAGAGATTGGGGCACGGAACTAGAAAAGAGATTTTAGTCAGTGGGCAGAGGAAACACCTTTACCACTGGTCTAGTAAGGTGTCCATTTGGAGTGCGTAAGTCCACCACGCGCACAACACCATCAGTCCCTGGGTGTACGGCGGTAACACGAGCCAGAGGCCACGAGAGGGGCGGAGAGTTCTGGTGCACTAGCACGAGATCACCAACTTTGATATTCTCACGTGGTTGGGTCCACTTATAACGTTGCTGGAGCGTATGCAAGTATTCCAGCTGCCATCGTTTCCAGATGCGTTGGTGTAGAGCTTGGACCAACTGCCAATGTCGTAGGCGGTTGTCAGGTGCGTCGAGGAGGTCGGGTTCTGGGACCGACGCTAGGGGTGCACCAATCAAGAAGTGCCCCGGAGTGAGGGCAGAGAAGTCAGCAGGATCGCTGGAGAGTGGAGTGAGTGGCCGCGAGTTTAGCATGGCCTCTATCTGAGTGACGAGTGTCATAAATTCTGGCAGTGTCAGGATGTGGTCTCCCATGACACGACGTAAGTGGTGTTTGGTGCTTTTCACAGCGTTCTCCCATAATCCACCTTGGTGGGGAGCAGCAGGAGGGTTGAACTTGAAGTCGATACCTCGAGGAATTGAGACATGCACTATGTGCTGCGCGTCAGTGATGAATGAGTGCCATTTTTCGGCAAGTTCGGATGGCAAGGGTTCATCCCAAGACAGACCTGTAGTCCAGAGAAGTTGCATAAAGCATTTTGCTTGCATTATGCAAGGAGAGAGAAATCCACAGGGATCATATATCTTGGCTATTAAGCTCAAGACAGAGCGTTTGGTAGGGCGCTCGTCAGGTGGTATGTTAAGAGAGTATGTGAAACAATCAGTGGTAGGCGACCAATGTAAACCAAGGATAGAGAACTGCGGAGATAGAGATTCTTGCAGAAACACTGGAGACTCGCGATGTCCTTCCGGCAGAGCTTGGAGTAGGCGAGTAGAGTTAGAGACTCACTTCCGGAGTTCGAAACCTCCTTGACGCAGTAGACGGATGAGCTGCTCCTGCAGTTCTAAGGCCGCTTCCTCTGTGTCCGCACCGGAGATGATGTCGTCCACGTAGGTCTGAGTCCTCAGCACGCATGCAGCGGAGGGGAAGTTCCCACCGTCGTCGTCTGCAAGCTGGTGCAGAGTCTTGATCGCCAAGTAGGGAGAGGTATTCATGCCGTAAGTAACAGTGTTCAACTGATAAGTTGAGAGAGGATCCTTGGGATGGTCACGCCATAAGATAAGTTGAAATTTCCGGTCATCTGGATGTACTCGGATTTGCCGATACATCTGACGGATGTCACAGCAAAAAACAATATTGTGACGCCTGAAGTGAAGTAGTATGTCACAAATATTTGTTTGGAGTTTGCGCCCGGTCAATAAGACATCGTTGAGAGAAACACCAGTACTGGTCATGCAACTCGCATCAAAGACAGTACGGAGTTTTGTGGTGGAACTATTTTCCTTTAGCACCCCATGGTGGGGGAGGAAATAGTGTGGCTTAGTTAAATCAGGATTTTGAACTTTGGCCATGTGGTCGAGAGATTGATATTCACTGATAAAATCATGATAGAGTTGAGAAAAGTGAGGTTGAGCGCTTAATTTCCGCTCGAGAGAATGAAATCGACGCTCAGCAATAGGCTGAGATGATCCTAGGGCAGAATGATTTTCCTTAAACGGAAGTCGAACGGTGTAGCGTCCGGTTTCATCTCGAGAGTGAGAAGTGGCGAAGTGAGCATCACATTGTTCTTCTTCTTTGGTCTTCTTCGTATATACAGGAATTTCCTCTTGAAGCCAGAACCGCTGAAGTGATGAATGTAGATCTGCGTCGCTTGCTGAGTGTAGAGAGACATTGAGGCTCGTAGAGGTGAGAGTGGATGCGAGAGGTGCGCTGGGAGCAGTACCCAATACGACAAACCCGAAATGCGTGCCAATTACATATGGCATATGCTGCCCCAGTGAGAATTGCTCATTAGTGAGTATTTTTGGAAATATACTTCCACCTAAGATAACGTCAATTCGTCCAGGTAAATGGAATGTGGGATCAGCGAGAATGTATCTCTGAGTCTTATTGTAGACTTCTGGGGCTAGAGGTACTCTGGGTAAATCCACGGTCAATTTATCTAATATTAACATTGGCTGGTCAGGAGCAATGATGAGACCAGATAGAGTGCTGATTGTGAGATGAGTTTGACCTTTTGGTTTTGCCGTGCTTTGGCTGAGGCCAGAGATGTGAGTTTGAGACTTAGTACGGCGCACTCCCAAGAGTTGAGCGGCACGTTCGGAAATTAAATCCGTCATACTCCCTGAATCAAGTAAAGCCCTGAATACATGGGATCTACCTTCAGGAGTTTTTAGTTGTACCAGTAAGGTGCCTAATAGCACGGTGTAACAATCTGGCATAGAGGGGGGTGAATCTTGAGAAACGAGAGTCACCTGAGAATCGTTATGGTTCTCACTAGAGCGATGACGTGTACTGGAGACGTCATGAGCTGTGTTACTACGGACGGGCTGATTAGCAGCATTGCCCGAGGCAGCTTGAAAGTGTAACAATGAATGGTGTTTTTTGTTACACGTGAGACACGTGGCCTTGGATTGGCATTCCTTGAGTTCATGAGCGCCTAAGCATGAGATGCAGCGATTATGTCTCTTGACGAGCTGATGTCGTTCTTGAGGAGTTTTGTCACGGAAAACCGTACATGAATAGACTTTATGTCCACTCTGATTACAAATGAAACATGGAGGAGGCATAGTCTTGGTTTGAGCGGAGTTAGAGTGAGTTGTGACCATTGAAACATCACTAGAGCGAAAGTTCACCCTTTTTGGCGCAGTCACCTTGTTGCGGGCGTGAGGAGGAACATAGGTAGAAGCCTTTACCTGCGGAACGTTATGAATATTGGCATCTTCAGTTTGGCTGCATTCAGTGTTCAAAAATGTTATTATTTCTTTGACTTCCGGTAACGAGTGAGCAGACGCGTCATTCGAAGAGGTTGACCGGGAAGCTTCCAGCTTTTTTCGTAAGTCGGAATCCATACGTCGGAGGATGAGAGCAGAGAGGAGCGGATTGTTTTCACCCACGTCACAATGTAAAGCTTTCAATGCCTGAGAGTGTTCTGTATATTGATTGACAAATAGTCTGAGACCCTTGATTGAGGACGAACTAATTTGAGGCAGGTCCAGTAACTGGTTCAAATGGAGAGTTTGTAACCTCCGGGAATTATGGTAGCGATCCCGTAAGAGGTCGTATGCTATTAAGTAATTAGCAGAGGTTAGATTGAGTCCTTTAATTAGGTTTAAAGGTTCGCCGCTCAAAACGCTCAATAAGTACTGAAACTTCATTACTGCACTAAGACTGGCATTACGGTGAATGGTTGTATCAAATAAATTGATAAAGGAAGTCCAAGTCAGAAGATCGCCAGAGAATTTTTGTAATTCTAATTTTGGCAGACGGACCTGAGAGACACTAGAGACCTGAGGAGTCGTACTGACGTCACTCAAAGCCGAGGGTGTTTTGGGTTCTTCGACTGGAAGTAGCGTTTCGATTATACCAAGAATATGAGCGTAGACCTCGTTAATAGAGTCCTGATCTTCCGCTAAGACTTCGTCTTCAATGGCCTCATCATCCGTTAGATTTAAGGCTCGTTGCAGGTTAGCCTCAAAATCAGCTTTCTTTTTCTTGACTTCATTAGAGATGGTTGATAAGCTCTTCAGTTGAGCAGGCGTAAGAAGCTCCTTTTGCGTAGCGAATTCTTCAACTTGAGTTTTTATTTTAGCGAATCGCGTTTTAGTTAACGCTGTGAGACGAGTATAGAGAGCCTTGAAATCAGAAACTTTAGGAGCCATTTTGAATTTTTCAGATACAGTAAGTAGTAAAACAAAATTAAATGTAGGTATGAAATACAAGACACTATTGTGAGCAGAGCACTAAGTCGCTAAATACATTTTTCCATATTTTATTTATATCTATTTTGACTTATTTACTACAGTATTAAAATATCGGCAGAGACATCACAAATTATTTTGCAATAAGAACAATAAACAAACAAATAAATAAGAGATTCAAAGTGTGAGGTAAGCTTAATCTGCAATGTTATAACAATTGCAGTCTTGATTGGTTCCACTGAGAACTTTGCTTTGATAGCTAGATTTGTTAGTAGCAATGTGTATGAACACTAGAGAGCAAGGAAAAAGTATAAATTTTATTTTCAATGAGAGATCAGAGAATTAATTATTTTTAGTTAATTAGCTTCCAATAAGCTTATGGTAATAACACATTAGAGAGAGATATGATAAATAGCTAATTCTTGCTTATTTCAGAGAGAGTGTACAAAACTATAAGTGTACATAACTAGTTTTGTATAGTTAGTTAATTAATTATTAATTCAGCACAAATACAATAAATATGAATTAGGTAATTAGCCAAACAAAATTGATTTACCCTAGCAGAGAAATGTGTGTTTAATAAAGCTTAACTGCTTTACCAAAAGAGACTTAAACTAGGCTAATTGACTATACACAATAAAAGACAATAGTTGACCTCACAAAAACGGAATGAAAAAGCAATATATTGTACAATAAAAGCCGTATAAAACACCTTTTGTATTTAATTAGCCTTCAAATGCTAATTAGAAAAATAGAATAAAAGATAATAATTTAATTTAAGATTAAATATATATAAGCTTATTTACATAAATGAATTAACTAGCCATTGCTAAAATCCTTATAATGAGAAGCATTAACTAATGCCAGTGACTACCACATGATATGTGAGTAGCGTACTGTCAATAAAGTAAACAAACAAGAGTTGACAACTATCAGCGCATGCGCTATAGAGCGGATGTGCTGCAGACAGCCTGAGAGAGAGTGAGGGGTTGGAAAAATCAATACTGCGTACCTCGAATCGGCACGCTTCGGAGAAGTTCGTGATTCTTCGTAAGCAGTGCGCCTGTTATTGGGCTAGGGGCGTGGCCTTCGCAAACTGCAAAGAAAGGCAACAATTGCAAATGGCGAAGACTGAAGTGAATCGTGCTTTCTATTATCCACAAATTAGAGTTTCTGTATTTCCAAAGAACTGTATCCTAGAAATCCGGTTCGAAATGACCAAAACTATGAGCGGTAAATGAGAGATGAGAAAATTAAATATTTATATCTAAATTGATTTGAAGGACCAGGGAATTTTTATATTAAAAACGCCCAAAAAGTTATTGTCTATAGAGAGAGTTCGTGGATAATTTGTTGTTGCAAAATGGGACAATATGTCGAGCAATATGCTTACAAAAATAACTAAAGTTACACACATGAAATGATGAAAACAGTACCTTGTCCAATATTCCAATTAGATGAGGGAAGGTCCGAAGACAACTGTTGGTGAGGTGGTAGCGAGGTCCATCAATGTCCTGGAGGGAAACGCAACGAACGACAGTTCTCACTTAATTTTATCTTGAGTCTTCTTACACGAATCACGGTAGAACGCTTCTCGCAAAGTTCATCTGCCACGGAAGCACGCACAAAGAAGATCTTGAAGCACAAACTATGGCGGGAGTTCACACAAGAAATTAATATACAAAATATCACACACAAAAAATATTAAAAGACGTTTAAGAGTGGTTAACAGAGATTTAGAGAAACAATATAGAAACAGCACGAGGCAGAGGGCCTCCAAAAGTGTATATTAGAGAAGTGTGCTGTGAGAGGGACGTTACAAGACCGAGTTTTCTAGACAGAGTTTCTAGACAGAGTGGCGTGGCATAACCCCGCGTGGTGCAAAACGATTTTAGAACAGTGCATTCTAACCAATCAGATTTCAAGACGACTGACTACGTCATATCGCCTGATTTATGTCGCTTTTAGAAAGCGTTATCCCCCTCTCTCTCTCTCTGTTGAGATATTTCAAATTAAAAAATAATACAACTTAAAATGCGCTCTTGGCTTAAAAACTATTTCTTAATGCTAAAGTGTTAACACATTAAATGCTATTAGAAAGACTTAAAATATAAGATATAAGTACTGAACAATACTGTTTACTGATCAGCTAACACACAAAAATATATGTGTATTGTAACATTATGTAATATTTATGTTAAATAATATTTTGAAAGTAATTACTCTTAGATTAAACGTTTAATAAAGTTGATAACTTAAGAACTGTTTCTGTATATCCGACTTATTCATTAATATACGTTAATCTTTTTCCGGTAATGAAGCCTAAGTAATCGACAAGCAGAAAATATGCCAACATGACAAATAAATTTTAAGAATAAAACAAAGAATACTTATATTTGACCTGACGAATTCGTTTAAAGCTTCAACAAACTATCACAATATACCATTGATAGTTATACTATATTAATTAATGTAACATGACAAGTCAGACAATAGTATGTTTTAATTGGTATTCGGGTTTGTTTAAACGCTCTATAAAACACTATCAGATGTTGTTGAACCATTATTCTAAAAATACTTTTGGAAAATACTTAACAAAAGTATTATTCATCATTTGAAGTATGAAAAGTATAAAATATACTACCGTATATGTATTAGTGGGAGTAGACAATTAGTGGGCGAGCAAAGCTCACTCTCGGGCATCTTCGGCACTCGGATTCAAGATGGCGGCCACCTTCGGGCATCTTCGGGTCACGTGACTTAAGATGGCGGCCAGCCCATTGTGCTACCAACACTGTGGGAATTTTCCCTTCCTAAATTTCCCTCCAAATTCCCCTCAAATTACCTTGTTATACTAAATAAAATACATTTTTCCAAGATGGTGGCCTTTCCCTTGTTATACTATATAAAATGCACTCTTAACCTAGTTTGGAGATGGTGGCCGGTACCAACCTTATGGGAATTTCCTGATATACACTATAACAAATGCATTATTTCATATATACACTATAACATATGCAATATTTCATATATACACTATAACAAATGTCACAGCGCACCTGGTCGCAACACTTCTAACTACTTTAAAACTAAGTCCATATTTGTTTACATTCGGCTTTCGTATTAAAGATGGCGCCTTCGGAACTCATGAATAAGTCCAAAGTGGTACTTCCAATTCTCAAATTTAACTCTGAATTATACTAAAATAATTCAACTATACACTATACAGTAACAATTTTATAATCTATGTGCCAGAACACAACTGATTATAGCTGCACAGACCGGGTATTGGCGGTTTTCCTGTTGCGACAGTCACGCAACACTCAATATTGACCTTGACGCGCTTGCGCACCCAAATGCTACGCTCTGATTAGTTGCACCCTCTCCCTCCCTCCCCACTTTACAGACTGCCACATTCACTTCTGTTTCACTCTTGCTCTTGCGCTCTGTTCGATCGTTCTGTTCACTACTTCCCACCCATACACGTACAATGGTATTCACCCACCCGCCCTTACACGTACATTGGTATTCACCCACGTGCCCATACACATACAACGGTATTTATATATACTTGTATACGTGTATGGGTGGGCAGGTGGGTCAATACACTATACGTGTATGGGTGGTCGGGTGGGTCAATACCACTGTCCCTGTATGGGTGGTCGGGTGGGTCAATACTACCGTACATGTATAGGTGGGCTGGTGGGTCAATACCACTGTACGTGTATGGGTGGATGGGTGGATTAATACTACGGTACGTGTATGGGTGGGAAGGTAGGTCAATACTACTGTACGTGTATGGGTGGGCGGGTGGGTTAATACTACTGTACGTGTATGAGTGGGCGGATGGGTTGATACTACTCTACGTGTATGGGTGGTGTACCGGGTCTTTTGACCGGTACATTTCGTTTTTTTCGTCGTTGTCTGCCAGGCTGCCTGAGATCGCTCATGCCCTGCGATTCACGTAACTTTGGTGGCCGTTGGCTCAGTTCCGTTTCGTTCCTGGGTCCAGCTTCGGTCAGGTTGGCCTGTCTTCAGTTGTCTTGTGCTGCCTGCAGAATTTCGTTATGCGAGGCTAAAGGCACCTAAAACGTAAGTGTTCATTTTGTAAGTTTTAATATCTAATCACCCTTTTGGTGAGAATATTTTGTTTCAATAATATTAATCGTTCTTGCTTGTGTTTCAGGGTTTTGTTAAATTTTGTGTTCTTTGTCTAGATGTTTCTCAGACTAGGTTAAAGCCATGTGCTCAATGTTACAGTTTTACCAGTAATTGCTTCATTATAGCTTGTTTTATTTTCAATTGTAATTCTGTATAATGTTTATTGAGCCTTTTTTCAGTTGGAGTTACCGATATATCATATTTTTGTTACTTGACAATAACCTAGCCTATCTTTAGTTTGATTTTCATGTTATAACATATTGCTCATGTATCCATAGCCTAGTTCTCAGTTTGTCATTTTTAGTTCCATATACGTAATTAATTCTTTTATAATTTGTTAATTTGTAATTTGTCTTAAATCGGTTTTCCAACATAATTTTTCATAGCCTAAAAATGGAGCTTTTATTTTCCTAGTGTGCTAATCATGTATAATTTTGTCTTTTCTTGTTTGGTTTTGCCATTTCATGTTTATTAGTTGTTATGTGTAGTATTGTTGTTGTTGTGGCTGGACTATTTTTAATGGCTGTGTTTGACCTTGCAGTCCAGGGTCCTTGAGTAGGACGTTTCTACCCTCAGCCTGTCGTCCGGGGAAAGTTCAACCATCTACACTGCCCGCCTGGCCTGAGGACCATGTTGAAGCATAGAGTCGCCCGCTACCTTCTCTACATCTTTGGGGTAGAAGTCTTCTGTCCTCAGGTCAGTGTGTTCCAGTTTTGTTCCCGGCGGCTGAGCTGGGGGTTTTGAGGCAGATTTATATTTATAAAAAAAAAAAAAAAAAAGGAAGAAAAAAATGTTTGTGGAACAATTTAATGTGGCCTAGGCCTAAAGAGACCGGACCAAAGTGATTTATGCAACACAGCCATGGGGACCTATATGTGTATTTTTTTTTTATTTAAAGGGAAAAAAAACAAAATACAAACAAAAGGAACTTTTGATGTTAATATTTATTTCTATTTATATTTCTTGTTATTTAGTTTAATTAGTTTATTTTGTTGTTAGATATTTTAGAGTTTATATTTGTTAGGTCCCTATTGTTAAATTGTGTTGTTATTTATTTTTATGCTTTAGGCCTAGCGATTTAGTTATTTATTTATTTATTTCGTGTTTGGTATTATTGATGTCAGGGGATAATAGAACGGTACCGTGTTATATATTTTTTTTTTAAATTGTTTAATTTTTAAACTCACCAAAAGGGGATTGTGGTTCTTTGAATTAACTTCTAATTCGGAGCTGCCCAGGGATTCCGGCTTACTCCCTGGCCCGGTGGAATCAAGGGGATGTGGGCTAAATTGCCGGGGTTTATTTGGGGGGTTATCTAAATTGTTTCTAAATGTTCATTTTTAAATTGTGAATAAATTGTCTTACGTTTTGGGTGGCTAGGCTGCAGATAGGCCGTACAGTTTGTTAATTGTTAAATTTGGTATTTGTTGAGTTTGTTGTTTTTTGTAGCTTTTGTGTCTTTTCTTGTTAATTTTAGGGTTTGATATTATTGATTTAAGTGCGAATTAATATTGTGGCCTTCTGCCGTTTTGATTAATTAATATTTTCTGGTTTTCTTGATAATAAATCAGTTTTGCTCAGCTGCCGAGTGTTATTTTGACCCTCCAACTGCCACCCGTGATCCCATCGCTCGACTTGTTTTGAGCCATCCCCCAGTTGGCACGCCTTCCAGCTTTGGTCGGGGGGATGGGTCTCAGTGGGTGGGTGGGTTAATACTACTGTACGTGTATGGGTGGGCGGATGGGTTATGTACAGGCTCCTACTTCCAATTGTTTAACTGATTTAGTAATAAGAATTGACATTAAATTCAAATATTCTCATCATAAATACTTTAAATTTATTCTTGAAATTTATCGTTTATTTTATATTTTGGACACCGTTCTCTGTACGATATTTTGAAAGTGATATACTGAGAGTAAGTTCCGTATACAGTATCAATATTTTGACCTTTGTTCTTTGTGCGGTATTTTGAATTTGTTTCAATATTACTAAGCTTGTCTTGTAAAGTAAATTAAAGTTTATAATTTCGGTTTAATTTAATTGCCAAAGATGGAATCCTTTGCCATAAACCGCAACCTTGTCACCCGTCGGTTTGATACCACAGGAACTGAACTCCTTACCGTTCTGGCTGAACATACAAATAAAATCTCTTCTAAGATAAATAACCACCTAAACACGCTCGCGGAAATTAAATGGTGTATTTCTGTTTAAATTAAATTTTCCAAAATTGTAAATTACGAAGAAATGATTACAACTCCCTTCTTTCACGGTAAACCTCGTCCTTTGTTGCCTTCCGACTCTCTAGATATTCAATACTCTGAAGCTACTGACAAAATTTTAGAAAGCGTGGGTAGGTTAGTCAAGGAAGTGGGTGGGTACTTGAAAACATATTACGACTAGATCTTTTTATTGTTAAATATCAACCTTCACACGCTTCTTCTTATGTACCCACCCCAAAAAAATCTCAAACTCTATGCATGGAATTGTAAACATAAAAAATTACGATAATAAATGTTTCTTGTACTCTGTACTTGCTTAGTTATATCCTGGTAAAAATAGGAGTATTAGCTATTATAAATACTTGGAATGTAATGTAAATATGTTTAGTATTAGCTATCCTGTAAAAATCACTTACATAGATAGGGTTGAAAAATTAAATCCCACTTTGTTAGTCAATGGATTTGAAAAAGACGAAATTTACCCTTTACGTATAACCAAAGAAAAATTCAGACTTCACCACGTAAACTTGTTACTTTTGACTACTGACACTACTTCCCACTACTGTTTGATCACTGACATGTTCCGACTGTTATCTCACTTAACTCACTTAACAACCCAGCTTCATACTACTGCAACTATTGTCTAAACCGATTTTCTAACCAATTACGACTCACTGATCACTTACCTTTGTGTTCACCACACGGAGCACAAAAGACTAGACTTCCTACTGCAGACGAAAAATACATGACCTTTATGAACTATACTCTAACTCACAAAGTCCCATTCACCATTTACTGGGACTTTGAAAGTTTTGTTGTACCTACACTGAATGACCCCTCAACTTCACATACGACAAACACTGCCCATCACGTTCCTTCTGGCTTTTGCTATGTAATCATTGACAGTGATGGCAAACTAGTAAAACAACCCAAAGTCTACAGCGATCCCGATGTTGTGGATACCTCTTTAAATTGTTTGATTGCAGAGTTTGAGGAACTCCTACCAATTATTATAAAAACATTCCGATTAATATGTCTCCACAAGACAAAATTATTTTCATAAATGCAACTAAATGTCACCTTTGTCTAAAACCTTTAGATAGAGACAAAGTGGCTAACCAGGTGAGTTCTTGGTACCTGCCCACAACTCTTGTAATTTAAACTATAAAGTTCCCGATCACATTCCGGTGTTGTTCCACAACTTGTGAGGATACGACTGCCACCACTTGATCCAAGGGCTAGGCAAATTCAAAAAATAAATCTGTCATGTATCGCTACAACTAGTGAGCGGTCACCCTTTTCAGTCACCCTTGAGTCTTTATGATTTTTGGACTCGCTCCAATTCCTCAACGCTTCTTTGGATACACTTGTATCCAACTTAGTTTCTGACGGAGCTTCCAGAACATTTTAGGGCAGTGTATAACTAATACTGACTTACTTCTACGCAAATGCGTCTTTCCATACACTTACATGACAGACGAATCTAAATTTAACGAAACCCAACTTCCTCCCAAGGAGGCGTTCTACAATGACCTAACACAAACACCTATTTCAGACGAGGACTACACACATGCACAAACTGTATGGACTACTTTTGAACTTACTACTATGAAACAGTACCACGACTTGTACTTATTGACTGACGTACTATTACTTGCCGACGTGTTTGAAAACTTCAGAATTACTAGTATGACATACTACAATATTGACCCATGTAACGTCTACTCTGCCCCCGGACTTGCATGGAACTCATGTTAAAAATGACAGACGAACGTCTTGAATTACTTACAGTCATAGACCAGCACCTGTTTGTTGAGTCTGGGATCCGGGGCGGTATCTCCATGATACCTAACCGGTACGCCCAGGCCAACAATCCCTACTTGCCCAACTTTGACAACACAAAACCCACCAACTACCTACTTTACCTTGACTGTAACAATTTATAAGGTATAAGTATGTCAGAGAGACACCCAGAGTCTGACTTTAAGTGGATAGACACACACGACATTAACTTTACAAAAGTTCCAGATGACTCTGACACTGGGTACATATTAGAAGTGGACCTTAGTAAGGCTAGCAAACTACCAAAAGGTTGATTGCTAATCCTTACTTTTCTGAAAAGTTGTTAAAATTAACAAAAGTCAACCAATTGTCAACCATTTTAGACTTTTGGTAATTTTAACCTAACTTTTCGGATGTTTGCTAACCTAACTTTATCTGTGTTCATTATTGTAGTTTTAAAACTATACTTTTTCTCGTATTTTTAGATGTATAACATAATTTCTATTGAACTACTAGCTGATTCTTATTTTCTATGTTTAGTTTGGATGTTTTCCATCAACAGCTCTCATATTTCTAGAGAAAACAGAATTTTAGGAAACATTTTAGGTCTTTACCTATATTAAACCTATCTTACAGTGTAAAGATGTTATTTTAAAACATGATTATATGAAGAATTAGTGTTTTTATGGTGAGTGGGTAGTTCTCTAGGAGTTTTGTCTGTAGGATGAGTGGTGGGGGTAGAGTGTGTCCTAAGGAATCATTTGTGCAGAGGTAGGTGATTGGTCTATTAAGAGTCATGTGTGTTTGGTGATTGGGTGGAATATCACAGGTTTTATGCAATGTTTAAGTGTATGGTGTATCAGAGGTGTTGTATGTTGAGTAAATGGGCGAGCAACCAAGAGTCTTGTGTGTAGAGTGTGTGGTTAGTCTTTTGTGTGTTGAGTAGGTGGATGGTCAATGTAGCATGTGTGTTAAGTCTTGTATGTTAAGTAGATAGTCTGACAAAAGTCTTTTTATGGGAAGATGATTGGTATATCAAGAGAACTGTGTGTTTGGTAGGTAGGTGGACTGTTAAGTCGTATGTTTGGTAGGTAGGTCGTCCATGAATGTTGAGAGTTGTTTGTCAATCTAAGGTTTTATGTAATGGGTAGTTACGTAGTCTATAGAGAGTACTGTGTGTGTTGAATAGGTGGGTGGTCAATGTTGAATGTTAAGTAGGTAGTCTATCAAAAGTTGTATGTGTAGGGAATGTAGGTAGTCTATCAAGAATGATCAAGTAGGTGGGGAGTCAGTCAATAGACTTTTACGTTAGGTGGGTGGTTAGTCAAGAGTGTTAAATATCCCTATTTATGGACACTTAACTCATTTTTTAGGGGTTTGGAGAGTACTTTCCTTTTATTTTGGTAGTTCTTCCTTGATCTGAGACATTTTTCAACAATTATATTTTTATGTAAAATTTTTCGAAATTTGTATGTATCTTTGATTTTTTCTTACTTTTGGACAGAATTTACTCTTCTTGTAGAAAGTTTTACCATATCTTACTTAGATCACTTCCTGATTCTGTACCATATCATACCTTTTCCAGGATCTTTCTCGCAGATTTTATTAAGTAAGGGTTACTATAATGTAAAAGAAAAGTATACAATATCTTGTAGATATGTGGAAAAACTTATCATAGACCTCAGTGTCCACAGCCAATATTATGAATAATTTAACATAATCAATAAGAGTGCCTATCGATATAAAGACGTCACATATATCGATGTTTAGACACTTGATCCTTGTCAAATTAATGTTATTGCCTACTTCATGTATTGAGCCGTGCAGGACATTCAGAGATGTTTCGACCTTTGTGGTGGTTGTTTAGAGTTAGCGGACTGTTTCCAAGACATAACAAACTCGACGCTCTTTTGGCTATAGGATCATCCGTTATCTTACTCATTAGTTGCTTTGCCGTTAGTCTTTATCGAGCTACTTTGGCATTTTACAATATATCTAAATTTATAATCGTCATAGCAAATATTCAATTTTTCTCCATTGGTATTTTTTCTATCTTGAAAGTAAACGTTGACAAAAAACATTTTTCTGACTTGGTCACACAAATTGTGAATCCGAATCCGTCCACGATAGAACAGTCAAGCCCCAGTGATCGTTATGAGCGGTTTGTGTTTCTGGGGTTTACTATTTTGGTAGTTTTAAGAATTTATGCTCGTTTCCAGGCCGCAGACCCAATTTCCAAACTGATATTCATAGATATTGGTATCAGTTTTGTATACTTGACGACGATGCAGCAGCTGGTGTTGGTCCATCAGCTGGCCGAGAGATGGTCTGTGCTCAACGATCGTTTAAGCACTTTGACTGAGACACCAGAGAGGACCCTTCGGCAGGAGCTTGCTGCAGTGTTCAACACATACAAATGCCTCAAAGACCTTGCGGAAGGCGTCAATGCCTTCTATGGCTTCTTTAATCTCATTTTCTCTGTTGTCCAATTGGCCTATATCACTTTATGTGTTTTTAAGTATCTGTCTACTCTTTCTGTTGATGGGAGTTCATTCATTTTGATTGAATATATCGTAATAATGATAATTGCACTTGCACAAATTCTACTGTGTAATGAAAATCACGAATGTTCTGATAAGGTAAGGTCTCGTAACAAAAAATGTATATCTTATTAATGAATTAATATTGTTAGATAATACTTAGAGAGAGGGGTGGGGTGTTTCTTCTTGACTACAGTAATTAAACATTTAAGTAATTGTTAATGTCTTAAACATGTAAATATCTACATGTAAATAAAAACATATTAAACTAGCCATCTAGGAATTTCTGTTTTTTTCATGTTTCAATAAAATTTATTTATCTAAAATTGCATAAATAATTAAATTCGTTTTTTAATTAGCATAATACGTGTTGGTACATATACAGTACAAGTAAATGTCATACAACACAAATTTTTTACAATATAATCACAAAATATATTTGTACATTTTATGCTTATATTGTAATAAATTTGTGTTGTGTGACGTTTACTTGTACTGAATAATTAAATTATTCTGTTATTATTTTGACTTGGTTTTAATTATTATTATTAAAATATGATGCTGTAATTTAAGAAATAATATTTTACGTTTTTCTGTGTATTTATTTACTTTTTATTTTAAAATGTACGATACCTCAATTTATAAACAACTATTTCCTTTATCAGCTGATTGTCGATTATATCTTATGTAGGCTATGTTTTTCTTTTTCTCAGGCAAATGAAACCATTCTAACTCTTCATGGTACAGTTAATGAAGACACTCCCGTTGGAATAATGGACGATGTAAGCTATAGTTATTATTGATTTTAATTATAAGTTAATATCCATTAGGAAAGTTACTTTCATATATAAGTATATAAAACAAACGTCACAAATTTATAAGTTAGTCTAGGATACATCTCTCTCATACACGTGTTCTTCTGTGTATCTCCGACACAGTTAATACACACATTAACTCACTTCTGTGTAGGCAATGTCTCTCGATTCCTGTTTACTTTTTAGGCAATTCAAATTTAAATTTCAAGTGAAATTTCAAATCACGCGTGCCATGGGTGGAAATGGCAAAGGACAGTCGTTCTCTGAGTCTCTTCTTGTAGATCTTGTAAATGTTAGTACATACCATATGGAGCATTCAATTTTGGATCTTTCAAGCTAATATAACGTAAAATTTAATTACCAGGAATGTAAATGTTAATGAGTTTATTATGTCTTAAAACCCGAAAAGGTTTTGTGAAAACCCCAAGTCTTAATTAGGAAAGGCTGATTAAAGACTCGCTTCAGTATTATATTTTTTGTACTATTTTTCACAAATATTTTACTTCATAAATTTTATTCAAAACTATTCTCATTTATGATCATCTTTGTAGTACACTTATATATAATGTTTTATTCCTAGAAATAGTGATTTTAAATATACGATGCCCGTTTATATCCATAAATACCATAATATTGCAAATGTTGCTAGTTTTACCAAAGATCAATGTTAATCTATGTTGATATAATCCAAACACCACCTACTCACTTGCGTGCATTATGGCCATAAATACAATAATATTGCAAATGTTGTTAGTTTTACCAAAGATCAATGAATCTATGAATGAATCAATGTTAATCTATGTTGATATAATCCAAATACCACCTACTCACGATAAATATTCACTAGCGTGCATTATGGCCATAAATACAATAATATTGCAAATGTTACTAGTTTTACCAAAGATCAATGTTAATCTATGTTGATATAATCTAAATACCACCTACTCACTAGCGTGCATTATGGCCATAAATACAATAATAATGCAAATGTTGCTAGTTTTACCAAAGATCAATGAATCTATGAATGAATCAATGTTAATCTATGTTGATACAATCCAAATACCACCTACTCACGATAAATATTCACTAACGTGCATTATGACCATAAATACAATAATATTGCAAATGTTACTAGTTTTACCAAAGATCAATGAATCTATGAATGAAGCAATGTTAATATATGTTGATATAATCCATATACCACCTACTCACGATAAATGTTCACTAGCGTGTATGGCCATAAATACAATAATATCGCAATTGTTGCTAGTTTTACCAAAGATCAATGTTAATCTATGTTGATATAATCCAAATACCACATACTCACGATAAATTTTCATTAGCGTGAATTATGCTAAATTTTTTTAACTTGGAGCAGTTGTTTTTTATTTAGGTTTATTTCATGTTTTATTGACTCGTCTGCATTTTTAAAGAAAGGTGATGGCATGGTTATTGGTTATTACAGTTAATTTAGATCCAAGTACCAAAGGGCGTACTTTTTGTAAACAACGTAATATTGCTAATAATTCCTTCTCAGTGGTGGGAGGTCGTTTTTCTGTGGCACTTAGTGTTCTGGATAGGAAGACAATAGCAGATTTAGAGTGATCATCGCTCAATTGAAATAGAATTCCTCCAATAGCTACATCAGAAGCTTCAGTTTGCAGGTCAAATTAATTGTTTTGTCAAAAAGTCCTAATGAATTAGTCTTCAGAAATAACTAGTTACTTCTTTGAAATGCTTCGGCTTCCTTTTGTCTCCGTTTGAATTTAAATTTTCTCCTGACTAAACAAAATGTAACAAAGGTGTCAACATGTGACAATATTAGGCCTACTGGCATAACTATCCAGGAATTTGTTATAATAATTAAACCTAAGAAATATTTAAGTTCTTTTCTTAATTTGGGTGTAGAGGAATCGAATATGGCTTGTGTTCAACTTGTATCCATTTGTAAACCTGAAGAAGTACAACTTGTACAATCCAACTTGTATCCAATTGTATCATAGTACAAGTACAACTTGTATCCAATTGTATCATAGTAATGGTATATTGTCTCGGCAGAAGTTAGATTTCTTTTAAGTTGATAGTAAAAATGGCTTCAGATAGTTTCAAATACATATATTGAAAATGTTTCAAATGGGTAAGGAAATCAGGTGACATGAGACATATGACACCTACATAAATAATCTTCGACTTCGTAAGTTAGAACATGATCTAGGACTCTTAGTAAAGCAGCTTGTGGTGTAGTAATATTCTTATTCTTATATATGAGATGCCGACACAACGTTGTGCGTATTTAAGGCGAATATGAACGATGATATGAGTGTAGGATGAGTGTGGATGAGTGTAGTCTGGTTACTAATTGAGTTCAACTATTCCTCAGAAAGGGCAATTTATTAATAGCCAAACATCTAGGGCAACTAAGGACCTACAGCTTTACGTCATCTAATACTACGTGGTTCGGATTTCAAGGAAAGCTGTAGGTCCCTTAATACTACGTGGTTTGGATTTCACGTAAAGCTGTAGGTCCCTTAGTTGACCTGTCTTTTGGAAGTGGCAAAAACGTATTGGTAAGTTTCCTCTGAATTGAAATTCCGTGTATTATCTATAATTTATTTCCAACTTAACTTTCCAACAAGATGATTTTAAGTCAATAGTACTTAACCATTTGACATTTTTACATTTTAATAATAATTCTTTTATGCTTTGATAATAATTCGTTATATTCTTTGAGTGTCTAAAATAATCAAATTTTGCCTGACTTTTTAATGATTGGTTTGATTGGATTTATGTAGGGACTGTTGGTTCTTTTTATAGTATTTAGATCTTCCATCTTTTAGTTTCGTTAGAGACACCTTCATAATGCATAATTGGTACAGGATAGATTTGGCATTTAATTTTTTCAGATTTTATTACTTCTATTTTACGTTCATACTTATTACATCGCCCTGGAATGTCTGGGAAAATATGTTTGTATTGGAACAACAACTTTCCTAAACTGGTCCGTTGTTCAAATGATATTTTCTTATTTTCTTCGAGTACATTATATAGGGTGTCCCTGAACTCTCTATTTATTTAAATATAATTTTTAAATTACAATCCAAAAAAGTGAATTCTATGTTGAAGATGGAGCTGTATTGGTTTTTTGTATATAATTGTTAAAAAATAATACAATTTAAACCAATAAAAACGTTATTAGTGAGGCCTTTCGATATCAAGGCTATCATCGTCAGACACATCACAAATAAATATACAAAAAAATATACACGAATAAATATACTTTTTGTATATTTATTTGTGATGTGTCTTACGATGATAGCCTTGCTATCGAAAGGCCTCACTAATAAAGTTTTTATTGGTTTAAATTGTATTATTTTTAACAATTATATACAAAAAAGTGAGGTTACATGAAATCGGATGACAAACAATTGAGATCTCAGTATTTTTGTATTTAATCACTTACGCGTCAATTTGTATAGCCTAGGTGTCATGCCACGCGAGTAAACCACAGGAATTTTATGTATTCCTTACCCTTCAACACTTATTAAGGATCAAAAATCTCAAAGTGCCGCCATTTTGAAAATAATCAAGAAAGGTTTTTATTTTTTTTTTTTTAATTTCAGTAGGAAAATGGTTTTATTAATGTGTATACCAAATTTTCATCCTATAGGTTAAATAGTTTTAAAAATAAAAATAATTTGTAAAAAATACAAAATGGCGGCTGTACGGGTACCGGAGGTGATTTGAAAATTTTAAATATGATATTATGTTTTGTTTTTGACCCACAATCAACACCTAAAATTATCTTCAGAGAGTTCAGGGACACCCTGTATATCTTGAGATGAGACATGAGTTTCGATATAATTATTCCTCATCGCTGTGGATGTAATTTGTTTTATCATTATTATTTATATTTGTATCATTATTATCATACATTATTTAATAAATGATTCCTTCTGTATTTTTCTCTTCGAATTTTAAATGGGTAATATTATTACCTCGGTCTCGATCTATAATGAGCTTTGTCAAAATTCATTTCCATTCTCAACTGTTTCATAGCACCAACTCCTATAATTACAGGCTTAATTATATGAGGTACTGTGATGTATTGTACCATGTCTTCTTTATCTCCAATTTGTGTTTTTAAAAGTATTATTTTCTACGCTCTCTTTGATTGTGTGCATTCATACAGCTTAATGTACTACTGCTGTTGACTAGCGCTCTAACTTCAATATTAATTAGTTGTATTTTGATATCTGGGCATTTATAAGAGATTTTGTATCGTTATAAAAAATATCGATCACATAATTTAATACTCGTTATAGGGAAATTATATTTATTTGAAAATTAATCTGGGGATGTGGTGAACCTAATTATATTAATATTATCTTGCACCGAGGATTCTTCTGAAGCAATAAATTTACTTAGAAGGCCCTTGAGTTCACCGGTACCTTCTAGTTTTCTTTATTCCTGTTGGTATCCTCTCAGTTCCCGAAAGTTGACTGAGGATTTCTTCTAGGTAGTTCCTTGGCTATAATTTGGCATGTTTCCGCTTGCTCTTGAGTCGGGTACTTTGGTGAACTTCGTCGTGGCTCCTGTCTCTGGTTTCCAGATGATTGTTTGGGTCTTGGGGATTTCCTGTAGTAAGGGTCGAATCTTCTATCTTCTCAAAACTGTTGATCCTCTCGATGTCCATGTGGTGGATTGTTGTATTGCGAACGACTTGATCGATGTGGCTGGTTGTATTGTTGTGTTCCATGATATTATTGGTTGTAGGTCTTGGATTTCGAGCTGGTCGTTAAGGCTCGATTCTTGTTTCTTGAGGCGATTTTCTTGCAAGTCCCCCCTCTGTAATAGTGCTTCCATTTTGCTGATGGCGCGGATGTTTTGTACTCGACATTCATCCTAGATTATGTCGTTGTAGTGTTGGTTGAGAGACGACATTACTTCCTCCTCTGTTGGTTGAGAGACGACATTACTTCCTCCTCTGTTGGTTGAGAGACAACATTACTTCCTCCTCTGTTGTTTGACAGACGACATAACTTCCTCCTCTGTTGGTTGACAAACTACATAACGTCCTCCTCTGTTGGTTGACAAACGACATTATTTCCTCCTCTGTTGGTTGAGAGACGACATTACTTCCTCCTCTGTTGGTTGAGGGTTCATTGACTTCACTGTTAGGACACGTTCTATGAAGTATTCAGAATGGTCCAATTTCTCTGTGTTCCAATACTTTTCAATGTCCAACCTATGATTAATTCCTCAGTGTACTTCTCTGTTCCAACATTTTATATTGAACTTCTACTCAAACCCGTCACAAGTCCCACCAACGGGCTGCATGCGTCTCTAACTCACTGTCTATTACATCATACAGTAAATTTGGGTTGTTGGTATCTGATCCTTGTTGTACTCGATCATAGTATCTTTTTAATTTATGGAGGAATTGTGCAGGGTTGATAGCTCTTCCATTGAATGTTGGTAGTGTGGCGGTTTTAAAGGAGATATTTGACCACTTTTACATGTGACATGAATGTCTCGTGGCCCTGATGATGATTATACAACTTGTTTTTGTAGTTTGGAGATAGTCTCTTTATGTGTCTTTATTTTATCTTCAATGATAACTATATGTTTTTCGTTTCTGTGTTTCATCAGGACGGTTTGGTTCTCTAAAACTTGTATTGTCGTAATTGTCTCTTCTTTGATTTCGCATGTCTTCTTATCAATTTGCTCATCCATTATCTTATCTTTGTTGTCAAGTGACGTAATTAGGTTTCTTTCGTCATGAGGTCTGTATTTCGAGTATGTCTTTGGATATATTTTGAAAACATTCCTGTTATATTTTTAACGTGTTTTCGTTGATTGTATTTAGCTCATCGTGCATAGCATTCATTCTTTTGTTTGCCTGATTGTATTGTTTATCCGTTTTCTAATTTAGTTTTATGATATTTTGATTTTGTTCCTCCAATTTTGAATTTACTTCATTCGTTTGTTCGTATATCTTAGAGTTAATTTCATTACTTTGTTCATCTATTCGTTACTCATTTTACTCATCATCTCTACTATGAGACGTATTTCTTCTTCCATAGGAGTTTTAACAGTGGATGTTACCATTTGCTAGTATCTTTGAGGGTTTAGTGGGCGTGGACTCTAAAGCCTAGTTCCAACGGTATGCCATCCGAAAGGCTTCGTCTGCCGTCTACTAAATAACAGGTCGTTGGAAAAGCTTGCCTGTGTACGCCTCACCTACGGACAGATCATCCGGGGCTGCCTAAATAGGTTCCGTACAATATGGGAAAAGAGGCCGCACTACAAAGGAGATAAAGTTTTAATCCGCGACGCCTTCACAGGTGCCACGGGTCATTGCAACGGTCCTGTATAGTGATAAACAGGCGACACGCTATCCGTGTATCGAAATCGAGCCGCCTGATGTCTGCCGTGGGAACTGGGCTAAAGTCGACGTCATCTGAGGGCGCTTAAGGGCGGGGACAAGAGAGTTTGTTGTTATCTGATTATCTGCTAGATCTGTTGTTGTTGTTGACTGAGGATTTCCAACTGATTTATTGGGGATATTACGTAAATTATAGGGCTTATTTCCTTTCAAATTAGTACTCTGGATGATAATATAATTTTAATATGAATTACAACCTAAATTAATATGTATGAGTATAAATTTAGGCTGTAAAAACAAAAGTTGTATGTATTTTCTAGTCTAGCCTACAATATGACATTATTTCAGCCTTATTTTGTATAAACCAAGGCCAATATGTTGGGTGCCATTTTATAATTTAATTAATATTACTTAGATAAATTACTTACTTACTTACTTACTCTATAAAAATATTAATTATTACAACTTTGCTTTGCTTAAGAAATTTGCCTCTCAATTAGGTATATTTTATAAAAGGGTTTCCTTTGACTTCTCTTAGGCTTTTACTTACGATATGTTCAAACAAACAAATTCATAATTAGGTACAAATATAATTTATTAAATGAAAAATTTATTATGAGAACAATTAAATACAGGTATTTAAACATAAACTACGAATGGATCTGCAAAAATTAGAACAACTAGGGATTGTTTAAAATGCAAAAAAAATGAATCACCGGCTATTTAAAAAAATGGGACACAACAAGTCGTAATAGAACATTACCACTCCAATTGTGAGACTAAATAAGATCAAAGCCGGTAGAAACCACATTTGGCTTCTCGCAAGGATCAGTCTTCGGCCCAATATTCTTTCTCATGTACATAAATGTTTTTCTATAGAACCTACCATCAGATAAGACATACCACCATAATTTCACCAGCCAACAAGGGGCAAAATAATGAAGCGGAGAACACCCGCTTCTGCAGTAACATTAAACTTTCAATCAATACATCTAAGACCGTCCACATCACATGCATGCCAAATTATCAGCTACATCCAGACATAAACAATATTCAGGACTCAACACCTAGAATTACTACAATAAAATGTTTAGGAATAAACTTTGACAATCATCTGAGCTAGAGCAGCCATGTAGAGCTATACACAGGAATTATCATCCACACGTTTTGCTCGAAGACTGAGAACAATCACCAACAAAGAAGCTACCAAGATGGCATACCACGCCCTATTCGCTTCACATCTCAGGTTTTGAATATTGGCATGGGAGGAGACCCCAAAATTAGGTATAAAAAATGCTCAACCTACAAAAAAGGTCCTAAGAATTAACTAGATTCTAGTTCAACTAGATTCACTGGAACATTGTAGGCCACACTTTATCTCTGAGGGCATCATAACCCTTCCTGGAATTAGGCATCTTCATCCTGGAATTAATCTCATTTATAAAAAAATATCCTCCCGTAAAAAGGTCAGACTGCTACAAATATAATATCATAAATAATATCATAATATCTTACCTTACTGTAGGCTCCAAAAAAGTCAAAATACACTAGCCTATACACAGGGACAAAAATGTTTAACCATCTCCCTCAGAAAATTAAAAAAATTAGTAAAAATAAAAAATTTAATAAAGAACTAAAAAGATGCCTCCTTACAAAAGAGTATTATAATATTCAAGAATTTTACAATGATACTGAGCCAAAAAACACTTTAACTCTACAAATTTATACACACAACACCTACACCAACACTGGTAGTTCATTGACGTTTCCATGTCTTGAGGACTGCGGTGAAGAGGGTACGGTAAATGGTTAACGGTAGAGTGAGGTTATTTTGGCATGGCTTGGTTGATCGTGCTGGACTTGGTTATTTTATGAAATTAAGTAAATCATTTAGATAAAGAAGATATTCTTGGTAATAATTTTGAATAAAAAGTGAATAGAAAATGTAAAATATTTGATAATTTTGGAATGTGTGATAGTAATAGTTTGATGAAGTTGATCTCACATAGTGGTTCTTCTAATATCGATTATATTAAAATTCTTCCGAATTACTTTATATTATTTTATTGAAAGTTATAGTTCACTGGTACATACAATATTTAATTAATTCTGTATGTTAGTATCACTTTTACTATTTTATTTTATGAAAAACACAAGAAAATTGCTTGTTTTCATTTCCATTGCTGGGTGAAAAGAGAGCCCTTCTTCCAAGTTCATTGCTGGAAAGAAATTAAATTACACCATATGTTTTAATTTAATACTGGTAGATCACTTGAACACTAGACTGGCTTTTAATTGGTGGAGAATATTTGCCATTGAATAGGTTTTGGGAAATGGTTGTAAATTGATTTTGAGTTATACTATATCAAATGTTTTATAATCAAATTTATAATTTGAATAAGTGACTAAATGAATAATCTTATTACAATATTAGTCAATACTAATTAAATATTGTACAAATGAGTTATGCTATAAATTGGTATACATTTTTATTAAATACCATGTGATTGTTCAAATACACATAGGTCTATTTCTTATTTTATTTGAAGCGACTTGAAATGTCATACCAAATCTCTCATAACAACACAGCTACCGACACACTGCAAATCAATCAATAAACAAGCTAATCAATTGATTTGTTGAAACATTTTTCAAAGCCCAAATATTTTTTGAGAAATTGATTGTAACTACTAGCCACCGAGGTACTCAGGATATGGTGCTCTAGAACGTATTGTTTTCATCAGATATGTTTATAAAAGCTCCATCTAACAGAATTAGAAGAAGTCAAATAAAAAGTGTTATCTTACATAACTCCTAAGGAGAAGTTCCCTAAATATAGGGGAAGTAACGAAGGCTTACGTGTCGTATTCAACGAAAAGTTCTTATTCATTCGACTTAAATGCTTTAATTAAGGAAGTGTCTAAAGAGTTTTATTCTGTCATTCGTGTGTCCATCTTCTATTCTATTCTAATAAATACACACATTTATATTATGAAATTGATTGCCGTAAGCGTAAACATACAGTGCATATATCTTGTATACGTAAGCAACTAAGGGAAAGCATAAGTACACTCTCTCAACCCGTGGAAACTAAATATAATATTGAAAACTATAAGCTTTGCATTTATACGAGGCATTGCCTGCATCTCAACTGGAAGAGTACAAATCTACTATGTGAATTGATTGTAGATGCAGTCATGTCTCGTAACTCAAAATCTAAACAAAATGTAGCTCAAAATACTTGCATTAAAAAAAAACTATAATTTACAGTTTCACTTCAAATACTTATCATTGTGGCTCCAACAGTTCATTTGATAGTCCATCCAGCCTCTGCAGCTACTGTGGTTGGTGATCCGGTGGGGGGGTGAGGCCTGGTCGAAGTTCCTAACACCCATTTTTTAGGACTCAGCAGGCCCAGAGTACCATTTATAGTAATCCAAAACCTCAATGTCCTCCTCTCAGAATCTTCCATCAAAACATATGTGGCACCAGAACTAACAAAGCTACTCGAAGTGCACCTTCAATGTGAAAGTTCTGATATATTATGTCTTTTTGACATAGTTATGGCATTGAAATTTGGGGCTACGAGAATCAAAGAACAGATCTCGAGTTTAAACTTCAAAAAAGAACTATTAGAGCCATTTTCTATCTTACTCGTAGAACATATTGTAAGCCGTACTTCAAAGGAAATAGAATTCTGACTTTTCCTTCTATTTACATAAAAAGATCAGTGCTTTTTGTTATAAAAAACATACATACCTTTCAGACACTCCAGGACGACCACAAATACAATCTTTGCCCTAACCATAACATCAATGTCCCTTCACATAAAACATCTTCCTATGAAAGACAGTTGGTGTGTAATGGTTCCGGGCTTTACAATTCGTTACCGGATTCTCTAAAGGCCGAGAGTAGTGTGCGGAGGTTTGAAAAACAGATTAATGAGTTGCTGGTGCAGGGATGCCACTACAGCGTTGGGAAGTTTTCAAAATAACTTTCCCCTATTTCTTACCACCACATGCTAGTAATAAAAATATTTGTCAATATTATTTAAGGTTATTTTTGTTCTAAGTATTTTTAAATAGCCAATAATATGTTTTTGACCAAATGTACTGTTATAATGACGCTATTATGTGGCTTGTTTGGTTGTTTGAATAAAGATTATTTTCTTTCTTTCTTTCTTTCTATAGTAGACGACTCTGTCATTTACAGATTGAGCAGTTCGCTCTATCCATGTTGAGCAATCCAGTAAAGTTCACGGCTGCTGGAATCTTTACTCTGAACCGTACTCTAATAACAAAGGTACGTTTACAAATTATGTTTTATAACTATAAAATGTTTATATATAATGTTTATAGACGTATAAATCATGACTATCGAACTCTTTCAGTGATTAAATTAGACATGCGGTACTCCACACGGAGACTCCGAAAATGAGACGTCCTTTTGCGTCATATTCAGGCAAATGGATCTCCTCCGAACGCCATTGGTTGAAATATCGACCTCCGGACTGTATACTGTTCAGTATGTTTTTAGAATAAGTTAATATTGTATAATAATATCATCAAAATTGTATTGCAGGCTTTAAACAGACTAACTAAGGTAAATTCCACCATATCCCAATGGCAGTTTTAAGGTATCCTGTTTGAGAAATCCGATATAGCAAAGATCTATCTATCCATAACTAAACCGATTTCAATTGAGTTAAGGGACGACAGGACTTCGTAACTCTAATTTCACCCATAATAATAAATAGGGCTTCTTTTCAATTAATATTTAATCATTTTTAATATGTACTTAGTGAGTTAGTCTAAACATGAATTTTCAATAATTAGATGTGTTATGTGCTAGAGCCTAGCAGCTTTAGTAAACTGCTCATTTTTTTAGAGTAAAATGCATATATTAGGAAATAAATAAAGAATTATTAGCCTCTTGCTATCCTAGTGGTTAGCACTTCTGCTTCATATGCATTTGGTCACGGTAATCAAATTCCGGGAGGTCCACTTAAACTTGACAAAGGGGTTTGGACCGTTGTCCCTCAACAACGTTATAATACAATGTTAAAAATGCCACTGGTGTAGACAGTAAGAATAAAAATATTGTAAACACACACTTCCAACAATAAACATGTCCCTCAATCACACACTTCCAACAATAAACATGTACTTCAATCACACACTTCCAACAATAAACATGTCCCTCAATCACACACTTCCAACAATAAACATGTCCCTCAATCACACACTTCCAACATTAAACAATCTCCAAGCCGTCCAAACGTCAATTCACTGTTGATGACCTTCATAGCTACTCATACAATTTCAATGTTAATTGCCTCCCCAGGGTCATACATTGACCTGTGATAGGCTTACCAGTCAATTCCAAGCATTTAACGTTGATAGGTCTCATTTATAACATTAGTAAATAAACCTTTCAACTATGTAAAACAAATTTTTTTGAACATCCTCAAAATACTTTAAACCAAATCCATCATGAGCAATACTCATTTTTCCACAAGCCACTGTCTATGAAATAAATATGCCAATAAAAATTATTCAAACATATTCAACAGATTTCTAGAGTTAAATAAATTTAAAAATGAAAAAAAATAAGAATTACGTTAGCTAAAAAATGTATTTGAGTTAGGGTATTTAAATTTATCTATTTTCATAAACATGCGCTTGGTGTGAGTGGCACACTGATAATTCAGGTTTTACCATTCGACAGTTTAAATTTCTAAACTTCTTTTTCTAAAAAGCCCAACCATACATACACTGTGGTATTGACCCACCCGCCCACCCATACATGCACTGTAATATTGAATGTTATAATATTACACTTAAATATTTCAATGTTAACAGGCTCCCAGCCACTCACATTCGTTCAATGTTGACATGTTCCCAGCTACTCACATACGTTGAAAGGCTCCTAGCCACTCACATATGTTCAATGTTGACATTCTCCCAGCAACGCACATACGTTGAAAGGCTCCTAGCCGTTCACATCGTTCAATGTTAACAGGCTCCTAACCACTCACATCTTCAATGTTAACAGGCTCCTAGCCACTCACATACGTTCAATATTGACAGGCCCTTAGCCACTCACATCGTTCAATATTAACAGGCTCCCAGCCACTCACATACGTTCAATGTTGACATTCTCCCAGCTACTCAGATACGTTGACTGGGTCCCAGGCACCCAAATACCTTCAACGTTGACATGCTTCCAGCCATTCACATATGTTCAACGTTTATATGTTCCCCGCCACTCACATACGTTGACAGGCTCCCAGCCTCTTAACGTTCTACGTTGATAGGCTACTAGAGTCCTAGCCACTCACTACGTTCAACGTTTATGGACATTTAGCCATCAAATACACCTTTAACGTACTATGTCTCTCCACTAATTCTTTGATATAAGTTTGAATATAAATGTTAATATTTTTAAAATGCAATTTTAATGCCAAATCGTGTTTTCCTTGAACAGGCTACGGTGGCGTCTGTGACCTGTATCATCATTGCTCTCCAACTGAAGGATGTGGACTTCTCTACTCCTGCCACTGATGTCACCTCCAATGTCCTCGCCACTCATACTTAACGTATCGCTCAAGTACGGCTCTCTAAAACACTGGTCATCAAACAAAACGTACTACCAGTAATGTTTTGCCAAATGGCAATAAGATATATAGTACAATTAGGATATGTAGCTAGCTAGTAGAATTGTGAGGAGCCAAATGTATCTCATGCATATCTACCTCGTAATTAAGTATTTTTTCATTTAACCAAAGTTAAAAGAGTAGCAATAAGCTACGATAAATGTGGGTCATTAATGCAATCATATAAAAATAATTTACACCTAAAACATAAATTAAAAACTATGTATGTTTCGGGGCTGTTTATGTGCATACATTTAACCATAGTGGTTGAAGAACACAGGTTTCTTTAAGATCTGATTAGAAAGTAGATCAATTAAATCAAAATGGAATTAAATAAACGCACTTTTTCTGTTAAGTGTGCTGAAAATATGTTCTTCTTGTTGGTCCTTAACCGTACTCATCTTTTTCTACATAATTCTCTTGATCTATTTGGTTTTCTGTACATTTGGGAAAGACAACAATGAGAGAATTACCTTTTTTGCTTAGAATACAATTTTTCTAGATGGTCACTGAGATAAATAGATTAACTTAAGTCAAACACTTGAAGGAATTACCCTTTGATATCTCTGTACTTTTACTCCTTGGGAAAACTTGGTGATATCAAACTATTACAACAAAGTAAGCTATCTAGTATGAAGATAAGTCAGCCATCTGCTTTCTGTTTCATAATACCAATTTCCATTTTATTTTATACACTTTGAGTTTTGAAATTCAGTACAGGAATCTGTTAATTCAAGTTATACCGCTCGTAACCAAATAGCAAATTTGAATGTATGCCATTGTGAGTTTTTAATGTATATTTTAATGTGACTTAAAATAGTTTATATAGATCAAAACGTTTCCCGTAATGGCTTTACCTGCGTTGCTTGTAAGTTGTTACTATTAATTTTTAAATAAAATGTAATTGATACTATTTAATTATTTATTATTTTTGTGAATTAATATTATCATTTTGTTCCAACGTATCATTTTACAAATTATTGTTTCCAATACTTGAAATTGAGAGATTTTAAGTTATTATTATTCCCAATACTTGAAACTGAGGGAGTTTTAGGTATTATTGTTCCCAATACATGAAACTAAGTGAGTTGTAGGTATTACTGTTACCAATACTTGAAACTGAGGGAGTTTTAGGTATTATTGTTCCCAATACCTGAAACTAAGTGAGTTGTAGGTATTACTGTTACCAATACTTGAAACTGAGGGAGTTTTAGGTATCATTGTTCCCAATACATGAAACTAAGTGAGTTGTAGGTATTACTGTTACCAATACTTGAAACTGAGGGAGTTTTAGGTATTATTGTTCCCAATACCTGAAACTAAGTGAGTTGTAGGTATTACTGTTACCAATACTTGAAACTGAGGGAGTTTTAGGTATTATTGTTCCCAATACATGAAACTAAGTGAGTTGTAGGTATCATTGTTCACAATACCTGAAACTAAGTGAGTTGTAGGTATTACTGTTACCAATACTTGAAACTGAGGGAGTTTTAGGTATTATTGTTCCCAATACATGAAACTAAGTGAGTTGTAGGTATTACTGTTACCAATACTTGAAACTGAGGGAGTTTTAGGTATTATTGTTCCCAATACATGAAACTAAGTGAGTTTTAGGTATCATTGTTCACAATACCTGAAACTAAGGGAGTTGTAGGTATAATTGTTCCCAATACCTGAAACTGAGAGAGTCTTATGCATTATTGTTCCCAATACATGAAACTGAGGGAGTTTTAGGTATTATTGTTACCAATACCTGAAACTGAGAGAGTCTTATGCATTATTGTTCCCAATACATGAAACTGAGGGAGTTTTAGGTATTATTGTTACCAATACCTGAAACTGAGAGAGTCTTATGCATTATTGTTCCCAATATATGAAACTGAGGGAGTTTTAGGTATTATTGTTACCAATACCTGAAACTGAGAGAGTCTTATGCATTATTGTTCCCAATACATGAAACTGAGGGAGTTTTAGGTATTATTGTTACCAATACCTGAAACTGAGAGAGTCTTATGCATTATTGTTCCCAATACTTGAAACTAAGGGAGTTGTAGGTATCATTGTTCCCAATACCTGAAACTAAGTGAGTTGTAGGTATCATTGTTCCCAATACCTGAAACTGAGAGAGTCTTATGCATTATTGTTCCCAATACATGAAACTGTGGGAGTTTTAGGTATTATTGTTACCAATACCTGAAACTGAGAGAGTCTTATGCATTATTGTTCCCAATACATGAAACTGAGGGAGTTTTAGGTATTATTGTTACCAATACTTGAAACTGAGAGAGTTTTATGCATTATTGTTCCCAATACATGAAACTGAGGGAGTTTTAGGTATTATTGTTACCAATACTTGAAACTGAGGGAGGTTTATGTATTATTGTTCCCAATACATGAAACTGAGTGAGTTTTAAGTATTACTGTTACCAATACTTGAAACTGAGGGAGGTTTATGTATTATTGTTCCCAATACATGAAACTGAGTGAGTTTTAAGTATTACTGTTACCAATACTTGAAACTGAGGGAGGTTTATGTATTATTGTTCCCAATACATGAAACTGAGTGAGTTTTAAGCATTACTGTTACCAATACTTGAAACTGAGGGAGGTTTATGTATTATTGTTCCCAATACATGAAACTGAGTGAGTTTTAAGCATTACTGTTACCAATACTTGAAACTGAGGGAGGTTTATGTATTATTGTTCCCAATACATGAAACTGAGTGAGTTTTAAGTATTACTGTTACCAATACTTGAAACTGAGGGAGGTTTATGTATTACTGTTCCCAATACATGAAACTGAGTGAGTTTTAAGTATTACTGTTACCAATACTTGAAACTGAGGGAGGTTTATGTATTATTGTTCCCAATACATGAAACTGAGTGAGTTTTAAGTATTACTGTTACCAATACTTGAAACTGAGGGAGGTTTATGTATTATTGTTCCCAATACATGAAACTGAGTGAGTTTTAAGTATTACTGTTACCAATACTTGAAACTGAGGGAGGTTTATGTATTATTGTTCCCAATACATGAAACTGAGTGAGTTTTAAGTATTACTGTTACCAATACTTGAAACTGAGGGAGGTTTATGTATTATTGTTCCCAATACATGAAACTGAGTGAGTTTTAAGTATTACTGTTACCAATACTTGAAACTGAGGGAGGTTTATGTATTATTGTTCCCAATACATGAAACTGAGTGAGTTTTAAGTATTACTGTTACCAATACTTGAAACTGAGGGAGGTTTATGTATTATTGTTCCCAATACATGAAACTGAGTGAGTTTTAAGTATTACTGTTACCAATACTTGAAACTGAGGGAGGTTTATGTATTATTGTTCCCAATACATGAAACTGAGTGAGTTTTAAGTATTACTGTTACCAATACTTGAAACTGAGGGAGGTTTATGTATTATTGTTCCCAATACATGAAACTGAGTGAGTTTTAAGTATTACTGTTACCAATACTTGAAACTGAGGGAGGTTTATGTATTATTGTTCCCAATACATGAAACTGAGTGAGTTTTAAGTATTACTGTTACCAATACTTGAAACTGAGGGAGGTTTATGTATTATTGTTCCCAATACATGAAACTGAGTGTGTTTTAAGCATTACTGTTACCAATACTTGAAACTGAGGGAGGTTTATGTATTACTGTTCCCAATACATGAAACTGAGTGAGTTTTAAGTATTACTGTTACCAATACTTGAAACTGAGGGAGGTTTATGTATTATTGTTCCCAATACATGAAACTGAGTGAGTTTTAAGTATTACTGTTACCAATACTTGAAACTGAGGGAGGTTTATGTATTATTGTTCCCAATACATGAAACTGAGTGAGTTTTAAGTATTACTGTTACCAATACTTGAAACTGAGGGAGGTTTATGTATTATTGTTCCCAATACATGAAACTGAGTGAGTTTTAAGTATTACTGTTACCAATACTTGAAACTGAGGGAGGTTTATGTATTATTGTTCCCAATACTTGAAACTGAGGGAGTTTTAAGTATTACTGTTACCAATACTTGAAACTGAGGGAGGTTTATGTATTATTGTTCCCAATACTTGAAACTGAGTGAGTTTTAAGCATTACTGTTACCAATACTTGAAACTGAGGGAGGTTTATGTATTATTGTTCCCAATACTTGAAACTGAGTGAGTTTTAAGCATTACTGTTACCAATACTTGAAACTGAGGGAGGTTTATGTATTATTGTTCCCAATACATGAAACTGAGTGAGTTTTAAGCATTACTGTTACCAATACTTGAAACTGAGGGAGGTTTATGTATTATTGTTCCCAATACATGAAACTGAGTGAGTTTTAAGCATTACTGTTACCAATACTTGAAACTGAGGGAGGTTTATGTATTATTGTTCCCAATACTTGGACCTGGTGTATAATAGGTATTAGAAGACAGAGATTCGCTAAAGATTCTTCTTTTCGTGTATTATAATTTTGTTTGTTTATTCTATAATACTGTATTTCTTACTTAATTGTTTATTTTAAATAAGTTTACTAAACTTGTATTGTGATAAATGTGATTAGAATTTACTAATATTTATGTGGTATATTTAAACTATGCAACAAATTTTTTACGTAAATACCTCTCTTCGTTGTGTACTGTTAATGATTCACTGAATTCGTAATCAAACACTGACGATGAAATCTAAAGCCAGTCGTGGATTGTCTCAAATATAAATCCTTATTGTGCAGTTTTAGCAAATTTCCTGTCATATCTAACATAAATTTATGTTCAGTGAATCATTATTTTCAATATAGAACAAGAGGTCCCGCATACAATATATCAAACTATATTTATTCAAGAAATAATTATTACTAATCCAATTACCTTTCTTTGTACAATAAAAGGATATGTACAGTTAGCTTTTCATTCATTACTTTAACCGTGATATATATCCCAATAATGAAAACTGTTGTATTGTGTACATAAAAATCCTTATTTATAATATGGCTTCCGTGTACTAATTATTAACAAGTTAATTAGATTTTGAAATTTAGAACAACTAAACGAAACAACTGAATAATCTTTTCATTGTTAAAAAATTATTTATTTTCTTTAAGCAAGTAATCCCAGGAAAGCAATAAAGCCTTGGATTCCTTAGCAAACAAACAGAGGGTCAACCCAAACACAATACCACGCTGGGCAAGAGTAATTATTTCCCATAACTCTTCTTTCAATCTACCTATCAAGTATATAACAGTTATTGTAGTTAAGCTACAAAGTACGGATGTGATGTTGTATGCATGTATGTATATCGTATGAAACCCAATGAAAATAAAATGAAAATAAAAAGGCCTCTTGCTAGCCTACTGGTTAGCACTTCTGCTTCCAGTGCAGAAGGTCATGGTTTCAAATACTAAGAGGTCCACTTAAATTAAATTAAAGTGTCAAAGGGGTCACTCAACAACGTATGAATATAATAATAAAAAATGCGACTGTCGTAGACAATAAAATAAAATAAGAATACTCAAAAATCAGTATTCTTGTCAACTATTTAGATTATAAAATTACTCTAAACTAAGACAAAAATAACAATACAATTAAAAATATCCCCCTTCACACAGCTAAGTTCAAACCCTTCAGCCATTCTACAGCCTAATGGAATAGTTGGTCAGGCTTTAAGGTGAAATTAGGTCCTTTAAACCCTCCCCAAGATACAATCCAAGATGTTGTGTGGTGAAGGTACGAGCCAGCTGCATGGGAGGTTTTCGGAATCGTAGACGTCTTCGCACTGAAGCAGATCCTGCAGGATGGGTAAACTGGTGGCCGATACGATCTTCTTATACTCTTAGCAGAGCATCTTTACGACCAATCTCAGGAGGACCTATACTGCATAGTACTGGGAGCCATGGTAGTGGATTAGCCATGATAGTGCCACTAATTGATTGTTCTCATGGCCCTGTTCAACTGCGTAATAACTTCGCTAACACGAGCATTTTGTATGCATGAAAAGTTTTGATAATTATGAATACTAAAATTTGAAATTATTTGTCATGAGAAACAGTCAATGTTGTAGTGATGGTATTGCATAGGAACAATTTTGTAATATGCTATTTTTTATGTATATAAAAGGTGATTTTTTTATTGGTGCGTTTTTTAAGTTGGCACCACTACTAAACACAACATTTAAATTCGAATAAAACAGCTGATCTTTGCTTATTATCATATGTCATTTCAATATTTGTATTGTCTAGTGCGTATTATTGTGTAACCATGAACAGACTTACAAATGAAGAGCGTTTGCGAATAGTGCAAATTTATTTTGAAAACCGCAGTTCAGTTCGGGCAACTTACCGAGCTCTTCGTCCGATTTACGGACCTCATAATCGTCCATCAGAGTCAGGTATTCGAGCTTTGGTTAATCGTTTTCGTAATACCCACACTCTTGTTGACAAGCATCGGCAGAGACGCCGCACAGTAAGGACCGAAGAGGCTGTTGATGCTGTTGCTCGTAGTGTTGAAGAGGATCCAAGTGTGTCGATTCGTCATCGTGCGCAGCAATTAGCGATCTGCTATTCAACTCTAAGGAATATTTTACGGAAGGATCTACGCCTATATCCATACAAGATTCAATTGGTGCAAGAACTGAAACGTTTAGACTATCGCAAGCGTCTTGATTTCGTTGAATGGGCTCAAAATAAGATAACACGTGACCCAGCTTTCGCAGGCAAGATTTTTTTCAGTGATGAGGCTCATTTCTGGTTATGCGGCTTTGTCAACAAACAGAATTGTCGGATTTGGAGTAATAAAAACCCAAAAGAATTTGTTGGTGTGCCCCTTCATCCACAAAAACTTACCGTTTGGTGCGCCATTTGGGCAGGTGGTGTTATTGGCCCTTATTTTTTTAAAGACAATGCTGGCCAGACTGTTACGGTAAACGGTCAACGCTATCAAGCAATGTTACGGGACTTTTTCGTTCCTCAGCTAAACGAACTTGAAGTGGATTTAGAAAATGTCTGGTTCCAACAAGACGGCGCGACGTGCCACACGGCAAACGACACAATTGGCCTCTTGGCAGAAACATTTGGTGAACGTATCATCTCATTTAGAGGTAGTGTCAACTGGCCCCCACGGTCGTGTGATATCACGCCAACAGACTACTTTCTGTGGGGATATGTTAAGTCTCAAGTATACGCTGACAAGCCACAAACTTTAAATGAATTGGAAGCTAACATTCGTCGAGTTATTGGCGGAATTCAACCACAGCTGCTGGAAAGAGTATTCGAAAATTGGACTACTCGATTGGGCTTTCTACGCGAACGAAATGGAGCCCATATGCCAGAAATCATTTTTAAACGTTAATGTCATGACACTGTAGTTCAAATAAATCCATTTTTATGTCAATGCAGGTTGTTTTTCATTTTTATATTTAGTATTAAAAAAAGCACCAATAAAAAAATCACCCTTTTATAATAAACATGTGTATATAATGAGAACATATAATTTTAGTGTATATAATAGTGTTTTCATTATATACACTATTCATGAATACATGAATAGTGCAGAATAGTGGAAATTCTGCACTATTACTGAGTCAACTTAAAATCTGTTCATACTTTCATAATACATTTTTGGGATGCTCAGTACCAATATTTAGTAAATTTAGGTGACGGAAACATAGAGTTAGTATCATTAGTGAGTGATACCTTAGTGTACATCCAGGCCGCCCATATAACTTACATCACGCCGCGGCAGTTATAGGTTAGGTTAGCATAGCCTTTTGTAGAATGTTTTTACAAATTCTAGTGACTGAAAAGTGGTTCACTATCGTTAATACAGGTTCGTTCTACAGTACAATAACCTAAACTAACCGTAACTGCTGCAGCGTGATATCTCCGAAATTTCAGTGATAGCACGTGGACGTTAAACCTTCTTATCGCTTTGCAACGTGAACGATGGATTTCCGACACTTGATTTTCATTTTTCTTACTAAATGTGAGGACTACCTTATCATCATATAAAAATATGAAAAGAATTGAAGGTGACTAATTAATTGTGCAGTTTTACCTAATTAAATATAATATACAATATTATATAAATAAAAAGCCTCATTTTTTCTCTAGCTTATAAATGTAAATGAGAATTTATGTAATTTGTTACACAGGTTGTCTTTTTTAAATGAGCCATCATTGTAATCTTGGAAATCATAAGTCTGATAATTAAATTTAAATGTCGAACCGTACCTCGTTTTTAGCGACCGTTAACAATACATATTCCAAATTAAAAAAAAAAAAACTGCCGTTATTTTTTAACATGGTGGTCATCTTTGTTTTTTTTCTCTTATGGAACACCCTATTTTTTTATTGTTTCATATAGAATAGTAATTTTAAAACTATTTTACACTTGGCAGTTTTTCAACATGTTGCTTGATTCAATTCGTAGATATGAAAGCGCAAAATATTCTAATTCCTTAGGGACTTACCATTAAGATAACAATGTTTTTAGTACGCATTCAAAAAAACCATCTAATCTGCAAAAATTACAACATACATTTGGAAAATGCATGCCTAGCTATTCTCTTTTCATGATAAAACAGCGTTGTGTATTAAATTATAACACAAAGAAATTGAAACAAATGTCTTACTATTTTGTCACACAAACATTCGCAGAACTGTTAACTTCATCAGCTGTTTTATGTCAACTTCTAATACAGCTGTCGATCTATACCGGAAGTTGACTTAAACAGCTGATAATGGTAACAGTGATGCCAACGTCAATTTATGTAGGCACAGAATGACAGAATAGTAACATATTTGTTTCAATTTCTGCGTGTTATAATTTAATACACTGTGATGTTAAATCGTGAAAAAAATAATAGGCATGCATTTTCCAAATGTATGTTGTAGTTTTTGCAGATTATATCATTTTTTGAATGCGTACTACAAAAATGTTTATCTCAATGGTAAGTTCCATAAGGAATATGAACATTTTGATCTCTCATAACTACGTTATCAAGCTAAATAATAAAAAACTGCCAATGATAAAGTCATAAAATTACGATTTCGATCTAAATAAAACTATAAAATACAGGGTTTTGCTTAGGAATAAACAAAGTTGACCACCATATCGGAAAATGGCAGCTGTATTTTTTTTTTAAATATGTTATTTTAATGGTCGCTAAAAACAAGGTAGGTTCCCCATTCAAAGTTATTTGTCAAATTTATGGTTTCCAAGATCAAAATTTAACATATGGTAGCCCATTTAAAAAAGACACCCCATAAATATATAAGAAATATTGCACTTGTTTATGAAATTCACTTTTATTTTTAACTTTACGTACAGAACCCTTCCGTCTACTTTGTGAAGACGCCGCTCTTAAAGTAATTTAAGAAGACTGACTTCTTCATATAAAGTAATTTATTACTTTATGGTTTCACATATTTTGGCCTAATGTACAATGCTTCAGAGAATACCATAAATATTTATTACGTGATAAATAAGTAATAAAATGGACAAAGAGTCTTTGCACTACTATATTTTTAAGAGAACCAACTATACTAGGAAAATATTAAATCACATCTTCTATAAAATGAACATAGTTGTGATTAGTAAGAAATTCTAAATACTAATGCCTATTCAGCTAATGTCCATAACTCAGATCTATTTAATAGACTTTTATGGGTAAATGGAAGAGAATAAAAGACACAGTGCCTTACTACAAGGTAAAATTACAGCTGTTTTCGGCCTCAATATCAGTTCTCTCTAAGTGTAATATCATGTCTGACCCGTGCTGGGATCACAATTGCATTCCAATGTCACAAATAACACAGCATTCCCTGGAACGTTCCAATATTTCGATATATTATGACATTTTTATATGACGATTTTATTGTTTTTTAGCTAGAAATAATTAAAGAAAGGTTTTTTATTATTTTTGACTGTACATTAACATTAGTATTTGTGATTATCTAAACTATTAAATTGTTTATTATTATTATATTGTATCATTGACTAATCTTGTTTTTAATTAATCACCTATATGTATAGATATTGTCATAACTTAATGAAGTGCTTTCTATTGAATAACAAACGATTTGAATATTATTTTATTGTTACGATTTTATTTTTATTCACACGTGGTAATAAACTTAACCAAAAATGAAAGTACAACTAGCTTAAACATTTGAAAAAACTGAATTTCATAAAAATGTGTTTCATCAATCGCTCTTTAAAATATATCTCATGTAGCTCCATTTTGAATGTATATTATGAAAATAAATCAAAATAAGCCCATCGCCATCTTTGCTAGAATCAGAATCATTGTAAGATGCAAGGTGTAGTATTTATAATTAATTAGTGGATGAACTCTGTAACATAAGTGAAGACTGCTCGTAATAATTTATTATAATTTCAACTTACTCACTATTCAAGTTTTTTTTTTTTTTTTTTTTTTTTTTTTTTTTTTTTTTTTGACATGCAGTTGAGCCTTTTTTATGATATTCATAAATCTATATGTAAATTGAAGATAAAATATTTTGAGATTTAATTTGTATTAAATTTTTTTGCTTGTATTTAGAAATTATGATATTTAACTTCATACAACGAAGTTATATATCATAGTTCGTACATATATAACATATACATTACATTCCTTTGCAAATTCCTCTGGCCAGGGGAAGGTGAATATGATTTTGCGAAATATATCATTAATAATATTGTTTTACATTTTGTAATTATGGTAGGTGTAACTATAGTAGGTATACTTTTACTGTGTGACGTTCATTTGTACCAGACCAAAGTTTTGACGCTGAAGTGCCAATAATTATGGTGTGATATATCCTGACAGAGTTTGGTTACCTAATTCTATCAGAGGATCTAATGGCGGCAACTACTAAACATGCGCCTAATGAGAAATAGTCACGTAAGATAGTTACTTGTGTACGCTGAGGAAACATATTTTATCGTGATAACAAATGTTTAATGATGTTACTTTCTTGCCTCATGTTTATTATGTCCCATGAAAATTTCTTTTGATTTCGTCAGTAGAATTTGTAAAAACATTCTACAAAAGGCTATGCTAAACTAACGTAACAAAAACTGCCGTGGTGCGATGCATATGGGCGGCTTCGGTCTATACTAATGTATCACTAATGATACTAACTCTATGTCTCCGACACCTAATTTCTACTAAATATTGGTACTGAACATCCCGAAAATGTATTATGAAAGCATGAACAAATTTTAGGTTGAATAAGTTACCACTATTCTACACTATTCATGTATTCATGAATAGTGTATATAATGAAAACACTATTATTATATGTTTTCATTATATACACATAAAAAATAGCACATACAAAATTGTTCCTATACAATACCATCACTACAACATTGACTGTTTCTCATGATAAATAATTTCAAATTTTAGTATTCATAATTATCAAAACTTTTCATGCATACAAAATGCTCGTGTTAGCGAAGTTATTACGCAGTTGAACAGGGCCATGAGAACAATCAATTAGTGGCACTCTGATGGCTACTCCACTACCATGGCTCCTAGTACTATTCAGTATAGCTCCTCCTGAGATTCGTCGTAAAGATGCATTGTTAAGAGTATAAGAAGATCGTATCGGCCACCAGTTTACCCATCCTGCAGGATCTGCTTCAGTGCGAAGACGTCTACGATCCCGAAAACCTCCCCTGCACCTGGCTCGTACCTTCATCACACAACATCTTGGATTGAATCTTGGGGAGGGTTTAAAGGACCTAATTTCACCTTAAAGCATGACCAACTATTCCATTAGGCTGTAGAATGGCTGAAGGGTTTGAACTTAGCTGTGTGAAGGGGGATATTTTTAATTGTATTGTTATTTTTGTCTTAGTTTAGATTAATTTTATAATCTAAATAGTTGACACGAATACTGATTTTTGAGTATTTTTATTTTATTTTACTGTCTACGACAGTGGAATTTTTTATTATTATAATCGTACGTTGTTAACAGACAAAGGTCCAAACCTCTTTGACACCCCTGTTTGACACTTTAAATTAATTTAAGTGGACCCACCCGCCCACCCATACACGTACAGTGATATTGACCCACCCGCCCGCCCATACACGTACAGTGATATTGACCCACCCGCCCGCCCATACACGTACAGTGATATTGATAGGATTTGAACCCGTGACAATCTGCATTAGAAGTGGAAGTGCTAACCATTAGGCTAGCAAGAGGCCTTTTTATTCTCATTTTATCTTCATTGGGTTTCATACGATATACATACATGCATACAACATCACATCCGTACTTTGTAGCTTAACTACAATAACTGTTAAAACTTGAAAGGTAGATTGAAATAAAATATATATTTCTTAAACCTGGCCTTTTTAAGAAATATGGGCACGCTTACTGAATTTTAATAAATACATGAAACTTTTAGATATTAATCATAAAGCAATATACAAGACGATTCTTAAAGCTGTTCCCTACTTCCACAATACATTGTACAAGATAAAAATAAAGAATAAAAAACCTCTTAAGAACATTGATCCGAAAACAGTCATTTAACGAGTTACAGCTAGCAAACGATTTAATCCATCAAGCCATTTAAGACACACTTGATAAAACAAGTTTTACCTCACTGATTCTATTTATGCTGGCTGATATTTATCTCTGATATAAAAGAGCGTAGTGGGCACTCTGAAACTATGTGATCCATTGTTTTGATATATTCTCCACAATCACATAACTGATCTACTGTAAATACCCATTTATAATTCCAGTAGTTACATATCCCCACGCCAGTTTGGAAGCGATCCAACGGTGACCATTCCCTATGAGGGAGGTTCATGCATTGACGGATCGATGCAGTACAGGCATTGACGGATCGTTAATAAAGAATTCATTTCGTCCATAAAAACTGTTCCACGCTATGCCTCAGCAGTATTGGGCAAGAAATTTGATCTTCTCAATACCAGTAGGTGGACCTCCCTCATAGGGAATGGTCACTGTTGGATCACTTCCAAACTGGCGGGGGGATATGTAACTCTGGAATTATAAATATTTACAGTAGATCAGTCATGTGATTGCGGGGAGACTATCAAAACCTGTGGGGAGTCTATGATCACCTAGTTACAAATTGCCCACTACGCTCTTTTACGAAGATATTAGCCAACATAAATAGAATCAGTGAGGTAAAAGCTCGTTTTATCAAGTGTGTCTTAAATGGCTTGATAGATTAAATCTTTTGCTAGCTGTAACTCGTTAATGACATGTTTTAGGATCAATGTTCTTAAGACTTTTTTGTTTTTTTTTTCATTATTTTTTTCTTGTACAATGTATTGTGGAAGTAGGGAAGAGCTTTAAGAATCATCTTGTATATTGCTTTCTGATTTATATCTGCCATATATTTATTAAAATGAAATAAGTGTGCCCATATCCATCAAAAGCTCAGGTTTAAGAAATACATATTTTATTTAAGAAAAAATAAAGAACTATTGTTCATATCCTGAGATTCGGTATATGTGGCATTTATATGACAAATATATATGTTTCCATAAACATAAAAATAAATTATCTTAAAATAAATGTAAGAGAGCCGGCAGAAGTTTTAGTGAAGTAAAATGTAATAAATTTATATATTTTTTTAACTTACTCAGCATTTCGTCTATTTGTGTAGATATTATTTCGGTCTGTGAGAAGCGCCTGAACACTGCCAACGGCAATATACGTGCAGGTTTGGGTTACCTACCGTACTATGGCAGGCGTTAACAATCACTTTCGAAAAGTTATAGGAGATCTATATTTAGACATATTGTTTCATTTGTGAAGTAATAGTTGGTATTTGTATATTTTTAATTACTCCTCCTTTGTCAGTCAACGAACCATGTTGAATTACCCTTATAGACAGCTGATGTTGTATTTGGCAAACTGATCATGCATACAGCCATATTTGGCAAACTGAACATGCATACAGCCATATTTGGCAAACTGATCATGCATACAGCCATATTTGGCAAACTGAACATGCATACAGCCATATTTGGCAAACTGAACATGCATACAGCCATATTTGGCAAACTGATCATGCATACAGCCATATTTGGCAAACTGAACATGCATACAGCCATATTTGGCAAACTGAACATGCATACAGCCATATTTGGCAAACTGATCATGCATACAGCCATATTTGGCAAACTGAACATGCATACAGCCATATTTGGCAAACTGAACATGCATACAGCCATATTTGGCAAACTGAACATGCATACAGCCATATTTGGCAAACTGATCATGCATACAGCCATATTTGGCAAACTGAACATGCATACAGCCATATTTGGCAAACTGAACATGCATACAGCCATATTTGGCAAACTGATCATGCATACAGCCATATTTGGCAAACTGATCATGCATACAGCCATATTTGGCAAACTGATCATGCATACAGCCATATTTGGCAAACTGAACATGCATACAGCCATATTTGGCAAACTGATCATGCATACAGCCATATTTGGCAAACTGAACATGCATACAGCCATATTTGGCTAATTTAAGTTCAAGAGCTTAGTATGAATACCAATACTAAAAAAGGGGGTTTTATGTACTGAGGCTTTTATAAATGAAACTTTTACCTTTAAGACTGTGATTAATTGAACAATACCACATTTTGTAACCACAGTGTTTTATAATAATTATTTAGTTTTTTTTTTAAATAGTATAATTATTATTAATAGTATATGTTATAATATTATATTATAATATTTACTATAGTTCAGTTACTAAATAAAAATAATCGTTTGCAATAGTGTTTTTATTAGTGTTATCACACGTTTTTACACTCAATCAGCGGAAATATTTGACGTAATTATTCGTTTACTGCATGTAACTAACCACATAATATGTAAAAGTAAATAAATTTATTTTAATTGTCTATTTCAAATATGTATGAGTTGTTTAAAATATTAGTTAAGTAATGTATAGACATGAAATGTAAGCTAAATAGATTTTTAAATTCCCACTCGTTCAACGTTCGTTAGTAAATTATTAAAGTAAATTATAAATATACAACAAATCCTCAAATATATTGCATTATTTGCTATCCTTTCAACTCATGTTTGCTAAACCAGTAAAAGCTAAATGTTATTTTCGCTCAGTTAGTTGATTTAAAATTGATTGTTAATTGATTGTCTTATGGCTATTTACAAATATAACTAGAAATATACCATCCTTGATTATAAATAAATAAAATGATCTATGATACTTGTTCTCTAACTGTTTCACTTTCAGTGACTCTCTCCCTCCACATTATAAGCCAACTTTAAAAAATTCAAGGAATACATTTGTTTTAAAATATATAATTGTTTGTTCATTTCTGATTTCTTTGTCGTTGCTGCTTAGTTTGTTTCGTTTATGTTAGAGCCATCAATATTAATCAGTCTAATAATCTTAGATTGGAATTCATGTCTCACTTTATCTATGACATTCACATAAACGGTAATTACTTAACCTTCTTTAAGCAAAATTAATTTATTGAATTTAATTTTTATTAATTTACATTTTAAAGATAATATATATTTACATTTTTCTTGATATGAAGTTCATAATCAACACTTATATACTTCACATAGATCAATAAACAATTTTTTGTTACTAAATAAGTTTATGAATCACAAAAATACACTGATTGATAACACAATAAACTTATTGATCACAAATTAAAAAGAGCGATTAAGTATATTTCTTTTAGTAAAGTAAAATTATAAAGGTGAACACTGTATTCTATTAATATACCAAGAATTTTTATTCGAAAGCCAAACCTTTGCCCCCTAATACGGATGCGTTACAGGTACAAATGGCGTAAGAAGTTACAGATACAAACGACGTAAGAAGTTACAGGTGCAAACGACGTAAGAAGTTACAGGTACAAACGACGTAAAAAGTTACAGGTACAAACGACGTAAGGAGTTACAGGTACAAACGACGTAAGAAGTTACAGGTACAAACGACGTAAGAAGTTACAGGTACAAACGACGTAAGACGTTACAGGTACAAACGACGTAAGAAGTTACAGGTACAAACGACGTAAGAAGTTACAGATACAAACAACGTAAGAAGTTACAGGTAAAAACGATGTAAGAAGTTACAGGTACAAACGACGTAAGAAGTTACAGATGCAAACGACGTAAGAAGTTACAGGTACAAATGACGTAAGAAGTTACAGGTACAAACGACGTAAGGAGTTACAGGTACAAACGACGTAAGAAGTTACAGGTACAAACGACGTAAGAAGTTACAGGTGCAAACGACGTAAGAAGTTACAGATACAAACGACGTAAGAAGTTACAGGTGCAAACGACGTAAGAAGTTACAGGTACAAACGACGTAAGAAGTTACAGGTACAAACTACGTAAGGAGTTACAGGTACAAACGACGTAAGAAGTTACAGGTACAAACGACGTAAGAAGTTACAGGTACAAACGACGTAAGACGTTACAGGTACAAATGACGTAAGAAGTTACAGGTACAAACGACGTAAGAAGCTACAGGTGTCATTGATTATCGACGTACACTGTTCACACCTCCTCGGAAAACGAATAATTTATGTATTTAACTCAAACAAGAAACTTCTTGTTGTACTTTAGTATTTTTATACCGGAAGTATGTTATTGGCAATCGTTTTAGAAATAAGATGTTTGTAAATAAGGAAGTATATCTTTAAAAATGTAATATGGTGTGTAACATTAAACAGCTCGTTCATTATTTTTTGAATAATTACAAATTAGATATAAAGTTAGTTTAATTCATTTTGAGAAGTTAAAAATGATTCATTTTTTCTTAAGGTATAATAATATAAATATAAAGAGGTAAATAATAAATATCAGTCATATATCTGTTGAGTAGTAAATAGACGAAAGTCTGTATATGTACTTCAAGTAGCAGGAAATACATATTTATTTATGTGTAGTCACTGTAGACTATTTACAACTTTACGTGGGATTACTACTTTGACACTTAATTAGTGTTGTAGCACCAATTATTTATCATCATAATAATTTAAACCTGAAGTGGGAATGGAATATTTAGTAGTGGTTGTGATGTGGTTCTAGTTTTCTTTCAATAGTATGTGCCCCTATGCCAGATAAATCTTTTAGTTTTGATTTAAAGTTTAAGTTATTTGAGTAAGTAAAAAAATGTAAACTCACTTTTAAATCTACTCCAGCAGAATACTCAATAGAACACTATAATATATTATGTACAGTTATTAATAATTTTCGAAAAATAATTTCTCTGCATCATAGAAGGGTTTGTATGACTTATATATAAATAATTCAGATGATTCTTCTACAAAATAAACAGACAATTTCCTCCCCGACAAAAAGGTTCGGCAATCTTTAAAATTGATTACAAACTTATTTTCAGAAGAATAATCATTAACACTAGACACTTCATGAAAACTTTAGCGTGTCTTTGAAAATAATTGTCAACAATTAATGCTAAAAATATCTCCAATATACGTAGTGAATATTACTGTTATATTAACAGCATAATAACACGGTTCATGTAGTATAGCTCTGGATATCACAAAAATATCTCCAATATACGTAGTGAATATTACTGTTATATTAACAACATAGTAACACGGTTCATGTAGTATAGCACTGGATAACACAAACATATCTCCAATATACGTAGTAAATATTACTGTTATATTAACAACATAATACCACGGTGCATGTAGTATAGCACTGGATATCACAAAAATATCTCCAATATACGTAGTAAATATTACTGTTATATTAACAACATAATAACATGGTGCATGTAGTATAGCACTGGATATCACAAAAATATCTCCAATATACGTATG